>JAUDYJ010000003.1:194262590-194927590 GCA_030761175.1 Masticophis lateralis | reverse complement strand
TTGTAAGACTGGCAGCTGAAGCAGACTTCAATGTCAATGATGAAATGACATCCATCACCCCCAGAAGCCCAATAAATTCAGGTTTTCCAGGATAGGCCAGGTGGCATATACTCTTTTGTCATCCATCCAACAAACAAGTAAAAGCCATGAGCTACTCCAATGCCCAACAATACTTGCCTGAGATGGTTGTCTCCCTAGCAATAGCACTTAGATTTATATACTCCATTGTATTTACAGCATTCTGAGCAACTTACAAATGTCACATATTTTCCCCAACAATCTCGATTTTACTGACCCCAAAAGGATGGAAGGCTGAGTCAACCTCGAGCTGGTCAGGATCAAACTCCAGGTTGTGGGCAGAGTTAGCCTGAAATATTGCATTCTAACCATTGTGCCACCTCAGCTCCCTAATGTTAGAGATGGCCATGGCTCATGTCAAGTGATACACATTTATGTACTATTTCTCTGAGAAGACTGGATGGCAATTGCTTTATAAGGGAAACAAACTGAATAGGAAGTTGACCCAGAAGGGAATTCTCAAAATACTGACTCATTCAGAGTCCTTTCAATCTCTTTTTTTCAGGGTATTTGAGACAGACAGGCTACATGGATTCTGTACACTGTCTGCTCTGATTCTTAATCTATCCATGTGTCAGAAGCAGCAACTTAGAGATGCTTCATCTCAAAGGAAAAGGCATGTGTAAAATCACTGTAGAATATCCCATTAAGACAGAATAAAATTAAGTCATGCTCAGAATAAAATGCTGGGCCCGTTAATCATTTAACCCTGATGTTGCCACTTCTTTTTTCTCCCATGAAACCAAATATATCTATCCTAAAACTTTGATGCATTATAAATGATAGAAATTTTCTGTAATTCGAAGATAGGGAGAAGACTGAGGTAAACATCAAAAAAGGTTCAACGACATGGTAGAAAATATGTTTTGCCCATATATAAAGGAAAAGATTCAAATCATGTCCTTTCTCTTGTCATACTACTATTTCTCTAGTGGTCATTCATTCTCCCATTAACTGCAGGAGAAGGCATCATGAGGACCTTCCTGATTTTGAGTTTTCTTAAGATTCTCAGGTGTGGGCAGCCATGGAGGATTTAGAGCAGGGGTGTCAAACACAAGGCCTGCGGGGCAGATTCGGCCCGTGATGTAGTCAGATCCAGTTTGTGGGGCCATCCTGGAAAATGTAAGGGGCCGGCCCATGTCATTTTGGCCTGGTCTACCGGTGTCGCTTCGGCTCAGTCTACCCAGTGTGAAGAGGAAACATGCCAGCAGTTTCAGAAGTGGTGTCAAGCTGCCTCCCAGTCAGCCACGCCCAGTGAGTGGCGTCAAGCTGGTAATGCCCACCCGGCGCACTGAGGTCAACCACAGCCCTGATGTGGCCCTCAATGAAATTGAGTTTGACACGCCTGATTTAGAGGGATAGAATGAACTACAGCAGAAAAACACAAGGCCACCAATAGCACATTTTAGCCCTGTGGATTTTAAAGTATGCTCAGAAATATTACCCTGAGAATAAAGGGTTTTTTTTTTTAAAAAAAGAAACTTCTGTGGAAGAAAAAAAATACTTTTGAGAAATTGCAAGGCAGATCTTGACACAGAATTGAGAAAAAAACCAGAATCATTGAACCCATCACTGAAATCTTACTCATCAAATTAGAATTTACCTCAGTAATAATAAGTCAACTGAAGCGACAAAACTCAAGTGTCATTTGCCACTAAAAGACAGAAAAACCCAAGCAGCATGCTATGAGAAAGTATTCCTAATTATTATTAAGGGTATTGGTTGAGAGTATTTACATTTGAGGATCCTGGAAAAGTATTCCTTGGTAGCCCCATTATTAATTGAATCAGTTCAGAGGTTGTCTGAACTGGGAATTAGTATTAGCTTTCAACAAATGCCAACCATCTTTATGACATTGTTTGAATTTCCTGCAATTGGCCCATCTGATGAGCACTGCAGCCAGTTTGGTGTAGTGGTTAAGGCATCAGGCTAGAAATCAAGAGGCTGTGAGTTTTAGTTCCACCTTAGGATGAAAGCCAACTGGGTGACTTGGGCCAGTTACTCTCTCTCAGCCCTGACAGGAGGGCAGCAATGGCAAACTGGTCCCAACATATTACTGAGAAAATTGCAGGGACATGTCCAAGCAGTTACCAAGAGTCAAGAGTGATTCAAAGCTATTGGAAAAAAAAATACACTACCACCTAGCCAACCTTAGCTGATATTAGGTGGTTAGTACTTAGGAAGGAAACCAAAGACCTCAAAGACATGGCCAACTAGCCTGAGGCTCAATGGATGGTGTATGTTGGAAGTGGCTCATGGAGCAGAGGACACCTCACCTCTCTGGACACACTTTGCACCCTCTCTTTCCCTACTGCTTAGTTTTATTTTAATTAAATTGTGAAATGTAAAATCTTTATTTATTGTTATAATATTGTATTCAGCATTTTATCCAATGTGTATAAGATGGTGAAATGGACAGCATATTTGTTAGATCAGGGGTCCCCAATCCCTGGTTCATGGACCAGCACTGGTCCATAGCATTTCAGTAACCTGGCCGCAAAAGTAAGCAAAGGTCCATCTACGGGATGTAGACAGCATGCAAAACCAGAATCTCTCTCCATGGAACTGGTCCCTGGTGCCCAAAAGGTTGGGGGCCACTGTGTTGATAGATAGCTAGATAGCTAAATAGATAGTTAGACAGCTAGAAAGCTAGACAGACCGACAGACCGACAGACAGACAGATAGATAGCTAATAGATAGCTAGATAGCTAGATAGACAGACAGACTGACAGATGATACATAGATGATAGACAGAGAGACAGATGATAGTGCTCCAAAATATATTTTTGCATATAAATATCAAGAATTACCAATGAAAGTCAGGGCTTCTTGGCCATTGTTACTCTGCCAGTCTCTCAAATGCAATTTTGTAAAGTAATTCTCTTTCATCAAATTACAGGAGACTCTACCAAAAAAAAAAAAAATGCAAGAGAATTCTTCTATGTGGTGCAAAAAGTGTAAAATGTTCCCTTTTGTGCAGCAGCTATCATTAGGGTGCGGGCTTGAGTTTCAGTGATAAGAGTCACCTTCAGAATTCTGAGAGCAGTTTTAGATCTAGTCTGAAACTTGCTTGCAAAAGTTCTGGATGTTTGAAATACTCCTTTTGAACCTAAATCCTGACTTCAATAAGGTTGTTGCAAAATAATTCTCTTCTTTTAACAAACTAAGTATAAGGGGGGGAAATGGAGAAAAATGCTTTTTCTGCTGCAGTGTCTGCTTTGATCCCTCAGAACTTCTGTCCTGTTCTCCCTTCCCATCCCATCTCTACAAGATAGGTAAACCTTGACTGAGGGATGTATATAGCCCTTGGGATACAGGCTTCCCAATTCTGTCTTAAGATGTGAATTCCCTTTATATGCTAACTTAAAAATAATCATATGATCTCTCCACAAATTGTGCTGAGTAATGGACGTGGACAGATATAAGCATTCTAAGTAGTTCTTCTTCACCAACATCTAATCCCTTGGCGTATTTTACAGACAAGCTGACTACACTATTTCAAATTCTGTAACTATTTTTTCAGTGATTTTACTGTGCAATGCTTTCTTTAAAACAGGACCTGTGCACATACTGTCATTCTCCGTGTTACATTACATTCTCCAAATTTTCTCCCAGAAAGAACTTGGTTTTGGAACTATGAATCATGTGAATTAGGGATCACATAGATGTTAGTCAATAGCTTCCCTCAAAACATTGGTTTTTTACCATTTAAATGGGGGCATGATGGCTCAGCGGTTAAAGATGTTGAGCTTATCAGTTGGAAAGCTGATAGCCCAGGTTTGAGACTCAAGCACCATGCAACCAGGTGAGCTCCCATTTCCTGGCCCAGCTCCTGTCTACTTAGCAGTTCAAAAGCATGCAAATATGAGTAGATTAATCAGTACAACTTTGGTGGGAAGGTAACAGCATTCCATGTGCCTTTCGCATAGCCATGCTGGTGATATGACCACAGAAAATGTTTTTGGACAATGCTGGGCCCCTTGGCTAGAAAACAGACATGAACTGTCAACCCTGAAGTGAACCTGGATCAGGCCACCTTGGAGGCTTCAGGGTTGCCACAAAGCAGAAGAAAGGGCAGGGAGGGGGGAAATAGCTAGATGGGATTTTGTAGCCAAAACAACAAAGTTTTCCTTTGGGAACCAAGGACACTCTGACAGGTGACTGGTCAGGGGAGGAGTGAAGTAACCAAGCAACCAACTAGCACCTTGATTGGACAGTGTGACCAATGACTTGGGGGAAAGGGGAAACTTTTACTTTTTAATTAGGTGAAAGCCGCAGGAACTTTCAGAGTCGCCTTTCGCCAATATGATGTATCCAATTAATTGTTCTTTGAGGAGCTTGCCTGCCTTAGAGTTCTGCTTTATATGGGTGCATTACTTGGAATGTTGACATGAGCACCACACTCTAGAGTCAAACACAACTGGACAAAGAAATCTTTCTACTCTAATAATTCTTGCCCATTCAGGAGTCAACTAAGAAGGACAGGGGAATATTTATTGCAGAAAGTTCTGCATTAAAGGGATTCCATATCTGATTAAAATATTATACTTTTCCTATCTGAATATGAAAGGACAATATCCTAAAAGAAATGGGGTAGGATAGCAAAAAAAAGGAGTACCCCAATCAAGCAGAAGGCAGAATTCAAAAAGTTAACCTATCTCTCTTGCCAGGAATTGAAGCAGAGGTAATCTTTCCCTGATCTCCAAATTAAAACCTTCTGGAAGAATGAAAAAGCATCATGAAGGTTTGGAATGGTACCAAAATGGAGTTTAAAGGTATGTCATATTTTGATGATGAATACATTATTTCCTGTACAAAGGAAGTAAAATCTACTTTAAATTCTTTGGGGCGCTGGGAATCAAAACCATTTGACTGTACTGTAGGGAAACTGATTCTGTACCAAGAAACAAATATTACCAAATAAGATGCAAATATCAGATTAATGTTTGCATAATAATTTAATTTGAATACCTTTACACAATTCAATGTAAAACGTTCAAGCAGCAATTTAAAGTTGCAATCTTTTCTCAATTAGCAAAGAAGAGCTATTGGCTACATTAGGACCTACCATTGAACAAGCATGCATAAAAATAACATTAAAAGCTGCAGACATCCATAAAATATTGTGTGATCCACTTTCTTTCCTTTTCTTATAATCTTCAGTGAATTTTGTGAATATAGTTAAGTATAGGAAACTATTACGTTGAATCTAGGGCAACCTTTTGTATCTGATGCACTGCAGATGTATTTATAATGGTATATGGAACAGACCTTGGGAGACGGAGCAATGAGATGATGCCAATGGAGCAGTCAGATAAGAGACAGTATAAACTGCAGCTGGCTAGCAGGTGGGACAAAAGGCTCAGAAAAGACCCTCCCTAGTTTCCCCAGCTGTAAAATAGATATGTGTGTGGGGGGAGGGGGTAGAGAATTGTATTTTTCAGATTCGAAAGATTCTATCTATGTAGCTTTACAATAAAGTAGAATTAACTCATCTGGTTATGATTACTAATTTGGTTAGTCCCATGAGGCTGACAGTATTAGATAAAAGATCCACTAATGACACAAATCACTTGTAGATATGCTAGCAAGTGTCATGTCAACATGGGTAGTTCTGATATACACCATGGGAGTCGTAAGAGTCAAGAAGGATCAGAACAACTAACTTATTTTCAGACCATCTACAGCTCTATGATCAACATGCAGTGCTCCCTATTAAAAAAAAAGAAGTACTGTTAATTTACAACAACATATTTATTTGTTTATACAGCATGCTATGTTTCGGGGGTTAAGTAGGGATGCAGCAGTGTGGGTTGCTACTGGTTTGCCCTGGTTTGGGCAAACTGGTAGCGGCGGCGGTGGGAGGCTCCACCCACCTGCCCAGACATCATCATGGATGCTCCGCGCATGCGCAGAAACACCACACATACGCAGAAGCACCACACGCTCACACTCCCAATAGCAAACCAGTAGTGAAGGAAGTCAAACCCATTACTAGGATGCAGGTATCCTGTTACAAAAATGTATATTCTTGTTGTGACCCAGGCCCAAGTAAGTAGTAGGAAAATCAGTCAGTGAAAAAACAAACTTTATTCAAACAGCTGAGAATTACTTCATTCCCAGTGTCATTCAACTAAATTAAAGCAAATTCCTCCCAACACAAATTCCTCAGTCCTATCGCAAACCTTGTCCAATTAGGCAAACTGCCAAAGGCCTTTCTTGGCAAATGTTCAGAAGTCCCAGATACAAAAGTAAATACAAGACGTAGATGAAGACAAAGCCACCAATGTTGTTTTCCGGCAAAGCCCAAACGCCATTGCTGGTCTGTTTTAAGCCTTATGGGAGGGGCCAATCATCTCTTGGCCCTACTCCTGAGTTGTCCTCTTTGTTTGAGCTGCTCTTGCCTTCTAGCAGCTGTTCTCATGTGTGTATTAGGAACAGGCTCCTCCTGTTCCTCTGCCTCACTCCTATCAATCTCTGGAGGCTCTGGAGTCCGCACCCCACTCCCCAATGGCCCTGGCCCCATCTCTGCCTCTGACGCAGAGCCCTCATCTGGGCCTTCCCCAGCCTCCAGGACCAGCCCACGTTCTTCCTCAGCCTCATTGTTGTCCAACTCCGCTACCAGCTCTGCAGGCTGCTGGTGGACCACAATAATTCTTGTGAACTGGCATGGATCAGAAACCTTCCACAATTAGGTTTTGATCAAGCAAAAGCTGACAGCCCCCAACAGAAGAATTCTATATGGGGGAACACAGAGGGACATTCATGTAAATCAATGCTTCTCCTCCCCCTAACACATTTCTATTTGTAGAACTCTCTGGTGCAGCTTCAACAAGCAAAAAAGCTCTATTAGATACATTCCATAGTGCTTATTCATGTCAGTATATATAATTCATGGGCTGATTTGTTGAGAGAATAGCTGGTTTAAAAATGGCTGCCCCAATTTTTGAAATCAGGTCAAGAAGTGATAGCTGCAGCATTCAATCCAGAGACTAGACTTGATCTGTACAGTTTCCAGAGGCGAGCCAGAAATGGGGTTAAGAAATGAAACTCACATTTCATCCTTTATCAGTTCGTTGGGATGGTTGCATAGATGCATTGCAATCTTGGTTATAAGCTTAGTATGCTAATGTCCCTTATTATCCTCTCCCCCACATTAACCTACAGTATTCAAAGTATTTAACATCTATGGCTCAGGGATTAAATCGATACTTCATTATAAATTTTCAGAAATCAGAAAAATTGTCACCATTTGAGTGGGAGCAATGGAAATGATCTCTTTACAGGCCTTGGCCTGATTTCATCCTTATGAATATGGTTTCTATCTGATCAGCTTTTGAACTCTCTTAGGACTTGGCTAAATTATACCAGCTCAAGAGACTTGGACAGGAAGGTTACATCTAGATGCCAAGGTGATGGGCACTTTAGAAATGAGATAGATTGGGTAGATTAGATAGAAAGACAGGCTTAAATGTCCTACTGAGCATTCATTTGTCTGACAGCCTGGAAAGTGCCAGCATTCCCAGGATTCAAGTGGAAATAGAAAATTGCATTTCCAGTGTAAAATGCACCATGTGCCTTGATAATGTCAGTTGTACTATGTAAAAGCAGAATCGGTTACATCCCAGAGCCATCCTAAATACAATAAGAAAACCTGAGCAAAATTCTGCACAGGCAATCCACCAAAAACCACCACAGAATTCCCTTTTCTTCCCTCTTTATATCAGAGATTTAGTAAAGTGATATCATACACACAATGAACACACTTCAATGCATTCATTTTTCTTTGCCGTAGCCACACCAAACTGCCTTACAGTCGGTCCATCTTTTCCAGCTGTTGCACTAACATATTTTTCTTCATGATATCTAACACTTCTATCTTTGTGGACCTGTCAAAGTTGTGAAATTTTGTTTTGCTTAACTTTGATTTCCAACCCTTTCTCCCTCCCTCCCTCCCTCCCTAATGCCTATGGAAATTTATGAGACCCCAGTGCCCATACAATTGGAAGGCACTGGTCTTATATTAAAGAAGAAAATAATAATAATCCAAGAATAGATTATAGTCCAAATGCATTAACCCTACATGTGAATCTTGATTACTTGATAGCAACCTCCCAGAATCCCCAGGTTTTAGCAGGAGATTTCACCAGCTCTGCTGAAGATGCTCATGTTTGAACCTGATGATTTTTCTTTTCAACGATGTTAGTACTTTGCCACCAAGCCAAAGTTCAGTAATATATATATATATATATATATATATATATATATATATGTATATGTATATATATATATATATATATATATATATATATATATATATATATATATATATATATTATATATATATATATATAGTTGCATGGAGCTTCCATGTAACTAGACAAATTCATGGATGACTGGGCTATCAGTGACAATTAGACTTGATAGCAGCAGAAGAACCTTCTAACTGACAGATAGCATAATTTAAACATTTGCTACTGGAGAGCAGTAGTAGAAAATGATTATTATTTTCCCATCCAGATCTCCCAGAATTCATCTCTTTGGCCCCTGCAAAAACCAGAATGATAGGTCACATTCTCCCTTCTTTTATTTTTGGTCCTGTGTGACTTTTCTTATCAGACATTGGACCTTACTAATTACATTTATAAAATCAACATTGACATAACCAAGCAAGTTCTATAATGAGTACAAACTGAAATTTAGCACGTACCAGGTTGGCCTTTTCAGGTTTTGGGCCTCTCCATAACAACAACAACAAAAAAAATAATAATAAAAATAAAAATAAAACGCTGATCAGGTTCTTTTGTTTGTTAACTCAGCCTAGAACCTGTTGAGGTTTCCTATCGACGTCTTTTTGCAGATTTGGAACACATTGCCTCTTTTGTTATTATAAACTAATTTAAACTTTTGGATGTGTGGATGCAGTTTCTAGGGATGATGACAAATAGCCATGGATGTCGCTTCCTAACCTTCTGTGTGACACAGAACATTATGGATTGTTCAGGAATGACCTATGTCTGCAGATATCGCTTTCAAACATTTTGCTCTTCAAAGGTGATTTTTTTTTTTGCAAGTTCAGCTATAGATATGTTTATCACTAGCCGCTAATTCTGTTGACCCAGGTGATGCAACTGAGGCTGGCCCCCTCCTTGTTACTCTTCAGAACATTTCCTTTTATCCAGTGAGTTCAGGCTCTGTGTGTGTGTGTGTCAGGGGTGGGTTCTAAATTTTTTTATTACCGGTTCTATGGGCGTGGCTTATTTTGTGGGTGTGGTTTGATGGCCATGTGACAAACAATTCTTTAGGATTTAGCAGAAGTACTGGTCTATCAAGCTTTTAACTGCTTGCAGAGCCGTACCGATCTACCCATTTATTTTTGGAGCACACCCATCTACCACCACACTGCCTTTTACCGCTGATCAGCTGTAGGGTGACCTTTTGAAGTGCCACGGCAAGAGTTTAAACAGTTTTTTGCCGCTCTGCCACCACTGAGAGCATCAGAAACAGCTTTCAGGCAGCTTGGCCTCAATTGCCAATCTACCACCACCAAGTACAAGGAGCGGATTGGTTCTAGCCGATCAGTTGGGAGGCTTTTGGCTTCTCAATTTAAAGTTAAGGTGTCTTGGTTTTTTTTCCTCTTCTTTGTCAAGAGAGCCCTGATTTTTTCCTTCTAGCCGGTCAGCTGGACTTGGGAGGCAGAGAATAGATTGGAGGTGGGGCCAAGCAGAGGTGGTATTTACTGGTTCTCCGAACTACTCAAAATTTCCGCTACCAGTTTGCAAGAACCGGACAGAACCGGTAGCAATCCACCACTGGTATATGTGTGTGTACACACACATGCCTTTGAGTCAGTCTTGATTCCTGGCAGTTGCAGTTTACTCCAATAGTTTACTTGGCAACATTTTCAGAATGCTCTCCCACCCATGCTGCCTTCTTAGAACTCACAGAGAAGAACTCTTGCCAAAGTCATCCAGCTAGTTCCATATCTAAGGGAGATCTAGAACTCCCAGTCTCCTGGGATGCCGCTGATGCCTGAACCACTTTACCAAACTGGCTATCACCTAGGTCAGTGATGGCAAACCTTTTCGGCACCGAGTGCCCAAACCAGAATGTGTGCGCATGTGTGTTTGTGCTGGAGCCCTGGAAACTCACGTATGCCTGAGCGTTCATGCGCACTGGCCAGCTGGTCTTTGGGTTTGTGGGGCTCTAGCACACACAAAGATCAGCTGGCATGTCAGAAACCAGAAGAGCAGCTGGCGACGGCACACGTGTCCACGTGGGCCATAGGTTCACCATCATGGACCTAGGTCATTTAGAGTTTTAAAACTCATTTTTCAATGGTTTATTTGGTGAATTTTAATATATGAGCATCTACCTGCCTCTGATGAGTCTTCAAAGGGGTACCACGTCAGGATCAACAGGACTTGCAGGAGACAGTAGAATCCTAACCAGTTGTTTGGATGACCATTCCTCCTAAAGAAAACACCAGATTGAACCCATTTCTCCAGATCCTTGAGTGGCATCTGAGACTGTTGAAACAAAGATGGAGTAATTGCCTTCACTTCTTCCCATTGGCTCCTGCAAGTCCTGCTTCTGAAAAAAAAATAGCAAATCTTTCTCATTAAAGGTGGAGAGACAGTAAGCTGGAGCACACAGGAATGAGCAGGACACTCTCTCTATATATAGTTCAAACATACAAATAAACAAGCATATTTGAACTAGCATGCTGGACATGATGAGATTTTAAACAGTCTTAAAAGTCAGGAGGTAGGTCGACTCAAAAATCCTGTGGAAGGAGAACAGGAGAAACGGGCCAGTAGTTGCCAATTAACCATCACTTCCTAGCTTGCAAGTGAGCAAGGCTTATAAACCGATTATAATTTTCCCCACTATGGTAGGTTATTTTTAAATTTAAATTACAGTAATTTCATTTATACGTGCTAGAAGTTAGCATATGTATTTTGTGTGTGACGTTTTTCCTCTTTTTGTTTGATGCACATCCTACCTCTGAACAATTATTTCAAACACTGAATGAACTAGTATATAGTGAGAATGCTTTTGACAAAGATGCTTTCTACAATGCTCCACCTTTCAATTACAAAGCTACCTTTGTCCTTCATTATCCTGAAATGAATGCAAATCATGACATACCAGAACTAAAAGAATATATAGAGAGACCATTTGCACTTATTTCCTTTCCTCATCAACTCCATTTGAGATGAATCCACATCATCTACATTTAAATGCAAACACATCACGGCTGATTCGAGGAACATGAATTTTTCACAGCATCCAGATATAAAAAGTACATTTGTCAAGAAATAGTAGATGATAGGGGAAAATATTTTATGCTTGCCTACTTCCAATGTATGGTAAGGTGCCAATCTTGATCCTTCTATGCCTCTTCTATTTATCAATGGTACTATTTTAAAGTTGAAAAGATGACAAAAAGAGTGCATTGGTTTTTGAAGAATTGGGATAGAAATCCTATTGATGCATTTGAACTTTGCTGTTGGAGCAAAGTTCTCTCCTGAGAATACCATGGTTATTCAATAAAACATACAAATGGATGATCAAATGAATCAAACTAGAGTTCTCACTCAAGGAAAAAAATTACCAAGCTTAAATTTTCTTACTTGGGGTAAACCTTAGGCCTATAGAGAAGTCTATTATTCTGAGAAATGTAGAAGAGAAGCAAAATATATTAGCAAATTGACTTATATACCACTTCACAGTGCTTTACAGCTCTCTCTAAGCAGGTTACAGAGTCAGCATATGGTCCCCAACAATCTGGATCCTCCTTTTATTGACCTCAGAAGGATGGAAGGCAGAGTCAACCTTAAGCCAGTCAGGATGCAGCTCCTGGAGTAAGCAATGACTTAGCCTGCAGTACTGCATTCTAACCTCTGTATCACTACAGCTTTATCAGCTGAATCTATGCTTAAACTTAAACCACTGAAATCAGCCAGATATATTGATTATGTGACTATTTTTGAAACGTGACTAATTATAGAATGTAAACTTTTGACTAGTTTGGCCTGTTGTCTTGGTCATAGGTCTGTATTTCATATTATTCTCTATCTCAGGGGTTTCCAACCTCGGCAACTTTAAGACTTGTGGACTTCTACTCCCAGAGTTCAATTCTGGGAGTTGAAGTCCACAAGTCTTAAAGTTGCCAAGGTTGGAGACCCCTGCTCTAACTGATTGAAGACCTCTCAACTGGAGCAGAGACACACATCTGGATAGGACAAAAGAAAGAGCTTTCTTAGTAGAGCTCCTGGTTTGTTGCTGCTTAGACGAGCTTTATTGAAATGGAAGAAAAACATTTGTAATCCTTTTTAAGTGGAAAACAAGATGTTCCACTGGGCATGTCTACATCGACATGCCCAGTGACAACATTGTTGTCACTGTGCATGTCGATTCTGGCAACTCCACTACCACCTGTTATCTAATTTACAAAAATGGAGGCATTGACAATTGAGAAGTTTGAGAAGGATCCCTCTGAGATAAAGGAACCATCAAGTATACATGAATACCGGAGAAACTGAAGACAGTATGGGAAACTGAAATATGCAAATGCTGTGTTATTATCATTGATGCTCACAGATGCAGAAATTACATCAAAAAAACATGATAGCTGGTACTTTCTAAGCCAGGGGAGTCAAACTTGCATCGTCATGGCAGTGTCACGTGACATATCGGGCCTTTTTCCCCCTTCGCTAAACCAGGCAGGTGCGGGGCCAGCATGTGATGCATCTGTCCCAAGGGCCATGAGTTTGACACCCCTGTTCTAAGCTGACTACACTGTTCCTGCTGGTTTTCATAAATTTGAAACAGGTATTTTCCAAGAACAGGCAATCCGTGAATATGCCATTCTGGTCTACATTCTGGGCATAAAACAACTCAATGTCAGTACCAGAAAAGATATGAGGAACTTGTCAAAAAAATATCAGCACATACATTAAAAAAAAAAACTAGTTACAGTTCAGATGCAGTGGCTTTTATACCGGTTTCTGTCTGGAAAAGAGAGAACATGTTGGAGTCTCTCTCTAATATATCCTAGGTTAAAGGGCAGAAGGTGATTCGTAAAGATGACACCAGAAAATCTATACTCTAGAATCCCTACTTACTGAGGGATTAAAATTTTACTTTGGGGTTGGTTGGCATTCACTCTGTAGGCATTTGCCTATGCCAGTGTTGACAAAACTTTTTGGCACCGAGTGCCAAAACGGGAGTCTGGACATATGTGGGGGGGGGTGTTTGGGGGAGTGCCAGAAACCAGAAGAGCAGCTCCCTAGCACACATGTGTGGAAGCGCCGGAAACCAAAAGAGCAGTTCCCTAGTGCTCATTCACGCGCCGGGACGCTGAGCTCTGGTTTCTGGCATGCGCATGTGCACCGGTCACTTGGTCTTTCAGTTTCTGCCACTCCCATGCACACAAAGACCAGTTCGCCAGCACGCATGTACATGCCGGAACCGGAAGAGCACTCAGCATGCCATTTCTGGCACACGTGCCATAGGTTCGCCATCTCTGGCCGATGCTATCATTTGTTTTGGTTTGCTTTAAATGTTCATTAGATATTTCTATAATTTTAGGGTATGTTTGTATTTGAGTGTTACTCCCTTTTTGTCCATTAAATATTTTAATTTTCCAACATAGAATCATAGGGCTAGATGGAACCTTGGAGGCAGTGGTGAAATCCAAATTTTTTTTACTATCGTTTCTGTGGGCATGGCTTGGTGGATGTGGTGTGGCTTGGTGGGCATGGCAGGGGAAGGATACTCCAAAATCTCCATTCCCACCCCACTTTGGGGCCAGCCAGAGGTGGTATTTGCCAGTTCTCCAAACTACTCAAAATTTCTGCTACCGGTTCTCCAGAACCTGTCAGAACCTGCTGGATTTCACCCCTGCTTGGAGGTCTTCTAATTCAACCTTCTGCCCAAGGCCAGAGTCCTTATTCCATTCTGGTCAAATGGTTGTCCAATCTTTTTTTTGAAAACTTCCAGTGATGGAGCAGTTACAACTCCAGAAGGCAAACTGTTCCATTGATTAATTGTTCTCCCTGTTAGGAAATTTCTCCTTACTTCCAGATGGCATCTCACTCTGATGAGTTGCCAGCTCATACTTCTTATGGTGATAAATACATACATACATACATACATACATACATACATACATACATACATACATAGGTTTGGAATGAAAAAAAGAGAGACAGATATAGATTGGTAGATTAGGTTAGTTGAGATTAGATTAGATTAGATTAGATTAGATTAGATTAGATTAGATTAGATTAGATTAGATTAGATTAGATTAGATTAGATTAGATCAGATCAGATTAAAGCCAGACAGATATATAATGTTATTCCCCGTTTACTATTTTTTTTAAGAAAAATCCATTAAGAACCGGGAACGTTGCCTTATGCTTCAGGAAAACATGAACTTCAAATCTTTAAAAATCCTCTCATTTTAAATAATAGGGAAATCAGTGACTGCTGTCTGCCAGATGGCAAACAAGTTCATTGCTGCAGCTAATCAAATGTACAAATAATCTGCCTTCTCCAGCTCTTCCTATATTTCCCCATTCCAAATGACAGCACTTTATGAGCTATAGTTATGCCCGTAGTTTAGGTCACTATTAATTTCTGCCTAAAAGAAAAGCGAAAGTAAATCTCTTGGTGAAGACATCCATATGAATTTCAAGGAAGGTTAAAGAACTTTAATAAGATGGCAAGAATATATTTTATCTGCATGTGTAAAGGCCAATAACAGGGATAAGTGCCTGAAATTTGACAATGATTAAAAAGAAACCCTCCCAATAATAATAATAATAATAATAATAATAATAATAATAAGAAGAAGAAGAAGAAGAAGAAGAAGAAGAAGAAGAAGAAGAAGAAGAAGAAGAAGAAGAAGAAGAAGAAGAATAAGAAGAAAGGGAAAAAAGGCTCAACTCTGTTTTAAAAACCTGTGCTGACATAAATTATCAAAAATATATTTGGAGCTAGTTCACTATTAATTCATATTTATCTTAAATATAGAAGGAAAATGGGTCCTATATTATAGTCTCAAAATGAAAACAATCAGAAGTTCAATGTTTCAGCATGTTCTGAATGGCTTAATATATCACAAGAGTTTCTGTAATAACATATTGAAAAATGTTTCTCTAATAATTGCCAGGTAGCAAAATATAAAAGCTTTTTAAAACTTTCCCCTTTCCCGCAAAGCTACAGCTGGGGCGCTCAAGAATAATTTTGATTTAAGGGAAGACTTTTTTGTTATTATGAATACAATACTTTTGTCTCTCTCCTTCCTGGTTTTTACTCTTTTTGGGGGTGGGGGGTGGGGGGTTGTTTTCTTTTACAACTTAACTCTGCTTGGACCACCAGAGTAACAGATTCAAAACGGAGGTCCAAAATCAAAATCCAACATATTCCATCAAGTTTGCTCCATTTTGAATTATCCTGCTCTGTTGAGATTTCAGCCAAATGTGATGTACACCCTGGTCTCCGGACCTCTTCAGGGGCAGGAACAATTTTTATAGCTGAAATTAGTCTTATCTCTGATCTCAGATGGAAATCAGCCAGAAAGAGGAACCTGTGCATTGTCTTTTCTCCCCCCTTTGAAACAAGATTCTTTTTGGATTATGTTACCAAGTACAAATACAATACTCTACATATAAAACAGGTGTTTCTAGGTGTTCGAAAAAATGGTTAAAATCCTGAGCAGAATGATACAAAATAGAAACAGAGATGCTAAGACAGTAAAGATGTAACTTAACTCTAGGAAAACCTATTAATTCCTCTGCAAAATACCCTCGGCATGAAGCGGATCTGAACAGACCTCCTTCAAAACTCATGTCAGCCTAGTACATTATATAATCCACCACAGCTGGGTTTCTCCACAATAAAAGATACATAAAAATTGTTAGTGGTTTTTTTTTTCCCTTTTCCAAAGTTGCACTTTTATATTCTTTGTTTCCTTCCGATACACTTCTATTTCTCGGTGACTTGGGAGATTTATTGCAAAATGCTTACTTTATAACACATAAACTAGCTCCCTTTAGAATTTCAGCTTTAAAACTAAAGCACCACTTTTTTTTTTTTTTTGGAAATGCAAAAATATAGAGTTAAAAACAAACATTCTGTCAGTCTTACACACGTTCAACACACAGTGTTAGAAGTAAATTCAGTACTCTCTTCTTCATTGTAAAGTTTCTGGTTGCGTATCATTTTCAGTAATGTTAAAAAAACAGCTACGGAAATATTCATGCCTTAGACAGATATACAAACATTTCTACACTGATTTTAAATGTTCTCTGTAAAATATGACCAGTTGCATTTACCTTTTAATCAGGGCTTATAAATGACCATCTAAAATTTTATGTCAGATCTGGGAAGTAGGAGCAGGTTATTCTGCTTATTCAAATATTGCTGTAAAAATAAAATTAAATTCCATCGCACTGAATCTGTTGGAAAGGCAAAGCTGTGGCAAATTTCTATTGCTCTATCGTTTTACATACTGTATATGCTGTACATTTCAAAAAGAAACATTCAAATGTTAAGGACATTATTTCATATTTGTACAAGTAAAAGAAAAAAATCAGCATGTTTTAATCCAGTTTGTGACTCAAACAAGTAACTATTCAACATACTGCTACAGATTGTAATCAGCTAGTTTTAAAACACACAGAAATACCTTTAGCTCCTACTAAGATTCCACTTTGGAATAATTCTCAAATGTTATTATTTGAGTTTATTTGGGCAGTAAATAGGGATGAGCAGCTTTGTTAATTTTGGTTTCTGCTATATACAAAATCTGTAAAGCTCAGTTCTTCCTTTATTAAGAAAACTCTTGATTATGGGGACATGTCAAATAAAAAAAGGGGGGGAGTAAAAGATATTCTTATGCATCAACACCAGGGAAAAGTCATTTGTTTTACTATTCTGAACATGCTGAGAAATATGGACACACACACAAGGATACAAACCTAAGTCAGCATTAGAACTTTATTTGAATACCTAGCAATTGCATACTCAGAAATTCAGAAACAACTGGGTCTTTCTCTCATACTCAAGCTATTTACATCTGTAATTTCTTCTCTTGCATTTGCAAAGGGCAACCCATTTCTGCTTTGAGATGCCCCTCAATAAGCAGAAAAAGAAATCTACTTAGAACTTCTGCAATTCACATCATTCTCCATTAGCAATCATGGGTATGTGTGTGTGTAACAGAAAGGGAAGGATCTAGATACCTTTAAAAATAAGGCTCTCTTTTCATTCGTTCCTATTTCATCATTTTAAGAAGGCTACCTCTGCCTTCGGTTTAGCAAAGGGAATTTGCAGGAAGCACAGTTTTGTTTAGTTTTTAATAATGTCCTTTAGACAAATATATGCCAGGACAATTCACAGCAATAATTTGCCAATATAGCCCCAACATTAAAATGTTCTCATAATGCACAGTAAAATAAGAGTAGTCTCAAACTCAAATGAACAATTCAAGGACAACATTTAGCAACTATTTCTTAAGTATTAATTCTATCTTAAATGGATACAAGAATCAACTTCTCTTCAGGGGGTTCCTAAAATACAACATACATGCCAGAGGATGTCAGAAATGAATATGACTTCTCTTGGTATTATCAAAGCTCCATATCTAGGCATTTCAAGCTTTGTTCTGAACTGTATTCACAATGTACTATGCAAGGCAAAAGTTGTTTGATAAAATCTACTGGGTCAGATGGGCTAGCTGTATATTTTGTTTCCAACCACCTATAGTATAAACCCAAGCACTGCATATCTCTTGCACCTGATATTTAGAAATATATTGCGTGTGAACATAAATATTCAATTTAATTTAGATGTAACAGAAACAATACTGATTGAATAGCAATTGACTGAATAGCAATTTGGCAAGTGGTTTTGACAGTGGTGCAGATCACTTCACTGGAATAGGAGATAAAAACTACCGCTGGGTATTGTTCCAATTCTGATCTCCACTGAATGGTATCCGTTCTCTGATATCAGTCAAAAGCACTGTCTCCGGGTGTACCCCAAGGTTGCCCTTGGGGTACACCCAGAGGCTCCAGCTGGTCCAGAATGCAGCCACACAGGTTGTTACAGGGACGTCCCATTACTCCCGTGTTACATCTCTCCTGCGTGAGCTGCACTGGTTGCCAGTGGTCCTTCGGATCCGCTCCAAGGTACTGGTTCTCACCTATAAAGCCCTTCATGGCATGGGCCCGGGATACTTGCAGGACCACCTCCTACCGGCCTCCCTGCACCCAGTGTGCTCACATAGGACTGCCCTCCTTCGGGTGCCATCAGCCAGACAATGTTGGCTGGTGGCGCCCAGGATGAGGCGTTCTCTGTGGCCGCACCGACCCTCTGGAACGAGCTACCCACTGGGCTCCGGATGGCCCCCAACCTCTGCTCCTTCCATGGCGACCTGAAGACATGGCTTTTTCAAAATCTCCTAATCTGTTGGGAATTCAGTTTTAATTGCTGGGTTTTTAATTGAATTAATTTTTTATTTCATTTTATTTTTGTCATTTTATTTTTGTGAGCCACCCTGAGTCCTTCAGGAGAGGGGTGGCATATAAATGTGAATAAAATAATAAAATAAAATAAAATAAAATAAAATAAAATAAAATAAAATAAAATAAAATAAAATAAAATAAAATAAAATAAAATAAAATAAAATAAAATAAAATAAAATAAAATAATAAAATAAAATAAAATAAAATAAAATAAAATAAAATAAAATAAAATAAAAATAAATAAATAAATAAATAAAGGAGAAGGGGAGGAGAAAGGGACGGAGAGAGAAGGAGAGGGGAGGAGAGAAGAGAGGGAAGAGAAAGAAGAAGAAAGGAGAGGGATGTTGTAAAAATGGGTGAAATATGGTGCACAGGAGAAAAGAAGAGAGACAATTTCATATTTTTTTCTCTTGAGGGTTACACTATTGAAACTATAACAGAAGATAATACAGATGCTAAAGCACATCAGTTTAAATGTTATTGCATACTAGCTAATATTTATATGAAAACTAAAATTTTGTGTAAAAGGTAGGAGTAAATAATATGAAATCAGGAAAACAGAATGCAGTATTTAGGAATATGTTTATTAAAATTATGGTACTCAAACATCATGCCATTCACACAATGATACGTATTAATTTTAAAAAATAAAAATAAAAACTTATTTAAAAAAAAAACATTGTCAAAAGTATAAGTTGCTTTATATTGTATCTTGTCAGGGCACTGAGCTGTCAAGGTTTTGGTATTTCCCAGACCTATCTAAAGAAGCCAGGGGTAGAACCCAAGACCCATTACATGTAAGCATGTGCTTGTTTATAGACTAGATTGGGAAGTCCCAAAAACTTTCAAGGAGAAGGCAACAGAAAGCCACTTCCGTATACTTGCAAAGAACATTGCATAAACATGTCCTTCAAGAACCAGGAGATGTCATAACAAATGTCAGGATCTAATCCCATTTAGTTGAAAAAAGGTTAAAAATGGGAAACCCCTAGGAAATCCTAAGACCAGGATGTTGGAACACATTTCAAAGATGACAATGGCAAACCACTTTCAAGAAAACTGTATAGATATATCCATCAAGCCACCAAAAATTGTGCTTAACTTTAGAATATAAACTGAGAGCAAACCCCACTCCTTATTGACATTGACAATGTTACCTAGTATTGGTAATGAAACATCTGCAAGAAAACAGCCAAGCTCAGAGAGGACCAAGGACCCTTCATTTCAGTCCTGAGCATCTCCTATATTGGAGCTTAACTCAAGTATAACTACTTTATATGCTATCCCTGTGCTATGCCTGTTCCTCTGCTGCACATGGTATTTGCATAATATGCTGATGATATGCTATCTTATAGTCATATCTCTTGATTGTGATGTCCCATCTTTTCTCTAACTCTGGAACTTGCTTCCTTTTGAGGTTTGGCAAAGCTTTGCAAGCTGCTGGCATCTAAGACATGTGTAACATAAAGCCAAATAATTTTTAAAAGACACTTGTTGAAGAAGAAACAAAAGCATATGTAGTCTAGACAATTTAAAATGTATGATACACAGAAAGACAGGCGCAAAGAGCATTTTAGAATTTAGAATAACAGAGTTGGAAAGGACCCTGGAGGTCTTCTACTCCAACCCCCTGCTTAGGCAGGAAACCCTACACCACTTCAGACAAATGGTTATCCAACATCTTCTTAAAAACTTCCAGTGTTGGAGCATTCACAACTTCTGGAGGCAAGTTGTTCCACTGATTAATTGTTCTAACTGTCAGGAAATTTCTCCTTAGTTCTAAGTTGCTTCTCTCCTTGATTAGTTTCCACCCATTGCTTTTTGTCCTGCCCTCAGGTGCTTTGGAGAATAGCTTGACTCCCTCCGCTTTGTGGCAGTCCCTGAGATATTGGAACTGTTATCATATCTCCTCTAGTCCTAGTCATTAAATTAGACA
This sequence comes from Masticophis lateralis, assembly GCA_030761175.1. Lineage (NCBI taxonomy): Eukaryota > Metazoa > Chordata > Lepidosauria > Squamata > Colubridae > Masticophis > Masticophis lateralis. The sequence continues at coordinate 194,907,037 of JAUDYJ010000003.1, read as the reverse complement.
TACCCATTTTCTTGAATTTAACTCCTGCACTAAAAGGAGAAAAAGTAAGAGAATCATGAAAATTATATAAATGTTTTAAGGAACTGAAAAGTTTTCTTCATTTCCAATTAGAACATCTTAGGCAGCATAATACTGTATCTACTGAATTGGGAGCATGCTTCACTAAACAAAGAGGAAATTTCTTCTTAGCAGACATATCCAAGACTGTATTAAGACTACTGTCATTTCTGAACCTGTAGAAATTTGAATCTCACTCTTTCAGATTGCTCTATGAAGCCAATTGGATTTTTGCCTGGGCTGATTTATTTTCCAAACATAGGAAACACTAATTAGGCAATAAAAACATTTTATTTTCTAAATGGAGACTGAACATATTCATCATTTAATTGATGTAAACAAAGAAATACATTAAATCATTACAGATTTCTAGCTATCTATTCTCTGATTTGTACAGTGTATAGAATCCAAAGATCCCCAAACCTAAAACAGAGCCAGTTCTTCACTTCAGATAACACCCCAAAGCTTCTGATTGACATGGAATTTCATCCAGTCCAAAAGCTGCCTCTTGTGGAATTCTCTGAAGTCCCACCTGCTTTCAACGGTTCAGTGTAACTACCACCTTGACTTTTTTTGTTGACGCTTCCTGTGGGTGCTAGTGAGTTATGCATATCAATTTAAAGCCATCCTAACTACTACTAACTTGGATTATTTTAGTCTCCTTTTTCTACCAAAGAAGCTGCGATGTCTACCTTCAGCAAGTACCTTACTTTTTATATCTATATCATTTGTATTTATTTATTATCTCTATCTATCTATCTATCTATCTATCTATCTATCTATCTATCTATCTCTATCTATCTATCTATCTCTATCTCTTTCCTTTCCTTTCTTTCTCCTTTCTCCCTCTTTCCTCTCTTCATCTCTTTCTACCTTTCTCTTTTTCCACTCTCATCTATTTTCTCTCTCTCTCTTTCTCTTTCTCTTTCTCTTCCTCTCTCTCTCTTTCTCTCAATCCTCAAATATGTGCATATCTATTGTTTCACCAACCAGCTCAAAAATATTCCACCAATTAACACATCGGTTTATCAAAAACTAATCTGTCCCAATTTTGGGGGGTGGATAGAAGAACAGGACCAAAATAAATATCACTCCAGGATACTCCATATTTCTTTGTCGGAACAATGTTTAAAAGATAGCATATTAAATGCAACTCAGTTCCAAATTGTTCCTTCTCATCTGTTTTTGTCAAACTAAATTATTTATTGATGTTTAAGATTTCCCCCAAGATGCATTTCAGGCTGCAGTGCATTTCAGGCATTCCTTAGTTATAATTAGAGACTGAAGCTGGAGTCATGAAATTCAAATCTAAGGCTATAATTCAGAAAGATAGTAGGGGGCTTTGGAAACAAAGCATAAATAATTTGAAGAGATAGGAATCCTTATGCCTCTATAAAACTGCTGGATAGACATAGCAGTGGACGTTCATTTTGGATTTTGTTCCATAGTCACGTCACTTAATGCCTTCCATTTTTCTGGCTCTTGAATATAACTTCTTGCTGAAATGCCATCTAATAATTGTTATGAAATGTTCAGCTGGGATTCAAAAGTCTCTTGTTGAAGCTGACGCTGAACTTCAGCTCCCATGAGCTCTTGCTACTAGTCAGTGGTGAGAGATGTTTGTACGTATAATTATCCATCTTATTATGTCTTCAAAAAGTGTCGCCCATTTTCTTCAAACTGCAGCCAAAAAATAAAATAAAATTACAACAGCAATACCACCATCACTCCTTTTTTTTTTATGTGCATGAAATCCATGTAACATGCATATAAAAAGGGACAGGGCAACAATGGTGCAGTGCCAATGGACTCTGTTTCCAAGACATCAGTGGACTGTACGTTTAATTATATTTGGAAAACTTCTATAGAGAAGTAAGAAGTTTAAAAAGTTTTCAAAGAACTCAGAACATTATTTTATACAAAAGAAAGTACGATTTTTGTTTTTTTTTAAATTAGATTTATATGCCGCCCTTCTCCAGAGACTCAGGGTGGCTTACAATGAGTTAAGCAGTAGCCTTCATACTTTTGTATATTTACAAAGTCAGCTTATTGCCCCCACAAACTGGGTCCTCAATTTACCTACCTTAGAAAGGATGGAAGGCTGAGTCAATCTTGAGCCTCGAACTCGCATAATTGCAGACAGCTGGGTGTTAATAACAGGCTATCTAGCCCGTCGAGCTATCTGAGGTTCAATTTGTTCATTATTATTGGTAGCATATCAGGGTTTTTTTTTTTAAAAAAATTGGTATCCTTTAAATGTGTTGGCATCAGAATTCTATCATTCTGAGCTAACAGGTCTGGTAAGAAGCAAGTTTGAACAATGTGGTTCTAACACATCTTGAAGACACTATATCACAGAAGACTGCCCTAGGAGAATGCATAAGCCTAGAATAATAAGGTTGGAAGGGACCTTGGAGGTCTACTAGTAAAGGAGATACTGTACCAGAGGTGAGTACAGCAGGTTCTGACCAGTTCTGGAGAACCGGTAGTGGAAATTTTGAGTAGTTCAGAGAACCGGTAGTAAAAATTCTGACTGGCCTCGCCCCCATCTATTGTCAGCTTCGCAAGTCCCAGCTGATTGGGAGGAAATGGGGATTTTGCAGTAGCCTTCCCCTGGATTGGGCAGGGAATGGAGATTTTACAGTATCCTTCCCCTGCCAGCCCACCAAGCCATGCCACGCCCACCAAGCCACATTCACAGAACTGGTAGTAAAAATTTTTGAAACCCACCATTCTGGACAAATGGTTGTCCAATTTCTTCTTGAAAATCTCCAGTGATGAAGCACCCAGAACTTCCAGAGGCAAGCTGTTCCACTGATTAAGTCAATCGCCAAATTTCAAGAATGATATTCTCAACCACATTTTAACCATTTTGTCTTAATTAAGTTTGTACTCTATGGAACATCAAAAACATAATATGAACATTGGTATTCATGTTCAGTCTTAGCGTTAAAATTTGCCACAGATAAGTTTTATGAAAATAATGAAGAGTTTGCCACGCACATAAGGCTTTGTTACTTTCTGACAAGAGAAAATATTTAATACCATTATTCCCCCCAACACACACACACACACATCTCTGAATATTAGTGTGAGTGTCACAAATAATTAAATGCTTACAACTAAGAAACATCTTTAGACATCTTGACAGTACATATTAAGAGGTGTTCTTAGGGAAAACTGCCAAGTGGAGTCTTATTTCTGATATTAAACAATGCATTTTTATGTATGAAACGTGGAATAATTTGGAGGCAGGCACCATACATCCAGTTTCCTGAACATTTTAAACGTTGTTCTTACTGTATGTATAGCTTGAGAAGGATTGCAACTAACCACATGCTCAATTTCAGAGCAGATTCATTGATCTGGGATCAATGAAGGTGTAGGAAGTTAAAACCCACTCCTCTCCTAGAAAATGAAATATTTTAGGAAATATTAAAAGGGCAGAATATTTCCCCTAAAAGGGAGCCAGAAACCCAGCCCCTCTCCCCCATCTTTGTTAATGGGCCATTAAGGCCTGGGCCAGTCTATTCTACATAACAAAGATCTACCTCCTTCAGGCTGAGCCATTTAATTGCCCTTCATTGCATCACATAGCTAGGTTCAACCAAACTTAACACACAGACAACCTAAAAAGCTAGCTATGACCTCTGACAGCAAACTGTGCCCCAGGAAGTTCAAAGCTAGAGAGGGTATAAAACCCAGAGACTCTCAGCATCTCTTCCCTCCTTTTGCCCAAGATATCCAAGGCATGTGATCCTGATCATCAATAAACCTTCTTTCCAAGTAACTTCCATGAATCCAGTGTCTTTCTCCTCACTTGGAACTGAACCCAGATGGACATTTCTTCCAACAAAGGAAAAGGGTCATTTTAAACAAGGTAAAAGGATAAAGCGTGGGCTGCAAACCAGAAAAAAGTAAGTATGAGAAACTCCTTCCCTTCTCATAGCCAGCAACAGGGTAGTCTCTCTTAAGCATTAGACATGCCTCGCCAAATTCCAGACATACAGCTGTAAGGATAGTGTTCCACCCACAGATATACTGTACCCACCCACAGATATACTGTAGTCCATTTCTACTCTCTGGAGGAAAAAATGCAGCACTATTAAATAATTGCTATTACACACTATTGAGAAGAAATGACACGAGCATGGATGACTAGTAAGAAACATATGTATTATAGTTGAGAGAATAAGTTTTAAGGCTCAATTAGTAATCATGCTGACTATATTAAAAATGTTTTCGGAATCTACATTTCATCTGAGGCCGCAGAATACTTTCTTTCTTTAAAATTTTAATTTCCTGTGTTCTCATTGTATCTGCCCTGAATCTTTCCATACTCTGACTCTTGGATCCATCTTTGTTTCTTTCTCTGTTTCTTCTCCCGCTTTTGTCCCAGACAGTTGGTACATCAACTGGATAAATTTGTAGACCAAGATAGCATTCGTTCTGGCTTGGCCAAGGCCAAAAATCAGCACAAAAGTTCTGAATGTGGATGCAGCAATGACCTTCATAACTAAGTGTGGTGGGGCACTTTAAGCATTAACAACTTTCATACATTTTTTTGGCTGATTTTTTTGCTCTTCATACTTTCCTTGTGATGCTGATGTATGGAGATTAAACCCTGCTTTGTTTTGTGATACAATATTTCCCCCATGGAACAATTTTCATAACAATTTAAAAAAAAAACAATGGAATTCCCAGATGAGGGATTAAGTGTTAATAGTTATGGGAATCTGATTAACCATTGATGAGAAAATCAGGCTGTGTGAATCAACTGGGAGTTAGCCCGCTAACACTGAGTAACACTCCATTATCCACTCTTTCCTCAACGCCATTCAACGTTGACCATTGTGATATAATTGCTGGAGAATGCTATGTGGACACATTGCAATAAATCTAAGGCACAGCCTTAGACTTTGCCTAGTTTTGCAGAAATGGTTTTGGAACTGGTGAAAGATTTTCCCACTTTTTCCAAGAGTCTTTGAGGAAATTATGACGCTTCCATTTACAACTAGTTTAGTCTCAGTTATCTTCAGTGGGGCTATCATTGGAGAAAGAGGGGGAAGGCGGGGAGAGGGGGGCAGAGGGGGAGAGAGGGGGGGAGAGAGAAGGAGAGGGAGGGAGAGAGAGGAAGAGGGAGAAAAGGAGAGAGGGATAGGGAGGGAGAGCTAGAGAGGGAGGGGGAAAGGGAGAGGGAGAGAAAGAGAGAAGTGTAGCCTGTATAGAAAAATCTTTTATGTGCTGGAGTGAGATTGAGGAAATTTAAATGCTGATTAAATTGAATTGAATGAAGAGGGGGACTGTTGGGGCTCCTCTTCGTCAGTCCAAATGATCCCATCTTTTTACCATGGGAAAAAACCCATGTACGTTGCATGGAAGTCCCGGATTGTGAAACAGTAACAATATTTATGCTGCTTGGAGTCAAAATTGATTGAAGCAACATAAATATTTATGCTGCTTAGAGTCAAAATTGATTGAAGTGGCATAAAACATGCATAATAAATAAATAAAATATATTAATACCAAATTATTTTCTGAGGCCTTCCCTGCATGTATTATATGGTTCTGTGCTTGCAAAAAGAGAGTTTTGCTTCAAAAGTATCTGTTTTCATATTATTTGGAAAAGAACAATAACAGTTGGACTAGGATCATGTAGACCCTGTTCCAAGTGTACTCTTCATCATGGAAGTTCAACCCAACCTACCTTCAGGACTGTTGTAGGAATGAAGTTTGGATCACCATATAAGCTATTTTGAACTTCTGCAGAAAAGTTGGAGTGGACATCTATGTTTAGTTGCTGATACTTATTGATTGCATTGACACTTCAGTATTGTGTTTTTAACTTCGTATGCTTTTATTACTGAAAGCTGTCTTACACATTTTGCCTCGAGAGGAGCATATTTAAACTGAATAAGTAAGCAAATGAATCAATCACTCACACAAACATGGGGGAAGAAATGATGTTAGAATAACAGAATAGACTTGGAGGTTTTCTGGTTTAACCTCCTGCTAAAACAGGAGACTCTAGAAAGAGTACAGAGAAGAGCAACCAAGATGATTAGGGGACTGGAGGCTAAAACATATGAAGAATGGTTGCAGGAACTGGGTATGTCTAGTTTAATAAAAAGAAGGACATGATAGCAGTGTTCCAAAACCTCAGGCTGCCACAAAGAAGAAGGAGTCAAGCTATTCTCCAAAGAAGGTAGGACAAGAAGCAATGGATGGAAACTAATCAAGGAGAGAAGCAACGTTGAACTAAGGAGAAATTTTCTCACAGTTAGAACAATTAATCAGTGGAACAACTTGCCTCCAGAAGTTGTGAATGCTCCAACACTGAAAGTTTTTAAGAAGATGTTGGATAACCATTTGTCTGTGGTGTAGGGTTTCCTGCCTAAGCAGGGGGTTGGACTAGAAGACCTCCAAGGTCCCTTCCAACTCTGTTATTCTATTCTATTCTATTCTATTCTATTCTATTCTATTCTATTCTATTCTATTCTATTCTATTCTATTCTATTCTATTCTATTCTATTCTATTCTATTCCATTCCATTCCATTCCATTCCATTCCATTCCATTCCATTTCAGACAAATGGCTATCTGGGGCTACAATTCTCAAATTCTTAGTCAGGCTAAAGAAGGCTGGTTCATCCAGGTTCTCCAGCAGATTTCATATTATTTTATTTCTTTAAGTGGAAATGCAAAAGATTGAACCCAGAACCATCTCTATGGAATGGACTGTGTTCTCCAACAGATCTATCAATGGGTCATGGTAGAGCTAACAGGACCCAGGGAGGAAACTGCTTCTCAGGTAGCAGTACCAAACAGAAGCAAAGTGGCCAAATGGGAATGCAAAGGAAAATATTTTCAGTGAAATTTCCACCTCATTTAAATGACTACGTTTCTTGCAGGAATAGTCAACACTGTGGAAATTCAGCAGTGCCTGTGTCAAAAACACAGGCAGAAAGAGAGAAGTGTTTGAACATTTGCAATAACCTGTTCCATCTTTATCTCATTTTATAGCCTGTCCTTTGTTCTTCTTACCGCAGGAGGACATCACCTTACATAGACCTGAGGACAGATAAAACAACGGTCTTGTGGTCTAAACAGTCTAAATAAGAACTTAGGTGGAACGTGATATGGAAATTTGATGCAGGCAGTCTTGATTTCCATGATGGGAAAAACAAGTGAATACTAGGGAAAAAATGGTCAAGTTAATACAGAAGCTTTCAAGCTAGAACACGGCACAGTTTATTGAAAGCTTTGGTTTTTTCACAATACACACAGTGAGTCACATTTATGGACTTTTAAAAGGGCTATGATAGACACATTTACCCTGTAAGTAAATCCCATAGAATTTCATGAGAATTATTTAACACAATAACAGAGTTGGAAGGGACCTTGGAGGTCTTCTAGTCCAATCCCCACTCAGGCAAGAAACCCTATACCATTTCAGACAAATGGTTGTCCAATCTCTTCTTTAAAATTTCCAGTGTTGGAACTTCACAACTTCTGGAGACAAGTCATTCCACTGATTAATTGTTCTCACTGTCAGGAAATCTCTTCTTAGTTCTAGGTTGCTTCTCTCCTTGATTACTTTCCATCCATTGCTTCTTTCTACAATCTATTTTAGGCAGCAATTCTTACAAATTTGTAGACCAATCTACAAATATCCATTCAATCACCTTGAGCATGAAGGAATAGCCTATTCCTTTTGTTACCATTTTTTAAACAATTTTACCTGATTTTAATTTCACTCTGATTGCCTAATGAAATATGGGAAGATGTTGTGGGAAAATATCTCCAATAGAATTAAAATAATAATAATAATATACCTGCAATGGATAGGGATTGGGAAGGGGAATAAGGCCATTGTGTTCTTCCAGTAGCATAAAATAAATTAGGAAAGAGTGATGCATTTTTTTACGTATTGCGCTCTTTAGCTTGGAGTCGACTCGGTTGCATTGTTAATATGACTGTGACAAGAGACAGAATAAAGGAAAGATACACACTGTACATCTAACTATCACAGCTGTTTAAGGAAGTAAATAATTTCAATAGGTCCTTTGGTGATGCTCAAACAGCACATGCTGAAGTCACAGTGGTAGACAGATTTCTCCCTATCGCGCAGATTGAAACAAATTCCCAGAACACATATAGCTTTTTTTTTTACTTAGCACCAGATTTTTTGACGCCTTTATTTGGGTTAGACTATGTACATTTCACCTTTCCTGTTTTGAATGAGATAAGAGGATTCTTCCTGTCTGCCATAACTCTCATTTTTATGACTCTGTTCCACCTATTTGGCCATGTTTGTCAACACTGCCATTTAAATTCCACAGGGGTTGGCATGCTTTGTCTCTTTTTGAATCCCAAATTGGTATTTTGTGTCTTTTAAAAAATCCCAGTTATTTCCTTTAAAACAAAAATCTCATTCACCTTGTGGATAGAAATGAAATGAACCCTTTAGAACCATAAATTCTCAAATTTAGCCATAGATAAAGGCAAACCTTTACCACTGTAGTATAACTAAATATTTTTAAAAAAGCAATAATTGAACAGAAAGAAACCTCCATCTAAACGTTACAATCAAAAAGACTGTGAATATGCAATACATAGCTTTTGATTTTTACATTCTACTGCTTTTAGTTCAATCCAAAGCATTCATTTCTTTTTCTTTTCTTTTTTTTCTTCTTTCTCTACAGTTACACGAAGAGCTGAAATCACCCCGTGGATTTTGATGGATGTAATTATTTTCATTAAAATCACAAACAGCACGATATTCCTTTTCCAAGGCAAACTGTAAAGGAATCTTATAGAAACAAGCCAAATATTCAAAGTAGGAATGTGCTTGGAGGATATTTAATAGCATTTTCTTATAATAGCATATATTACCAGTTACAATCTTCAGCATTTAAGTTCAATGTTTCAAGGGGTGGGATGAGAATTTATTTGATCCCCCCGTCCCCCAAATCAAGTAACTATTAACAAAATCCAGAAAAGAGATCCCAAGAAAAGCTGGGCCTTGCCTGTTTACATACGCAAACTCCAGCAAACAGGTTTTTCAATTAAATTAGTCTTCTGAGGATGATTTGGAAGAGCCAAGAGCTTCTTAAAAATCTTATTGCTTCGCATATATGCCACCTGGGGCTGCGGCCTGGTTCTTTTGCAGTAAAAAAAAGAAAAAAAAAGAAAAAAAGTTTCTGCAGTGCCTGTCTGTTCTTTTCTGACATGCCCAGGTTTAATGGTTATTCGAGATGGATTGTGTTATTTTCACACATTCAGCGGCCCTGCTTTTCCATAACCATTTATGGTAGAAGACGGCACCTATCACAGTCCCTTTTGCATCGTGAACAACTTTAATAAGGTGGGGTATCATTAGATGATAGCAGTTTTATATTGAATGCAAGGAGGAAATATAGATACTTCACCCAGGAAAGAGCCAGAAAGAGAAATAATAGATGCAATATACGGGAGAGGAATTTCCATTAGTACAATCGAAAAGCAGCTTTAACTGCTACAACTTTTTCCTTCAGGGGTTTTCTTTCCCCCCCCCCTCTCCCAATAAAGTTGAACAATACTATGTTTATCATCACAAGGAGCGTAAAAGAAAGAAGGTGCTTTTGTTAGACCTTTTTACTCTACTTTGCCTTTCCTGCAAAGCTGTTGGCTGTCAACCATGCATGAATTTCACGATTACTTCTCATGGAAAATACTATCGGAATAAACTTTGGAGCAAGCCCTGCAAATAAGTGACAAAATCAGCTAGGACTGGGGGGGAAAAATCTCTTCTAAGTGAGTAACAGCTAGAGAGCCAAGCAGCCCTGCCTGGAAAGTAACTTGCTTACCCTGCCTTTTCTCCAATTTGTAATGCAAGTACAAGCATGCTAAGAGCTCTTTAAAAAAAAAAATAATAACATAAGGGCTCGTTCAATTGAGGGGTGGGAGGGAAGAGTAGAGAGCCGTTTTATTCTATAAAAAAGAACAATTTCTAATTATGCCTTGCTGTTTTAAGATGTGGGTTTTTCCTTTTTTTCCTTCTTTTGTTTTCCGTGCGTTAGATCACTAAATGCTTCATTTCTTATGTAGTTTGGCTCTCCCTTTATATGCTTTTGCTGGTGGGGTTTGGGAAAAGGACAACTATCACCTGTGTCAAAGAAGAAGAAGCAAAGAGAGTTCTTTACAGTTGTTTTACAGGTTGGTTGTCTTAGAAGAAGTTACACTCAGCTCTGATCAGTTTTGCTTGGCCATGTTAAACAGCCAAGGGATATATCATAGGCTAGCCATCATTGGGCCTTTTTCCGCCCCCTATTTTTCAAAAAATGAAAAATACAATATGTTTCTTAAGAAAGAAAGAAGCTTTCCTTCCCTTGTTGGAAACTTTTTATACCCATAGAGGATTTAGATTATTTTCTTTTTTTTTTTTTGCTTGACAAACAAAATGTAATTTTCATCAAGCTATTGTTTTTCAAAAGTCAACTGGATTTTCTTGGGTTTTATTTAATTTTTTTTCCTTGAAAACATTTTGCTTCTCATCCAAGAAGCTTTTTCGATTGTGGTTGGAGATATTTATATTTTGTAAACTGCCCTGAGAATTAATCGGTTGCCATATAAATCAGATAGATAGATAGATAGATGGATGGATGGATGGATGGATGGTCACCAAAGGAACATTTTCCAAAGTGTCCATTTGAAAACCTTTATAAGAAATCCTTTGCAGAGATGATGAAGGAAGGAGAACCTTTGAGGTAGGCCAAGGATGGCATCAGTGAGACCAGGTCAGAAGATGCTAACAAATCAATGATGTTGCCCAATAGTATTTCCTCACACACATCTTCCAAAGTAAAATCTAATTTTTTTCCTTGCTAGCACACTCTTAAACAGAAAGCAAGTTTGGAAAGAAAATCAGAAAAAAAGAAGAATACATAGATTGTGGCTCAAAGGCTGGAGAATAACAAGCTTTCATTATGGCAATAGTTGCAGAAATATTCTTGAGTCATTAGAAGCAGGAAGTTAATAAACAAGGGCAATCATAACAATAATAGAATGATGGGTGTTTTTCCCCTCCAAAAATGTGTCATATGGAAAAAATCTAGGTTTTAAAAACAATGTAACAATCGACACTGGTCGCCAAAAAGGACATGTCAAAATACTTGGGGGAAACTGCTTGTCTGTGATCCCTCAGAAGTCTAGCAAAGGAATTCTTCTTTGTGATGGATTATTTTATTGGGTGTCTGTGTGTGTGTTGATTTGTTGGTTTTGTTTCAAAATGAAAACATTTCTATTGTGCAAAAGGTGCTTTAAGCCTCTGATTTTATTTTTTTAAAAGTTAAAAAAAATACATGTTCCATGTGCCTATATGAAAATCAGAGGTTATTATAATATGAAGGGGGGGAAAAACTCTGTGTAAATGGTGCTTTTAGTATACTAGAGTGGAATTGGATATTCACAAATGTTTAGATTCTGTTTCCTGAAACTGCGATCCCAGATAAAATAGCCCATTTTAATAATCTCTCAAAGGTAGCATGATGTTTTATACCACTAGCAAAATAGAAGTAAAAATCCATTTTATATGGATGATGCAGAAGAGCATTCCAGAATGACATATATAATTTAAGAAAACACAATACCGATAATGCCATCCAAATGGAGAAGAAGGGAAAAAAAACTGCTGTAAGATTTAAAGCAACTATAATAAAAACAATCAGACTTCCCCAAAGATTTAGTAGAGCAGCTCGGCAGGACAGCGAAGGATAAAATGCAGCTCATGCTCGAAACTTAACAATATCCCTTTTCTTTTGGATTAAGAACCTAATCTCATCTTCCTTTTAATGTCAAATCTAGAAATAAAGTCCAGGCACTAATCTTTTGTACAGATACTTAGGAGTAAGTTCCCCTCCAATGGCTTCGTCAAGCTGGACCAACAATACAAAATCAAGGGTTAAATTTGCTGAATGAATGAAGCCAAAATCATTTACATTGCAAGTATTTCCGGCTGGCTCAAGGGCGAGACTCTTAATGCTACCCCGCTACTTGTGAGAGCATATATATAGCAAGCTGTCTTAATAAAATTAACAGTAAGCTACTTTCACCGCTAGATCTTGGGAAAGGAAGCATAGTGTGTCACACACTCTTCTTAACCTGTCTGCCATGCGATGTATATATTTTTATTTTTTTTAAAAAAAACTTGTTACAAAGAATATTTTAAAGAAACCAGAATGAATCCAGATTCGCAACTGTTGTTTCATCCATTAAATATTACATTGGATTTCTTGCATAAATCAACCTGAGTTTTTAAATTCTGTGCATTTGGGTGCTTCACTAAAGTCAAATATTTCACATGGAAGTATAATTGGCATCAAAGTATATGTAAAACAAATTCCCTGGAATTTGCAGTTTAAGAGGGAAAAGGCGTCAGAGGAAGAGACAGAAGAAAAGTTCTTGGTAGTATTGAGTTTCACTTGATGTGATATCATACCTAGGAACAACTTTAGCAGAAATTGTTTTCGGTTCCATTGGAGGAAGTTATTGGGGTTAGAAAAATAGTAAATCCTGGTTAGAAGTCTTCATTAGCTGTTATATAGACTCACACCATTCCAGAATTGGTATAGCTTTATATGCAACATCTTAATGGACGTATGAAGGTGGCTAGTGCCAACGTTTGAAATAATATACAGGTAGTCCTTAACTTACTAAGCAGTTCATTTAGTGGCCATTCGAAGTTACAACAGCACCGCAGCAAGTGATTTATGACTATTTTTTCACACTTACAATTGTTGCAGCACTGTCATATTCCCATGAACAGTATTCAGATGCTTGTTTATGACGGTTTTTATGACGGTTGTGTTGTCCTGGAGTCGCCTGATCACCTTGGGCGAACTTCTGACAAGCTAAGTTAATGGGGGGGCCAGATTCACTTAACAACTATGTTACTAACAGAACGACTGCAGTGATTCACTTAAGAGCTGTGGGAAGAAAAAACGTAAAATGGGGCCAAATTCACTTAACAAATGTTTCGCTTAGCAACAGAAATTTTGGTCGTAAGTCAAGGAAGAACTGTAGTAAAAGTTTCATCCTGTGGGAACTCAGACTACGGACAATGGAAACTTGAGGTAGCTCAGGAGATTGGTGTGGTGTGCAAGTGGCAAAAGAGCTCACTATCTGAACGTCTTTGTGCCATTCAGGGTACGGACAGTCAGAAAATGGGAGGAAGCGTATTTCAATCTCTCTGGAATTAAAAAAAATGTTCACTAGCAATTTGCTGCCTACGAAGTCCACAAACCTTGGAGCCAAGGGCACTCTGCTTAAATCAAATAAAAGATATGGCAAAGGCATCCTTTACTAATCCTGATTCTAAAATCTGATTTACAAGCGCTTCCTTCACCAAGTGGCTATTCTTCCCCTCCCCCAACAACCCCCCTTCCTCTGGGCTCCAAGACTGCCTGACAGTCTCTTTTGCAGGGGTTTTTTTTTTTAAACCTTACTTTACTATTGGAGATGGCAGAGAAGCTACTTCTGATGTTGTTGTCATTTTCTATTACACAATGGCTTTACACAACCTCCTTGAGGGCCCATACTTCCCAGTCTGAAAAACGCAGTGGGAGAAATTCTTTCACTGATATCAAATGCCAGAAAAAAAATGACAGGCTGCCATAAAAATAATTGTACACTGGCACCTGTGGATTGTCGCACAGATGCCCTTTGGCTTCCTCCTAAGTAACCATGAACATTATCCCCTCCACTTTAGGGGATGCCCAGAGGGAACCCTAAGGGCAAGGGCTTCAAGGGAGGGCAAATGCAACAGTTGCACTGTCATGACACAAGGTCCAGCCCTTTCATGTATATGTGGTGACACAGCAGGCAACTATGAAAGGGATAAGACTTGGGTCAGGGTGATGCAAGATTGCTTTCATTATTTTGATAAAAGCACTGGTTCCTCTGCGGGTCTCTGAGAACCTTCGTTCCTTCCTTCCTTCCTTCCTTCCTTCCTTCCTTCCTTCCTTCCTTTCCTCCCTCCCGCTTTCCCAAATTTTTTTTAAAGGTAAAGGTAAAGGTTTCCTTTGCCCGTATGTGCTAGTCGTTCCCTTCTCTAGGGGGCAGTGCTCATCTCCGTTTCAAAGCCGAAGAGCCAGCACTGTCCAAAGATATCTCTGTGGTCATGTGGCCAGCATGACTAAACACCAAAGACACATGAAACGCTGTTACCTTCCCACCAAAGGTGGTCCCCGTTTTTCTACTTGCATTTTTACGTGCTTTCAAACTGCTAGGTTGGCAGAAGCTGGGACAAGTAATGGGAGCTCGCCCTGTTACTAGGGATTCAAACTGCTGAACTTTCCATCGACAAGCTCAGCATCTTAGCCACTGAGCCACCGTGTACCTCTAAATATTTTTTTTACAGCCACTCAACTCCGATGGTGTTTGGGCATGTTTAGTTTTACTTTTAGCCCATCCCATCTGCTATCTTCCAACCATGCTCTTGAATATAGCTCATCTATCCCCAGTCAGCCATGCAAATCTTCAAGAACAGTGTCTGGTGTTTGCATTCAGCCCTTAAAAGAGGGTAAATTTAGGGATAATAGTCCGGATTGGGACAAATCACCGTGGTCAATTCACCACAGCCAAGTCTAGCTGCTCGGCTACAAAGTTCTGTTCATCTAATGGCCTTCACAGATAAGGCATTTTCCCAGCTGAATTTAACCATGTTCTGTGAAGAATACTATTGTAATTATTGATGATAATCAGAGGAAACTCTAATCATTACCCACTGTCAATAGACATGAGCTGCTTCTATCAGGAAGACCTGAACACTGGGGAAATACAGTGATTCATATTTGTGTATGTATGCGTGTGCAGTACAGTATGCTATTCTGATATCCTAAAGAAAACTAGTAGCAGAATAATACAAGACAGATTTAACCCAAGCAGCAATATTCTAGGTGTGCAGTATGGTATTATATTTCCAAGTGGCCTCTGGAGTTTTGTCATAAATTACCATGCGATATCTCTGGCCTTTTCCTACCTTTTCCTTCTGATGGGGTCAAGGCATAATCAGAGCATTTTGAGGATTCCCAAAGTATTTTATCCAATAGTCTGATCCAGGAGCCAGAGGATGCATTCCTCTGATAAACCCATCTCTGTCCTTTCCTTCTTTCTGGAGAGTTTTGTTTTCAAGTCATTTGACTGTGTTATGATGCAGGGAGCTCCGAGATCTACATTTGTGGTTTTAATATTTCTTTCCGTTTCCTCAGGAGAATGGAAGAAATGGGCTCAGCCCATTTCTCTAACCCTGTTACACCTAATGTTGCTAATGTTGCTTAAAAATGATAATGTTTTATCTTCCTAATCATAGGACTAACAAAATATAAAAAACGAAGCTTTCACTGGTAAGAGCAATGCTGATAGCATAAATCAGTACAAGGTCTTCCCTAGTCTGCCACTGAAGAACGCATATTTTCCCCATCTGAATGTATCATTCACTATTTTAATAACTGGTACTATTAAGGTGCAAATTGCAACTTTTAAATAATGATTGCTAATAGCCTTATGTTTACTGCCACACAAGGACTTTCACGAAAACAAATTCTGCATTATTCATTTCTACTTCCCATAAACAAAGTAGATGCAGCTGGTTTTCTTCTCTCTCTCTCCCTCCTCCCCCCCCTCTCTCTATCTCTCTCTTTCTTTCTCCTTCTCCTTCTTCTTTCTTTTCTTTCCCCTGTTGTACTTTTGGCCTTATGCTTCTTAAAAGGGAAACCTCTCAGGGCCCAACAGAGGTAGGAAAGGGGAACCAAAGGGCAGGGTGGAAGCAGAAAAGAAAACTGTTAAGTTTAGGTTTATATTCAGGAGCAATGAACAGTAAATTTACGATGTACAAAATAAAATATGCACATCTCAACAAGCCCTAGGAGGCGAGAAGAGCATAATCCTGTGGAATTGGGTTTGAAAGCTATTTCCGAAATAGAAAAATAAAAATGGAATTAACATATCAATTCAGTCCTAGTCCTAGTTTTTTCCTTTCCTTTCCATTGTGTTGGGTTCACACAATGGCAATTCCACAGAGTCACTGGCATTTTTGTCATTCAGAAACAACAGTTCCTGGCCTGATTCTCCTCTTCCTCTCTTCTCTTCTATGTCATTTCATTGGCTGAGAGAGCATTTTCTGCTGTCTTGGAGCCATGGGAGGAGAGGAGAATCAAGCAAACAATCTGTAAAGCACCTTGGGCTCTTTCGGGATGGAGGAGAGCAACGCACATGATAATATATCATTGCAAGTCAAGATATGATGTAATGTCAGGCACCGACCTAAAAATATCCAAACATCTGCTTAAAGAATTAGGCAGACAATAGCCAAAAAAAGAACAATTGCTGCTGAGAAAGAAGTCCAGAGGAACATATGCATTTGACCCTTTCTGTTTTCCCTGACTCAGAGTACCATTTCTGAAGATGCTTTTGGAAAAGAGAGAAGGAGAAAAAGTGCCTTCCTTGTCCCCTTATCCACTTACATTGCTTGATTTTCATTACAGCACTCTGTAAAATATAAGGTTGTCATGGCTTAAAATTAATGTGGGGGGGGGGGAGAGGAATTGTCATGTTTCCAGGATCCAGCGGGCCATCCTCCTTGATTCGTTTGCTTGTTCTCTCTAACCTTTACGACGTTCATTAATCAGAGGAGAAACCTGTTTCCAAAGTAGATGCTTGGACGTAATTATTTACAGTTGTGCATAAGCATTAAATCCAAGCCATAACTAAGACAGCTAAATCCAAAACCCCATCACTTAACTTTCTTTCTTTTTCTCCCCCTCTCCCTCTTACAGACTGGCGGTCTCAAAAGTTGTAAACTTTATTTTTTTTTCTTCTGAATCAAACTCAGTCAAACTCATAATCAGTCAAAAGAATCAGACAGACCTTTCCCAAACATGTAACTCTTCCCCCCCCCCTTTTGCTCTTTCTTCCTTTTGAAGAGGAAGATTAAAGGCTCAATAAAGAAAGCCAAAGAGAGAATACTTGTGCCAAACATCGGGATAATCAATTATTTCCTTCCCTTCCTCCTCCTTCTGTTCCAAGGCCACACTGTGGCACAGAGATTTTGAGACGGTATTCAGCTCTTAAAAGAGAACCTTTTTTCATTGGAACGTGAGAAACAAACAAACAAAAAAAGTAATCTTACAACAATGGCTAAGCTACAATGCACACCCAGTTGTCCAGTTTAACCTTGCTTCAGGTGGACTCCCTTGAAGAAAAAAAACCCCTAAATTGTCCCTTAAAGAAACCAGCTGAAATCATACAGAGTGGAAAACAAAAGAGTAGCCGAAAAAAGACACTATTGGAAGGGAATCACAAGCAGTATTCTGTAAGCAGAGAAAATTGAGGTGTGTGCCCAAGTTTTCCAAAGTATCTGTCTGGAAACCTTTAGAAGAAATAAATGATCAAGGGAGCATAACCCTGGGCCCAGGCCAAGGATGGCATCACAGTGAATCAGCTGAGAAGATGCCACTAAATCACTTGCTGTTGCCCAGGATCATCTCTCCTCCTGTTCCTTCCCCTCCGTCATCAATCCTGTTTCTTTCTAATCTTGTGCATACTTTGAATGAAAAGCAATTTATTAAGAGAGACAGTCAAAGAGAGGAACATTTTGAAATGGCAAGTATACTTTATAGATGATGAGTTTTCATGATAGCAGAAGTTACAAAAACACTCTACTCTTAGGACTTATTGGGCTTGGGAAGTTTAAAAACAAGAAGAGTCATAAAGATCAAGGAAAATTTCTTTCTTTTTTTCTTTTTCAAAACATTGCTTATGGAGAAGACCTAAACTGCTGTACTTTACATTGCTGTGAAACAGCATTAGTCATGTATTATTTGCTTTGCAAATTAGTTTATATACAGATGAGTTCTCTCTCACACACGCATACTTTTATGTTATTAAACTCCAAATATGGAGAATGTGAACTACACACACACAAACACACACACCTACGACTGAACCCAATCATGTTTGTAAAACTTTCCCAAATCTTTTCCTTCTAAATTTATTTTCAACTTAGAACAATTCTCAAACATTACCGCATTTACTCCAGCCCATCACCCTGAACATCCAGATAGTTTCATGGGTAGGGAAGAGTTTGCTTGCTTTTTTTAAGAAATCAACTTTCTTTGTTGTACAGCTTTAATCTAACTGGACACAATGACAAAAAAGAAAAAAGAAAAAAAAAAGAGAAGGGGGTAGATAAAAGCATAATCCCACCCACATTAAAGCCAAACAAGATAACAATTGTACTTGCCTGGCTAAAAGAGTCTATAGAGGGCAAGACTTGCGTCATTGGCACTCAGGTTACCATAGTGAGTGATTTATTGATATCTATCAAGAATGAATAGATCAAAGGCAGCAAGATGACAGGTGATCAATCAAATGTCAAATCAAAGCTGGCAATCAACTGGAAAGCTGGTTGTTGGTGGGGTTTTTTTTTTTCTTTTCCTCCCGGTGGGTGGGTCTGGTGACAAGAGAAACGAACTTCTTCCGCCCCTCTCTAGCTGCGGGGGAAAAAGCCCCACCAACTCTTTCCAAGTACACCGAAGCAAACTTGAACTCACAGCCAGACCAAGGAGAAGTCTCCCCACCACACCACCCCCGTTATCGCCTTCCCGGCCAGGCCAGCCATCCATCAGCTTCTCGGCCTTGGGAGCGTCCCGCTTGCCTGGCCCTCCCCACGCCCACCGTTTCCCCAAAAGTTGAGCAAGCTCTCCGGCTCCTGGAAAACTCAGCCCCGCCGCCTGTGACCCACACGCGGCCTTTGGTTGGGCCTCTCGCTTGGCAACTTTGGCGACCCAGGCAAGCGTCGAGTCAAACCTAGCCGAGCCGGTCAGTGAGAAGCCCGGATCCGCACGAGATTTCCACCACCACCCCCATGAGCTGCCCGCCGCCGACCACCCCAGTCCGAACGCTCACTCGGTTTCCGGCCGGACTTTCGCTTTGCTTTCCCTTTCTTTTTCGCACGCCGAAGAGATCAAAGGGCTGAACTTCAACCCGGCGGGTTCATCCGCAGCACCACCCGAGCTTCGCCGCCTCCCCAACCCCACCCCACCCCCCGAGTGGGTATTTCTCCCGGACGAGCCTCTCAAACTGCAGCAAAGAAACAAAGCATCACCCCCCCCCAAAAAAAAACCCCGGCACCGCTGGCGACCCCCTCCCACCTCCTTCACCCCCAGCCCCAAAAAAACCCACCCCAAAAAATCGCCCATCCTTTCCGGACGCCACCTGCCTTGCAAAAAATATACAGGTCCAACGGTCCATTCTCCCCCCGCCCCCCCATCCACACACACACACACCCATGCCCGAAGCGATGCCAAGCTTGCAAAGAGGGAGACGGAGGAGAGAGGTTCGGAGGGAAAGCCGAGCGGAAGAAAGTTGAGTGGGGGGGGGGGGTGTGGAAAGGAGGGAGGGAGAGAGAAAGTTTAAGGAAACCATCGCTTGGAAAAGCGGAGCAAGGAAACGCCAACACGCCGCGCCCCCCCCCTTTCCTTCTCCCCCACCCCCCCAAAAAAAGCGAAAGAGAGAGGAAACTGCAAGAGAAACTGATTCCAATCCCGTCTAAGTTGAAGGGAAGAGGTTCGGTGTGCTTGCGTGCGCGCGTTTGTGTGTGTGTGTGTGTGTGTGTGTCAGGGCGAGGAAAGAGAAAGAGGACTGCAAAAATAATAATAATAATCAAATAAAAATAGTAATAACCAAGAGGCGGAGGTAGAGCTGCTGGCAACCGGGCGCGCGAAGAAGCGTCTGAAATCCCCGGCACGCACCCACGGAGGGAACGTCGGAAGGGATGATGACCCACCAGCCCAGATCCGGGGAGGCGGGGAGAGGAGCCGGGGGCGCCTCGGCCGTCTTTCTTACCTGCCGCCCTTTTGGGTGCCTGCTGTTTCCGCCTTGGCATCGCTGTACTTTCTCCAACCTCACTTCTCTTTTCCCAGATCCGAAGCCGCTCCGAGGCCGGCGGGGTTTGTTTTCTCTCTCTCTCTCTCTCGCTCGCTCTTTCTCCCTCACTCTCGGCGTGCGCGCCTGCGTGTGTGTGTGTGCGCGCGCGTGTGTGTATTTTTCCTCCCTTTTCCCTCCTTCTCTCAGCCGCTCAACTGCACGGCGGCAATCCCAGCACCGAGCGCCTTCGCTTTCTCTTCGGGGCGCGATCAACCTGTTCGGGGATGCGGATGGTGGCAGCTTTGTTTGGGGCTCTTTTCTCTCCCTTCTTTCTCTCCCCCACCCCCCGCTCTCTCTCTCTTTCTCTCTTTCTCTCTTTCTTACAACCAAAACGGCGCTGGGGGAGCTGAGGGGGGGCCGCCTTTTTTGTCCCTCTTGTTTTGTTTGAACTGTTGCGAGACTTCCTTTGATGCAGACATCCAGGCACTTCCAAGGCAAAAGGAGAGGAAACCTTCGCTGGGCGCCGGGGCAATTTTTTTTTCCTTCTTTCTTTCTTAAAGTGGATCAATAAATAACAAAATCGGGATGCGTAAATAGTTCTGTTTGCTCGGCTGGCGAAGAAGAAGGGGGTGGGATTTGCTATTTCCTCGTCTTCCCCCCCCCCTTTGGCCTTTTATTATTATTATTATTATTTTTCCCCCCTTCTCCTCTCCGTCTTCTTCGCGTAGCTCTCTCTATGGCGGCTGAGCGACTATCCACCGAGGAAAAAAACTGCAGGTTTGCAGCCGCCAGATGCCGGGTTGGGAGTGATGTGGCTGAGGAACGGCGGAGCTCGGGGGTGGAAGGAAATCTGGGTGTTCACACACACACTCACGCGTCCACACACGCACGCACGCAAGCACCCTAACCCACATCCATATACCTCACACACACACACACTCACAAATACACACTCACACACACAGGCAGGACGAGGCGATGCCAGGAAGCATCGATCCACTGAGCAAACTGTGTATTAGCAAACCCCTCCTCCGCGACCTGATGACAGGATGAAATTTACTCCGAGCAGACAGAAGGCAGTCAGTTTATTAAAGAGACAGGACTTTGGCTGATCGCAGACGTCTGGGCCGGAGCTTGGGGGGGGGGGGGGCGGTTGGAAATGGGGTTGGAGGGGGATGCAGCCGTTCCGGAGCACCAACCTGTATGCCTATCGACATTCCCCTATCGGATAGTGGAAATGGGATAGGGCCTATCCCATTTCCATCCCCTGCGACCCTTTCCCTGCAAAGCCCCGTTTTTCCTCATAAATCTGAACTCCGTTTCTCCCTCCCAGCCACCCCCCGGGTCGTTTAATGATCCATTCATTGCATCTTGAATTCGGTCTTTAAAAATTGCTTTTTTTTTCCGGCAGAGGTTGTCTCGAGATTTGGTGATTGGTGAGTTGGTACACTTGGGCTGCTGAACATGTTTAGAGTGCTTTTATCAAAGGGTTTTTACGATACAGCTCTTCTTCCCCTTCACCCTGCCTGCAGTCTTTTAATATAAACAGATGCTCTTTCTTTGCATTTCTGCAGAACACTTTTTCCCCTTTTTTTAAAAAAAGAAAGAGGTCTTTCTTTCTTTCTTTCTTTCTTTCTTTCTTTCTTTCTTTCTTTCTTTCTTTCTTTCTTTCTTTCTGTCACATTGGCGTTTTTAACTCTATAATTCTCCCTTCTCTTTTGAAATATTATGTTGTCCCCCCCCCTCCTCTTCCCTTTCATCTGCACCTAAAGCTAAATTTGGAGGTATATAAAATTCCTCTTCTCTTTTCCTCACTTTTTGGAAAACAGATCGCTGACAAGTTCTCACGGCTGGAGAAAAGGCATCTGAAAGGCATTGGGTTGTCTGTGGAACAAGCTGTGTGAAGTTTCCTTTTATTTCCTCTTCCTCTGTTTCACCCAGGTGTTTGGCAGAGATGGGCAGATGAAGGTTGCAGCTGTTTGTATGCTGGTACGTGCTGAATACAAGTCCACAGAAGTGGAGAACAAACTTGAGAAAACTGAACTGGGAAGAACAAATCGGGGAAGAGCTGAAGGCAAATAGCGTTTACCCATAGATGTCTTATATTTGACAAATTGCTTATTGTGAGGTGGGGGGAACCCCAGCATGCATGGGCAGCATACGGAAAGTACACAAGTCTATTTGAACATGGGCATATAGGGAAGGTCTCCTTGGACCTGTGCATGTGCCAGATGAGGCTTTCTGCTGTGTGACTACACCCCTCGTGTGCAAGTATTTTGGTTATGGTGGCTTTCATGTTGCTGGCTTTGTACCACTTTGGAACTAGATTTTTCACAGCCTTATTAATTTGGGGGCATTTAATCAATTGTTCTTTGGAAGCTACAGCCAAAGCTGGCATTTTCTTTTCAACTTCTACAGCACTGCAGCCTTTGTGAATGGGGTTTCTCCTCCCCACCCCAATTTTCAGATACTTTAGCTGGCCATCCTCCCCCCCCCCCCAAGAGATTCAGTGTCCTTTTCTATGAGCTTCTTTTCCTGTATCCATTGATTAGATCTTTTCTCTCTCCTTCCCCGATACAATTGCCACACACAAGCCCATTTCTTCACTATTGAGAAAAGCAACTGCCCTCCCGCACAAAAATCCACACTATCATTTCATCCTCACAATTTGCAGAGGTGGTTGGTTTGTGGGGGAGGGGGTGGACACCTAGAAGAACTTCGTGGGATTCTTTGGATTACTTACGTTCTGAGTCGTTTTTCCAATCATAGCAATGACTTAAAATTTTTTGACAAACCACCAGGCAAATTTTAGATCTCAAAATATCTACTGACAAATATACGGTTGAGGAAAGTTGTTGCTCTTCATTTTTTAAAAAAATTATTATGAAAGCGAATGAGATTTTTGGTACTTCATGACTATGGACAGCTTAGGAACAATATACTCCTGGTGGGGGGGGGGATATTTGTATTCTCTCCTACTGCTCAGCTGGAAAGAAAGACAGTGTAATTCCTGTTTTGTGGGTTTTTTAAAATTATTATTTCTATGTATTATTGCTAGGTTGGCAGTAGTTTTAAATTGTTTTGCAGGGAATGGGAAGGGGTTAAGCAGTCTGGTGAGATGGAAGTGTCCTGTCACAGACTGGTGTGCAGAATATATATGTCTTTTCCACCTGGAATTCATAACCAGAAAGGAACTCACCTTGTGTAAAATGTGTAAAGAGGAAGTAATGTTACAATTTGACAGTTATCCAGACATTGAAAACATCTGCAGCCGAGACATTCAGCAGTTTGGCTACTATTTTCAGCAGAGGAGGACAAAATGGGGGGGGGGGGGGATTGACTGCTATTGCAAACAAAATTTAATGGAAAAACGAGGACTTTGTTCCTTTCTTACCCCTGGATTTAGGGGCTGGCTCAGGAATGTCTGCAGAAGTAGTCCAGATGGGTGCTGCTGCAGCCCAGTGATCAAAGCACCCTCATTTTTTTTATGCACCTTGATGCATGGCATGATTGCAGTTGATATTATTTGTTTTAAATTCTTCTCATGTGGACAGCTCTGGCTTGGCTTTTGACATGTCACTAGTTTTCATGGTGTCATTTAGCTATCTATGAGAGCTAATGTATTTTAACCCAAAACATACAATTCTGCATATCATTCTGCCCCAGTGCATGGATTCTGCAAGATTCTGAATCCATTCTTGAAAGGCATCAAGTAAAAGGGAAAAATCAGCTGATATTTGTTACCTGCCCAGAGTCACATCTGCAACGTGGGTGGTCATATAAATCAATCTAAAACAAACAAACGAATGGAGAAATAAAAGCTCTCTAATGCTGTTGACTGAAATAGCCATTAAGGAGAATGGGTGTATATTGAATTGATAATCTGATGCTCCATTGCATGCCCCCAATGATTTTTACCCAGTGTTGAGGTACATAGTAAAAATGATCACATGTCAACGAAAGCTGAAATACATCTGGTTGCACAGCAGGGCAATTGGATGGTGGAATACATTATTTGTTTGTTTGTTTGATTGATTGATTGCCATTGTTGTTCCTTCAACCAAAAATAACACTCTAGGCAGCACATAATATAATACAATTACAATCTGAACTATAAAACTGGCCAATTAAACCCATAACAAATTAGAGCATATCAGTCAGAAATAAATAACAAGTCCCCATCATCATCTGCCATAGTGTACGGAGAAGTCATCAAATTTGACCAGCTCGGAGCCCTCTTTTCTATCTCTGAACCTACTAACAGTAGAAAATGTAAGAACAACACTCCCAAACTACAAGGGACTGCATATTTGCTAGGATGTGCCTCAGTGGAGGACATAAAATTCTGATGTGTTTCTGAAATTGATATCCTTCAATACAATAAATTTAGAGTAATACTCTGCCAAACCTGAATGCACTCCTGGTTAGCATTAAGGGGCCCTGGTGGCACAGCGGTTAGAATCCAGTACTGCAGGCTAACTCTGCCCACACCCTGGAGTTTGAGCCTGATAAGGCTCCAGGTTGACCTTCCATCCTTCCGAGGTCAGTAAAATGAAGACCCAGTTTGTTGGGGGAAATATAGTGACTCTGTAAAACTGCCCAGACAATGTTGTAAAACACTATGGAGCAGTATATAAGTCTAAGTGCTATTGCTACTCATAGAAATATTGTAGAGAGCAGAAGGAATTAAAGTGAAGGACAGGAGAGAGACCTACTACCAAGGAAGTTGCCAGCTAAAAGGGGTCTGAGCCCAGGCCCAGAATGTTGCACCGGTAAACATCCCTGACAAGCCCCTCTTTATCTCTTCAAGATAAAGGAAGTTAAATAGAAAAGATATTGCAAGATTCTGTTAATAAAGCTTTAAAATTAAAGAGGTGCTGACCTACATGACATTGATTTTTCTAGGTTGGTCTACCTTGAAGGGTTGATAATGGTCCTCTTGCAGTATTCCTAAATTGTTCAGGGAACCTAAATGTTCAAGTCACAATGGGAAGTTTGTTAGATTGAGTATCTTGGTCACTACAATGCATTTCTGTGGCCATTCATTCTTTCTGCTCTCCAGCCCTAGTTACTTCATCCCGAAGTAGACAAACAGAATTAATGGAGGAGATTAAATCCTTCCTTGTTTTCTGATAGTCCTTCATAGTACAGGATAATAAATGCTTTAATTTGACCTTACCTGATACATTGAAGAGTAAGGTTTTAGACCAGAGGTGTCAAACTCCATTGTGTCATGGGCAGGATCATGACATATTGTGACATTTTTTTGCCTTTGTGGAGCCAGGGTGGGTGTGGCCTGCATGTGACATAGCAATAGCAATAGCTCTTTGACTTATATACCACTCCACAGTGCTTTACAGCCCTCTCTAAGCAATTTACAGAGTCAGCATATTGCCCCCAACAATCTGGGTTCTCATTTTACCCACCTCGGAAGGATGGAAGGCTGAGTCAATCTTGAGCCTGGTGAGATTTGATCTGCTAAACTGCAGGCAGCCAGCGATCAGCAGAAGTAGCCTACAGTACTGCACTCTAGCCACCGCAACTCTGGTGCATGGGCCACCAATTTGACAGGCCTGTAATTTAAGTCATTGCCACGGTTACTTTGACTTCCTTGAGTAGGCTGCAACCTGAAAGGTCCTTCAAGGCAAAGTTTTCAATTGCATCTTGAAACCAATTAAGCTTAAACTACCTTAAACAAAAGTGAGCAAATTGCAGTGTCTGCACACTAATTCTGCATATCATTGCTTATCTTAAAAAAATAAATGAAATGGAGGTGTATGTTTGCATCTTTGTTTTAAAATTAAAAGCCTATTGCAGCGTGCAGATTTTTAAAAAATTGTATATATATACATATATTTATGTATGTATGTATGTATGTATGTATATATATATATATATATAAAAGATTGAAAGACCCAAGAGAGTAAGTGTGACTTTCCCAGAAGGATTTTTTAAAAAAGAGAAAGAAGTATACTTCCCTATGTAAGGCTTTCCAGAGCCACGAACCCATCCCTTTAGTCTGGTCAGTAGAAAAAGCTGTTGACCTTTGAAAATGTATTTTCTACCCAACCATTACAAATCCCAGAGCTATATCTGCTTTTCCATTTGGCTGTGTCAATGGCTGGTGATGGAGTATGGAGTGATTTGAAGACAAAACAGGATATCAATCAAATGGAGGCATAAACGAATCAATCGGTTTTTAGACAAAATATTTTGCAGGTTTTTATTAGCTTATTTCCTGATTACATTTTAATCTTAGACATTTTGAATGATTTAGTCACCTGTAAGAATCAACTGTGCCTTAAACACATTCTTTTTCCCTACCATCGGAATTAAAACATGAGGTTTTACAGATAATTTTATCTAGATGGGAATAATTTAACTTGGATTTACAGCAGAACTTTATTTTTATCTGATATGAATGACAAGGTTGCTGCTGACATGCAAACTCAAAAGAATTTTGCTTGATAAACATCTAGAAAATAGTTTCTGTCTACTCATGAAAATCATAAATGGCTGGTTTCGCACATTATCTATGATTTGGCTAACCACTATTGGATAAGCCACAAATGGTTGGATCCATAGAACACACAATGCCAGAACCAAAGAAGACACAGTACAGCTTTGTGCAGTGTGTGAATGATGTCGACGTGTATGTGCCATAACTGTCAGTAGTAATAAAAAAATACTTTGAACATGCTCAGGGATCATGCTCCATATTTCATGTAATCTAAAAGTAGAAAAGAGCTTTCAGGCTAGTGCACTGGTGACCCTTAGATTAAATGGATAATAATCCTTGACTTCAACTTTACCTTTGGTGCCTGTTTACACATTTGAGCCATGAATCAGATACTGAAATGAGCTAAAAGAGGAAGCTACTTCCTTGCCAAGATCAAAATTCTTGGCTCATCTCTTTTCTTCTGATCCTAATGTAAGCAAAGATATCAAGAACTTCAATATGCAGGAATGGATGAGCATTTAAATACAGTTACTTACATCTTCCAAAACATTACTATGAAGGGTATTTTTTTCAAACCAGTGAAATCATCCCTAGTATGAAGAAAAGTCACAGAAGAAAGTTATTACAGAGTTGGAAGGGACCTTGTTGGTCATCTAGTCCACCCCCCCTGCCCAAGCAGGAGATCCTACACCATTTCTGACAAATGGCAGTCCAATCTCTTCTTGAAAGTCTTGATGAAGCTCCCACAACTTCTGAAGGCAAGCTGTTCCATTGGTTGATTGTTCTCATTGTCAGAAAATTTCTCCTTATTTCTAGGTTGAATCTCTCCTTGTTCAGTTTCCATCCATTATTCCTTGTCTGACCTTCAGGTGCTTTGGAAAATAGCTTGACTCCCTCCTCTCTGTGGCAGCCCCTCAAATATTGGAACACTGCTATCATGTCTCCTCTGGTCCTTTTCTTCACTAGACTAGCCATGCCCAGTTCCTGCAACTGTTCTTCATATGTTTTAGCCTCCAGTCCCCTAATCATCCTGGTTGCTCTCCTCTGCACTTTTTCTAGAGTCTCAGCATCTTTTTTATAGTGTGGTGACACTGGATGCAGTACTCTAGGTGTGGTCTTACCAAGGCTTTATATATTTTTTAAATTTTTAAAAAATATTTTATTATTATACAATATGACAAACATAACATACAACATATAAATATATCCTCTTTTTAAAAACAATGTTTCTTGGTGGTGGTCTTTCCATTTCGTATCTTTCCCTCCCGTGTCTCTCTTACTATTTCATTTTCTTCATTGTCCCAATTACATTTCTTCATTGTCCCAATTACATTGGGACAATTATTAAGGTTTTATAGAGTGGTATTAGTACCTCACTTGATCTTGAATCCCAAAGTTGTTAAGAATAATTAAATTTTTAAACTTGTTATCTATTGATTTCTGCATTGGTGGCCCAGACATTGGTAGCTCAACTACCACACAGCTTCACGATAAGCTCGCCTCATTTGAAGAATTGGATGAACCCCACTAGAAAAAAAATCTTCTAAATAAAATTTGCTGTTTTTCAAATAAGAGTTAGTTTGCCATCCACGTGGCATTGGGATGCAGAGAGAAGGGTGGTGAAGTTAACATGCCAGAAGCAATATCCATTTGTGAAATAACCTGGTGGAGACACTTTACTTTGTCACACAGGGTGAATAATAACCAATATTTAAGAAATAATTCAAGAGGAATGAATAGGGGAAGGCAAAGGTAATTCAGGAGGCTACATGTTGCATTTCTTAAACACCAGACATTCCACTCCATTAACTGATTCAAGATGCTTAATAGTGAAATGCAGTGGTGATAAAACTGCTATTTCCTGGCCATGTTTAAAGGAGGAAAGTTTGATAGATTGATTTGGGTAGACGGTTGATTTGATGGCATACATATGTGAGAAGAAAACTCTGAAGTCAGATTTTCAAGAGGGAAAAAAAATTGAGCAGTTTCATTTCATTTCAGAGATGTTTGGCTTATTTCTTCAAACCTAGGGGACGTCTTTTTGAGATATTCCTACAAAAGACATATACCATTTTCCCTTAAAAGAAAAGAAAAGAAAAAAGAAAAGAAACAGGGGAAAAAAAAGAAGAGAACCTGTTCTATATGGATAACAATATGATATATGAAAAAGTAACCACAATAATTAATGCAAACTACAACTTTTTGCATTGAGTTGTGGGATGGAGATATCCTGCTCTCCAAAGCACCTGAGGGTAGGGCAAGAAGCAATGGATAGAAACTAAACAAGGAGAGAAGCAACCTACGACCTCAAAGGTCCCTTCCAACTCTGTTATTCTATTTTGTTCTATTTTGCTTCCAACTCTGCTGCAGTTATCTTGGCCCTTTCCATTGTCACCTGAGCTGGACGATTGGAAGTTAATGTATGTTTGGAAATCTTTTGCTACATGAGAAACTTGAGGTTTTATGAGGTTTTTCATTTCTTTGGAGTACTTCATCCTAGTCAATACCATGTTTTAAGATAAACAATGATCCCCAAGAAAATATCCCAATTCTCCAGATTTAATAGGACACTTCTCAATCCTATATCCATCTATTCTCTAAAATAGTTTACATAATTTCCATTTGAGGCAGCACAGATGCCTGATTTTCATTGTTACAAACCTATTGTAGTAGTTCAGTACTTATGTAAGATTGGGGACATCCAAGTTCAAATGCCAACTTGGCCATAGTGCTTACTCTTTGACTTTGAGCTAATCATTTTCTCCCAATTTGGGATAAAGGAACTGAGTTGCAGATGTTGAG
This sequence comes from Masticophis lateralis, assembly GCA_030761175.1. Lineage (NCBI taxonomy): Eukaryota > Metazoa > Chordata > Lepidosauria > Squamata > Colubridae > Masticophis > Masticophis lateralis. The sequence continues at coordinate 194,877,814 of JAUDYJ010000003.1, read as the reverse complement.
ATGGGAAATTTCTTTCCTCTAATGGTGATCTGGATTTTGGCAGTTCATACCTGGTAGCTACCACAACAATGACTACTTAAATGTAAAGATTCTGGGGATTAACAATATGGAAGTAGTATGTTCTGAAGATGATTTTTCAAATGGCTGTTATTTGCAGCAAGCTGAACTACTGGAATTGTCATTGTTATTACCACCACCATCATAATCCTTGATCCTTGAGAAGGATCTGATAGTCATAAATACTAAATCCAGTTTCTGGTAGAATATGTGTAAATAACTTTGTTGAGTGGCACAGTGTCCTAGTAGTGAAGACACTCATCTCACACTCAAGAGGCTGAGAGTTCAGTTCTAGGCAGTGATGGATATTTCCCTATCAGGGCACAAAAAGAAAATATCTTCTGCAAACTCCTCACAGGCGTCAGGAACAGTATCCGGCCAGTAAGCAGTCAGTTCCATTCAGTGGTCCTGACTCCACCCTGCTAAAAGGATTGTAAAAAGAAAAAAAGTGTAAACAACATTGTTGATTTTATCTATTTATTTATGAAACAAATTTATATGGCTGCCCAACTCACATGCGGGTGACTTTGGGAGGCTTACAATATTAAAGATATTCGGATTTGGATCCTATTTTTTTCTACCTTTCTGTTGAGAATTTTTTCCTATTCTCTCCCACACACATACTTACTCATGCACACATACAAACACAAAGAAATGGATTTTTTTTAATGTTCTTCCAAAGAAAAGCACTGTGGAGTGGTAGGCAGATATCTATAATTTATTTAAATAGCAGTGAGAATTTCTTTTTCTTCTTCCTTGCTAAAATCATCTTTCACAAAAGGTTCATCTCTAAGAACACGCATCCGGTTAGACTGTCAAGGTAGGAATCTGCAAGAGAAGATTGTTTGGCTTCAATTCAAAGAACCCATGCTGGTGGTTGCATCATTTACATTGGACTCAGGACTTTTGAAGTTTGGATAGACGAGGGGAGAAAAGTTTGTGAGTCTTTTGGGGGGGGGAAAAAGATAAAATAGAAAGATGGGCTTCCAGCTACAAAAGGAATGAAATGCTGTTCTATTCTCCAGCTCTCTTGATGTGTGTGTGTGTGTGTGTGTGTGTGTGTGTGTAACATTACAGAAGCTTGCTTGAGTGGAGACACAGATTTATGGTTTCCTGTCTCCACCAGCAGATGTCATTGTGGCTGGCAGAACAGAATGCCTTTCAAGAAAGAACAGGGGTGGGATTACTCTTGATGTCCATTTATAATTCTGGTCAGGATCTACAACAATCTTGGTCCTTTTTATTTTATAAGTATGCAAGGAAACCATTCCTTCCTCCCTCCCTCCCTCCCTCCCTCCCTCCCTCCCTCCCTCCCTCCCTCCCTCCTTCCTTCCTTCCTTCCTTCCTTCCTTCCTTCCTTCCTTCCTAGAATATTTAATAGAAAGGACAAAGCACATTTAAAAAAAAAGAAATTGAGTAAACTGCAAATGGTGGGTATCAGTGGTGGGATTCAGCCAATTTGCACCACTTTGGGAGAACCGGTTGTTAACTTTCTGAGCAATTTGGCACACTGGTTGTTGGAAGAAATCATTAGGGCAGAGAACTGGTTGTTAAATTACTTGAATCCCATCACTGGTGGGTATCAAAGGTTGGCCATCCCAGGAGTAACAAGGACAACCTTTGAGGCAATCACACACGTGTTCTTTCAAAAGGATGTAGCTGCTTTCATATTTTAAGGAGGCCTGGGTTTTTTGCTCATAACATTACGTTTTGCAAAGCATCCCTTCTGAATAGATTGCACAGCCCTAATGATCACAATCTGGCTGGCAGGTCTATTGGTAAATCTGTACTGAAAGTTGGCCTCAGCACCTGGCTGCATCTTAAAAAACAAACGAACACCAAAGTAGGGAATTTCTGATAAAACTTTAATAAGGTGACTTGTGTAGCACTTGAGCAGATTCTTAAGTATTTCTTAAGGAAATACTGTCATGGACCCTACCATAGCAGTGATTTAAATAATATACTGCCTTTCTAAACCACTTATTCTTAGAACTCATGAATAGCATTGAGACTAGTGCAGGGGTCAGCAACCTGCGGCTTTAAGAGCCACATATGGCTCTTTCATCCCTCTGTTGCGGCTCCCTGTCGCTGGTCAGCACCAGAATTTTGACAGTGCTTTCGGTTGGTTGGGGGGAAGAGGGGGCAAGCATGGCAGGCCAGGAGACTATGGCAAGGGGCGGGTTTTCCAATCGGTTCCACAATTGATAGGGATTTTGGTTAGGACAGGTAGAGGAAAAAGGACACCTCACTAAGAGGAGACACTATGGTGAGGGAATCGGACTTCCGGTTGGCTCCAGAATTGAACAGGGGGGCTTCCGGTTAGGACCTTTGTGGCTCTTTGAGAGTTTAAGGTTGCCGACCCCTGGTCTAGTGAGAACACAATCCATTGAAATTAGTAAGATTTAAATTGCTCAATAACTAATGATCGGACTGATTTCAGTGCTATTTTGCATGAGTAAGACTAAATGCGAACCAACTTTTTAAAAAAAATTGAAAAGCAGCATTAAAGAAAAACAGCAGAAGTGATTAACAATAAAATATTTATACAGATGGCTTGTTAAATGAAAAGATTTTTTTTCTGCTTAGATTCCATATTTCCAGAGACTGAAAAAAGGAGAAAAGAATCCCGTATCCCTATCCATTTAAAGGGAACACAATCTTTTTATCCAGGGTTTCTCAATCTTGACAACTTTAACTTGTTAAGTAGGTGTGGACTTTAACTACCAGAAATCCTGGAATTAAAGTCCACATATCTTAGAGCTGCTAAGGTTGAGAAATGCAGTTTAAATAAGATTAAAATAAGGAAATAAGGGAAAATATGGAAACATAAGGAAGTATGAAAAAAATAAGGATCTCTAAATTGCCTAAATTATTTCCCAGATAAAGAAAAAAAAATCTTTGAAAAGAAAGAAAGATATTTGGGACTGCTAATGATCAATCAATCAATCAGAATAGACCTGGAAGGTACCTTGGAGGTCTTCTATTCCAAACCCCTACTCAAGCAGGAGACCCTATACCCGTGATGGCGAACCTATGGCACAGGTGCCACAGGTGGCACGCGGAGCCATATCGGTGGGCACGCGAGCTCAGCTCCGGCACGCATGCATGTCCCAGCCAGCTGATTTTCTGGCCTTCTAGGCCCATCAGAAGTCAGGTAACACACTGTTTCTGGCCTCCAGAGGGCCTCTTGGGGGTGAGGTGGGGAAGGCCATTTTTGCCCTTCCCAGGCTCCTAGAAAGGCTGGAGAGTGCAAAAAACAAGCCTACCAGGCCCAGCGTGCCATCACGTACCAAAAGCAGGGGGGGAACACATGGGGGGCGGGGCGCATAGAATTATGGATGTGGGCACGCGTGCGTGTGAGCCCACCGTGCTCCTCCCGCTTTTGGCACGCAATGGCAAAAAGGTTAGCCATCACTGCCCTATACTATTTCAGACAAGTGACTGTCCAATCTTTTCTTAAAAACCTCCAGTGATGAAGCACTCACAACTTCCGAAAGCAAACTGTTCCACTGGTTAATTGTCCTCATTGTTAGGAAGTTTCTCCTTAATTCCAGATTGCTTTTCTTCTTGATTAGTTTCCATCCATTGTTTCTTGTCTTGCCTTCTGGCGTTTTAAAATAAGTTAACCCCCTCTTCTTTGTGGTAAACCCTCAAATACTGGAATACTACTATCATGTCACCCTTAATCCTTCTTTTCTGTAGATAGGCTAATTCTTGCAATTCCTTCATATGATCTTGTCTCCAGGCCCTTAATCATCTTAGTTGCCATCCTGTGGATATTTCTGTTCGTTTGCTTTGTTTCCTTTTTTCCTGTGGTATTCTACTTCAAATAGCATCTAGCTATTGAACAGAAGTATCCTTTTAATTTCTCACACTGCCTATAACTATGAAAGATCCTCAACTGAGGAAGAACAGCCATCTAAGCCAGTAACCTGGAACATTCATTAGGCAGAGAGGGGTTCAGGAAATATACATTTCCAAGGGTGGGTTTTAAAATTTTTTACCAAGGGTTTCTCTGCCTGGTTGCTGGGTGGGCATAGCCATGATGGTGGGTGTGGCCTAGTCGGCCTCCTGCAGCATGGTGGTGGTGGGTGTTTTATTATTTATTTGTTTGTTTGTTTGTTTGTTTGTTCAGTTTATATGGCGCCCTTCTCCGGAGGGCTTTTATTGAGCCTCCGGGAGGGCAAAAACAGCCTCCCCAGGCTCCGGGGGCCCTCTGGATGCTGGAAACATTTCCGGCCTTCCTGAACTTTTGGTAGGCCCATTTTTCACCCTCCCCAAGCCTCCATGTGTGCCCTGCACTTACCTGCATCCAAAATGGCCCGTGTGGGACTCCTGGGAGGGGAGGGGCAGAGTAGGTGGGGCCAGCCAGGAGTGGGATTTGGAGGTTCTCTGAACTGCACAGAATCTTAACTAGAGGTTCTCCTGAACCCCTGCAAACCCTCAGCAGCTCACCCCTGAACATTTCTGATTACAGACCGAGGTCCACAATTCCCTTATCCTAATTCATTTAAAAACCGACCCCAGAACAATAAAATACTAGAAAATAGGACAACTGGAAACAGTAGGATTGTTGATGAAATGGAGCAAGACTGTCGTTAATTTGCAAAGTCTGAAACCCAGGTTTGAACCAGTTTGCAAAAACTGTTTTGGGGGGAAACCTTACTCATTTATTTACTTACAATCTCAAAGGGCTAACCTGGTCCTAAGCAACAGGATGTCTCTGGTGGACAGCTATCAAGACAGTAGCCTTGATCATGTGATCAAAACCCTGACCCAATAGAGTGACCAACTGACCAACTGGATCTACACCTAGCCTGGAAGGCAACAGTCCTCCCTCATTGTCATTTTTCAGTAATCACTAAAAAAAGGTTCCATAATAACCTTAGGTGCGGTCTTAAAAAGAAATAACTTTTAAAAATTAATCAGCCATATTCAGTATTTCTGGCAACACCTTGCTAATCTTGGCTGATTTTAATAAGTCTAAACATGATCTCTTCTAGTTAGTATTTCAGTGGGAGAACACCAAAACCTTCCAGATTAAATTGGTAAGTGGAAAGGAAACATTTTTGGAGAAGGACCAAGATTGTAGATCCTGTCCAGAATTATAAATTATAATCCCACCCCTATTCTTTCTTGAAAGGCACTTTTCTATAGTGCCACACAAAATGATTGTCATGATTGCCAACTGACTTTTTTGATATGCATGCACTTGCGCGCACACACACAAAAACGACACACAGAGAGATATATGGATATTCCTTGATGAAGTAGACACACGACAATAGGAATTTTACTTTCTGATTCTATCACCTTCCTCTTTTGTTCTGATAGCTCCATTCATGTATTTTGTTGATGAAGAAATATCAGTGGTAGACCCACTGAAACAAAATCAAATCCAACCAAATTAAAGCTGGAAAATTACCAGGATTAAACTAACAATCAAGGAGAAGAAAGACATTTCCTTGTTGTTTTTAGTTGTGAAGTCATGTCCGACCCATCACGACCCCATGGACAACATTCCTCCAGGCCCTCCTGTCCTCTACCATCCTCTGGAGTCCATTTAAACTCATGCCTACTGCTTCAGGGACTCTATCCAGCCACCTCGTTCTCTGTCATCCCCTTCTTCTTTTGCCCTCAATCTTTCCCAGCATTAGGCTCTTCTCCAGTGAGTCCTTCCTTCTCATTAGGTGGCCAAAGTATTTGAGTTTCATCTTCAGGATCTGGCCTTCTAAAGCGCAGTCAGGGTTGATCTCCTCTAGGAGCCTTGCAGTCCAAGGGACTCACAGGAGTCTTCTCCAGCACCATAGTTCAAAAGCCTCAATTCTTTGGCACTCAGCCTTTCTTATGGTCCAACTTTCACAGCCATACATTGCAACTGGGAAAACCATAGCCTTGACTATATGCACTTTTGTTGGCAGGGTGATGTCTCTGCTTTTTAGTATGCTGTCTAGATTTTCCATAGCTTTCCTCCCAGGAGCAAGCGTCTTTTAATTTCTTGGCTGCAGTCCCCATCTGCGGTGATCTTGAAGCCCAGGAAAAAAAAATCTGTCACTACCTCCATTTTTTCCCCATCTATTTGCCTAGAATTGAGAGGGTCGGATGCCATGATCTTAGTTTTCTTAATGTTGAGTTTCAAGCCAACTTTTGCATTCTCCTTCTTCACCCGCATCAAGAGGCTCTTTAGTTCCTCTTCACTTTCTGCCATTAGAGTGGTATCATCTGCATATCTGAGGTTGTTGATATTCCTCCTGGCAATCTTAACTCCAACCTTTGATTTATCTAGCCCCACCTTTCTCATGATGTGCTCTGCATATAAGTTAAATAGGCAGGGCGACAGTATACAGCCTTGCGGACTCCTTTCCCATTTTTGAACCAATCAGTTGTTCCATGTCCAGTTCTCACTGTTGCTTCTTGACCCACATATAGGTTTCTCAAGAGACAAATAAGATGGTTTGGTACTCCAAACCATTTCTTTAAGAACTTGCCACAATTTGTTGTGATCTACACAATCAAAGGCTTTCGCATAGTCAATGAAGCAGAAGCAGATGTTTTTCTGGAACTCCCTAGCTTTCTCCATGATCCACTGTATGTTTCCTTAGTCTGTAATTAATAAAAGAGTCAATCAACATTTGGGAGACAGGCATAAGAAAGGTAGGATTAACCTGGATTGCTGTATGTTAAAGCCTATGCTACTTTTTCAAATCTGCATTTTGTATTATTATTGGCAGCAGTGGCATTATTGGTATTAGAATGATCACTATTTGTCTTATTTGTTAAATGGTTCAGCAGATTTGGGTATATTACCTAACAGCTCTGGCTTTGCCTCTGACAGAAAACCATAAGGTTTGCTCAGGCATGAAGGCTGTGCAAAATTCTGTTGGTTTCTTGCTTAAATATCAAGGAAAGATAAATGGACCAAATATAGTTTACAGATAGTGTGGGTGCCAAGTAAACATCACAAAACAAGTTTAACTGAAATATCAACCCCCAAAAGAACCAACTGTACTTCACGTATTGGGGGTGGGTGGGGTCCTTCAAGTGCTTCAAGACCAAAAATGTAAGAACAAAGGGAGGAGAAAAATGCAAATTATTAATTATTAATATTAATCACTTAACAGTTCAGATGTGTAGAAATCTCTCCTTTCTTTGAAATAGCACTGCAAGTGAGGAGAGTGTTTACTTTTTTATTTATTGCAAGAATATTACACTAATCATTTAAAAGAACTGAAGTAGTTTATGACCATTATATAAACATTAATAACAGCAAAAAGAAATGTCCATATAATATATTGTTCAACATCAATAATAACCATAACAATAACAACAATAATAGAAGAGAAAGAACTGGAGAAGACAACAAAGACCTACAGATAGAAGGAGAATGACCGTGGCAAAGGAAAGAAAAGGTAGTACCAATAGTAAGAGGCACCTTGGGTGTAATCCCAAAACAATTGGAGCACCAATTGAACACCATTGGCATTGACAAATTCGGTCAATTGCAAAAGGCAGCTTTACTTGGAATAATTTACATCCTGCGATGATATCTGTAACACCATCAAACACCCATAGGACTGCTTGGTGAAAAGTGACAGAACAAGCAGAGATGGCTGAATTAACTTGTTTGATTAGAGAAAAATCAACAATTACATTTATTAGTGACTGGAAATCCTTTATTTGTTTTTTGGTTTATTTATTTAGTACATTTATGTATCTGCTAAGCTTATGAAGAGTGGCTCTATGTGGCTCATGGACTCTTCGATTTGTGATTGAACTTTGAAATCAGAGTCATCTTTGGAAAGAAAGGTGGAAAGAAAGAAATTATGATGTAACTTTAGAGAGAAAGAGTAAAGTATAAATATATCTATAATCACTGTCAAGAAGATCAGGAGCCACTTCATAATCCATCTTTTTTTCTTTTTTTAATTGCTTTTTCTTTTTTTCAATGTTTACTATTTTTATTTTTCCTTATGATTTTTCCTTTGTTAAATTTTCCTTCAATAAAAATAACATTTAAAAATCTCTCTGATCTCGTCTGTAAAATCATAGTTTTTATCTTCCTTGAAGCATTTTCTATGTTCTCTTTTGCTTCATCCACCTTCCTTGTTTTCCTCTTCAAGATTAATCCATGTTCTAATACTTTTTCATGCAGAAGTCACATTTTTCACCCTAAAATTATTCTATTTTCACTTAAACTTCTTTCACATCTTTTCTTTTCCCCCCATTATACAATATCTTCCACTATACAATGGCCCATAATCAGTAATTTTCATCACCTTAATATTCTTCACTAATTTACTTAATCATACATCATAAACAATAAAATCGGTCATACATTTAATTTATTTTCATCTTGTACCATGTGCATGCAAAGATTTATATTTAGTTACACTTAACACAATCCTTTCCTAGCAGATACTTATCAGTCATTCACTATTCATTCATACATTCATACATACATTCATTCATTCATTCATTCATTCATTCATTCATTCATCTTACAAGGATACAATTATGCAAAACCTATGCACAAAACAAATAAAATATTATAAAAATATAAATATTCAACTCTAACTAAAAGTTGGGGAGGGGAAAAGTAGGATGAGTGAGGAAGAGGTGGGATCTGTTATTAATCGATCAACCACCCCCAATATGAAACCACACCATTGGAGCCCAAAGCTAACTGATAGAGCCAGATCTTTAAGCCCTTGCTTAATGGAGGTTTAGATCCCACCTCACTTTGGCAGGAGTGGGAGCAAGATGTTCCAAAAGGTAGAAGCAAGGGCAGAAAAGGCTCTTCTCCTGGACCCCATCAGCCAATACAACCTGGCCGATGGGGCCCGTAGTGTGCCAGTGTGGGTGGGATGAGCCAATCCCATTGGGATGAGACAGTCCTTCAAGTAACCTGGGCTTTAAAGGTGATTACCAACACCTTGAATTATACTTAGAAGCAAACCAGCAGCCAATGCAGTTCACAGAATAGTGGTGTTACATGGGCCTCTGTCACTGCACTGTGCACCAGCTGTAGCTTCTGAACACTTTTCAAGGGTAGCCCCATGCAGAGCATGTTGCATTAGTCCAAAGATGAAATGACTAGGACTTGAATGACTGAGCGCAGGGACTCCTGAACCACTGGTGCACAACCCAAAATTGCACAAAGGCTCTCTTAAACCTTTTCATTTATTCTTGGGTCTCCAAGTAGTATAATCATTCATCAGTCACCTAACAAAAATACTTTTGTATTTCATTTATCTAGAAGTTACACAATTTCCTCCCAGATGCATCGATTCACTGGACATGAAACTATTACCAACCTACGCATTCCTGCTTTCATAAACATTATAACAATCAAGATAATACCTATTCATACTTTCTGATATACAGTACATTTTAGTGTTTTTCAGAATTAAACCTATAATTTCGCTTCCCTGATGTATTCATACAGAGTTGAGCAGCTTATAAATTTAATAAATTATTACTGTTTGATTAATCACTTTCATTGCAACCATTTTCTTGTTCCCTTTTACTTTACCTTCACAAATACAGAACTCATTTTTATTTCATTCATCACATTGGTTAATGAATGCTTCTTTTATCATTTATTCTTCTTACCATCCAAGCTGTGATCTTTTTTAATGCGCAGTTATCGCCAGATGGACCGATAAACATTGACTTTTGTTGTTTATCATGTCTTTGGTCAGTGGAGGTTTTTCACAAAATGTTTTTTTGGAAAAGAAAAAAAGATGCAGACTAGGTTACCAGCCTTAGTAATATTCATACAAATGCAGATTTTCTTGCTAACAAGACAGAGTTGGTAAATTTGGGCACAGTTTAGTCCGTCTGCCAAAAGACAACCAAAATCCTGTAGCATTCTTAATACACCCACCATGCAAATCAGGATTTTTTCTGGAAAGACTATTGTGAAAGTCAATGTTCTGTTGCCATCTTCTACCAATTAGGGGATGCTTGCAATATTCTGGTGCACATGATTTGATTCAGAAGATATTTACAATTTTATTATAGCTATAGTTCTTACATTTGACATCCTGTTTTTTTTAAAATATAGTTAGTTGTTAAACTGTTAAAGAGGGTAAGTAAGTGGGGGCTGGATAATCTACAGGCAGTCCTTAATTTACAACAGGGGTGAAATCTATTTTTTTTCCCTACCGGTTCTGTGGGCGTGGCTTGGTAGGCATGGCTGGGGAAGGATATTGCAAAATCTCCATTCTCACCCCACTCCAGGGGAAGGATACTGCAAAATCCCCATTCCCATTTCACTCCTGGTGGAAGGATATTGCAAAATCTCCATTCCCACCCCACTCTGGGGCCAACCAGAGGTGGTATTTGCCGGTTCTCTGAACTGCTCAAAATTTCTGCTACCGGTTCTCCAGAACCTGTCAGAACCTGCTGGATTTCACCTCTGACTTACAACCATTCAGTTAGTGACTATTCAAACAGCATTGAAAAAAGTGACATGATCATTTCTCACACTTAGAATTATTGTAGTGGTCATGTGATTAAAATTCAGACACTTGTATTTATGACAGTTGCAGCATCTTGGGGTCATGTGATCATCTTTTGCAACCTTTTGCAAATCAATGGGAAAGCCACATTCACTTAACAACCCTGTTATTTACTTAACAACTTCAGTTCACTTAACAAGTGAGCTGTGGCAAGAAAGGTCGTAATATAGGGCAACATTCACTTAACAACATTCTTCCTTATGCAATTTTGGGTTCAATTGTGGTCCTAAGTCGAGGACTATCTGTATATGGCTCATAGAGATCCAAAGACCCAAATCATACTAAGATCATGTTACCAAAATTCATCCACTAACCTCCCACCACTTTTGCACGGCAAAATAGAGATGTGCATTTTTTAAAAAATTAACAAGTTCATAATAGATGAGTTAATGCAGGAGTGTCAAACTCGTGATATCACATTGTCATCATGTGACATATCGACTTTTTCCCCCCTTCTCTAAAATGGGGGTGGACGTGGCTAGCGCGTGATGCATCCGGCCTATGGGCCATGAGTTTGGCACCCCTGAGTTAGTGCTTTACAGGTTTAAAGAATTATTTTCAGTCCCATTCAAGCTACAAATCGGGAAGAAATGGAGATTTTGCAGTAACCTCCCCCTGGACTGGGGTGGGAATGGAGATTTTACAGTATCTTTTCCTTGCAATGCTCACCAAGCCACGCCCATCAAGCCATGCCATGCCATGCCATGCCACGCCCACCAAGCCACGCCCACAGAACTGGTAGTAAAAAATTTTGAAACCCACCACTGGTAAGGACCATTGACCATTGGCTTCAGTCTTTCAGCAATAGCAGATTATAATATTATTAACAACGACAACCATCACAATCATACTGATAATGGCTATTGCCTTAGTGACATTCATGGAAGAATGGTGGCGATCATATTCATTTCTGGCTCTTAGAACCACAGAACAGAGTTCATATATCTTATTGTTCCTCATTTTCCCATTGAAAACCCTGCCACATTTCCATCTCGATCTCAGACAGATCCTGATAGAATGCTGACCACTTCAATTTCTCCCACACACAACTGGCAGCGCTCACGAGTATGCCCTTGATTATTCAACTTGGCAGCATGATTTTTGTTTGCTTTGTGATCAGAACCATGCCATTTTCACAGATCAAAGAGAAATGGAAAAGAAGTTGTGCATATTTAACTGTGGGAGAAGTTTATTTGGGAAGGGTTGAACCAAGAGGGAAAACAATAAAATCATGGCTAAGGTGGAAGCCAAGATCTGATGGAATTAAGCACCAATGTGCATTGACAGTTTTAAGAAATCATCCTTCTAGTCTACAATCCTTGATGCTTTCTACTTTGTTTGCCTTTCTCCTTTTTTTCTACCTAAACAGATTATCCACCCTCAGGTAAAAGACAGCTGGGGAAAAAAAGAAAAGAAAAGAAAAAGAGTCTGTGTGGCCTCATCTGGAGTCTCCTTAAATTGCTGCAGTTAACCATCAGAAAGTGCACAGTAAAAAGCTCCTTTTAACCCAGCCTTTGCTGGTAACCCAGATATTTTCCAAATCTGAATATCTGTAATTAGTCAATGGAGCTGAATCCTTAGTCAGGGTTGTCAAACTCATGGCATTACATTGTCATCACATGACGTATTGTGACTTTCCCCCCCTTTGCTAAACTGGGAGTGGGTGTAGCCAGCATGTGACACATCCGGCCCGTGGGTCACAAGTTTGACACCCCTGCCATAGGTATACTGTGAGAGATGTTTTGTTTTTATATCAAATCTGGTTCATCTGGGTATCTAATAAAGCAGACTTAGCATATGGAGACTCCTAATCCTTATGGTCTAAGCCAGAGAATGATCCTCAGAACATTCTCTGAACAACAATGTTCCAAGTCTGCCAACTCAGTTCTAGGAAGAGCTTTATGGCAAGAATAAACATTCTTGAAGGTACACAAGAACAGAAATAATATGATTATGATTGTGATTGTGATTGTGACTATGATGTACATATAAATAATTATATTTATTATTAAGAACCAGCTTAACTATAACCTTCCATTCTCAATTCGACCATCAAGTTCCGGATCAGCTTTGCATTTATTGACTTTTCAATCTGGATTTAATGGATTTACAATATGGTATAAAGGTATATAAAGGTAAATGTGATATTCCAGCATTCTTTGAATAAGTTCACATTGAGTGGGGCATGGATTTCTTCTTGAACATTTTGCCTCAATGGCACCACTACCTCTGAAATGTTTCCTACTAAACTGATCTTCATAACTGAATATGCAGAAGAGACTGGATTCCTTCATCTGATCCTACATGGTTAGACAAAACTTGTTAATTTGTTAGATTTTACTATTTTTAGATTTTAGGTTTTACTATTTTTAGCTTCCACCCCCCCCCCCCCCCCAAACCTGCAGTTTTAACAAAGAAGAAAAGGAGAACCCTACTAAGTAGGAAGATTTTTTACATGGTAGCTGACTGGCAGTTCAGAGCATCTGCTTAGAGCAATAAAAATGGTATCGCAAGATGGAGATTAAAGAAATTTACCTGTCAAAATACAAGTCTGTTTGGTTACCTCTGTCCATGGGACAGTTTTAGTAAACTGTCAATCAGTGGCTCACTAAATAACCTCTCCAAAGCATAATCCACTTTTGCAGAGGATATCGGTATGCCAATCATTTATTGAATCAAAGCCAAATTTGAAGCTGAGCAAAGCTCACTTTGTCAATCACTCCTTGGTATTATTTCTAGTAACCACCTGACAGCTTTTAACTTTCTTCATTCCTATTCCATGCAGTTTAGTTAAGAATCTTGCATATTTTTTTAATTGGCCTCATTTTATGATTGGTAACTAAGCAACTAATATGTTATTGTATATGGTAATACTGGGTGCAAGAGCTTCCTTGACCATTCCCTCATTGTTGTGAGCAAATTATTTTCCTTCTAGTTGCTAAATAGCAGATCTAGCAGAAACAATGATTTAATTATGGGTTGTCCTGTTGTTTCTATCTATAAACACTTTTGGCACCGCTTAAAAATAAACACTGGCAAATAAATACTGTGTGATTTTTTAACTCATGAAAGAGTACTCTGGAACATCATTACTAAAGATACAGAGGAGGAGAATTGAAATGGCAAGAAAATAGTTGGGGGGAATTGAAGCAAGAGAAAGAGATGAACATTTGAAAGCAAAAGAAAGTTCAGACGCAAACTTTGCTTCTATTGATGTATTTGCCATTGGCTGGTAAAATGCAAGAGTAGGCCAAAAAAGCCAACACAGTTCTAGGCTGCATAAAGAGAGGGATAGAATCAAGATCATGTGAAGTGTTAATACCACTTTATAATGCCTTGATAAGGCCACACTTAGAATATTGCATTCAGTTTTGGTCGCCACAATGTAAAAAAGATGTTGAAACTCTAGAAAGAGTGCAGAGAAGAGCAACAAAGATGATTAGGGGACTGGACTTGAGGCTAAAACGTATGAAGAACGGTTGCAGGAACTGGGTATGTCTAGTTTAATGAAAAAAAGGACTAGGGGAGACATGATAGCAGTGTTCCAATATCTCAGGGACTGCCACAAAAAAGGAGTCAAACTATTTTCCAAAGCATCTGAGGGTAGGACAAGAAGTAATGGGTGGAAACTAATCAAGGAGAGAAACAACTTAGAACTAAGGAGAAATTTTCAGTGGAACAACTTGACTCCAGAAGTTGTGAATGCTCCAACACTGGAAGTTTTTAAGAAGATGTTGGATAACCATTTGTCTGAAGTGGTGTAGGGTTTCCTGCCTAGCAGGAGGTTGGATTAGAAGACCTCCAAGGTCCCTTCCAACTCTGTTATTCTATTCTAGGTAGAGGGGCAGCAAAGCCACTTTTGTGTTCATGGATTAATACAGTCATTTTTTTTTTTAAAAAAAGAAAGGCATCAATGAAAGGTCCCATGTTTTGAAGGGGTTAGAAAAACACAATGTTTTAAACATGCAAAAAAGATTTAGTTGCACTATCCTATTCTATGGAAGAACATGTGAAATGGACTAACATCCCAGGGTAGTTACACTATTCTACTCTGTAAAACATCTGAAATGGACTAACATCCCATGTCTGGCAGGAGATGTTGGGTAGATGCATCACACCCAGAAAATATGAGGCTGGAGAAGGATGACCTAGATTTACAAGCTTAAACAGTCCATTGGTGCTGAAAGTAGCAGTTCTGTAGTTTTCTCATACCAGCAAAGTTTTAATGGAAGGGTGATACAGGGCTACAATTTATGATGGAAGTCAAATAGATGCAGTTTCCAACTGCTTAACAAAGGGGTACTATTAAAGGATCAGATAGGTAGCGAGAAAGGGAAAACTCTCTTTCTCTCCCTCCCTCCCTCCTTCTCTCTCCCTCCTTCTCTCTCCCTCCCTCCCCCTCCCTCTCTCCATAACCTAGAATAGGGGTGTGTCCGAATACATAATTTGGTTCAATGGAGAAATAAGCTAGCCTGGTATGAAGTACTCCCAATAATTTAGGTCAGATTCTAAGTGGCGATGCTCATCTCCGTTTCTTAGCTGAGGGAGCCAGCTTTGTCCAAAGACATTTCTGTGGTCATGTGGTGAGTATGACTATATGCCATACTTCCCACTCAAGTGGTACCTATTTATCTACTTGCATTTGCATGCTTTTGAACTGCTAGTTAGGCAGGAGCTGGGGCAAGTAATGGGAGCTCACCCTGTCACACAGTGCTTGGGTCTCAAACCCAGGCTGTCGGCTTTCCATCTGATAAGCTCAGTGTCTTTAACCTCTGAGCCATTCCTCCCACCCCCACCCCCACCCCACCCCACCCCACCCCCTGTAAATTAAGGAGTCTTGAGCAAATGATTGAGTGATTGACCACATTGGTCTGCCTTGGCTTTCTGATCAGGCCTTGTTCTAATATGAAGCTTGGCAACCATTCAGAAAGGCCGCTTAATGCAAACTACTTCATTCTTTAGAAATTCTCACCACATAAGTCTTCAAGGAGAGTCATAAGCATCAGTGATTGATTTGTCCCACCGCCCACCCTTGATCCCAATCCAGGCCTTCAAAGTTCGGCTCTTTCCATGTATCTTTGCTTGCATTGCTCTTTGCTTTTGTGGGATGGGGTGGGGGGGAAGTTAATCATATTTATTTCTTTTTTTATTTTCTATTGGAAGCACAGATTTGTGCTATTTATACAATCTGACAAGTTTAGAAAAGGTTTATTAACCCCCAACTGCTTCCACAAGTTGGCACAGATTGTCAGTCTTGGCGGCAAGGATATGCGGGACTGCCAGCGCCTGGTGCTTAGCTAGCACAGTTCAGGCATCCTAGCTGTGCAGGGGAAACCCACATAGCACCCACCTACGTAACACCTGCGCTGCAAATCAGGCGGCCACCCGTTGCAAAGGAACCAAGATCTACAAGATCATAAATATTATAGCAATAAGGAGGAGGCAGGGTCAAAAAAGCAGAGCAACTTAAAAAAAAAACACAGTTCTGTTCCCAAACAGTTTTCCGTCTCAGTTGTGTGCATATATTAAAAAAAAAAGAGTAAGGATTTGTCCCACTTAAAAAAATATCAGTCAGTTCCATATTTCTTGCAGCAAACGAATCTAAGTCATATCTCAACATCCAAAGAAGGAAGCTAGGACCGCATGGAGTGTGGAGGTGTTCAGGTGAGGCCTGTGATCAGTGGTGGGTCCGCCTACCCACCAGACATTATCACGGACATTCTGTGCATGTGCAGAAGCACCGCACGTGAGTGAAGCGAGCACGTGTGCACGCTCACAGATCCAAACCAGTAGCGAAGGTAAGTGAAAACCATTACAGCCCATGATGCACATTGCAATACGTCTGCATGATGACATCATGATACATGTGACACCATTGTGGCTTCTACCTGACACCCAAAACAAGAAGTTTCCTTCATGATGTCAGAAAAGTCCACCCTGTGGGGTCCTTGGTGCTCTCTGAACTTGGGGGTTTTCTTGCAGACTTTTCATTACCAAACAAAGTAACACCATCAGTGCAGTGGTGGGTTTCAATTTTTTTTTACTACCGGTTCTGTGGGTGTGGCTTGGTGGGCATGGCTTGGTGGGCATGGCAGGGGAAGGATACTATAAAATCTTCATTCCCACCCCACTCCAGGGGAAGGTTACTGCAAAATCCCCATTTCTTCCAGATCAGCTGGGACTTGGGAGGCAGAGAATAGATGCGGGTGGGGCCAGTCAGAATTTTTACTACTGGTTCTCTGAACTACTCAAAATTTCCACTACCGGTTCTCCAGAACTGGTCAGAACCTGCTGAAACCTACCTCTGCATCAGTGCTACTGTAGTACTGATACAATCCTAACCCTACAGTTCAACCCTGAAATAAAAATATTATCTTCTATAAGTCCACCTTGCCCTGTATTGTCAATGCTACCTAGCACCTCACTTTTCAGATCTCCATAGAAATGCAAGGAGATGCCCTGATACATTCAGGACCTTTTCTATATCAAATTACCGGCATGTATTCCCCTATCACCTCTTGCTTTTAAACCACCACAGAAACTTAAGACAGCATTGTTTAAAAACTTCTCATCTGCATTACAGAAAGGGGCAGAGGTCTGAAAAGAAATATGAAGTATACTACCATAATCCCCACAAATTCAGGCCCGATGAGGATTCGGCTTCCAAAGGCCATTTATCATAGACTGGGGGGGAAATGGAGAAGACCTTTGAGCTCATCTAATTCCAACCCTCTGTGCAAAATAGATAATGTAGGATATCCACAACAAATGCCAGATTGGTTATCCCTAGCAGATGGCTGCTATTAACGAAGTTCAGCTGGTCTAGCTCCCAGTTCACATGTAGGTCTGACTGTTCAAGAGTAAAACGTGTTGGGTAATATGACCTGCTACCTTGGCTCCAGAAAGAGAAGCAAAACCAGATGTTTGAGTGACTACCAGAACAGCAGTAATGAACAAAAAGGGGTAAAGATGGGGATCTTCATCTTACATAAATACTCTCTGTGCACACTGTCGTAACATAGCACTCTTTGGATAGACACATCATGGAATAACATAGGCGTCTGAAAGCTCATATTTGCAAAGCAACGTTAAAAAAAAATTACTCTGAGCCCTAAATGGCACTTTTCCCTTTCCTTTTACATATAGATATAGCTGGGAGCTGGGCAAAATTAGAAGTTACACCAGTTGTAGCCAAATAATTAGCAAAACGTTAAATGAAGCTTTAGTCCAAAAATCAGTACTTTTCTTTTGTTAGCTTCATAGATAGAAACTCTAATGGATATGCTCTCTACAACCAGGTCTTGGCTAGA
Source organism: Masticophis lateralis (assembly GCA_030761175.1). Lineage (NCBI taxonomy): Eukaryota > Metazoa > Chordata > Lepidosauria > Squamata > Colubridae > Masticophis > Masticophis lateralis. Next base: position 194,859,924 of record JAUDYJ010000003.1, on the reverse strand, counting down.
ATTCAGCTTGGTTGCCATCTTTGCTTCTTGGTTTCTGTAGGATCCTGAACTGGAGGATTCTGGAGAATTTAGTTGGAGTAGAGTAATTCCCCAGACTCCATATGAAAAAGATGCAAAATTATTGACCATCTTAGTCCCTATTCATCTCCTTGGGATTAAGACTTCGGTGTCCTCAAAATTTAAAAGTGTTCCATTCAACAATTTAACTTGTTTGACTTATGACTACTGTTGTTGTTTTTGCAAACTACCATGGATGGAGTTTTCCATACAGTACTGGAAATGAATGCAGTACTGCAGGTTACTTCTTCTGATCACCAGCTGCTAGCAGTTTGACAGTTCAGGTCTCTCCAGGCTTAAGGTTAACTCAGCCTTCCATTTTTCCGAGGTGGGTAAAATGAGGACCCAAATTGTGCTGACTCTGTAAACCACTTAGAGAGGGCTGTAAAGTACTGTGAACAGCTAAGAACAGCAATAGTGAGCAAAAAGGGGTAAAGATTTGATTTTGTACCTGCAATTTGATGGTGCCTTACTGTTAATTTTATGCTATACAGTTGAACTTTAACATTAATTCTTTCTCTTTCTCTCTCTGAATATTTTTTGCCACCTGGCTTTCTAAAATGTTCAGAGAAAAGGAGAAAGAGAAAAGGAAGGGAAAATAGAAATAAAAAAAACCTGTAAAAAAAACAAAACAAAGAGGTTAAAAAGTGGCTTAATTATGTGCAAATTCCTCTTAGGTGAATTCTCTTTTGTCAGGAGCAAATTACAACGAACAGTTCCAGATGGCAAAATGAGAAAAAGAAACAACCAAGGAAAAAAAATCAGTCTGTTTTCTGCTCCCTGCAGAGCAGGACAGCTCGGCTTCACCTCCTACGGACTTGTAGTAAGGCCAGTTTACCTCTTACCCTTGTGATCTTCTGTCAAAAAATCTTGATTTGTCATTAATTTCTCGAGTTGTTCTTTTTCAGAGTGTTTTTGATGTTCTCCAGGCCATTTGGGTAAATGAAATTTTACAGACTTGCATTATAACACTTCTCCAAATACCCTAAAGTGTGTGATTAAAGCAATTAAGCCTACTAAAATTACCCCTGAATATAAAGGTTCAAGACTTAGGCATGATTGTTTTCCTTCCAGTTATACAATTCTAATCAAATGGAAAGATAGGACAAAGGCAGTTTTCCCTAAACAACATAGAATTTTGAACAGAGACACTGTTATTAACACAGAGATTAATATTCCCAGCTAGAACCAGAAATGCAAGCACACCATGAGCTAAAATATCTTTTCAGCAGAGAGAATTGTTTATTAAAAGCCTGGTTTTCATGGTTTCAGACCTGAAGAAAATAAATTGAAACTCCCCATGTTAAGATTAAACAAATCGTTTAAGATCTGACCCTTAATTTAAAGATGCGGGAGTATATCTGGAAGGTTGAATTTTGGGAAGGGATCATCAAGAGAGAGATAAAAAAGGATACAACATTTTAGTATAAAACATCAGTCTTGATTGAGCAACTTATCCAACCTCAGTTGCCATACATACACCATTAGAGATAGACAGAGAGATAGACAAATTAACAGAGTTGGAAGAGAACTTGTTGGTCATCTAGTCCAACCCCTGCCCAAGCAGGAGACCTTACACCATTTCTGACAGATAGCAGTCCAATCTCTTCTTGAAAGCCTCCAGTGATGAAACTCCCACAACATCTTGAAGGCAAGCTGTTCCATTGGTTGATTGTTCTCACTGTCAGAAAATTTCTTCTTATTTCTAGGTTGAATCTCTCCTTGATCAGTTTTCATCCATTATTCCTTGTCTGACCTTCAGGTGCCTTGGAAAGTAGCTTGACCCCTTCCTCTCTGTGGCAGCCCCTCAAATATTGGAACACTGTTATCATGTCTCCCCTGGTCCTTCTCTTCACTTCCTTCAACCACTAGCCATGACCAGTTCCTGTAACCATTCTTGATACGTTTTAGTCTCCAGTTCCTTAATCATCCTGGTTGCTTTTCTTTGCACTTTTTCTAGAGTCTCAACATCTTTTTAATAGTGTGGTGACCAAAACTGGATGCAGTATTCTAGGTGTGGTCTTATAAAAGCTTTATAGACTGGTATTAGTACCTCACTTGATCTTGATTGCATCCCTCTGTTAATGCAATCCTAAACTGCATTGGCTTTTTTGGCTGCCGCTGCACACTGCTGGCTCGTATTTAACTGGTTGTCCACTAAGACTAAGGTGGTCCATCACCCCATACATTCATTTAAAGAGCTAAATGAGGATGGCATTCTGAAAGAGTGCTTATGATGCTCATGTATCTTCAGAATGCACATGCATAGGGATTGTGTGAAGTGGCTTTGCTTTACTTTAATAAGAAGACTCAAGTTTGTTTTTTGTTTATTCATTCAATTTATCAGCTGCTCATTGCCCTATCCATAATGACTCCAGGAGACAGTTACCATAATAAACTTACAAAGTTGTCTTGCAGCCTTGACCGGCACCTACTGTACTTAGAAATGGCTTCCATGCATGCCCCACATAGGTGTAGCCACCTTTTCTCATGCATCTAACAGTTTAGTTTATTGTTTGGTTCATTGCATTTATATACCACCCTTCTCCTGAAGGACTCAGGGTGGTGTACAGCCATAATAAAACAGTAACAATCCAAAAATTAAAAACCAATTAAAATAATTCAATCATTGGCTGTAATTAAAAACCTCAAAACTAAAAACCCTTAAAAACCATTTAAAAACTCATTTAAAATCATTGTTCCATCAGACTGGATTGATTAAATAATAGGGTCTTCAGAGCACGATGGAAGGCGTGGAGGTCGGGGATCCTTCGTATATCTGGGGGCAATTTGTTTCATAGGGCAGGGGCCCCCACAGAGAAGGCTCTCCCCCTGGGGGTCGCCAGTCGACACTATTTTGCCAACAGTACCCTGAGGAGGCCCTCTCTGTGGGAGTATACCGGTCGGTGGGAGGCAATCGGTGGCAGAAGGCAGTCCTGTAAATATCCAGGCCCTAAGCCATGGAGCGCTTTGAAGATGGTGACCAGCACCTTGAAACGCACCCAGAAGATCACTGGGAGCCAGTGCAGCTCACACAAGAGAGGTGTTACATGGGAGTGACGAGTCGCCCCATAATCACTCGTGCGGCTGCATTCTGGACCAGTTGGAGCCTCCGGGTGCTCCTCAAGGGGAGCCCCATGTAGAGAGCATTACAGTAGTCCAGAACAGTTGATGAGAGGTCTTTTCCAGCTACTGGAACCATTGGATCAGGCGCCAGAGCAAAACTCAATGCTATACAGTTGCTTCTGATTGATTGATCAATTGATTATATGCCATCAAATGAATGCTGACTCTTAGTGACCCCATAAATAGATTTCCTCCATGACACCATTGCTTTACTTATCTCGTAAATGCGAGAAGGACCTCATTATTCACAAAGTAGTTTCAATGTTGCTCTTGAACTTTTGTTAAATAGAGCATTCTCTTCAAGTTCTGGGTAACCCAACCTGTACACAGCCTACCTTTGCCTTTGCAATAAAAGGTTGAATGACTTACAGTTTTCCTACTGGATCATAGATACACTGTTAATGTCATTGTTGAATACTTGATGTATATCACATGCGCTGATTGTGTTAATTTACTTTTCAAACATGCTTAAGGGACTGACGCTAACAATGTCTTGGGACAAATTCATGAAAATGCTTTTAATGTATATTTCCATGTTCACCCTGCCCTTTTAATGACCTTACCATGGAGAGCTGGTCTATCCCTTGGGGCAAAATGATGTAATTCAGCCCACTTAATCTCTTCCTTGTGATTAGCTTTTAAGCAAACGTATGCTACCACATATCCCAGGACATATTTAGCTACTAGACTCTTTAAGGAATAAAATGGGCTCCTTAAATAGTGTGTGTTTACTAAACGCATATTTCCTAAAACACACTGTCTTTATAAAGACTTGTTCTCAAAGCAGCATGGAATTTGCAGCATTAAAAAGTCAAAGCCAATCAATCCTGCACTGTGTCCAAAGTTCAAAGAGTTTTCCTTCAATCATTTGGTTGGGAATCTTATTCGTCTTTGTAGATTAGAGCAAATTTACAAACTTTATACACAAGAAACACCTCAATATGATGCCCTCCCAAAGTCTGTTAATGTTGGCTGTAGTTGATCCTGGGTGGAAAATATCTGAAAGGCTCTAATTTGGATATCCTAAAATAGCATTCAGCATATGGCTTTTTGCCAGAGACTCTTGGTGGGCCATAAATGCTTATTTTTTTTATTTTCCTGCTGTACCCAAGCTGTACTGGGTACTTGAGATTTAAGAAGAGAAAGCTGAAAGGGAAAATGTTTTCTTCCTCTACCTGTGATACCACATAGAGGAAGATCAAGAGCTATTCTCTTTGACTCCAGAGTACAATACACAAAACAGTGGAATCAAATTACAGGAAGGCAGATGTTATCTGAATTTTAGGGGAAAAGTGTACTTCCTAGTAGTATCAGCAGTTTAACAGTTGCTCAGAGATGTAGTAGGTTTCCTTTCACTGGATGGAGTTGCTAGGAGTCCAGTGGGGGCTCCCCTTGAAGAGCACTCGGAGGTTCCAACTGGTCCAGAATGCGGCCGCGGGGGTGATTATGGGTGCAACTCAATGCACCTACGTGACACCTCTCCTGCACGAGCTGCACTGGCTCCCAGTGATCTTCCAGGTGCGATTCAAGGTGTTAGTGACCATCTTCAAAGCACTCCATGGCTTAGGACCCGGTTATCTACAGGACTGCCTTCTGCCACCTATAACCTCCCACCAACCAATACGCTCCCACAGAGGGGGACTCCTCAGGGTGCTGTCAGTTAAACAATGTAGACTGGCGACCCCTAGGGGGAGAGCTTTCTCTGTGGGGGCACCCGCCCTCTGGAATGATCTGCCCGCCGGGCTATGTATGATTCCAGACCTGCGTACTTTTCTCTGTGCCCTTAAGAACCTGCTATTTCAACAGGCTGGACTGGCGTAATGAAATTGGAATGGGGTGTTTTAAAATTGGGGGTTTTAATGTAATGGCCAAAATATTTAATCTATTTTTAAATTGTTTTAAATTTTGTATTTTTACATTGTTTTATGATGGCTGTACACCGCCCTGAGTCCTTCGGGAGAAGGGGGGTATAGAAATCTAATAAACCTAACCTAACCTAACCATATATATATTTCTTTATCTATGCTATCTGCTGGAGATACATAATTTGGATTCCTGCACCAAGCAGTGGGTTGGATGGCTGACATTTAGATGAGTGTAATTGTATTAATCTGAGAACTGGCAATTTACTTTTCCAAGATTCCAAGATTCCAAGATTACATTAGTGTAATATTTCTCCATAGAATTGTGTCTTATTTCCCAGCACTAGAAATACTTAGGGGACATGGTGGTTCAGTGGCTAAGATGCTGAACTTGTCAATCAAAAGATCAGCAGTTCAGCAGTTCGAATCCCTAGTGCCACATAACGGGGTGAGCTCCTGTTACTTGTCCTAGCTTCTGCCAACCTAACAGTTTGAAAGCACGTAAAAAATGCAAGTAGAAAAATAGGGACTACCATTGGCGGAAAGGCAACAGGAGCCTGTGTAGCGTAGGGGGCTAATGCCTCCTACTAAAGGCAGAAATTAACACCAGCTGCCTGTAATTTCTCTGAGTTCAATCCTAGCCAGGCTCAAGGTCGACTCAGCCTTCCATCCTTTCTAAGGTGGGTAAATTGAGGACCCAGTTTGTGGGGGCAATAAGCTGACTTTATATAAATATACAAAAGTATGAAGGCTATTGCTTAACGCATTGTAAGCCGCCCTGAGTCTCCGGAGAAGGGCGGCATATAAATCAAATTAAAAAAAAAAAAAACCAGCATTCTGTGTGCTTTTGGCGTTGAGTCATGCCAGCCACATGACCATCAAGACATCTTCAAATATCACTGGCTCTTTGGCTTTGAAACGGAGATGAGCACTGCTTCCTAGAGTTGGGAACAACTAGTACATATGTGTGAGGGGAACCTTTACTTTTACCTTTAGAAATACTTCTCAGAATTTGTCCCAAAGAGATAGGGTTCAGCAGATCCACTATGCTAAAGATTGCTTGAAAACTATATTCAGCAACAATTCAGCTACCAATCTCTTAAAGGATCTATCAGAAGAAAATTCTCGGTAGGTTTGGGCATAATATATTTTTCTGAGTATCTTTCCATGTACATATTCTGATATCTTTTGCAACATTCATGTAAACTCATCAAAGAGAGAGAGGGAGAGAGAGAGAGAGAGAGAGAGAGAGAGAGAGGAGAGAAGGGAAAAGAAAAGCGTTGGGTTTAACAGAAGACAGAAAACCAAAAATAATTGGTAGAACACAAATGCTGAGATGGGGCTAGAATTGGAGGACTATATACATATTTTCCAATATGTAATACATATTTCCTCACTTAAAACATGTACATGCTGAGCAAAATGGCATATAAACTTGACATGGAAACAGAAAATGTTAGACAAGCAAACCAGAAACGATATTATGAGGCTGAAGTTGGAGAAATATAATGTAAAAATAGGGTTGCCAAGTTGATAAACAGATGAAAGAAATAATAGCCAGTAATTTACGCTGCTGGCGGAAATGAAATTTTGTGAAGGGCTTATAGAGACATTACAAATAACTTCTGAAATCAACCTGAAGTTGAACCCAATACACACATTCTCTTTCCATAAAGAGAAAGAGGTGGCTCTTTCAGAATGGCTGGGACTGGCATTAAGATTCATAATTAAAAATTATGTTGATTACATAATTTTTATCTCACCCAATTTCACAAATTCTGCATAGCTCAGATAAACTGCTCTCAGCCAATCTAGGCTGGACCTGGTAGAAACAAAGGGAGCCAGGACATACGTTCAAACGCAGCAAAACTCTGCTTTAACCCCCACAAACAGGCTGGAGCCTCCGAACACGATGAGTAGGTAACAAGTTCATGTAAGGTCAGTGCCCCACCCCCTGTCCATCCTACTACCCATGTCCACCGGCAACCACCATCTGGCGTCTGTTAGCATTGGGGCAGCGTATATCTGGCTGCTGCGGTACCCACCAGGGCTGACACCCATCTGGTGGCAAAGTCCTCGTCGCCGTCCAGAATGGCCCAGCGGGTGGTGCACAGCCACTGTGGAAGGCTGCTGGGACAGAGCAACTGGACGGTGCAGCCGCTGCGGCAGATTGCCAGAACTAATCAGCTGGGCGGCGTAATTTCAGTGGGGAATGCCACGGCTGTTTGACATCATTAGATGTGGGGCTGCCGCCGGCGAGCCACCGCCTCTCTTGTCACTCCCACTGCATCCCCACCCAGGTATGGCAAGCCCCAGACCGGGACTTGACAACTGCCATGAATAGCATTAAAATGTAAAATAATAGGATTAAAAACAACCTTGTCATCCCTGATGCTTCAAACTCTCCACATCCAGCAGCAGTGTCTAGTTTGCTTTTGTAAACACTAACAATTTGGGGTCTATCTAGATGTCATGAATGACCAAACGCCACAGATAAAGTCTGCTTTGAAGTCCCTACTCGTTTGACAATCTGGAAGGAAAGAACCAGGAATCTTGCTTTCCATGATGATCACATGGCATCAGGAGATTCTACCTAGTTCTCTCCTGCTGCTGTAGGTAACATGCATCCAAACAATATAGGGCTGTAGGTAAAAAACAGTACTTCGAACCGTACCTGGAATCATGCAACCAGTGTAGCCCCTGCAGGATAGGTGCAGCTCCTACCTGCTGGTTTGGACTCAACTGCAGGTTGCAGAGCTCAGATCCTCAAAGTTCATGGTTCAATGCAGATGACAGCTGAAGACTTTTCCACAGATGCATCTTATGCACCAGTGGCACCCATTTCTGAATCCTCATATTGTGGTTGCCTCAGGTATGGACTATTGCAATGTACTCTGTGTGGCATTGTTCCTGAAGTTCACTCAAAAGCTGCAGCTGTCAAGAATGTAGTGACATGGACAGTTCTTTAAATCCATTTCCCTCCAAGGTTTTCGACCATGCTGGGTGACAAGCCCCACTGGGGAATTTTTTGTATCACAGAGTATGCTGCTTTCCTCTTCCTCTTCCTCCTCCTCCTCCCCCTCCCTCTTATGGAGTCAGGTAGTTTTACAAATTTAATAAATTTAATAAATAAATTAAATAGGGAAATTGACAAGAAAGTACTTTGATGTTGACAGAAAATTTATCATTGTATTTTCTATCTTCATCACAAGCTATCTTGCCCAGAGTAAAATCTCAACCAAGCATTAGGCCATTTGTAAGTGTTGGGCCAGTTGAGACAAGGTTGTAATTGTTCCTGAGGCCATGAACTCACAAGCCACAAAAATCCTATTTCTAGGACATGGAAAGTGGTATCTCCTCTCACCAAAAGCTGGAGAGAATATAGAACTGTCCCCTCAATGAGATCTAAAAAAAACCTGAATAGGGATTTTCTGGTAGAAGATTGGGCAGTGTATCAGCAGTATCCCTAGTTTATCTCCCTACCCCAATCTCAGCTACAAACATTTGCATCCAGGTACATGCACAACAATGCATCTGGTCACTGTCAAGGTCTTTTGCAGGAGCATCACCTCTCCCCCCACCTGCCACCTACCCTGGAGGTGAGGCTGCTGAATTATGTGAAATCCAGGTGGGCAAATATCAGCTAGAACTACAATCCGATCTCTACATAGCCAGGTGTAAGTTATGTAAGTCAGTTCAAGTCATGGAGCATCAACATCTTATCACAAATAGACCTGACATTCACTAAAGGCAGCCTGAAGCCAAGATATGGGTGCATCATATGACATCCAAGATCTAGGAAAGAGGCAATTTCATTCTCTGCATCTGGAATGTCCAGTTCGGGGCATCTCACTAGATTCAAAATATATATTACCTGTATTTATGGAGGATCCATTGAGTTATGATTGTTTTTGCTATTTATAGATTTGCCCTCAGCTCCATATGTTAAGAGTCATCTAAGCAAGTTACATCTTTTGACATATGGAAAATTGATGCATCTGACAAAGAAGAATTGCATTTGTTTGTTTGCTTTAAATACTGCCATACTTTTCCATAGTGGGAGAGGGGGGACGGAACTATTAGAAAAAAAAATATTCAAAGAGAGATATTCTGTCTCTCTCACCTCAGGTCAGTGGGATTCCCTAATCTTCCTCAAATGGGATGACCCTACAGGACATCTGCTTAGATAGCTTATCTGCTATACAGTTAAGACATCCAGAGAAGGCAGTCCTGAAGATATCCTGTTGTCTAACAATCTGGATTTTAAAGGTTAAAAGCAACATCCAGAATTTCACTGGAAGCCTCCTGGCAAACAATGCAGCACCCAAACCACCAGTGTTACATGGATAGTGATTCTTACTTTGTTTGCCTCCTGGTGGTTGCATTTTGTGACAATTGCAGCTTCCAAGTGAACCCAGTGCACGCAGGGGGGGTTACACATGCATGCATGGAGTCATGCGTGCATGCGCGGGAGCAGGGCACGCAGGGGGGTCATGGTGCATTGCATTATGGGTGTGCACGTGCATGCTTTCAGCACTCTGCGCCAAAAAGGTTAGCTAGACCTTGCTGCTCCAAACAAGGAAACACCTATCGGTTTGAACTCTCAGCACCAACTAATAGTGACTACAAGCAACTGATCTACAAAAAAATGAACTACTGTAGAAGAGAGTCCCCAGCTCTAAAATATACCTTTGCTTTGGTAGTAAACTGTCCATAAGTTTCACCTAGCTGCATTATTCAAATTATGTGGGCACCTGCAATAGCGTGTGGAACACAAAAATCAGCAGAAGTCAATTTGTATTGCCTTCTATAGGAGCAAGGAGTGAAATAATCCATGGAAGCCAAAATCCATACAGCTGGAAGATTGGTTGGGATATTCCTGAAGAATCCCAAGATTTCCTGCAACACAGTTTAAAAAACAAAAACAAAAAAGACCAGTGTTTCGGTTATCTCTTTGGAAAGCAAACCCATTGGACAGAATTCATATACTTCTTCAGAAACCCCCGCTGTGGAATACGGATATCCCTGTCGTCTTGCACAGTAATCATTGACATTAATTGATCATGACATGTAAGTACAGTGCACTATTTCCTGTACAGCTGAAAAACACATTTGCCTGCACTAACACAGATCCCTTTGCAACAAGGAATTGTTGTTCCTCTCCGATTTTGCACGTACTCTGAGCTAAAGGGGTGTGCAAGCATGTCTGGCACCATTTTTTTTAAAAAAAGAATTAAACGTATCCTAAAAATAGAAAGAAAGAAGCAGCTCCATTAGGAGGGTGAGCGGGCACTGGCGCAGGCAGGCAGGCACACACAAACACAGCTCATACCCGCTTTTGGGTGAATATAGCAATGAAACAAAATCCATTAGCAGACATAGTGCTAAGGATAGTTCGTGAAGGTGTGCTAATGTGGAAACAGACTTCCTGTCCAGAGCAATTTATCCAAACTTCAGGTAGATGGAGATTTCAAATGCAGGGAATTGTAACCTTCTCAATCCCCCACTCAAAGATTTCCAAGTATATAGCTTTGATACAGCATCTTGAAGCCAAACAAACCTGTTTCCATTCCTAGGATATGTCAGTTGCATGAGGATTTCTTATGTTCTTACAGAGAGAGAGAGAGAGAGAGAGAGAGAAGAAGAAGGAAACAGCTGGTAAATGTTTCACAGATGGTAAAGCTCTTGGCATATCTCAAGAGAGGGCCACCCATACAGATGGCTCATTATTTTAACATTTGGATTTTCATCTTATTAAAACATCTTTTTTCCCCCTTTCCCTCCCTGGTTTTATTTAGCATCATAAATTCTCCTACACTTTAGTTAACAACTCAGTGATTTGGGGGATGTGTGTGCGGCAGAGAGAACATCATTTGGCTAAAATACATATCTGTAGCATCATTATTCTCGGCTCTGATGTGTAGCCAGCGGACTTGAACCTGATTAAAAATACCAAATGCAAGCAAATGCTCGGAAATATGACTTTATCAAGCAAAGGTCAGCTGAGTCTGTACAGAAGCTGACTTATTCAATAAAAGGAAAAAGCATTTGGGGGGCATGCAAGAGAAAGAGGAACATTCAGAAGCAAAATTAGGGAAGTGTTTATTACCTTTGACAATGTTGTGGAAGAGGAAGAGAGATGCCTTCCGACGATGGAAGATCTCTGCCCATGCACATACCTTTCTGATGTTTCACCACTCTCATTTTTAACCAAATATGGAACTCTATCTTGTAATTCATTTAAAAAAAAAAAAAAAAACACTTCAGTTGAAGGTTGGCTGTTAGGCGTGTTGGCAATTTGGATCCAAATCAATTTGGATTGGCTTTCTGAATAGGGTCTTATTCAATTTGGATTGATCTGGATCATTCAAATGCACGAGCACACAGGTGAAAAGTATTGAAATTTAGTTCAAATCAATCCAAAGTGTCAAATAGTCATACAGGTCTATTGATGGTTCTCTCTCCTTCTGTGCATATGTGTGTGTGTGTGTGTGTGCATGCATGCGTCCGTGTGTGCACACACGCTTATGCAAGCATGAGAGAGTTGATCATAAGGGGTTTTTTTTCCTCTTCCTGTCACACTTGCAACCATTCCACACTTGTGTGCATTGTAAGGCTCTGGAGGTTGTCGGCTTCTGGTGTTCAGTTAAAAGTGCCATTTCTGAGAATCAAGAGTCCCCTATGGGACTCTGCCACTTGCCCTTTCAGGACAACAAATTGTACCGAGTGCAAATAAAGCCCCTAAAGAGAGCTTATGCCATAATCAATTTGTCAGCTTTTAAGATGCTACAAGAACCTTTGTTGATTTTGCTACGTCGAGATGCTGGTTCTCACGAAAAGTCTCTTTGTGAAGAAAACTTACCTCAGCTTTTCCTAGCCCAGTGCCCACCAGCTATGGGATGGCAACTCTAAATGCTGGTTGGAAATTCGGAGAGTTGCTTACCCAAAACATCTGGATACAGTGATTCTTTTCTATTCTCATTGGAAGAGTTTTTGAGTTTTGGTATAAGCTGCCCTTTGTTATAAAGCTGCAACAAAATCTACCTTTCAGTTTCTCAGAATGTTTATTTTTCTTTTTTTTTCCCCTAGTTTATTGTCAGGATATTAATATCAATAGCATTTAGGCTTATATACTGCCCCATAGCACTTTACAGTACTCTCTGGGCAGTTTACAATATAGAAACATTATTTGCATATTGACCCCAACAATCTGGGTCCTCATTTTACCAACCTGGGAAGAATGGAAGGCAGAATTATCATATTTTTCAGACTATAAGACACACTTCCCCCCTCCCCCCCCAAAAGTGGGTGGAAATGTCAGTTCGTCTTATAGACCAAATACGGCCGTTTTTGGCCTCCTGAACCCCCTTCCGCGTGTCCTAATTTTGCCAAAAACAGGCCCATTTTTCACAAAAATGGGATGCGCAGAGGGTTTGGGAGGCCTGCAGAGTGCTCCATGGGGCAGGGTAGGGCAAAAACCGGACGTGTGGAGGCCAAAATCTATTTTTTTCCCCTTGTCTTCCTCTTCGAAATCTAGGTGTGTCTTATACTCCGGTGTGTTTTATAGTCCAAAAAATATGGTAACCTTGAGCCCTATCGGGATTGAACTCCAGGCTGTGGGCAGTGTTTGCCTGCAGTACTGCACTTTAACCATTGCACCAGTAGGACTCTTTAATCCTTGAAAAGCTCATTAGAATTTTGCTCCAAATTTCCACCACACTTTTTCTGATATGAAAATTTTCAATCGTTCCCTCCAATTTCTCTTGACTCTTCAAATGGAGATTCCCTTTTTCCCAGGCTCCTCTGGATAAAGGGAGGAGATAGAGATTCTATTTTCCCTGATTTTCCTGGATGAGAAATCAGAATCAGAATAGAGCTGGGAGGGACCTTGGAGGTCTTCTAGTCCAGCCTCCTGCTCAAGCAGGAGATCCTATACCATTTCAGAAAAGTGACTGTCCAGTCTCTTCTTAAAAACCTCCAGTGATGAAGCACCCACAACTTCTGAAGGCAAGATGTTCCATTGGTTAATTATCCTCACTGTTAGGAAGTTTCTCTTTAATTCCAAGTTGCTTCTCTCCTTGATTAGTTTCCATCCATTGTTTCTTGTCTGGCCTTCTGGGGCTTTGGAAAATAATTCCTTTATTATTTTCTTCTTTGTGGCAGCCTCTCAAATACTGGAATATTGCTATCATGCCACCCCTAGTTAGTGGTGAAATTCAATTTTTTTTTTACTACTTGTTCTGTGGGCATGGCTTCATGGGTGTGGTGTGGCTTGGTGGGCATGGCAGGGGAAAGATACTACAAAAACTCCATTCCCACCATACTCCAGGGGAAGGATATGGCAAAATTTCCATTTCCACCCCATGCTGGGGCCAGCCAGAGGTGGTATTTGCCAGTTCTCTGAACTACTCAAAATTTCCGTTACCAGTTCTCCAGAACCTGTCAGAACCTGCTGGATTTCACCTCTATCCTTCTTTTCTCTAGACTAGCCAAACCCAAATAAGTGGGAGGGTTCTTCCGATCTTGCCAATGAATCCAGGCAAAGGCTGGAGTCCATTAGTGTTTTCAGATCAACAAACCTGAACAGTTCTTCATTCTGGGCTTTTTATCTAGCCACCTTTCCCAAATTGGAGAAAGAATTCCTTTCAGATTGGAGAAGCGATAGAGGTTGCGGAGTGGGAAAGATGTACAATGAAAAGCAAAGCATTGCTACAGTAAAAAGTGCAAGAAACTCATGTTGTCCCATGAGAATTTAACCAGAATTCTCTTTTCTTTTGAAATCAATTTCAAATGTGAGTTCTTTTTCATCAAACAGAATGAGAATTGATTTTTTGTTAAAAGAAGAAGAAGTAGAGGAGAACTTTTCAATATGGCATTATTTTGTTCTCATGAATTGCACAGCACCCTGTCGAAGATTTATCTGTATTCTTAAATCTTACTCTAAACTCTCTCTTTTGTATGTAGAGTTACTATAGCAAAATAACAATAATAACTATATTACAGTCTGTGGAGGAACAGGAATATACAGCTTTTCCATTAAGTGTAAGGCTAACAAAATCCACTTCTGGAATATTTCCAGGAGAAGATAAATAATAAAGTATCCCTCAAGTCAATCTCAACATCTAGTAATACTCAGTGATTTCCCATCGCATTTACCCAGGATTATTATTATTTTTTGAACTTGGACCTAAGTTCAAAATATGAAACTCAGAGATTATTACATAAAAATATCTATACTGGTCGCATAAAAACAGTTGTGATGAAAGTATACCCATCATGTAGAAGAGTAGCTTATGGCAATGAGCAGATAGATATGAAATCATTAGATATGCTTATTCTGGAAATAAAGATTTGTTGATAAAATGGAATAATAATATGAGATAATTTAGTACCGCTCAGAATATCCAGACTAATATATTTAGTTTGATTTTTTTTCAGTCCAAAAAAAAGCAGCTGGGATAGGCGGGGACTCTATGAGGATGCAGTTGAAATTGGGTGTTTTGCTGTTTCATTTTTTTCTAATTAGATTTCACATACTGATAGTCCTCAATTTCTAACCCTAATTGGGACTAGAGTTTCTGTTGCTAAGCAAGGTGATTGTTAAGTGAGTTGCATCCTATTTTTAATTACCTTTTTTGACACGGTTGTTAAACAAGCACTGCAGTTGTTAAGGGAATCATGCAGTTATGAAGCAAATCTGGCTTCCTCCATTGACTTTGCTTATTGGAAGATGAATGGGAAGATCGCAAACTGTGACTGCATGACCCTGGAATGCTGCAACTGTCACAAATACATACCAATTGCCATTTGAGAAGAGAGAAGCAACCTGGAATTAAGGAGAAGCTTCTTAACAATGAGGATTAGGGGTGAAATGCTCCCAGTTTGGACCGGACCACCCAATCCGGTAGCGATGGCGGCGGGTGGTTCGGAGAACCGGTAGCAAATAACCCTGTGCCCCCCCACCCCCCCATGCCCAGCTGATCCGCATGATCATCAGAGGTTTTTTTAAAAAACTTTTAAAAGCATTTTTTCTACCACCTCTTCCGACGAAAAAATGCTTTTAAAAGTAAAAAAAAAACCCTCTGATGATCGTGCGACTCAGCTGGGATCATCAGAAGCTTTTCAAAGCATTTTTTTCTGCAACCTCTTGGCCAAAGAGGTGGTAAAAAAGATGCTTTGAAAAGTCTCTGATGATCCCAGCTGAGTGGCCTGATCGGCAGAGAGTTATTTTTTTAAAAGCTTCTCTGACGATCCCAGCTGAGTTGCCTGATCGGCAGAGGCTTTTCAAAGCATTAGAAAAAATGCTTTGAAAAGTAAAAAAAAAAAAAGTTGGCCACGCCCACCCAGTCACATTACCCCCACCCCCACCAAGCCACACCCACAGAACCGGTAGTAACGAATTTTACATTTCACCTCTGGTGAGGACAATTAACCAGTGGAACAGCTTGCCTCCAGGAATTGTGGGCACTCCATCACTGGATGTTTTTAAGAAGAGTCTAGACAGTCATTTATCTGAAAAGGTATAGGGTCTCCTGCTTCAGTAGGGGGTGGACTAGAAGACCTCCAAGGTCCCTTCCAGCTTATTCTATTCTATTCTATTCTATTCTATTCTATTCTATTCTATTCTATTCTATTCTATTCTATTCTATTCTATTCTATTCTTTGCCAATTGCTTGAATTTTGATCATGTGCAACAGCTGGGATGCTGCATAAGTTGTAAGTGCCCAAGACCAGTTGTAAGCCAATTTTTCAGAGTTGTAACTTCAAATGGTTGCTAAAAGACTGGCGGTATATCAAGCATTACCTGTAGCGAATGAGATAGGTTCCCTACATTACCTAGTTACTCCAGTGTGTCTATTGTGTTGATCTCAAGAAAAGCAAGTGTAAATGATGAACTATGCATACGTGATGAATCCAGGAAGTGCTGCAAAGGAGAAACAACATACTGGAAACCTGTAAAAAAATTTAAAAAGCAGAAGAAAATATCTTTTTCTTTGAACGTCTGGCATTATGTGAAATAGAGCAGGAAAGATAATTGTTAAGCAATCTTTGTTCCTTTTGGTTCACCTTGCCATGGATTCACTAAGATATGCGAGGTTTGCCTATGTATTTTTGAAAGCATACTATGGTTAAGACAAAGCAAAAGTCACTATTGGTCAGCTCATGTTATGGGGAGTGAGAGTTGGTCAACATTGTCATCACTCCCATTTCACAAAAGTATGCTTATCTGCAAAGGTGGGTTTCACATAATTTTACCACTGGTTCGCCATGCACCCAAAATGTGAGCGCATGCCAGGGGTGAAATCCAGCAGATTCTGACAGGTTCTGGAGAACTGGTAGTGGAAATGTTGAGTAGTTTGGAGAACCAGCAAATAACACCTCTGGCTGGCCCCAGAGTGGGGTGGGAATGGAGATTTTACAATATCCTTCCCTCAGGAGTGAGGAGGGAATGGGGATTTTGCAGTATCCTTCCCCTGGAGTGGGGTGGGAATGGAGATTTTGCAGTATCCTTCCCCTGCCACACCCACCAAGCCACACCCACAGAATCGGTAGTAAAAAAAAAATTAGATTTCACCACTGACGCATGTGCACCTTCTGTGCATGCGCATGGCCTTCCACACATGCACACGGCCTTCCATGCATGTGCTTTGCTCACACGCATGGCTTGCATGTATGCATGCAGCTTAGAAAACATGGCTAACTAGGACAGCATAGCGCCGGGGCAGTTGGGCGAGCTCATGTGCAGGTTGCCACTACCAATTTGCCCAAATCAGTCCAAACCAGCTGAATACCATCACTGCTTATCTGGCCTTATAGGTTTGGGATGAATTCATTCTGATATACGGTCAGATCCTTTACCCTAACTCTTCCAAAATAGGAAGAGGATATAGCCGTGATGGCGAACCTATGGCACATGTGCCACTGTTGGCATGCGTAGCCCTATCAGTGGGCAGGCCAGCTCAGCTCTGGCATGCATACACACACCGGTCAGCTGATTTTCGGGCCTTCTGGGCCCACCAGAAGTAGGGAAACAGGCTGTTTCCTGCCTCCGGAGGTCCTGGGGGGAAAGGGGAAAGGCCCTTTTTTCTTTTTCACCTGGCTCCAGATCCTCTCTATGCATCTGGGGAGGGTGAAAACAGCCTTCCCCACCCCCTCAGAGCCCTCCGGAGGCCTGAAACGGCCCATTTCCCAACTCCCAGTTGGACAGGAAGTGACATTTTTTTGCTATCCTAGCCTCCAGAAATTCCTAAACAAGCTCTGGAGGCTGGACAGCAAAGTGACAGCAAAAAAGTCACTTCCTGGGAGTTGGGAAATGGGCTGTTTCAGGCCTCTGGAGGGCCTCCGAGGGGGTGGGGAAGGCTGTTTTTGCCCTCCCCAGATGCATAGAGAGGATCTAGAGCCAGGTGAGAAAGAAAATCGGGCCTACCAGGCCATCACATGCCAGGAGTCGGGTGGAGGGGAGTTGCACATGCATGCACAGGACAGGGCACATAGAATTATGGGTGTGGGCACACATGCACATGAGTCTCCTCCGCTCCCCCTTCACCCCCGGTTCACGATGCAAAAAGGTTAGCCATCATTGGGATATAGTGTAAACTAACTTACTCCAAGATATTTCTATCTGTCTGATCAGGATGCTTGCAGTTGTTTAAAAAAAATGTTAAAAATAAAATATCCACCTTGATCTTGTATAATTACGGAGAATCCTGCTCCTTTTAGAGAGAAACATGATTTTCTCTGAACTGGGTTAGGATCTATAAGTTTTTCATTTCTTTCCATCACAGGTGTTTAGATTATGTTTTGAACTGCTTCCCACCCCCACCCCCACCCCCTGGCCTGTCTCCAGAAAAATAAGAAACTGTATAAATGCTATTAAAGGTATGTGCATCAACTTTCAGTGACTGTTAATCCATTGAGGCGATGACTTTTTGCTGGCCTTTGGAATTCAGGTATGTGTTGAGATGAAGGAAGTGTCAGAGGGTGATATAATTCCATGCTTTGCCATGATCTCTTTTAAAAATAACTGGATTGATTTATGATCCCAAAGATGGGGCTCTTGTGGTGAGACCATGTGTGCCAAGTTGCATCCTGACGCCACTCTCAAAGCCAAGCTGTAAATCCTTCAGAAGTGGGGTTCTTGCTGGAACTGGATACTGCCTGTAGGAGCAGCTGGAATATTTATAATATAGTTTCTGAAGTCATAGCTCAGAAAGAAAAGATACATAAGGAGGGAGCAGAAGGGGCCAGAAAAATTGATCAGTCAAGTCAAGCAGGTAAAAATTGGTTAGGAAATGTGCAAGAAGAAAATAGTAAGCAGAACAGGTGAGGTGGTTCCATTACTCTTAATGCCCCTTCGCTTATTAATTTTGTTTTAGCTGGTTTTATAGGTTTTAATGTTTTAATGTTTGCTATTGATAATGATTTTTGATATTTACTGTTTAGGTCTTGTTGTATGCCACAGAAAATCACTTGAATATGAGGTGGGTGCTATATAAATTCGATAAATTAATAAAAAATAAATAAAAAATAAAGCCAGAGTTGAGCAGAGCCTTAAGAAGGGGCTTTGTTTCAACAGTCCTTTGAATTTGCTTTGTAAAGCAACAAAATTTCACTTCTCAAGAGTGACAGAAACCTGCCAGGTAGTTTTGTTATCCTGTGGTGGAATGTAGTCTGGATTCCCAGGAAGTGTGTGTGTGTGTGTGTGTGTGTGTGTGTGTGTGTGTGTGTGCGCGCATCTCAGAGGATAAAGAGATAGCAGAGCTTGGAATATATGGTTGGCCAAAAGAAAAAGGCTTAAAACAGCTCCTTCCTAGGAGTTCCCAAATAATATTTATACTTATGTGGAAAGTTGCTTGTCTGGCAAGATTCTGTCTATAAGTGAAGAACATTAAAGGAAAATACTCAGAATCAATACCTTGTGTAGTTCTTGGTTCTTGGGTCTGACATATACTTTACATTGCCCAGATGACTTTCTCTGACCATTCTTACACTTGAAAAGGCTGCTGTAAGGAAACAAAAGTCTCTTCTGGATATAAGAAGCACAGGAGGACACAACTGGAGCAACATGAGTTGCCTCAGTGAGGCAATTGGACCTTCTTGACCACCTTTGCAAGGCAGGCTAAGATGACTTCTGGAGTACAGAACATTCCAGTTGCCTTGCAGAGGACTAGTAGTGATCAGTCCATTAGCATAGGACAAGCAAAGAAAATGCTTCATTAGCAGATGATGGTTAAAAATCAAGATGGTGGCTATGGCCATGGCTACACAATCAAAGTGGGCATTGCATGCATACCAGGGGTGGGCTTCAAAATTTTTAGCAAGGGGCTCTCTGCCTGGTTGCTGGGTGGGTGTGGCCATGATGGGCATGGCCTAGTCGGCCTCCTGCACCATGGCGGGGGGGGACGGACATTTTTGCCCTCCCCAGGCTCCGGAGGCTTCCTTTAAGCCTCTGACAAGGTGAAAATGGCCATTCCAGGTTCCAGAGGCTCTCTGGAGGCTGGAAATGGGCCTTCCCAAACTTCTGGTAGGTCTGTTTTTTGCCCTCCCCAAGCCTCCACGTGCACCCTGCATTTACCTGCATACAAAAGGGGCCATGTGGGGACTCGTGGGAGGGGTAGGGTGGACGGGAGGGGGATTTGAGGGTGCACAGAATCTTAGTTAGAGGTTCTCCCGAGCCCCTGCGAACCCCCAGCAGCCCACCCCAGATGCACACTATATATTTTTAAAAGGTGAGGCTTTAATTGTGTTATCAAGGAGACCAAGTCTCTCTCTCTCTCTCTCTCTCTCTCTCTCTCTCTCTCTCTCTCTCTCTCTTTAATTGTGTTATCAAGGAGACCAAGTCTCTCTCTCTCTCTCTCTCTCTCTCTCTCTCTCTCTCTCTCTCTCTCACACACACACACACACACACACACACACACACACACACACATCCTTGAGCTGATAAATGGTTCCCTTGTGCAAAGGGAGATGCAAAATATCTGGTTTGGATTATGGTCAAGTCCTTTTCTTTTAGATATCAAATTAAACAGTATAGCTTTTGCTGCATTTTTTTTTAAAAGAGGAATGTGTATTCTATTGAGGAAAATGACTAACCACTAAATCAATATTTTTAGAAGTTTATGATTTTATTTTTTTTTACATTAGAAAAATGGGTATTAGCAAGCTTTTTCTCAAAGTTCAGATCTACTTTTCCCCCTGATGTTTTTAGCAAGCTAAATAAAATAATCCTTAATTAACACATGCCACTGTTCAAGTCTCAAAATAGGATGTAAAAACTTCAAGGCATATCTTTTTATTACACCGTCACACCCAGTCAAGCTCAGTACTAGGAATAGGTAAATTTATCAGCTTTTGCTTCTCTTAAGTTTGCAAATGTGTCACTTTGCTGCACTTGAATTTTTTTTAAAGTAAAACTTATATTTCTGTGCATAGTTCCCTAAGCATACACATTATTGCAATGTTGCCTAATGTAAAATTTTGCAAGTTATTTACCCAGATATAATACATATTTTTCATAAATATATGCAATTGAGGGAAGGTTTTTTTAAAATGTTTCCTTCTCCCCTCCTTTTTTTTTTATTTGAAGAACTCATTCAGGAAAGAGCAAATTTTGTAGAACAGTTAATTTTTTGTTTTAAAAAATATCATTACAGTATATATGCTTTTGTACAAATGGGAGGTGAATAATTTTTCCCCTATCTCTATTTTAAGCTGGATTCAGAAAAGCAACACAAATATTATTTCATACCTTGGAAAATATCCACCTCTTCAAAATCCAATTTGGAACACGCCTATTCCACAATGTCACAAGGACTTTTACAGCTCTAATCTCTGAACACCAAGATACTTTGTTTTCCTAGCTACTCTGGAAGCTACACAGAGATGGTGGCTGCTAATTTCTCCTTGTCTGTTCTTTGAATCCTGAGAAACTCCTATGGCTGTGCACCAGTTGCCAAAACTGCTGGGGATTACAGTTTCCCAGCATTACTGAAACGGGATAGTAACACTGGAGAAATGAATGGTTGGTCCTTATCCAGATAGATTCAGAAGATCATTATGTAAACAGCCATTTAGAAACTTACCAGTGAAGTGGGCTGCCTCCTCACTGAATCATTGGAGAAATGCAAGAAAGAAAATTTTACAAAGTCTCTGATCAACTATATGTGGGAATATATTGGTTCAAATGGAATATACTTCTGTTGCTGGAATTCTTGTATTCTCAAGATGATTTCCAGCAATTCACCTTTAATTTTTTTTAAAAAAATTTGATTTATATGCCGCCCTTCTCCGGAGACTCAGGGCGGCTTACAATGTGTTAAGCAATAGCCTTCATACTTTTGTGTATTTATATAAAGTCAGTTTATTGCCCTCACAATCTGGGTCCTCATTTTACCTTAGAAAGGATGGAAGGCTGAGTCAACCTTGACCCTGGTGAGATTTGAACTTGCAGTAATTGCAGGCAGCTGTTCTTAATAACAGTGCTTTAGTCCACTGTGCCACCAGGCTCAATTTCCCACAAATCTTGCTAACAATCACTCTGTAAGAATCCTGCTAGATTTTTTTTTAAAAAAAATCCCTTTGTTGTGGTCCGCCAGCATCCTGAGGAGCTGACAATGGAGTTGGACAATGAAGAGGCTGGGGAGGAACATGGGCCGGTCCTGGACTCTGGGGAGGGCCCGGACGAGGGCTCTGCGTTGGAGCAGAGATGGGGCCAGAGCCATCTGGGAGTGAAGCGTGGACTCCGGAGCCTCCAGAGTTGGACAGCAGAGAGGCAGAGGAACAGGAGGAGCATGCGTAGAGCTGCCAGAATGCACGAACAGTTAAAACAAAAGGGACAACTCGGGAATAAGGCCTGGAGATGATTGGGCCCTCCCATAAGGCTTAAAAGAGGAGCAAAGGCACATGGGCAGTTTGCATGAAAGCAGCGTTGTTAATTCTGTTCCCAGTCGGCAACTCTGTTTGATTCTGGACTCCATGTGGTTTTGTCAAGTAGGTCTTTGGCAGAGTGTCAAGGGAGATAAAAGTTGGTGATTATCCCAAAGGACTTCTCCCGAAGGATTTTTTTTCAACTAATTGGGACTCAGCTGTGAATGAACATAATTCACAGCTGTTGCAATAAAAGAGGTTTTTGGGACTAATTGTGTGTTTTAATGACTCAGGAAGCCTAGGTAACAACACCCTTTTGGGTTTAGTTAGAGTTTGGGTTCCTTATATTTCACACATATCTAGCGTACTGGATGAAGGGAGCTATTTCTGTTTTCTTCTCGTTTCTACAGCAGCAACATGACTAAAGGAGGAGAGTAGAATAAGGATTGGAGAAGAGATAAGAAAATGGAAAGAGGTTTATTTCCTTTCCAGTTAACATTAAAAACTTCGAGACATAAGATTTGAGTATGTTTGTAATGCTTGTCCAAAATTAATGCTTCTCAAAAGTTGCTTTGCTATTTGCTAATGTTTATTTGTGATGCCTTTCAAATGTTGCCAGGTATGGTAATGTAGTACCTACAGACACAATATTCTGTAGGGATTAAGAATGGTAAAAAGTGAGTAGTTGGAATCTAACCAAGGGAACTCTTCAACTTCAGCTTCACCTTTATTTGTCTTTTGAGGATGGCGACAACCCAATGTGATCACTTGCTCAGGAAAAGAGCTATAGCTAAATTAGAGTAGTATGGATTAACCTAGCAATTTGGAAGGATTGGTGGAAATATCATGATCCATTTGCTGTTTGATAAATGAATTTTCTGTACTTGGCTACCCTTCCCATGATGCTGTCTTCATAAGTACTGTAAATCATATCCTCTTCAGGGTAGCTATTTGATGCACTCCCAACACTTTTTAAACAAACAAACAAAAAATCAGTATGAAATGTGTGTGTGAGCAAGAGCATGAACATTTTTTTCATTAAAAAAAAAAGAATTACAAGAGTAGATAAGACCACAACCGAGGTGTAGTGTTGCTTTCTTGCTACTGATAAACCAATTATGACTTCTTGCCAATACATGCAGGAAGCAGGAAAATTGTAGCAAATCCTCCACTATTTTTCTGCTATTTTTTTTTAAAGTAACCTGGGAACACTAAATCTGTTCTGCACAAGAAATAGAACACAGATGAAATTCCACACACTGCCCCCAAACTCACCACAATTATTGAACTAGCCAAAGCCAATAGCTTTGGCTAGTTCAATCAATAGCTGAGGCTATAAATAGCTTTTACCCAGTGGAAATAAGGATCAGTTGAGGGGGTCAAGTATTCAAAGGATACATAAAGGTAAAGGTTCCCTTCGCACATATGTGCTAGTTGTTCCTGACTCTAGGGGGCTTCGAAGCCGGAGAGCCAGCGCTGTGTGAAGATGTCTGCGTGGTCATGCGGCTGGCATGACTAAACGCCAAAGGCACACGGAACGCTGTTACCTGCCCACCAAAGGTGGTCCCTATTATTCTACTTGAATTTTTTACATGCTTTGAAACTGCTAGGTTGGCCAAAGCTAGAACAAGTAATGGGAGCTCACCCCGTGGATTCGAACTGCTGAACTGCCAACCTTTTGATCGACAAGCTCAGCTTCTTAGCCGCTGAGTCACCTCAACCCTTGGGTAAAATAGCTTTTACTCAGTGGAAATAAGGATCAGTTGAGGGGGTCAAGTATTCAAAGGATACATACAATAAGGATATATCTCTAACCATAATATACTAGTAGTGATAGAATGGATCAGGAACATCTCCAAGGGCAGTGTTGTGGGTGTGTGGGAAAATGTCAGGAGAGACTATGTGAATTAGCCTGTGCCTAAAAATACAGGTGGGACTTTGGCCATCATCATGGTTATCTATGTTGAGTTATTGACATTTTCTGTATCTCTGTCACAGGGACTGTCATATGGAACAGGTTCCCTCAGGGATATGGATGGCACCAACTCTATTGGCCTTTTAGAAGGCCATAAAGACCATGTTTTCCACTTAGTAACTGGTTATGAATTATTATTGGAGCTCTGGCATGTATAGATGTTTGTAAGTGTGACCCACTGGCAAAGAGATTTTTTTGTCAGGATTTCAGCTTTAGTTTTTTTTCAAACTGATCAGGATTATGTATTATAGATTTATAGTTATTTACTGTCCAGAGATTCACTGGTTAGATTTCTCTGGTGGCAAATACCAATGGTACATCATTTTATAAAATTGTCTTTAATATAATAATATAGTGTACATTTCATTTCTCCCACCTACATATTTTTCTCAATGCCTCATCTATATATTGTAATTGTAACCACAAACTTTGGCCCACTTTATCATGCATTATCTTACTTGTTCTTTTTTTTTTTGTTTCAAATTTCAACAAAAGTGTGTACATTTAAGCAATTACATATTCATCATTTGTAGTCAATTATATTTCAGAATCAATCTTACAATGGTCAAAGCCATACATTCTTTACTCTACTTAAAATCTTACAAATAATTGTAAATAAGACAGCCATTAACAACTATATCCCTTTGCCACTAATACTCCTATTTAAATTCCCTTTGGCAAAATTCTAATATCGTATAGTAAGTTAATCATTGGTGTTTGCCTGCTTTTTCCCGTCTATAAAACATTTCTGGGACATAACTTGGCTTAGTATCTACTCCATATTCTGAATATGGCATGTCTAAACGTAATGATTTTTAAAATCCACATTAATCTTGATTTTATCATACCAGAAGTATCCAACTGCCCAAATCTCAGACCATATCCTTCGATTTCTCTGCAAAATCCATTCTTTCATCCAAACCAAACAGCAGGCTGAAAAATAGAATTTCAAATCAGGAAAACCCAATTCTCCTCTATCCTTTGCATCTTGTAACACCTTATATTTAACTTGTGTGTTCCCCCTGCTTCTCAAATTTAGATATATCCTTCTGCCATTGTTTAAATGGTGCATCAGTTGTCAAAACAGGTATTGTCTGGAACAAAAGCATCATTCGAGGCAAGACATTATTTTTTATCACAGAAATTGACAGTTATAGTTTCTCCCATCTTAACATATCTTTTTAACTTCATTCAATGTCTTAATGTAGTTATTTTGAAATAATATATAATTCGTATTTGTTATAGTGATACCCAGATATTGTACCCTGTTCCCAATCTTAAAACTCTTTTTATTCATTATTTTTGTTTGATCTATTTTCATATTTTTTGTTTATTAATCTCACATTAAAATTCTTATAATTTGCCCATTGATATTTCGATTCCCTTTTAAAGGAGCTTCTGGAATCAAAAACAAGCAATCTGCAAAACCCCTTAATTTATAAGTTTCTTCTAAAATCTTTACTCCCACCATCCTCTCATCGTATCTTACTCTGTTCAGTATTTCAAGAACTAAAATAAACAAGAGAGGAAACAGTGGGTATCCCTGACTTTTTCCTTTTTGTATCTTGTAGGGTTGTGTTAAGAGCTCCATTAACAAGTATTTGTGCTTTCTGTAAAGTGTAAAGCAATCTTGTCTCCTTTATACAATTCTCTCTTCCGAAACCTTGAATAAGAAAGCTCAGCTCAAATTGTCAAAGGCCTTCTCTGAGAAAATCAGTACAGCTTGTTTTTCATTATGTTGCTCTAAGCATTCCAAAATGTTCAACACATTTCTAACATTGTCCTTTAACTGTCTTATAGGTAAAAATCCACATTAATCCTCATGAATAAATTCTTGTAAAATTATTTTCAGTCTACCAGCTAGAATCATAATTCATGGTCCTTATTCAATAATGATATTGGCTGGTAGTTTCTTGTTAAAGTCACTTTTGTCCCTCTTTAGGTATTAGTGCTATATTGACCTCTTACCAATTATCTGGTATCTTTCCTCCCTGTAGAATAGAGTTCATCTTGATTTGTAAAGTTTGTAAATGCTCATCCTCAAAATATTTATAATAAGAACCTGATAATCAATCTGATCGAGGCATCTTTCCTAGTTGAATCATTTTTTATAGTTTCAGTAACTTCCCTTATTGTTATAGGTTCATTCGTAATCTGTCTCTGTTCCTTGCTAAGCCTCAGTAAATTTTGTTTGTTTAAATATTCAGTATTCCTTCCTTTATATTCCTATATCATTGCTGCTGTCAGCTATTCAGTTGTGTCCGACTCTCAGCCACTCTATGGATCAACACTCTCCAAGCCCCTCCATCTGGCACCACCTCCTTCCTATATACCAGTGGTGGCGAACCTTTTACTCATCGAGTGCTGAACAGGTATGCGCTTCAGGCACTAACGTGTGGCTTCTTCCCTGTGCGCTGCATGCACAACTACACCATCTGCACTTGGTTTTCATGCATGCCCCATGCACTGCACACACAACTACACCATCTGTCCATGTGCACAGCTTTCATGCATGCCCCCCATGCGCTGCACATGCAACTATACCATCTGTGCATGCGCACCGCTTTCACACGGCTCCTCCGTGTGCTATGCATTCACATGTGCAGTGCATGTGCATGAATTCCATCTATGTATGCATGCGCTGCACGCAAATACTCTCACATGCATGCACAAATGCTCATGCATGTGCAGGAGAGCTCCGAAGACCAGCTGGATCCCCTGAATTGCGCTGTGTACTGGGGGCCCAAACACCAGCTGGGGCATACACGCATGCGCAGCTGCAGGTGAATTGGGTATCAGCTTGCGTGCCTGGAAAGATGGCTCTGTGTGCCACCTTGGGCATGCGTGCCATAGGTTTGCCATCACGACTATATACCATTGCTTTTTCTATGGAAATTCTCAGTCATCCAGATCATGGTTGTCCCAAATGTGCTTTTTTCAAGAGGCAAGTGGACTGTCTGGTTTTTCTTTGAAGACGTTTCACTTCTCATCCAAGAAGCGTCTTCAGCTCAGACTGGATGATGGGGAATGAAAGGATTTATACTCCTTGTAGACAGGTGGTCATTTGCATTCTTTTAGCGAGTAGTTAAGGCCACCTGGAGGTTTATCAGGGTTGTCAGGGTTACCTGAGTGGTGCAAAAGGGTGTGGAACTAGAGATAGATGATGCTGATCGAAAAAGCAAAGTCAATTCTTTTGAAGGTTTGAAATAGTGTCAAAGAGGCCATCTGCGTCAAAACTAAACAGCCCTCTCTCAACGGAGGGGAAGGATACGACATCATCTATCTCCAGTCTACAACAAAGTCCTTTCAACAGTTCCAACAGGAAGTCATTAAGGCCACCTGGAGGTTTATCTGTGTCATCAGGGTCACCTGAGTAGCGCAAATTGGTGTGGAGCTTTCTTGGAACTGTTGAAAGGACTGTGTTCTAGACTAAATGGAAGCTTTGTGGTGGTGATGGACACCACCACAAAGTCAGTCCAGGCAAAATCCACATTAAGTACTGTTTGCTAGTATGGTGCACATTAGTTTATTTGTTAATAGTATGAGGAACCAGACTTTGCCATCTCTTTCTCTGAACTCCTTTTCTGTTCCAACCAAGAAAGAAAAAGGTGCAACAACCAAATTCAGGAGAAAGCAGCAAGCTGAGGAAGTGCTAAGTTCTATCATAAATAGATATTGGACCTACAATTCCCACTGAATGAATGAACTAGGTTAATTCCTGGCATCCTGATTTTATTTAATTTATCCATTCTTGCCAGTTTCAGGGATATACATTAATGTCCAGGTGATATTTTGCCCACCTAGAATAAGAGGTTTTCTGGTGATTTAGCCAGTATGCAGAATATGATCTGTCAAAGAAACAGCAGTAGACACTTTGTGCTTCTTTCATGGCATAAAACGAATGACAAATAAACACACCAGCAGCATTTGTAACTCCTGAACAGCTAAGACACCAAAATGAATGCTAGAATTAATTGCAAGAATCTTGGGTTGAAAGAAAAATGTAGTGCGGAATGTTTTCTAGAGAAGTAGATATTTTAATCTTTTGCAGAAAAAACAAGACAAGACTTTAGATCAGGGGTGTCAAACTCAATTTCATTGAGGGACGCATCAGGGTTGTGTTTGCTCTTGGGGGGGGGGCATAGCCAGGATGGGTATAGCCAGCTCAACATCACTGGTGTTGTGGATGCCTGTGATGGCCGACTGTTCTGCCAATGAAAATGGGCTCCTGAGTTCCATTTTCAGCTACAACGGCCTCCTGCAATCCTCTGCCAATGAAAACAGCATTTGGGAGGGCTGGATGCGCCCTTCATGAGCTCTGTTTTCAGCTGCGATGGCCTCTTGCAATCTGCTGCCAATGAAAATGGAGCTCAGGAGGGTCATGTGCAGCCCTTGTGAGTTCCATTTTCAGCTGCAGCAGCCTCCTGCAACCTCTGCCAACAAAAACAGAGCTCGGGAGGGTACAGGCAGCCCTCCTGAGTTCTGTTTTCTGTGGCAGAGGCATCAGGGGCTGGTCTTTCATTGTTTCCAGGGTGGCCCCATGGTCTGAATCCGGCCCGCGGGCCTTGAGTTTGACACCTCTGCTTTAGATATTTTTGCTCAGTCATTATAGCTATTGTACACTATACAGTGTATATCCCTTCCCCAAATTTTGAAGATGTGTATAAAGCCCTCTAAAATTGTCACTAAATTGACAGAATCAAGGAAATATATGGGAGCTACAGTAACTTGGTTTTTGTCTTGGTCCTACTGATTCAAGTGTTGCTTCTAACACAACAGATAGAGGCCAAGCTCTCCAGGCCCCTTTTCCAGAATTACTCAACCATGTGTGAGATGGATACATTTATATGATACAAGATTCTATGGATTGCAACCTATTCACTATTTTTATTTTAATGATATGATTTCCATTGTGCTTAGATGTGTGAGAGAAGGGCCAGCAAAAACCACAGGACCCAATGGGAGATGGTGGTTAAGGTGTTGGATTAAGACCATACCATGGTTCCTTCCATCCAAAGTTACCACAACTGTAATATTTCAATCAATTTTTTCCTTGTTAGTAGAGACGAAATCCAAGCTAACATGTCCCCTAGTACAGTGGTGAAATCCAATTTCTTTTACTACCAGTTCTCTGGGCATGGCTTGGTGGGCGTGGTGTGGCTTGGTGGGCATGGCAGGGGAAGGATACTGCAAAATCTCCATTCCCTCCCCACTTCTGGGGGAAGGATATTGCAAAATCTCCATTCCCACACCACTCTGGGGCCAGCCAGAGGGGGTATTTGCCAGTTCTCTACTACTCAAAATTTCTACTACTGGTTCTCTGAACTGCTCAAAATTTCTGCTACCGGTTCTCCAGAACCCCTCAGAACCTGCTGGATTTCACCCCTGCCCTAGTATCCATCTCAATCTTTTAAAGAGAAAATTATGACCAATACAAGTGAAGAATTTAAATGACATGTTGAGTTTGGCAGAACTAGTCTTCCAATACATAACTGCATAGTTGAAATATGTTGTCACAACCACTTCATAAATCTTGAGGCTTTAAATATCTCTTTTTATAAATCTTCATCTATTTCCTTTGACTGGTTTGTGGTCTGTAGCAGACTCCTAGCAAGATGGGCCTTCTGCTTGCTTACCTAGTATCTGAACCTAGATGCTTTCAGCCCTCATATTACCATTATTTCAGTGGACCTCTGTACAAATAATAAAAAAAAAAACATTAATGAGATACGGTGCTAGGCCATTTCCTCCCCTGTGTTGCCTATATCTCTGAAATGGGGTCCACCAATCAAGCTCAATGTTCCATTGATGGGATTCATCCCACCATGTTTTTGTAATCCATGTTATATCATCTTTTCCTTTGTGCCTCATAATATCTAGCCCACTTTGCTTGTTACCCATAACTTGTGAATTCTGTCTTCCTGTTGCTTTATGCCTATATTACTTTTATTTCTTTGTTAAACTATTAGTTTCAGAATTTGCTGCTCTATTGCCTGGTTGTCAGTTCATTACTCATTGATGATCTTATAACTCCCAATTCCTTGTCTTTTAGTTTAAAACCCTCTAGATTAAATTAGCAGCCATCTTCCAGAGATGTCCTTTCCTTTTTAAAGAGCAAAACAGTTCCTCCTACCTGAAGTGTGTGTTACTGTTGACAAATGCAACTCTCTATTCTTGTATCAACATTGCAACCAAGAATTCATCTCAAAAATAAATCCCTTTTTTTGCCTCCAGTGGGAAGCATTGACAACAACACCTGAACTCTGAGATCCTTTACCTTACACCACAAAACCACAAATTTATGTTTAATACCATGGAAGTCTTATCTTGCAGAATGATTTGTGTCCACAAAGGTGAATAAGAAGGGCTATGATTGGCAGATCTGAAGATCCTTTTAGGTCCTTCCATTTCATCTTGATTTGGGACACCTGAGAGACAATATACATATTGATAGGAAAAATAGGCAGGAGACCTTCTGTATCTCTCAGAATTAATAATCACACCCTTACGAATAAAGGTGAATATATGTGTCCCAGTGTCTATGGAGGTTCTCAGTCATCTAGGTCATAGTTGTTCCAAAGGTGCTTTTTCAAGAGGCGACTAGACTTTCTGCTTTTTCTTTGAAGATGTTTCATTTCTCATACAAGAAGCTTCTTCAGGTCAGAGCTGAAGAAGCTTCTTGAATGCAAAGGAAAACCAGAAAGGTCAGTTGCCTCTTGAAAAAGCACCTTTGGGACATATGTATCCCAGGATAATGTTGCAGGATCCAATCTGGGTATGTCAGAAGGACCAGAGGTGTAGTCTTCTGAGATTTTGGATTCATGCTGGAGCCCATCTTCAGGGAACCTCTCTCTACCAGAGTATGTAGATAGCCCAAAGCACAAACTCTGCTAGAGAGAAGTTCCCTAAAGATGGGTTTCAGCATGAATCTGAAAGCTCAGAAGATTAAACCTCTGGTCTTGTGACCAATCAGATTGGATCCTGCAATCACACACTTGTTTTTCTTTGTGATAAGTAATTGATAAGTTGAACTGTTGGCTTTGTAGTTCATTTAGTTTTGTAGAACATTCCTTGAGTCAACTAAGATCTCACGCAAATGGTTGTGATCATTTTGCTTTGGGTGACAACATGGTGTCAATGGTCTTCACACTGATGTTTTAGTTAAGTTTTAAGCTTCACATTATTCTTCTGCTTGTGGTGTGCAGTAACATCCATATTACAAGTCAAGAAATCTTCATCTTGGCAAATAGAAAACAATAATGTTTCAAGGATTCCAGTTCATCAGTCTTGTCTTTCAGAATTTTACTAGCTGATACTTTACATAGATTAAGTCTACTTTGAATTCTGGGGAAAAGACAAGCAGAGCACATCTGTTGCAGATGCCTGTCTCTGCTATGATATCTGGCTATGATATCTCTGAAATAGAATAGAATAGAATAGAATAGAATAGAATAGAATAGAATAGAATAGAATAGAATAGAATAGAATAGAATAGAATAGAATAGAATAGAATAGAATAGAATTCTTTATTGGCCAAGTGTGATTGGACACACAAGAAATTTGTCCTAGGTGTATACGCTCTCAGTGTACATAAGGAGAATAAAATACATTAATCAAGAATAAAAAGATACAACACTTAGTGATAGTTAAGGTTACCAATAAGCTATCAAATCCTACTAGGAAACAAATAAAAACAATATAATTGAAAGATAAAAGCAATATGGTTATAGTAATAAGTGGAAAGAGATAGATACTAGAGAAGAATAATAGTAATACAGTCTTAATAAATTATTTGACAATGTTGTGGGAATTAGTTGTTAAGCAGAGTTATGGCATTTGGGGGAAAAACTGTCCTTGTGTCTAGTTGTTTTGGTGTGCAGTGCCCTGTAGTGTCATTTTGAGAGTAGAAGTTGAAACAAGTTATGTCCAGGATGTGAGGGGTCTGTAGATACTTTCGCAGTCCTCTTTTTGTAGTTTCCACAGAAGAAGGGGAAGGAGAGGTCCCTCTTAAATTTCATGGCTTGAGGTAGTCAGGCTTCAATGCAAATTCTCTGTTTGAGAGGACTTCCATTTTCTTCCTGAAATACTACAGAAATATGTAGATGAATCTGTGTGAGATCCTGGTGGAGGTCCAGACTGCATTTCATTGTAAAAACCCCAGAGAATTAACAGGAAGAGCTTCTGAGCAATAGCAAGCAACAGTCCTTGATGAAATTCACCCCCACCAAAACACACTGCCAAATTCTGTTGTATTGCTTCATCATGGCATGGGGGCATTCAAGGTAGGGAGAGACAAATAATCCTGAATATATATATCAAAAGTGTATATTTCTGACAAGGTCCCATAAGGCTTGAAGATCATCCCATTGCCCAGCTAAAGCAAGCAGGCACCTCTATTGTGCAGCACTGATGTTAGAAGGTAGTGGCAGCGGATGATCCCTTTAATGATAATGGCAAAGGAAGGTATCAATTTATAGTGTGTGGAAGAAGGCAAAGGTTCAAAAAGACCTCTCTGCAGGGATGGAGAACATAAAATGATTGACAGTGCGGTGCTCTATGATGGATGGTTCACAACATACTCCTGAGGAAGACTGGAGGGTTTTTCAGAGTCCTACTGGTATTTATGACATGGTTGCATTAAAGCATCAGGAAAGCTAGTTTTTGATGTTGCCGTACAAGAAAGGAAAATCCGAACCTGTAAATACAGAATTTCAGTGAGAATATGGAATGTAAAAGCAGGAAATTACAACAGAGTGAAAAATGAAATGAAATGGCTGCAGGTTGACATTTTAGGCATCGGTGAACTGAGATGAAATGGGATTGGATACTTTCAGTCAGAAGATCATAAAGTTTACTGCTCAGAACACTAAAGGCAAAGATTGGTATATCAAGAACAGTACTTAGTTACAATGCAAGCCTTAGACTTGACCTTGAAGATAACTCATAGAGGACTTCTACCTTTTATGATCAACCATCAACTGCAGTGGTGGATTGCCCCCAGTTCGCACCGGTTCTATAGAACTGGTAGTAAAACCGGCGGGAGGCTCCGCCCACCAACCCCGACATCATCAAAATGCTTCTGCGCTTGCGCAGAAGAGTGTGCGTGGCTCCACTGCGAACCAGTAGTAAAGGTAAGTAGAACCCAACCCTGATCAACTGTAAAGCAAACAAATATCAAAAAGCAGGCTAGCACTTGGTAGAATACAGGGGTGGGTTCTACTTACCTTTACTACTGGTTTGCAGCAGGGCCGCGCATGCTTGCGCTTCACTCACACACATTCTTCTGTACAAAACGCAGAAGCGTTTTGATGATGTTGGGGTCGATGGGCGGAGCCTCCTGCCAGTTTTACTACCGGTTCTATAGAACAGGTGCGAACTGGGGGCAACCCACCACTGGTAGAATAGCTATAAAGACCTTGGAAAAGACATTTAAATGTATTTATACCTACAGAGCAGGGGTGGGCCTCAAAAATTTTAGCAAGGGGTTCTCTGCCTGGTTGCTGGATTGGCGTGGCCATGGTGCTTGTAACCTAGTCGGCCTGCTGCACCATAGCGTGGGGGGCATTTTTGTTCTCCCCAGGCTTCGGAGGCTTTCCTCAAGCCTCCAGGAGGGCGAAAATGGCCTCCCCAGGCTCTGGAAGTCCTCTGGAGGCCAGAAACTGGCCAATTTCTGGCCTTCTCAATCTTTTGGTAGGCCCATTTTTCACCCTGCCCAAGCCTCCATGTGTGCCCTCCACTTACCTGCATCCAAAATGAGCCGCGTGGAGACTCCTGAGAGGGGCAGGATGGGGTGGTCAGGGCCAGCCAGGAGTGGGATTTGGGGGTTCTCCAAACTGCACAGAATCTTAGCTAGAGGTTCTCTTGAACCCCTGGGAACCCCCAGCAGCCCACCCCTGCTACAGAGATCAGTATCATGTAAGCCATAGTATTCCTGTGGAAGCAAAAGCTGGGCTTTGAAGAAACCAGATAGAAAGAGCAATAATGCTTTTGAACTTTGCTGAAGGAGAAAACTGCTGAGGATGTCCATGAATGTATTATAATTTTTCAAAAGGCTTAGGCTAACCAGAGGTTTCACATAGCTGTCTTTTCTATTGCTTTTATGATCAGGAGAACTCTACTTTTCTTTTCTTATATCAAGGCAGGTGATATTAAGAGGAAGGTGAAATAACATCAGGGGAATCCACCAATCCCTTTCCTTGATGTTAGACTTCCCTATTGGCACTCTAGATGAATCCCAGAATTCTGGTTGATAAAATTGTTTAGAAAGGATATTTTCAGTGGTGGGTTTCAAAATTTTTTACTACCAGTTCTGTGGGAGTGGCTTGGTGGGTGTGGCTTGGTTGGCATGGCAAGGAAAGATACTGTAAAATCTCCATTCCCTCCCCAATCCAGGGAAAGGTTACTGCAAAATCCCCGTTTCCTCCCGATTAGCTGGGACTTGGGAGGCAGAGAATAGATGGGGGTGAGACCAGTCAGAATTTTTATTACCAGTTCTCCAAACTACTCAAAATTTCCACTACCGGTTCTCCAGAACTGGTCGGAATCTGCTGAAACCCACCTCTGGATGTTATGGTTACATCATAAGAATTATCGTGAGCACACACTACTGGCAAGTGAGAAATCTCTGTGTGTCTTTTTGTGTGCAAGTACACACATTCACAATCACACTGGGGTGGGGTGGGGGAAAGGAAACAGCAAAATAAGGCAGTCTGTTTATTGCAGTAACTCTGCATTGCCTCTTGTAAATTGTTTTGATAACAACTAATTTTTGTAACATTGTGAGCAGCAGCTCTTACACTTAACTTGTCCAGCCTGAAGAACTGTAAGGAGAACACAGCTTACTGGTCTTGTTGCTAAGGCAGAATTGAGCTTGGCAAGAAGAGGGTACTTTTCTGCTGCTTCATATAGTAAAGCATATCACTTTAAAAGGACCATCTGGCTGATTTAATCTGCACTATCCTCAAAGGTGATAGCAGGGAAATATTACAACATCACTTCACATATACAGAGTTTGCACATGTTCTTCAGAGTTGCATCATCTCCTATATTGAGTGCCTAGTGCATTGTCAGCAGAAGCCTATGGTAGTCCCAAACAGAAATGGTTGCTTTCTTATTTAGTGACTTTTACTTGCTATAAAAATTACAAGATTTTGTGCCATGACAATTGCAGTCAGAACAGGAGTGCTATGCAGCAGGTTCTGACAGGTTCTGGAGAACCAGTAGTGGAAATTTTGAATAGTTTGGAGAACCGGCGAATACCACCTCTGGCTGGCCCCACCTCTGGTGGGAATGGAGGTTTTGCAATATTCTTCCCCCAGGATTGGGGAGGGAATGGAGATTTTGCAGTATCCTTCCCCCTGCCATGCCCACCAAGCCACACTATGCCCACCAAGCCATGTCCACAGAACTAGTAATAATAAAAAATTGAATTCCATCACTGAATCAGAAGATGATGAGTTTGACAAAATTCAATCACAGTTGCAATGATTTATTCATTTCAAGAGATCTACTTTTAATTCTGATGTTTTATTTTTCTATCAGATTTGTAAATCTCCTCCCTTTTTTTCATGCCCCTGTAGTTCTTTAATTTGGGGTAGAGTTGGGGTGACTGGATGGAGCTGAGCGTTTACTGGCTGGATGTCCCAAAAGTGCTTTTTCAGGAGGCAACTGAACTTTCTTGCTTTTTCTTTTGAAAACATTTTGCTTTTCATCAAAGAAGCTTTTTCAGCTCTGATAGTGGGGAATGGCTATCAGAGCTGAAGAAGCTTCTTGGATGAGAAGCAAAATGTCTTCAAAAGAAAAAAAACACGAAAGTCCAGTTGCCTCCTGAAAAAGCACCTTTGGGACAACCATGATCTGGATGACTGGGAATCTCTATAGACTTTACTGGCTGGTTGCCCTTTCTGACGCCTATGTGGAGTTCAGAGATATATTTGTAAATCTCCTGATATTCATTTTATCTAATTTATCTAATTTCTTATTCTTCTTTTAGTCCATGACCATAAGTTTAAATCTGTCAATGAATCAATCATTTTGGAAGTGTCCTGGGTTGACCAACTCCTAATATGGACCCAGGTAGCGCAAAAATATATACAGTATGTAGTGGTTCCTATATCAAGAAAAACCTTTGGACTCAACTCAGTAATGCATGCACTGACTGGCAGTCACTCTGACTTGAACCATTTCAATTAAATCTTAATTTTCATTTTCATTTCAACATGTATTTGAATTACAGATGGGATGCAACAGTTTCACCCTGACATTCACCCCTCACTCTTAATGGAATCTAATCTAAAGTGTGCCAGGCTGCCTTAATCATTAATTCATCTCCTTGTTAATTCATTCATCTTTATTTTACCATTTACCTAATGAGGATAATAGGGAGCATCAAATCCTAGCGGCGGATCTTTTCTTTTAAATTGCACCATCTGATAATATTTAATTAATAATAGAGACAACAATAACCTTCATTTTACCGGTATTCTCCCCACCTCACTCCACCCGGGAGGATTTGTAATTTTAATTACAAGTGCCAGGAGGACAAATTAACTCTCCTGGATTTTTAAAAAAAAGATCTATGCAGTTTGTAGCACCAGGGAGAGTAAAGAGGAGAAGCTATCTTTTTGGAAAAGTACGGTAAGCAGATAGGGTTTTATTTTTTTATTTATTTTTTGATAGTCCTATGAGTGACAGAGATGAAGAGCAGATAAATACTGTTGACAATATTTGGTATGACATTGGTAATACTCAGAGGGATTCAACAGTGTTGTGTGCCAGGGTAGATGTTCATTGCTTTTATGAAGGTGACAGACTTGACCTGTCATGTACTACTAACACCCTGGATGGACTAGAAATGTCACATGCTGCTAACAGTTGCTACTTAAATTGGAAGAAACTCTTGTCTGGTTTAACAAAATGCAATTGGTTTTAGTGACCAAATTCCATTTTCTACTGTCTTGTCATTTCCATTTTTTTCTTTTTTAAAAAAAGTATTCTTACCACAATGTGCATCATTCACACACACACACACACACACACACACACACACACACACACACACCAGTATTCTGCTCCTTAAGGGAAATAGTTTGATGACGTATCTAAGGCTGTAAACCATCTGCAGGATTCTTTTCTTGCTTCAGAGCTAAGCAAATCTGATCACCAAGAGCTGCAGTGGCACAGTGGTTACAATGCAGTATTGTGGACTAATTCAGCTGACTGTCAGCAGTTCGATTCTCACCGGCTCAAGGTTGACTCAGCCTTCCATCCTTCCGAGGTGGATAAAATGAGGACCTAGATTGTTGGGGGCAATTGTTGTGATCTAGGCCCAAGTAGGTATTATCAAACAGATTTTATTAGAAGAGCTGAGAATTAACTCATTCTCAGCGTAGTCCAAACTAATTCAAACCAAATTCTTCATAACACAATTCTTCAGCCTTATCACCAACCTTGGTCTAATTAGGCAACCTGCCAAAGGCTTTTCTTGGCAAAAGTTTAGAAGCAGAAGACGCCGACAAGAAATAAATGCAGCAAGACAAGAAACAAATCTGTCAATATTGTTTTCTGACAGAGAGCCCAAGAGCCTTTGCTGGTCTTTTAAGCCTTATGGGCGGGGCCAATCATCTCTTGGCCTTACTCCTGAGTTGTTCTTTTTGCTTTAGCTGCTCTTGCCTTCTGGCAGCTCTTCTCATGAGTGCACTATGAACAGGTTTCTCCTGTTCCTCTGCCTCTCTGTTGTCAGCCTCTGGAGGCTCTAGAGTCCACACATCAATCCTAGATTGCCCTGGCCCCATCTCTGCCTCTGACGCAGAGCCCTCATTCGGGCCTTCCCCAGACTCCAGGATTGGCCCATGCTTTTCCTCAGCCTCCTCACTGTGCCAGCTACACAAACTGCTGGTGGACCGCAACAGCAATATGCTGACTCTGTAAACCACTTAGAGAGAACTTTAAAGCACTATGAAGCGGTATATAAGTTTAAGTGCTATCGCTATTGTGATTACTCTTGGGAAAGCTCATAGATTAATAGCTGAGCATGGCACATACAAAATGGTCTCTACTTGAGTTCTTGGAATCTCCAGCTGGGCTTGGAAAGATTGTTGGAATAAATGTCCATCTGGGTTCAGTTCCAAGTGGGGACAAAGGCACTGGAAACATGGAGACCGCTTGGAAAGATGGTTTTTAATGGTGGACAGGATCACGTGCCTTGATGATGTTGGGTGAAGGAGAAAAAAAGGGGATGAGATGCTGAGAGTGCTTGAGTTTTATACCTTGGTTATACCTTTTATACCTCTCTTGGTTGAGCTTGGTTAAGCCTTGCTGGGTGATGTAATTTTCCCAGGTGCCATGTGGTGAGTTCTGTTGCCAGATGGGTAGAGTGCTAATCCTACCTTTGTTGGATCTTGGATGAGGGCATTTTCTTATGAATAGACTTAGCTATCTCTTTAACTCTTAAGTGCGGACAAATGGGCTTGGGCTCCTCAATAGCCCAAGCCCATTTGCCTTGGGCTATTGAGGAGGGTGGGGGCTATTAAGTGTGAGTCTGCTTCCTGCCTAAATAAACATGTTTCTCCATTTCTCATCCAGGGAAATATAATATTCTGCCTTTTTAATATTTCCTAGAATATTTCATTTTTCTAAGAGAGGGGTGGTGCTAACTTCCTACGATGTTCTTACCTGAAATCCCAGGGATACTGCAAAACATATAGCATAGTCCAGGGTTTTGCCATCTGATGACCTCCAGATACATTGGGAATTCTCAGTCAGTATCACCTCATGGCCTCTAATTTTTCCTTTTAATTCAGTACAGCATGTGTGTTACGATTCTTGCCTCTAATTTTGTTTTCTGGATGTGTGGTTATTGGAAATGGTCAACTAAAGAGTGGAAATGAACTTGAATATTGGTTTCAGCCAAACCCTGAAAAGTTAAAGTTCTGTAATAAATCTTCTCGAGGAACTGCCCAGCATACTGTCTAAATGAAGTCGGAGACACTGACACAAACTTGTATTTTTATATAAATAAATATATTTAACATTTATATTTACAGCCGACAAGATAGTCAGGAACAAAGGAACATAATGAGGTTAATCGAACAGTATAAAGAGCACACAGAACAAAAAGGTGGGGAGGGGAAGGGAAACTCCTTTACAGCCACAGCAACCAATCATAGTGTAGATTTATTTATTTATTTATTTGTCAGATTTATATGCCGCCCTTCTCCTGTAGGACTTGGGGCGGCTCACAAGAATAAAACAACCCGACAATAGATAATATTTAAATAATATTAAAACCAAATATAAAATCCCCAGATTCCCAAAATTAAAATCCACAACAGATCAGGGAAGCTGCTGAAAGAGCCATGTCTTTAGGTCGGTGCAGAAGGTGTGGAGGTTGGGGGCCATCCGGAGCTCAGTGGGCAACCCATTCCAGAGGGTCAGTGCGACCACAGAGAACGCCCTCATCCTGGGGACCGCCAGCCAACACTGTCTGGCTGAGGGGACCCGGAGGAAGGCAGCCCTATGTGAGTGCACTGGGCGGTGGGAGGCTGGTAGGAGGTGATTCTTCAAATACCCCGTGCCCGTGCCATGAAGGGCTTTATAGGTGAGTACAAGCACCTTGAAGCGGATCTGGAGGACCACAGGCAACCAGTGCAGCTCACGCAAAAGTGGTGTTACATGGGAGTAGCAGGACGCACCCATAACTACTCACACGGCCACATTCTGGACCAGTTGGAGCCTCCGGGTGCACCCCAAGGGCAACCCCATGTAGAGGGCATTGCAGTAATCCAACTGAAATTGCCTCATGCATGAGCCAGCATTCTCCAACCATTCAACTACAGCTGTGGGTTTTGGCCCATTGTACATTTTATTGTTCCAGCTACTCCATTTAATATCCTAACACATCTTCATTTTTTAAAATCTGTGTCATTTTTACACATGTTCAGCCATTGGCTTGAAAGAGAAAGAAAAATGTAACAAAACTATGATGACTGTAGCAGGTCTATGTAATCAAGAATGAAGGCGGTGTTGATGGTACTTCAGAATTCTTAACTAATCATGATGAGTTCCAGTCTTCATACTGATTTGTGGTTAACAAAACTCTAGTGATTTAATAGGGCACATAAGCAGAGAAGACACTGTTGAATGGATGAACAAATGAATGAATGAATGAATGAATGAATGAGTCAATCAGATTTGACTTCTGTCTTTGTCACTCAACAAATACATTTGCAGAGTACCAGCAGTATTTTAGATATTCCTCTTCCATGCCTTTGGCTACAGAATCTGCTTAAGTAGAAGCAATTATAAGGTCACATTTCTTTCCATCCATTAGTTCTTGGCCAAATGAGATTGGAAGTTCTTTTCTTTCTCCAGTCTTCTCATAGTTATCTGGCAGCAGGCATTTCACATCAGGATAATTTTGTTGGCTCATTTTAGTATAACAATTAGTAGAATAATAGAGTTGGAAGGGCCTTGGAGGTCTTCTAATACAACCCCTGCCCAGGCAAGTACCCTACACCATTTCAGACATATGGTTGTCCAATCTCTTCTTAAAAACCTCCAGAATTGAGCACCCATAACTTCTGGAGGCAAGTTGTTCTGATGATTAATTGTTCTAACTGTCAGGAAATTCCTTCTTAGTTCTAGCTTGGTTCTCTCCTTGATTAGCTTCCATCCATTGCTTCTTGTGTTGCCTTCAGGGGCTTTGGAGAATAGTTGACTCCCCTCTTCTTTGTGGCAATCCCTTAGATATTGGAACATTGCTATTATATTATTCCTAGTCCCTCTTTTCATTAAGCTAGATATGCCCAATTCCTGCAACCATTCTTCGTATGTTTTAGCCTCCAGTCTCCTAATCATCTTTATCGTTCTTCTTTGCACTCTCTTTGGGGCTCAAAATCTTTTTAATACTGTAGGGACCAAAACTGGATGAATATCCCAAGTGTGGTATTACCAAGACATTATAAAGTGGTGCTAACACTTTATGTAATCTTGATTCTATTCCTCTATTAATGCAGTCTAGGACTGTACTAGCTTTTTTGGCAGCTGCAGCACACCACTGGCTCATATTTGTCCACTAGGACTCCATGATCCTTTCTTTTTAGGTGACCAGACTGAGAGTGAGGGTAGCTCCATTGAAGGATTCTGAATCCGCACCTGAGCATTCCCGAGAATGGGAACCTGACTTGAGCAATTGTCAGCCAAGTAAGTTTTTTAACAGAAATATTTATTTACAAGAAATACTTTATAAGTATAGTCAGAGCACAGCACCTAACTAACTACATCCTGCCAAGGAAAGACTCACGTATGCTTGGCAAGAAAGGCAGTGACCTGAGATTACCAGTCTATTAAAAAAAAAAAGAGAGTAGGCAGAGTGATAGACAAAGAGGAAATAGAGAGTACTATAAACCCTTAACTTTTTCTACCCCATACTGCCTCCTTGTGGATTGTAGATCAAGAGGTGCTGAAGAGTCATTTCTATAGAATCATCTGTCAATGATTCCTTTTCATGAACAAAACACTGATGACTGCAACCATGTAACTTTCTTGGCAGTATTGTCAAAGTAGTTGGCCATTTCCTCTTCTGGTATTTTTTTTTCAATGTCCCATTCTGCCCAATCTACCCAATCAATCAATTCCCAGGTGTCCCAATCCAGAAACTAAGCCAAGTCCAGCCAAGGTTGGCTAAGTGCTGTCAAGACTTTTGAGAGTTAAATAAGGAGAGCAAAAGTCTGAAATGGTGGCCAAGAAGGAAAAAATTTTAGCTGGCTTTCATGCAGGAATAAAAACCAATAATTTGATCTTCTACAAGTGGAAGTGGAGACCGTCAAAAACATTTTGATTAGTTTCCAGTGGATGGAAACTAATCAAGGGAATAACTATCCTATAAATAAGGAGAATTTTCCTGGCAATTAGAACAAGTAATCAGTGAAATGGCTTGCATTCAGGAGTTGTGGAGGTTCTTAAGAAGAGATTGGGCAACCATTTGTCTGAAATGGTATAGGGTCTCATGCTTGAGCAGGGGCTTGGACTAGAAGACCTCCAAGGTCCCTTCCAACTCTGTTATTCTGACACTGGGAAATTGGGTTCTTTAATCACACAAACATCCTCCATGGATACAGAGGCTCCGTAAGAAGATCATGAAAAGATGAGTAAGTCAATGTTAATAATAAGACAGGTGCCCATCCCTGGAGATACCAAGTGGGCTAGAACTTAGTGATTTACATTTCTCAATGGCACTCTCCTCCCTTTTGATACAGTTCGCCCCTCAAAATCAGGTTAGCCTTCACTGTTTTGTTATTTAGGAAACTGGTAGAAACAGTTCTCTTTGTAGGGTGCTCAGTAAGGAAGATTTTAACTGAGGATAGGAACATTTCAACAGGGAACTGACTTTTATGGATGTTTTCATGGATGTATATTATAAACCGCCTAGAAGTGTATGAGTCGTGTATCTGAAATAAATAAAATAAATAATAATGATGATAAATAAATAAATAAAACAAATGAAATAGTTTTAAAACCAATAATATCTTTGATCACCGAGCTAGAGCCAGACATTCTGTAAAGTGAAGTTAAATATCATGTAGACAATATTGTTAATGACAAACCTGCAGAAACAAAATACAAGCAGAACTGTTCACAATCTTGCAATGATCCAGTTAAGGTGCAGCATAGAATTTTTAAGCAATATGGCAAACACAGTAGTGGACAAAAGTTTAGAGAGAGAGAGAGAGAGAGAGAGAGAGAGAAACAATTTATATTCCATTACCACCGCCACCTGCCAAATGACAGTGCTAAAAAATGTTCAAACTATTGAACAATTCTACTTCACTAATACATCTGTAAGACAATGCAGTCCAGACTTCAACAA
Source organism: Masticophis lateralis (assembly GCA_030761175.1). Lineage (NCBI taxonomy): Eukaryota > Metazoa > Chordata > Lepidosauria > Squamata > Colubridae > Masticophis > Masticophis lateralis. Next base: position 194,817,170 of record JAUDYJ010000003.1, on the reverse strand, counting down.
TAAATGGAACAAGTTGCTATCAGATGTACAAGTTGGATTCAAAAGAGCCGGTCACACATCATTACATTGCTATCTTCTGATAAACAATGGAAAAGGCAAAATATATGTTATTTTGCTTTATTGATGACACAAAGGCTTTTGACTGTGTAGGTCACAACAAATTATGGATGGCCCTTAAAAATATATCTGCAAAGCTACCCCAACTACACATCAAAGGATATAGTATGTATGAAGAAGCAACAATCAAAATGGAAAATGGATTATTTAATTGATTCAAATTTGGGATAGGAAAATTCAATGATGCATACATACTATTACGTTAGCTATTGAACTAATAAATTGATTATATCCTGAGAAATCCTGGAGTAGAAGAAACAGAAACTGGAATTAAAATGACTCAAAGAAACATCAAGTAACTCAGATGGAAAAAAAATTAAAAAGAAAAAAAATTAATATATACAAAACAAAACAAAAGGGAAAAGGAATCTATATTCTTGATTCATATTTTATATTAATTACGTATCAAACAGAATCATAAGTCTACCTTGGAGAAAATATTTAATGATTCTTTAACATTACAAAATATCATAAAATCTATGCCATAGAAAAACATATTGAGTCATTTTTAGATTAATAGATAGAATTCCCTTTTAGAAACCTTAAATTGCATACTACCTTCATTCAATTCTTACTCTTTTTAAATACATATTTTTTAAAAGTTTCACAAAACATAAAAACTAAGTCAAACTAACAAAGAGCAGAATCATTTAATAAGAAAGAAAAAAGAAAAGTTGAGAAAAAAGAATCAGAGAAAAAGTAGAAAGAAGTTTCCAATTTCCTTTTTAGCATTACAAAATTGTCTCTTACTCTGATTATTAGACTCAATATTTTCTATTACCTATTTTTTTCCTATTCATCAAAATTATAAGTGCATTTTTTTCTGTTTCAAGCAAAAAGTTTATAAGAAGATTGATTTATTGACCATAAATGTAGATATTGTATTTTTTTCCTAATCAAAGAAGTTAATTCAGCCATCTCCACAAATTCTAATTTTCACCAACCATTCCTCTGTTGTATGTCGTGTCAAGCCACTTTTGAGTATATAATAGTGTCAATGCAGTTGTTACATATGAAAAAAAGTTTGGTGGCTTTTTTTCTATTTGCTTGTCCAAAGAAAAGTCTCTGGTTTCACTCGTACTTTAATCTTTAAAATCTGAATTAATGCATGCATTTGTATACAAAATGTTTTGGCTTTTTTTTTTTTTCCAAACATGATAAAATATCCCTTCATATTGTTCACATTGCCAGCAAAAATTTGAAGTGACTTTATGCATTCTAGACAATTTCTCTGGTGACAAATGCTTGTGATATATTCATCTTATAAAAATTCTCTTTAAGGCTAGAACACAATATAAATTTCAATTTCTTGAACCACATATTTTCCAATTTGATTCATTTGTTTATTATAATGAAATCATTTAGACCATTTTATCTCACATTCTTTCACTTGTTCTTGTTTCATATTTCAGTAAAAGTTTAAACATTTTAGCAATAGTCAGTTCATCATTAGTACATAATTCTATTTTAAATCCAGTCTTACCTTGTTTAAAATCATAACATCCTTTAATCTACTTTAAACTTTTCTGCTAATTGTGCATAAGAAAACCGTTGACAAGGATGTCTGTCTGTTATACCTTCTCTTGATTTCATTTTACAATCCTCTTGAGAAAATTCTAATACACCTTAGTAAGGTAACTTTTTATGTTTACTTAACCATTTTTCATCTATAAAATGCTTCTTGTACTGAAAGCCATCAAGGTGTATTTGGACAAAAGCTGAATTTATATTTATTCCACACTATAAGAACAGACTGTCTAACACAGAGGTGTCAAACTTGATTTCATTGAGGGCCGCATCAGGGTTGTGTTTGACCTTGGGGGCCAGGGTGGGTGTGGTCAGCTCCATGTCACTCATGTTGGGGCCCTCATGAGCTCTGTTTTCACTGGTAGAGGCACTATGGGCCGGTTCTTTGCTGTTTCCAGGGTGGCCCTGCGGGCCAGATCTAAGCACCACATGGACCAGATCCTGCCCCCAGGCCTTGAGTTTGACCCCTGGTCAAACAAAATGATTTTTAAAATCTACATTCACTTTAGCTTTATCATACAATAGTTATGCATGCCACCCAAATCTCAAGTCATGACCTTCTAAATCCAGTAGCCTTCTGTTTCTTAACAACACCAACTCTTTTATCCAAACCAGATAGCATGTAGCAAAATATAATTTCATATCTGGTAAACCCAATTCTCATTCTTCACATCTTTTAATAATTTATATTTAACTTAAACAGAAAAACAGAATAACAGAGTTGGAAGGGACCTTGGAGGTCTTCTAGTCTAACCCCCTGCTTAGGAAGGAAACTCTACACCACTTCAGACAAATGGTTATCCAATTTCTTCTTAAAAACTTCCAGTGTCGGAGCATTCACAACTTCTGGGGGCAAATCATTCCACTGATTAATTGTTCTAACTGTCAGGAAATTTCTCCTTAGTTCTCGATTGCTTCTCTCCTTGATTAATTTCTACCCATTGCTTCTTGTTCTACCCTCAGGTGCTTTGGAGAATAGCTTGAATCCCTCTTCTTTGTGGCAGCCCCTAAGATATTGGAACACTGCTATCATGTCATCCGTAATCCTTCTTTTCATTAAACTAGACATACCCAGTTCCTGCAGCCGTTCTTCATATATTTTAGCCTCCAGTCCCCTAATCCTCTTTGTTGCTCTTCTCTGCACTCTTTCTAGAGTCTCCACATCTTTTTTACATTGTGGCGACCAAAACTGGATACAATAACCAAGTGTGGCCTTACCAAGGCATTATAAAGTGGTATTAACGCTTCACGTGATCTTGATTCTATCCCTCTCTTTATGCAGCCTAGAACTGTGTTAGCTTTTCTGACAGCTGCTGCACACTGCTGGCTCATATTTAAATGGTTCTCTACTAGGACTCCAAGATCCCTCTCACAGTTACTACTGTTGAGTGAAGTACCACATATACTGTATCTGTGCATTTTGTTTTTCTTGCCTAAATGTAGAAGCTTACTTTTTTCACCATTGAATTTCATTTTGTTAGATAGTGCCCAATGTTCAAGTGTTTCAAGATCTTTCTGAATCTTAAGCCTATCTTCCGGAGTGTTGGCTATTTCTGCTAGCTTGGTGTCATCAGCAAATTTGATGAGTTCCCCATTTATCCCCTTATCCAAATCACTGATGAAAATGTTGAAGAGTACAGGGCCTAAAACAGAAAGTTGGGGTGCCCCGCTGCATACTTCCCTCCATGTAGATGCAGTTCCATTGAGGACTACATGCTGAGTGCGGTTGGTCAACCAGTTATGAATCCATCTGATGCTGATGCTGTCTAACCCACATTTTTCTATTTTATCTAGTAGCAGGTTATGGTCTACTTTATCAAATGCCTTACTAAAGTCCAAGTAAATTATATCAACAGCATTCCTCTGGTCCACTAATTTTGTCACTTTGTCAAAGAATGCAATCAGATTAGTCTGGCATGATCTGTTTTTGACAAACCCATTTTGGCTTTTGGTTGTTACTTTGTTTGCTTCTAGGTGTTCACTGATTTGTTGCTTGATTATCTCTTCCAGAATCTTCCCTGAAATTGAGGTCAGGCTGATAGGTCTGTAGTTTCCTAGATCTATTTTTTCTCCTTTTTTTGAAGATATGAACTATATCAGCCCTTTTCCAGTGCTCTGGCAGTTCCCCGGTGCTCCAGGATCTTTGAAAGATATAGTTCAGTGGTTCTCAGATCTCGTCTGCCAGTTCCTTCAGAACCTTGGGGTGTAATCCATCTGGTCCTGGTGATTTGAACTCGTCTAGGGTAGACAGGTGTTCACTTACCATTTTCTTCCCTATTTTAACTTTGTCCCTGTTTGTGTTCAAAAAAATCTGTTTTTTGTGGTGCTGTTTTTGATAGGTTGGACTGGTTTTTCCCCCTTTGTGTAAAGACAGTTGCAAAAAGTTAAATAATTCAGCTTTCTCCCTTTTGCTTATATTATACAATTGCTGATATTTTTTCCCTTGAAGTATAAATGTTGATGCATCGTCCTGCCATTGTTTCAATGGTAGATCAGTTTTCAAAACAGACATTGTCTGAAACAAAAATAACATTCTGGGTAAAATATTTATCTTAATCCCAAAACTTCTCCCCAGCAATGATTAATACAATCCTTAATATCAGGAATATGGCTACTTTTCTACTTCCATAAAATAATATTCTTGGAAACAACCATAACTCTTCAAAAAAAATAGTTAGATTTTGATGGTTCAAGATATAATTTAACACAATCTTCAACATTAAAAATCCTCATAAATCTATTTATATACATTAAATATATATTCTGTGAAGTATTAGTGATTTACAGGATCAAATGGTATGAATCAATGACCCTTTGATTTTTTTACATTGCCAACAGAGAAAATTTGGAAGTGAGAAAGACTTAAGGAATCTCTTGTTGAAGGTAAAAGAAGATCATGCAAAAACTAGCCTGTTTAAACAACAGCACAGTAAAGAATATCACCAAGCAACCCTAATCTAAAATAGAGAAGTTGAACTTGATTTTTTTAGGCTCAAAAATTCACAGCAATGGTGACTGTAACCATGCAATAAAGATGTCTCTGCACGTAGTCCTGAGAGAAAGACCATGAAAAACTTAGATAAAAAATTTAAAATACAGAGACATCAAACTGACTACAACGGTACTCTAAGTACTATCAAGGCTATGATTTCCTCAGTTTTAATGTACTATATGGCTGGCTGTGAAAGCTGAACTATCAGAAAGGCAGGGGGAAAAAATTATCCTGATGCTTTCTAATTATGGCATTGGAAAAAAAATGTTGAGAATAAATTCCGTTACAAGAAGAACAAGTTGTTCAGTTTTTCACAGTATGTTCTGTAAAATATAGCCCAAATTCCAAAGTCCATGTTTTTGACATTGGAAACCCCTTATAGTATCACCTTGAACTGAAGAGTTTTAGTTATTCAATTTATGCACTCACATTTTATTCCCCTCATTTTTTTACTTGCTTTGCCTCCCCCATAATCCCTTTTCTTCTTTTTATTTACTTCTATGTTTATTTTAAAGATATAAATGTGATTAATGGAACTCATTATTTGCTGCAACGGTCCCCAACCTTTGGGGATCAGTGCAGGGGTGAAATCTGCTTACCTTCCTTACCAGTTTGGAAGTGCACACGTGTGTGCACGTCATGTATGCACGCACACCTTCTGTGCATGCTCAAAACCTTCTGCGCATGCACAAAACCTTCTGCGCATGCACAAAACCTTCTGCACATGCACAGAAGGTAAAAAACCAGGAAGTAATGACACCTGGGCTGCAATCGCTACCGGATCACTGAACCACAGGGAAAAATCGCTATCGGATTGGGCAATCTGGTCCGATCCGGGAGCATTTCACCCCTGGACTGGTGGTCCAGATGGGTGGGGATAGGGGAACTGGGCCTCATGAGCAACACACATGCAGCCCTTGCACAAGAGATGGGCCAGTGTGCTTGCATGCAGCTTGACTTTTATGAGCAGCGGATATATTATATTCATATTATTTTAAATATTAGGAACACTTGAACTCTGGCTCTTGTTTGTTTGTTTCCAAAATAGAATCTTTATTTTTTGCCTTCGAAGTATTCAGCAAAGATGTCCTTCAGCTGCAGAAATGCTCTGCATGCATATATAAACATTAACAATAGGTTTGGAACCCCAAATAACTAGTTAGGGCAGATAACAAATGTAGCTTCTCTTGCATCCAAAACGGTGCATTCATCACCATAGGTAGCCAAATTATACCAGAAGAGGCAGCGGGGGGGAAAAAACTCCTTTTGTTTCCTGGTAGAGCTGGCCTCATTGGATTCTCATAAATTTCTCACCCTGTTGCAAACTTCTCTGTGTCAGGCCTGGAAGCCATCTTTTTCATTGGATCTTCAGGCCTGCCACATTTACTATTGTGGGAACCTGAGGGGGGATTGTATGGAGCAAGGGAGATAAAGGTAAAGGTTCCCCTTGCACATATGTGCTAGTCGTTCCTGACTCTAGGGGGCAGTGGTCATCTCCGTTTCAAAGCCGAAGACTATGGCCAGCATGACTAAATGCCAAAGGTGCACAGAACACTGTTACCTTCCCACCAAAGTTAGTCCCTATTTTTCTACTTGCCTTTTTTATGTGCTTTCAAACTGCTAGGTTGGCAGAAGCTGGGACAAGTAACGGGAGCTCACTCCGTTATGCGGCACTAGGGATAATATTCCTTTCTCAGTGGTTAAAGGACATTTTGCACTTGGGAGGTTGGAACGGGGAGGCATCTCCAGTTGGGATGGTGCATTGATTGGGCCATGTGATGGAGATGTGGGTGTTGGGCAGGGACTTGGACTTTCCTTTGGGTAAGGAAAACCTGGAAGTTTTCAGATTCCGGTTTTCCCAGATGTGCTAATATGACATTTCTTTAAAAAAATGGAACTTTGAGGAAACTCAAGCCTCCGAGGTTTATTTCATTGGGGGTGTTGGAACCCTGACACTCTGTGCCTACCACAGTCCTTTCTGGAAGACTTCCTTGCCTTCAGGAATGGTTTTCTTTGTGGAGAGAAAAAAAGATCAAAGAGGTAGGAGATGCCAAAAACAAATGAATTTCTCCTTGAGCAGATTTGTATTTTCTCTCCCTCTCAGTAGAGATACATAGATATATAGGTATCGTCATCTCTTGTTGAGAGCAAATTAACTGAAGAATATGCTTCAATGTTGACATTAAGATTCCCCTAACTCATTCCTTGGTTCCATCTTTAAAATGCTCTGATGACATCAAGAGTCCCTCCGGCAATGTCTCTCAGCTGTTAATAGGATGTCATGAAAACACCTTGATACCTATATATAACTTTGCTTTCCTGAATCGCCTGGGGAATTTCTGCATAGGCAGTGTTAAAAATTGCAGAGTTTCCTTTCAAAAGAAAAGCATTTTGCCTGTTTGTAAAACATTCTATTATCACACTTCATGATGAATGAGATGTGTTTATTTGTTTCTTTTCCAGCTGTCTTTATAGGATGATCTAAGGTTAATGGTGGAAATGCTACCAAAATAAATGGTTTCAGGTAGTTAAATCTTTCATCTGAATACTTTGTTTCAGGAAAACTGGGAGGAAAAACAAATGAATATCAACAATGTGCTGGAACTTAGTCCTTAGGACTGGCCATTAAAAAAAAATAATTGGAAACTTCCTTACAAAAACAATGACTTTCTTGGATTGGTATAGATTCCTTTTATTGATTTCCCCTCTGTTTATCAATATGTCCTTCGTCATAGACTTTGATAAGTACATAAGCAATGTGGCAGGTTTGAGATCAAATCCAGCAAAATCAGGCAGAACAGCTAAGCTTCCCTATTATAGGGAAAAGAATTATCTCCTTTTTTTCCTCCTCTTCTTCCTCCTCCTGAATCTAATTTGTATTTTGCACAAGGTTACTCAAGGCAGCTAGAAAGCAAGAATAAGCAACATCTGGTGAAAAAAAATGGACTTAAACTTAAAGGTCTGGCTAAAGAGGAGGATCTTGTCTTCTCTCCTAAAAGCAGAGGGAGAATGGATGAAAGAAACCCCAAGAGACATGCATTCTTCAGCTTGGGAGCAATAGAAGGGGAATTCATAGAACCGTGATGGCTAACCTATGGCACAGGTGCCACAGGTGGCACGCAGAGCCATATCTGTGGGCACACGAGTATTGCCCTAGCTCAGCTGCAGTGTGCGCACTGACCAGCTGATTTTTGGGCCTTCCGAGCCCAGCACAGGGGCCTCTAGAGGGCCTCCAGGGTTGTGTGGAAGGCCGTTTTCACCCTCCCCAGGCTCCAAGAAAGCCTCTGGAGCCTGGGGAGGGTGAAAAACAGGCCTACCAGGCCCACCGGTAACCTTTTTGCCATTGCATGCCAAAAGCAAGAGGAGTGTGAGGTGTGCATGTGCGGGGGGGGGAAGGGCATACAGGCATTGAATTATGGGTGTGGGCACATGCATGCGTGACCCTCCCCCGTTCCCCATGCTTTTGGCACGCAATGGCAAAAAGATTAGCCATCACTGTCATAGAATATGCAACAACACAGAACATGAGTCCATCTAGGATATTGGGTTGTTGGTTGGTTGCTTTTTTGCATTGTTGCATTTCTGCTTACTTCTGTTTGTAAGATCTAGCTCCGTGATGGCGAACCTATGGCATGTGTGCCAGAGGTGGCATGCAGAGCCCTCTCTGGCACTTCGGCATGTGTGAAGACCAGCTGGGGGAACCAGAAACCTGAAGACCAGCTGGCCGGCGTACACATGTGCACCAGCCAGCTGGTCTTTGGGTTTCCGGCACTCTAGCACATGCACACACATTCCAGTTTGGGCACTCAGTGGCAAAAAGGTTCGCCATCACTGATCTAGGGGGACTACTCCAAATCAATAGGTAGAGTATCCAATCAATATTCAGAGATGAAACACTGGATTTAGACCAGCATTAGCACCTGCCATTAGAATCTAGAATCAACAATATTTAGCATGCTTATCAGCTGCCTATCAGCTGTTGAACTACAGTTCCCAGCGTTCCATTGGGTCAGGTTTCACTGACAAGTTGGGAGTTGTAGTTCAGTAACAATTGGCATGACAGATTGGAAACTACCCAAAGTTTAAGATTTTGATTAAAGAACAAAAGTCCCTGGGGGTTACTTTCATCCATTCTCCCTCTGCTTTTAGGAGAGAAGACAAGATCCTCCTCTTTAGCCAGACCTTTGAGTTTAAGGCTGGTACAAGGAAGAGAAGATTGTAATACATAGACATTGGTTAACATTTTTGATGAGGGGTCATAAAACACAACCAATATCTGCATCAAACAAAAGGGAAGTAGGAATCACTATATCAAACGTAGGAGAGAGACCCATCAAGACTAAGAGCTTGGCTGAGTTTTACTTGTAATAGATGCATGCACAAAGGCAACCTAGGTTATATATCATGACATAAATACACAAATAATGTATATTGCATAATTCACATCATTTGTAGAATGATGTCATCATGGCTTCTATCAATAAATAGACATATACTGTCCTGGAACTGCTGAATCATTTATCTATTTTTCTCTTTATCCCTTTATCCCCTTAATTTCTTTTGATATTTATACTGTTGTTTATAATGTGACATTATTGGGTTTACATTTTGTGCCTTTACCTTCCCTTGCTTGTTTTCCTAACATTTGATCACAATAAGCCTCTCTCTAGCTCAGGAGTCAACAACCCTCGGCTCTGGAGCCTCATGTGGCTCTTTCATCCCTCTCCTGAGGCTCCCTGTCACCTGTCAGCGCCACAATTTTGACAGGTGCTTCGGGTTGTGCGGAGGAAGCATGATGTACCAGGAGTAGACTCTATGGCAAGGGGCACGTTTTCCGGTTGGCTTCACAATTGATAGGGTTTTCGGTTAGGACAGGTAGAGGAAAAAGGATGCCGTGCTAGGAGGAGACTCTATGGTTGGGGAACCGGACTTCTAGTCGGCTCCAGAATTGAACGGGGGACTTCCGGTTAGGACCTTTGTGGCTCTTTGAGTGTTTAAAGTTGCTGATCCCTGCTCTGGCTTAACACCATTAGTTGATGCCCTCTGTTCTGGAGTGATAGAGAATAGATCTTGACTTCTGTTTGGCATCCTAAATCTCCTGGTGATGTTCACAGTGTCTCTTTGGGGTCTATGACAGTTCACTGTGGCCAACTCACTCTGGGCAACTCGCCATAGACAACTTGCCTCGGGACAATTTGCTGCGGGGCAAAAGTTACACTAATATTAAAGAAATGGTGGAATAGAATCTTTAAAGAAAGGATGCAAAAGGAGGGATAGAATGAATTGTAATGATTATTATTTTTAAAAAATATATATTTTAAATAATTGAATTGTTAAATTGTCCCATGACAAAGTGGCTGTGGTGAGTTGGCCATGATGAGTTGTCCCATTTTGGTAAGTCTATGACAATTCACTGTGGCTAACTTGTTATGGCCAACTCACCATGGTCAATTTGCCACAGCCAATTTACCTCAGGACAACTCATCATGGCTAATTCAAGACAAGAGTTACATTAATATCAAAGAGCCTGGTAGCTCAGCAGACTAAAAGCATTGTGATTAACAACAGCTGTTTGCAATTACTGTAAATTCGAATCTCACCAGGCTCAAGGTTGACTCAGCCTTCCATCCTTTCTAAGATAGGTAAAATGAAGACCCAGTTTGTGGAGGCAATAAGCTGACTTTGTATAAATATACAAAAGTATGAAGGCTATTGCTTAATGCATTGTAAGCCGCCCTGAGTCTCTGGAGAAGGGCGGCATATAAATCAAATTTAAAAGAAGGAGGAGGAGGAGGAGGAGGAGGAGGAGGAGGAGGAGGAGGAGGAGAAGGAGGAGGAGGAGGAGAAGAAGAAGAAGAAGAAGAAGAAGAAGAAGAAGAAGAAGAAGAAGAAGAAGAAGAAGAAGAAGAAGAAGAAGAAGAAGAAGAAGAAGAGGAAGAAGAAGAAGAAAAAAATAATAATAATGGTGGAATAGAATCATTAAAGAAGAGATGCAAAAGGAGGGACAGAATGAAATGTGACAAAAATTAAAATATTGTACCTGCTCCAGATTGTCTCAATCCTTCTTAAACTGTGGTGCTGAAAACTGGATCAGGACTTGAGATGAATTTTGACCAGTACAGAATAGAATGAAACTATCCTTGTGATCTTCATTCTTTGATATTGAGATTTATATGCTTGCGGCTTCATTGCAAGGGTCCCCACGACTACATTACAGATGACAAAAAGAGGAAAGACAAACAAATCCTTACCAGCAATGGTTTAATGCACTTTTGAAGGACACTATTATTTTCTTCTTCCTCTCCCTCACTTTCTCCCTCCAAAGAGATGCGGATATCTCTGGCACCAACTCATTTCTAATTTATACTTCAATGCTGTGATTTACACTGTTTATTTCTGAAATACATTTTTAATCATATGGTTTTTGATCTCTCTGAGACTTCCTGGCATTGCCAGAAGCCATTTCAGCTTGCTTCTGTGTGGGAGACAGGTAACATCCTGTCAGTAGTCTCGTGTGGTTTATGTATTTCTGGAGATATCAGCATTTCTCTAGTTATGTTACGTTTATTTATTTTTAATCTTTGATTGGGCAAATGTGTGAGAAAAATTAGGGTAGGCATGCAGTATTACCGTACTGTGCACAATGGTTACTGACCATTGTGTCTATTCTATATACACGGACACACAAATTTTAATTCTTTCTCCAACTGTTTCTCGTGTGAGTAAATTGGGCAACTGGCAATGAAGAAAATAAATTGTTATTATTTGTTGTTGTTTTTTACTATTGCTATGGTCAAATTTGGTCCAAATTATTCCATTGCAGAAGATACCTAAAATGATAATTCTACTTTTTGTTTAATAACTTAAAGACACCAGATTGATACTTTTCAAGACTTTTCAACAATAAATCATTGCCGATTATTGGGCTTTCCCTCTTCAGACCACGAGAGAATTATCCATGGGGATAGAGTGAATTGGTTTTAAGTTTGAAGGAATCCATGGTAAGGAGAATCATTTATCAAGCTTGGAAGTGCTGGAATAAATTGGCTGTGGTCAAATTATTATACGAATTGCATAATGCAAAGAAATTGAGACAGATGATTTTCTTCTCGTGGATCTAGAAAACATCTAAATCTCTATTATCAAGTAGGCATAGTAATCACACCAAGCCCTTGCAAATATTGTGGGCAGAAGTGGTATTCACTTACCTTTGCTACCGGTTCACAAATGCGAGCAAGCGCGCAATGGCAAAGCATCAAAAAGGGGATGTGATGACATCAAGACTGGTGGGCGGAGCCTCCCACAGCCACCACTACCAGTTTGCCTGAACCGGATGGAACCCGCTAAATTCCACCACTGATTTTGGGGCACAAGTGGACTTTCAAAATTTTCCATTAATGTTGTGGACAGAGAAATTGGGGTAGATGAGTTCTCCAAATTTCTCCTGAACATTTCTTTTAAAGGCAAATTAATAATAATAATAATAATAATAATAATAATAATAATAATAATAATAATTTTATTTATTTAAATTAAATTAAAGTTGTGTTTGAAAGTAAACATCCTGCTAAAAGGCTATGCTAGGTTGCATTATTCTTTCATCCATCACATGGCTTCGTAATGCAGATGATGTACAGAAACCCCTGAAAGAATAGAAAATGAGTTGTAATTCCATATGCAGCTTAAATTGAAGAAAAATGAATGAACAGGGCTAAAAGCGCAATCCAGAAACAATGCATTGTGCCCCCTTAGTTGCTTAGCAGTCGTTCTTGGAGATTTATGTCAGACACTGACACTAAATCAATCCTCTTGATATTGTTTGACTTTCCAGATCACGAGGTATGAATGTGCCAAGGAAAGCTCTTTGTATTTTCTTCCTGTCATTGCCGTTCCAGTGGTGTCTGCTACACAACCCTCCCAGTGGAAAACAAACAAACCAGAACATCTTCAGCAACACTGTTGCCCAGCTATTTTCATCTGATTCAAAAATCCAGAACAATTCTGGTTTGATTTATACTTAGAAGGGCATCTTTCCCCAGGTCTTTTCAAACCAGTTAAATTCTTGTCGGATTTGTAATTTTGCCAAAATTCAGAGATCTTTTCATTTTATTAATTTAAAAATTCTGTCCAATCTCTCTCTCTCTCTCTCTCTCTCTCTCTCTCTCTCTCTCTCTCTCTCTCTCTCTCTCTCTCTCTCTCTCTCGCAGCCTGGGAAAAGCTACAAAATCTAACTTTTGCAAAAATAGGAACTTTCCAAGAAAATTATTTGCAGCCCCCTCCCTCAGAAGCATCTCCTTTCCTCCTCTTCTTTACTCTTCTTGTCCTTCTCTTCACACCAAACTTTTCTCCTGCTCCAAATTCTTCCCACTTTGGGGATCTATAAAGCCACCATATCCTTTCAAAGCTCTGACCCAACAGATCAGGATGATAATAGCAATAGCAATAGCACTTAGACTTATATACTGCTTCACGGTGCTTTATAGCGCTCCCTAAGTGGTTTACAGAATCAGCATATTGCCCCCAATAATCTGGGTCCTCATTTTACCAACCTCCAAAGGATGGAAGGCTGAGTCAACCTTGAGCCTGGTGAGATTTGAACTAGCAAATTGCAGGCAGCCAGCAGTCAGCAGAAGTAGCCTGCAGTACTGCACTCTAACCACTGCGCCACCGTGGCTCATGGTGATGATTTGCACCTCAGGTGGAGCAGAACAACATGAATTCCATGAATTCTCATAAAATTTTACATTTGAAATGGCTCAATATAGAATGTTTCGGGGAAGAGCCACTTTTATATTAAACTCTTCTCAGTTCGCAAGCAATTGGAATAATCTCTTCTGAATTTCCTCACTTAAAAGCCTTCTGGAAGAGAAAGTGATTGAGAACAGTGGAAAAATAAAAATAAAAAAAGCTTATTTGGAGAAAAAAAAATGAGAGAATAAGGGAGGGTCTAAAATAATATTAGTGTAGAGTTACAATGTCCTAAAGGAAATCAACCCTGATTGTTCTTTGGAAGGGCAGATACTGAACCTGAAGCTCAAATACTTTGGCCACCAAATGAGAAGAGGGGATTCCTTGGAAAAGAGCCTGATGTTGGGAAAGGTTGAAGGCAGAAGAAGAAGGAGCAGCAAAGGATGAGACAGTTAGATAGTGTCATTGATGCAATGAACACAAATGATACCATTCAACAACACTTTGGTGTGGCTCCAATAATAGAGAAGATGAGAGAAGGCCGGCTCTGCTAGTATGGACATGTCCAGAGAGCAGCACCTTTCACCATGGCCAAGATTGCCTACCAACTAGAAGTCAATGGCCAGTGACCTCATGGGAGTCCAAAACAGAAATGGCAAAACACCATCAACAAAGATATGCAAGGCACGGGCTTGCAACCTGGAGATGCAGCTGACCGTGCAAAGTGGCGTTCAATGATCAAAACAGCAAACCCTGCACCTGAGGGAATATGCTAGGAAGAAGAAGATTGATGCAATGAACACAAATTTGGTCAACTCCAAGAGCCAGTGGAGAAAAGAGGGGTCCTAGTGTGCTGTGATCCATAAGATTGTGAAGTGTTGGGCATAACTTAGCAACTGAACAACAAAAGGGTTACAATGATCAAAAGAAAGCAGTATTCATCTTTTATTTACTGCAACCCATGCAAAAGAAGCTTATTGAGGGTTATTGTTAAGATGGAATCTCATGTCTCAGTTTTGACAATGTCTACAATTCTGATCAGCACATAAGGTAAAGGTAAAGGTTCCACTTGCACATATGTGCTAATTGTTCCCGACTCCAGGGGGCGGTGCTCATCTCTGTTTCAAAGCCGAACAGCCAGCGCTGTCCGAAGACGTCTCCGTGATCATATGGCCAGCATGACTAAACGCTAAAGGCACACGGAACACTGTTAGCTTCCCACCAAAGGTGATCCCTATTTTTCTACTTGCATTTTTTATGTGCTTTCAAACTGCTAGGTTGGTAGAAGCTGGGACAAGTAATGGGAACTCACCCCATTACACGGAACTAGGAATTCGAATTTCTGAACTGCTTTCGATCAACAAGCTCAGTGTCTTAGCCACTGAGCCACTGCATCCCTGATCAGCACATAAAGGAGACCCCAATTAGATGAAATCAAAGGCTCATCCCACCCACCATTCTCTTATCAGAGGAGCCAACCACTTGCTTTCTGGAAACCATCAAACATAACTTGTGTTCTCCATTAAATGGCTTTATAAGATTTATTTTCTCTGTTAATGGGGGCAATTTAGGTAACCATTTTCCAATGGATGGAAATAATCAAGCAGAGGACCAACCTAGAAATAAGGAGAAATTTCATGACAGTTAAAATAATTAATCAGTGAAAGAGTTTGCCATCAGAAGTTGCAGGTGCTCCATCACTGGAGGTTTTTAAGAGATTGGATAGTCATTTGTCTGAATGCCCCTGAATGCCAGGGGTTGGATTAGGAGACCTTCTCAGTAACTTCCAACTCTGCTATTCTGCTATTCTTTTCCAAACCATCATAATGGATGACTATTTTGCTGAACAGGCAAGATCTTCATTTTTTTTTTTTTTTGGAAAGCATTCTCACTCCTTCTGAGAAAGGACAGCTTTCTATTGAAAAAGTATTTTCATAAAGGAAATAGTTGAATGTTATTTCAGTTGAATGTTCATGGGCAGAGTGCATTGCATTTTTTTTTGCAATGAATGGACCAAGGAGTAGTGTGTGACTATCCTGCCTGTCATTGTATACTCATTTCTGGTGGTCTGCTGCCTATCTAGCTTCTCACATTTTTTAAAAAATTAGATTTATATGCCGCCCTTCTCCAGAGACTCAGGGCGGCTTACAAGGCGTTAAGCAATAGCCTTCATACTTTTGTATATTTTTATACAAACTCAGCTTATTACCCGCACAAACTGGGTCCTCAGTTTACCTACCTTAGAAAGGATGGAAGGCTGAGTCAACCTTGAGCCTCGAACTTGCAATAATTGCAGACAGCTGAATGTTAATAACAGACTATCTAGCCTGTTGAGCTATCTGAGGCTCAACTCAACCATTTGAGTTGAAATCTATCCATCCATCCATCCCAGTGGTGAAATCTACTTACCTTCCTTATCGGTTTAGAAGTGCATGTGCAGCACATGCATCACGTGTATGCGCAGACCCTCTGCACATGCGCAAAACCTCCTGCGCATGCGCAGAAGGTAAAAAACACATCTGGGGAGGTTGGTGGAGCTTTGCTCTGCCATTGCTACCAGATGATCCAGTCCGATCCAGGAACATTTCACCCCTGATCTATCCTGCCTTTATTACTTTATAAGTAATTATTACTTAATAATTACTTAATTACTTTATAAGTAACTCAAAGCAGCAAACATACCTAATACTTCCAATCCTCCTTCCAACAACAATGTTGTAACATGGCCTGGGCTAGGCTGAGAGTGACTGGCTCAAAGTCAACTGGTCAGCTTTTGTACCTAAGGCAGGACTAGGACTCATAGTCTTCTGCTTTCTAGGCAGGCGTCGGCTAGGGGTTCACAGGGGTTCGGGAGAACCTCTAGCTAAGATTCTGTCCAGTTCAGAGAACCCCCAAATCCCACTCCTGGCTGGCTCTGCTCAACCCACCCCTCCCAGGAGTCCCCACGCGGTCCGTTTTAGATGCAGGTAAGTTCATGGCATGCACGGAGGCTTGGGGAGGGTGAAAAATGGGCCTACTGGAAGTTCAGGAAGACTGGAAATGTGCCCATTTCCGGCCTCCAGAGGACTTCCGGAGCCTGGGGAGGACGTTTTTCATCTTCCTGGAGCCTCGAGGAAAGCCTCCGGATCTCGGGGAGGGCAAAAATGCCCCCCTCCCACTTGCTGCAGGAGGCCGACTGGGCCACGCCCACCATGGCCACACCCACCCAGCAACCAGGCAGAGAACCCTTTGCTAAAATTTTTGAAGCCCCACCCCTGTTTCTAGGCCAGCACTTTAATCACTACACCAAACTGGCTTTCCCAAATCCTAAAGGAAGACTTCAAGAAGCACCTGCATGTTAACAGGTTGCCTATCCCAACTGAAGGAAAAACAAGCAAACTGACCAATCAAAACTCACCTTCCCTTCTATCAAATTGAATACATTTCTTCTATCACCGTGATGGCAAACCTATGGCACGGGTGCCACAGGGGCACACAGAGCCATATTGGTGGGAACACGAGTGTTGACCTAGCTCAGCTCCAGCGCACACGTGCGCACTGGCCAACTGATTTTCAGGCTTTCCGGTCCCACCGGAAGTCGGGAAACTGGCTGTTTCTGGCCTCTGGAAGGCCTCCAGGGGGGGATGGGGAAGGCTGTTTTTACCCTCCCCAGGCTCCTAGAAACCTCTGGAGCCTGGAGAGGGGGAAAAAGGAGCCTACCGAGCCCACCGTGCCATCATGTGCCAAGAGTGGGGGGAAGTGTGGGGGAGTCACGTGTGCATGCGTGAGAGGGCAGGGTGCATTGGATTATGGATGTGGGCACACGCACCCGCGACCCCCCACGCTCCCCCCGCTTTTGGCATGCAACGGCAAAAAGGTTAGCCATCACTGTTCTATCACAAGATTCATTTCCTGTTTCAATGAAAGGGGGCTGAGAATTAGCCACAAGGAACCTTTAGAAAAAGACATAATTAAAACGGCTTTTTTAAAAAAAACAAAACTGCAGAAGGCATAATGCAAACAAATGAAGAGCATGTTAAGTCTTTGCTTGCTATCAAGAGGCTGAGAGATACTGCAATCAGGTCTTGCTATAATGAGCTCCTTTTGTTATATTTAAATGCTATCATACTATCCCATATACAGCAAAGTGTTGTGGATGTTGGAGATTAACAATGCGGCAGCACTAAAACCTCAGACAACTCTTAAAAAGCCCCTAATTATTATTATTAGCATTTTTACGCTAACAAAAAAGTGTCAAATGGAACCCAGGAAAACAAATAACTACCTGTCACTTAAGTGAGTGAAAAGCAATCTTAGCAAAGTGAATTAAAACCCAAACAACAAAAAACTCAACAGGCAGGCAAGCTACCCGGACAGCTTGGCCCAGAAGCTGATGTCGCTTCAGTCAGATGGAAAGCAGCTTGTCCTTGCCTCTGACAGCCTCAATCACAGCTTCTTGCTGTGACACCTGAGATAACGGGGAGGTGTGTGGTGAACCAGGTTTATTCGGTCAGAAATAGAACAATTCCTTTTAAGTTTATTTGGGAACAAAATAACACAGGACTCTGCAATACAGTTAGTCCTCGATTTACAATACTTCCTTTAGTGACCGTTCAAAGTTACGACGGCACTGAAAAAAAGTGACTTCAGAACGTTTTCCACACTTATGACCATCGGAGCGTCTCCACGGTCATGTGATCAAAATCCAGACACTTGGCAACTGACTCATGTTTATGACAGTTACAGTGTCCTCTAATCCCTTTTTGCGACTTCTTACAAGCAAAGTGAACGGGGAAGTCAGATTCGTTTAACAACCATGTTACTAGCTTACTGCAGTGATTCACTTAACGACGGTGGCTGGGAAAGTGGTAAAATGGGACAAAACTCACGTAACAAATGTTTCATTTAACAACAGAAAATTTTGGGCTCAATTGTGGTCATAAGTCAAGGACTGCTTGAAATTAGGGGTCTGGAATGGCATATCTGTTTGTGACTTTTTACAGGCACTGCATCTTTTTCCAGGAGTGCATTACAACTGCAGGGAGGCTTCTATTACAACCTTGTGACTCTGGAGAAAAAAGACACAGATGTTTTAAAGAGCTGCAGGAAGATGCAGCATCCATCCTCAGACATTTTCCCAAATCCTTTTCCCCATGTCTATACACAGCACTGCACAGCACTAGAGGAAGTATTTTAGCTATCAGTGCCTCTACAAACATCTGGTGCAAATCATAAGAATGAAAAAAAGGCAAAAAAAAAGTGTGTTGTGATATTATAATGCTTTTTAAACTCCTACCTGATGCTAGGTGCAAATACAGAAGTCACATCACGATGTCCCAAAGCATGTTATATTATTTGTTTCTCTTGCCCCCACCATTATAACTCCTACTCTAAGAAAAAATACATTGAGAATTCTTATAAGGATGTCCTCTAATACTATTTCCTAATGGTGTAATATCCCAAGCATGAAGGAGCAGATATATCTATCTCAGTTTTGTTCAGAAAACCATTTGATTGTGGACAGTAAAACCTTTCTGTAAGAATAACAATATATAAGAATAACAATAGCAATTTATAAACAAACCACATCTGATGTAAGTCATTTAAGTATCTACATAAGAAATGAGTATAAATAAATGGGAACAGTAGGACAGGGACAGTAGGCACGCTGGTGCTCTTATACATGGTCCCTTTATGGACCTCTTAGGAATGGGGTGAGGTCCATGGTAGACAGTTTAAGGTTAAAGTTTTGGGGAGTTTGAGGATTAACAACAGCCAGGTAGCGCATTCCAGGCATTGACCACTCTGTTGCTGTAATCGTATTTTCTGCAATCATGTTTGGAGCCGTTTACCTTGAGTTTGTATCTATTGTTTGCCCGTGTATTATTGTGGTTGAAGCTGAAGAAGTCGTTGACAGGTAGGACGCTGTAGCAGACAATTTTGTGTGCTACGCTTAGGTCAGACCATAGACAGCATAGTTCTAGCTTGTCCAGGTCCAAAATTTCAAGCCTGGTGGTATTCTGTTGCGAGCAGAGGAGTGAAGGACTTGTCTCGTGAAATATCTCTGGACTCACTCAATTGTATTAATGTCCGATATACTGTGTGGATTCCTGGAAGATGAACTGTATTCGAGAATTGGTCTGGCAAAGGTTTTGTATGTCCTGGTTTGCAGTACAATGGTACCGGAGAAGAAGCTTTGCAAAATTAGATTAACAACTCTTAATGCCTTTTTGGCAATGTGTTTCAGTGAGCTTTAGGGCTTAGATCTTTTGAAGTGAGTACTCTCCACAGAGATACAAGAATGATCCTCATTCTACCCTTCTCTTGTTTTTTCTACCTTCAAAAAATGGACACAGGTTGTCCATTTTTTCATTGTCGTCAAAAGTTGCTTCTTTCCTAACGTAACATCCACCTGCATGTTCTTTTCTAACCTCACTTTTTTGCTTGTTAGAATTCAAGTGTAACCGAGAGAGTCACGGTCAAGTTAGGAAATCAATTTGGTGTAAGGAAGTAGGGGTTTGCAAGTTAACTTGGGTGCTAAGGATCTGGCAGCACAAGTCTGGAATTAGAAAGTGGAAAGCAGTAGAAAGAAGTCCCTCAGAAATGCTGAGTTAAATAGAAGTAGGACATTGAGGTCCCTCTGTGAGGGAGATGGAAAGTTTTAAAATGTGATAAATAAATAAAATAAATCGAGGAAAGGGATAAGGAGGTTGCTGGAAGACAGTACCAAACCTGCAAGGAATCACAATTGAGATCTCTGGAAGGAAGGAAGGAAGGAAGGAAGGAAGGAAAGAAGGGACAATCTGTCCCAAAGAATAGAGAGAGGGGTGGGTGGGAATGAAACTCAATCTTTGGGAAAGGTTTTTCAATAGCATTGGAACTATGGATGCAAGACAGATGCAGATGGACGCACATACTCCATGCACAGGGGAGAAGAGAGTTAAGTTTAGCCTGAAGGCAATAGCTAGGAAGAAGAGGAGAAAGGAGAGGAAATGTTTAGGGTGATCAAAGGCAGCCAGAGGAGATCAAAGGAGGTCTGAGGCAAAGATTTCAAGTTAAGGAAGATAGACAGAGAGAGAGGGAGGGAGAGAGGGAGAGAGGGAGGGAGGGAGGCAGGGAGAGAGAGAGCGGGAGAATGAGAGAGTGGGAGAGGGAGAGGGAGAGAGGGTGGGAGGGCAGGAGAGAGACTATTTATATGAAATGAACATGAGGCTTTTCCCACTGCATTCCCCACTTGGAGGAAGGGGCATCCTGCAAGTGTCAGGGATTCAAATGGGTTATTTGTTTTGATTGATTATGTACTGTCAAGTCATTTTGACACATAGGTAGGTTTCCTTCATGAGGATCGATTGGTTGATACCTTCATACAATGTAGATCAGTGGTGAAATGTAAAATTTGTTACTACTGGTTCTGTGGGTGTGGTTTGGTGGTGGTGGGGTAATATGACTGAGTGGGCGTGGCCAACTTTTTTTTTTTACTTTTAAAACATTTTTTCTATAATCTCTTTGGCTGAAGAGGTTGTAAAAAATGCTTTTAAAGCCTCTGATGATCCCAGCTGACTTGCCTGATTGGCAGAGGCTTTCTTTCTTTCTTTTTTTTAAGCCTCTGATGATCCCAGCTGAGCCGCGCGATCATCAGAGCCTTTTTTTTTACATTTAAAAGCATTTTTTCGGCCAAAGAGGTTGTAGAAAAAATGCCTTTAAAAATAAAAAAAAAAGCCTCTGATGATTGTGCGGCTCAGCTCGGCAATGGGTGGTGGGGGGGGGGGGCAGGGATTTTTGCTACCGGTTCTCCAAACCACCCATCTTCATCACTACCGGATCCAGCGATCCAGTCCGAACTGTTCACCCCTGATGTAGATGGTTAAGTTTCAGCCATGAATGACCCAACAGATTCATGTAAAACAGACCTATAGAGATGAGGGACAGAAGAAGAAGAAAATGAAGGAAGAAAGAATTTGGTCCAGCCAGAATGGAGGATCTAAGAGACCTTGAGGCAAACGGTCACACACAGCTTCAGCAAAGTGAACTGAATCCAGTTCTCCACTGGTGGGGAGAACTGGATTCCTTCTATCTGAACTCACCTCCTTCAAGGAGCCTTTTCTAATTATTGGGTAGGAAAAGAAGATCAAAACTTTGCTATTACTTCTCAAGTCAGAAGAGATCCTTGGCTTTGAGTTCAATAGCTCCTGTTGCTTAAAGGTGGTTTTCCTCTCTCTCTCTCTCTCTCTCTCTCTCTCTCTCTCTCTCTCTCTCTCTCTCTCTCTCTCTCTCTTTAGTACCCTTACTTACCTCTTTGTTACAATAATTGTATGGTTTTTGGTTTCTTTATGCAACTAATAAAGTAAAGCTACACTTTTCTATTTCTACTAAAGGTTTATGTTCTGCTTGGATTCAAGGAGGAAATATCCTAACTCCCTAGTGCTCCCTCTGATGGTTGGAGAGTTCATGGAAGACTCCTGAATTGAATTGGATGGAAGCTGAAGGATCTCTATTGGGATCATATTCTCAAATAATGGTCTTTCAATTGTATTAAAACAAGAACTATACATGAGTTAGACCAGGGGTGGGCTGCTGGGAGTTTACAGTGGTTTGGGAGAACCTCTAGCTAAGATTCTGTACAGTTCGGAGAACTCCCAAATCCCACTCCTGCTGGCCCCACCCACCCTGCACCGCCCCTCCCAGGAGTCCCCATATGGCCCATTTTGGATGCAGGTAAATGCAGGGTGAGCATTTACCTGCATCCAAATGCAGGGCGCGCATTTACCTACCTCCAGGGAGGGCAAAAAATGGGCCTACTGGAAGTTCAGCAAGGCTGGAAACAAGCTTGCTTCCGGGCTCCAGAGGGCCTCCGGAGCCTTGGGAGGCAGTTTTCGCCCCCCCGGAGACTTGAGGAAAGCCTGGCAAGGGCAAAAATGCCCCGCTGCCATGGTACAGGAGGCTGACTAGGCAACGCCCACCATGGCCACGCCCACCCAGCAACTGGGCAGAGAACCCCTTGCTAAAATTTTTAAGTTAGACAAGCAATCTACTGTTTTATCCTCCCCTTTAAGTTGTTATTTTTCTTCTTTCAGTGTCTGCGCATCTGATGTTATACTTCATTTCCTCTAATTCTAGGAGGCAAGTTATGAGCTCCTTTTTTTTTTCTCCTTAAAATCCATCACCACCTGTTTTGCAGGCATCTCTACTTAGCTGGCTGGAGAATTCTGCAAGTTGAAGTTCACAAGTCTTAAAGCTGCCAGGTTTGAAGACCCCTGTCCGAGATACTTCCTCTGCTCAATTTTCCAATGTTGTGTTTTCTGCAGCCAAACTTTCATCCTTTTTTGCTTTCAGTTCTACTTTTTCTTTTCTCTTTTTTTCAGATTCTTCTGCAGCCATTTGTTCTATTAAAGCATCTTTCCTGTCTGCTTCTGCAGCTTCTTTTGCTATTAGTTCTGCTTCCCGGGTGTCCTATTTCCCCAGCCCCTGCTTCCTTAGCAGCAATTTCTTCTTTTGCTACTACTGTCTTTTTCCCCCTTTTGGTTCTTTCCTCTTCGTAATAGCTACAGTCCTTGCTTCAGAGTCAGCCTTGGGGGATACAGTTAACACATCTATTCCCCACATCTGTCTATTGTTTCCTTCATCTCCAGGCCAAGGCAGAAGCATGAATATCAGAAGCATTCATTTCTCTAATAAATTGTATCAATTAATGCAAGGGTCCTTCACTCTGGCTGTTAGGTGGGAGAAGAAACTGTAATCCTTGCTAATACTCCTCAGGTCAAAGGAGTTTCTTGCCTTTCAGTCCAGCAGCTCCTGTTGCTTAAAAGGTATCCCCCACCTCGCCACTTTTTTGGAGGGGTATCTCTTTACCTGTGTGTTGCAATGCCTGTATGGTTATTTGTTTCTTAATGTTTATCATTTCTCTAATAAATGGTATCAATTAATGTTCCATTAGATCTCTTTTAAACTGTCTTTACTCTAGTAAATATACTCTGAGGACCTGGTTTGTGGGGGCAATAAGCTGACTTTGTATAAAAAAGAACACCGCTTAGGGCGGGCCAAAAGCCCTACTAAGCAGGTATATACAAAAGTATGGAGGCTATTGCTTAACGCATTGTAAGCTGCCCTGAGTCTCCAGAGAAGGGCGGCATATAAATCGAACCAAATAAATAAACAAACAAACAAACAAACAAACAAACAAACAAACAAATAAATAAATAATAAGTAAATATACTCTAAGTGCATATAGTCAAGGCTATGGTTTTCCCAGTTGCAATGTGTGGCTGTGAAAGTTGGATCATAAGAAAAGCTGAGCACCAAAGAAAGACCTTTGACCTGCGAGTCCTTTGGACTGCAAGGCGATCAAACCGGTCAGTCCTAGCAGGGATCAACCCTGACTGCTCTTTAGAAGGCCAGGTCCTGAAGATGAAACTCAAATATTCTGGCCACCTAATGAGAAGGAAGGACTTCCTGGAGAAGAGCCTAATGCTGGGAATGATTGAGGGCAAAAGAAGTGGGCGACAGAGAATGAGGTGACTGGATGGAGTCACTGAAGCAGTAGGCATGAGCTTAAATGGACTCCAGAGGAGGGTAGAGGACAGGAAAGCCTGGAGGAACATTGTCCATGGGGTCACGATGGGTCAGACACGACTTCACAGCTAACAACAACAATAAAACTGTCTTTGGTTCCTCCCCATGCCATAGGCATTTTTGCCCCTGTTCATTTACAAAGGATCTTCCCTTGTCTTTTATAGTTACATATTGGCTAAGGAAAATATATATATATTTTCTGTGCATGAATTCTTACAAATAACAGAGACTCATCTCTGTCTACCACTCCCAATATGTTTTGGCTACCAACTATCACAGATTTTCTTAACTTATTTAATTCGTCAGAATTATACACAGGTTCATGTTTTTAAGTTATGTATATTCGGCACCTCAAATTGTGATTCCTCATGGTGTCGGCCATTGACCTCCTAAAATAACCTTCAGGTGACACACAGTTTGACCACAGTTCCAACAGGCTGAGCCCAGCAATAGAAACAGCCACAAGAAATGTAAAATAGATCTTTGAAAGGATTTGAATGTTTTACTGAATTTAAATAACTGGGGAAAAATTGTTTTTTTTTCAGGCGAGGAAGGCGAGGAGGCTTATCAGTGAAAATTAAAGTTGGACTGTTGAGTGTGCTTTGGCTTCCAGTAACACATTTCTTCTCAAATGTTTCAAAGGACTTCTAAACATGTCTCCCCAAAGCATTTTCCCTTTATTATTCTTCCCTTTTTTCTTTATAAAGGGTAACATTTTCCTTCTTCCTCTTTGATTTATCTTTGATATCTGATTGACACTTTCAGGACACAGTAATCATTTTCAGCTGAAGATACTTCTGACAGTGACAGTGGCAAAGGCAACAGCTTCAGAAGCCTCTTTGTAGCTCAACATTCTGACTGAGACATGGGCCTGGGCCTTAAATGGAAGAAGGCAGAGTGATCTAAGAGAAGAGCAGAATCCATGTTGAAGACAGACTTTGCAGCACAGGGGTTGCAGAATTCGTGAGAAGATACTTCAGGGTGAACGTGTGCAGCGACACATGCCCACAGGTTGTAGGTAGGTTGATGGAGGTGGATCTTAGAGCTGGACAGCGCTACTACTCAGTTACCAGGGTCTGTGTTTGTTTGAGTGAATTAATCAAGTCCATTCTTTAACATTCTTATTTGAACAAGCTGGTCTGGCTTAACCTCCGTTTTATATTGGGCTTTAAATATTTATATAATTGGATTTTTAAATTGTTTTCTTGCCTCATTATTTAATTTGTTTTAAACGATTTTTAACTTTTGTATTCTATTGTATCTTATCTTGGCTGTTCACTGCCCTGAGTCCCGTCTGGGAGTAGGGCGGTATACAAATTTGAATAAATAAATAAATAAATAAATAAATAAATAAACAGTTACCTTGATCAGTACTTTAAAAAAATTACAACTTACATATACATATGTGCAAAACTTAAGATGCATTAAACTCAGTGTGTATCTTCCCAACATCCATGGCATGTTATTGGAGAACAAATTCTTTTTCCAAATACATTTTATTAGGTTATAAAGTATTATAAAATACAAAAGCAAAATAAGAGGACAGTGAAGAGGAAAGGAAAAGGGGAAAGAAAAGTGAGGAAGGGTAGAAAACGAAAAAGAAACATTGACTTCCAAGTCTATCTATTGCAGTAAAATAAGGCATTAACAACCAATCACAGCTTTTTGTTTTACCATAATAGTATGAACCAGTCATTTCTACAAAAGTCTATCTGTCAATCTGTAAAACCCAAAATCAAAGTTTCATTCTTTTCCACATCAAGCACAAAGTTCAGAAGCGGTTTCCATGTGGAAACAAAAGTATTTATGTTCTTTCCTTTGAGCAGAGTGGCCAATTTTGCCATTTCAGCCAACTCCATCAGCTTCTGCAACCATTCTTCTATAGTGGGAATTGAAGTGTCCTCTTCCATGTTTGTGCATACAATAATCTTGCTGCTGTTAACATTTACAGTACAGTAACAAAATTCCAAACTTTTTCTCCAATTCTTTTTCCATTAGACCCATCAGAGAACAAATTCTATAGGGGGAAAAAGTATTTGAAAATGAAAATATGTAAATATATGTATTCTCAATATTAATTTTTCCTAAAAAGTGGTGGATTGAACTAGTGAACAGAGAAATTAATGAATGAGGAATAGTGATTTGAGAATATGCAACAGCTTCCCAGAATACTTAGAATAGAATAACAGAATTGGAAGAGACCTTGGAGGTTTATTTTATTTATTTATTTATTTGATGGCACTTTTATACCGCCTTTCTCCTGAAGGACTCAGGGCGGTGTACAGCCATAATAAAAACAGTAAAGACACAAAGGTTAAAAAACAATTAAAACAATTCCATAATTAGGCCATAATTAAAACCCCAAAACTAAAATACCCATTAAAACCCATTAAAAACTCATCGTTCCGTCAGACCGGCTTGCTGAAATAGCAGGATCTTAAGGGCATGATGGAAGGCACAGAGGTCGGGGATCTTTCGTAACTCCAGAGGTAATTCATTCCATAGGGCAGGGGCCCCCACAGAGAAGGCTCTTCCCCTGGGGGTCGCGAGGTCTTCCAGTCCAACCCCTTGCTCAGGTAGGAAGCCCTATACCATTTCAGACAAATGGTTGGTTGTCCAATCTCTTCTTAAAAACTTCCAGTGTTGGAGAATTCATTTACCAATGGGAAGGTTACAAAAGGCAGAAAATGAGCAAATAAACACAAAGCTAGAAAGTTGAGACACTGATGGATTTCTATATCACTGAAAGGCCAAGATGGTTTCTTTGTTTGTGCCTTTGTGTGTTAGAAGAATCCAAGCACTGTGCCCATAATCCTTGATTTCTGTTTACAGTGATGTGTGAACAAATATTTATGGGTGATCCAACAGAACATGATTAATCAAATCATAGGCTAGCATGAGAATCGGGTCATTGGTTGGTCTCATGCATCATACAAAGATGTGGTTTGTTTTCACTATGACTTGTTGAACAAACTTCTAAAGTTAGGTTTATAAAATGCCACTAAGTTCACAGTACAATAAAATAGTATTCCATAGCTTGATACATGACTCATGCATTGAGGCCAAAGCAACCCCAAATACTATTTCATTATTAGTCCAGCAGATGGTGATAGTGAGCAAAATCCAAAAATCTTTCATAAATTAAGTAAAAGGTCAAAAGGTATTATTCATAGATAGAAAAATAGATAGATAGATGATAGATAGATAGATAGATAGATAGATAGATAGATAGATAGATAGATATAGATAGATATTAAGCCATGTAATTAGCTTAAAAAATCTATCATAATTCATTTAAATTCTGTTACAAGACTACATAATATACATCAAGATATTTATCATCATGTCTTTATTCATATTTTCCCCTAAGCCAAAAACTTTATGACTTCTATTCTTGGATAATTATTACAGCTCTTTGAACACTTTGATTTTTCTGTCAGTACTTCTCCAGCTTCACATTATCTTATTTGAAATATATACTAGAACTTTGCATAATAGATGACAATGACCTCCAAGTTCAATGAACTTTTTAATTCTTCTTGCAGTCTTTTCGTATTAATGTTTTACATGTAAATTCCTTAGAAGTTTTGGTTCACTTGGATAAATTAGGGCCATTCTAATATGTGTCCGATGATAAATGGATGGATGGATGAATTGATGGATGGATGGGCAGGCAGGTTGGTACGTACACACAGTATTCTGTTTTTCATGAAGTATAAAGTGATATATAATATTAACCATAACAAAAACATTAGCCTGAATATATAAAAGTATGAATCCTAAAGCTGTCGGCGTTTTAACTATAGAAATGTGTTGGGAGAGTCTCATTGATATTGTTTCTTTTGATTAAAAGTATCTTTCAAAGCTCATTTGACATAAGCCACGTGTTATTCTTTGGGAAAATTGGAGTCGACAGACATCATGTTACATTCTTTGACATCCCTTTTCATAATAACATGAAGCAATTATTGCTAAAACCATTGAAAATTAAGGGAACTTTGAAATCCTAATCTTGCCTTCCCCAATATTTATTTGATGGAACTGTTGTCTATTGCTTTCTCCTAAAACGGATGACTCTTTTAATCCAGGGGTGAAATCTAGCAGGTTCTGACAGGTTCTGGAGAACCAGTAGCGGAAATTTTGAGTAGTTTGGAGAACTGGCAAATACCACCTCTAGCTGTTCCCAGAGTGGGGTGGGAATGGAGATTTTGCAATATCCTTCCCCCAGGAGTAGGGACGGAATGGGGATTTTGCAGTATCCTTCCCCTGACACACCTACCAAGCCACATCCACAGAACCGGTAGTAAAAAAAAAAATTGAATTTCACCACTGATTTAATCAAGCAGAGATTTTGTAATCAAACGTCATTTTGATCTGTACTTAAAATCATGAGAGTCATTCCAGGTGAATGCCCAACTTGGAATTCTACATTGCTGAGAAGCTGGATGAAGCAAAGCAATATTTATGCTTATTTAGTATTGAAACTATCTTTATCCTGGCTAAGAAGTCCTTATACAGTTCACTGTATTCCAATTCATTCTTAGGATACAGAATAAACCAAAGTTTAAAGCTGTGATATGTATGTATTCATAGCACTTTTATCTAGCATTTCTCTGTATAAAAATTGTGGTGCCTGAAGGACCTCCAGGGGAGGTGAAAGAATGAACTTGGAGGATGATTTCATAAGAGACCTGTGCTTCTTTAATTATACATCTTGCCTGCCCTATTTCATCTTCTTCTTGTTCATCACAGATTTTTAAAGAAAAGAATCACGTTCACAATGGGATCATGATGCCAGCGATCTGTGTTATGATTTATCTTCAGTACTTGCCAAATCATTCTTGGTAGGCCTGTCTGCTCTGGATGTGAATAATAGAAGCTATCTACCATTCATCTTGTGATGAAAGGCCGGATGGCTGTATTCAAATTTCTTTTCTCTCGGTGTTGTGCCCCCCCCCCTCCATCTCTTATTTTCACTTCAACCCCCAACTGAAACACTTATTTCTTGGCTATCCAAATCAAATGAGTGCCACGCACTGTGTTCTATGTTTTCATTGTGCCTTCGGAGAATAACTGTGATCCCATCATAGTAACAATACAAAGCACCGGTAGCAATGCTGTAAGCAAAGTGATACTGATGCACAGAACCTCTTGCTGAGAAATGGCAATTCAGCCCATTAATTAATTAAATAACTGTACCCCACCCCCCATCCTTTTCTAGAGGTCTGGAGATAGCTGCATCCACACATCCATTCATATATTTTTAAGAGTATAGACACTGTAGTTAAATAATTACAGAGGAAATTCAGAAAATGCAACCTGAAATCAAATTGAAACCAATCGCATGGAATTCATGATCACACAAAGTTAACGGAATCAGTCAACAGACCTAACTTGAGAACTGCGATATTAAAGAAAACCTTGTGTGTGTGAGAGAGAGAGAATAGATCAATGAATTAGATTGTGTTTGTTCTTTTGTTTGTTCTGACACTTTTTCTATCACAGCTCAATCACAGCTAAACTATTGGTCGACAATTAAAAGGTGCAGCATTATTTTTAATATAATTATTATTTGTTTATTTATTTATCTAGCTATTTGTATCCTGCCTTTATTGTTTTTACAAATAGGGTGGAAGGCATGTTCAATTCACGTTCCCCCTCCCAATTTCCCTACAACAGCAACCCTGTCAGGTAGGTTGAGCTGAGAGAATGACTGGCCCAAAGTCAGCCAGCTGGCTTTCATGACTAATGCAGGTCTTAAACTCGTGGT
This sequence comes from Masticophis lateralis, assembly GCA_030761175.1. NCBI lineage: Eukaryota > Metazoa > Chordata > Lepidosauria > Squamata > Colubridae > Masticophis > Masticophis lateralis. Next base: position 194,787,528 of record JAUDYJ010000003.1, on the reverse strand, counting down.
CTTCCACTTTCTAGCCCAGTGCATTATTTTTTCCACTAATGAACAATTTCTAAATGTGCTGCTAAGAATCAAGAAGTATTTGTGAAATAAGAAACTAATACATAAAACAAAAACAAAACTGATAAAAGTAAGAAATACCTTTCTTCTGCATATCCCAAATATTATTCAGTGTTTGTGTTTCGTCTTAAAATGCTATATATAAATATTCAGAAAATTCTTCGTTTTCCCCATCTTCCTTTCCTTCCTTTAAGTGCCTTTGTTTATCTTCCTTTTTTAAAAAAACTTTAAAATCAAATCATGAAATAAATCCAAGAATACCTTGTTCTACCTATTCTTCTCTGCAAAAAAAAAAAAAAAAATTAGGAAGGGAATTCCTTTTTACACACGCACACACAAAGGAAGACAGCTGATAAGAGTAAAAATAAAAAATCTGCAGTGAAATAACTAAAACAAAAATTGGGGTAGTAAGTTTGATGATTTGGAGGAAAATTGCAACTTATTGTGGGAAAATAATATCCCAGTTGTGGAGAGTCCCAAGTTAAAATATATTTAGCCTTGTTGTATTGTACTGTTACTTTGCAATTTGCCTTTATCTTCTCCCTTCCTTATTTCCAAGCTAGCCTATTAAGTTGGTTTTGGTTTTTTTAAAGAATTCATTCGGTGTTGTGTGGATGATTCTTCCTATTTTTTTCTTTTTGTTCTTTTTCCTAATTGTTGGAAATATAGCAGGTGATTTTACTCCCTGGGAACTGAGCTGGGCCCAGTCTTGTAATGAAAAATAGGAACACATTGAGAGTAGAGCTGCGGTGGCGCAGTGATTAGAATGCAGTACTGCAGGCTGCTGCTAGTGCTCACTGGCTGCCAGCAGTTTGGCAATTCAATTCTCAGCAGGCTGAAAGTTGACTCAGCCTTCCATCCTTCCGAGGTTGGTAAAATGAGGACCCAGATTATTGGGGGCAATATGCTGACTCTCTCAACCGCTTAGAGAGGGCTGTGAAGCAGTATATAAGTCTAAGTGCTATTGCTCAGTGCCAGTACGACCATGAGTCCACAGATTTCAGTAGCGCTCATTCTAAAATGCTACAGGTAGGTAACCATAGTTTGGCTGCATGACATGCGCAGCTGAGCCTAGACTCACACAGAGAGCATGCAAAGTTGCTGCCCAGTTGCTTTGTGAGTTTGGGGCTTGATTTGCTTCTTGAAATAACTGCAGGTTTTTATTTTCTGTAGTATTTAAACAATTGTTTAAAAAGTGAAACTAGCAGCGAAATAGCCACAAAAAGCTTTGTTTTTTTGGTCTCTAGGGAAAGAAAGGACTTTAGATGACATTTCCATTATATATTCTGGGTGGTGCGTAAATGGGAGGGCAATCATTAACCACTCTGACAGCCAAAATGCTGGAAATACTAGGGAGGTTACAGAAGGGATAAAAGTTAGCTGGGTCTTTGGAAATATAATAGCTAATACTTGTTTAAAGTGAGTGGCAGTAATTATGACATTCATTTTCATACAAGATTGAAGCTGACCTTCAGTAAGGAAAGGATTTATAACTCAGGCAGTGACATTATAGAGTGTTAATGCAAGCAGAGAGAGAGAGAGAGAGAATATGAATAGAAATGAAAAGTTGTGTGCGGGAGGCCTAATACGAGAGGCGTTTTCTAGAAGATTCAGAACTGGTGACTGTTGAGAAGTCAGAACTAGAATCTGTTGTTATTCTAACTCTAAAGCAATGTTCTAGAGTCCGCACACTCTCAATGAGAAATTCAAGCCTAGCATCTCTAGAAGCACCAGGTTACAGACTTATTTACAAGAGGACAGATCAAATTATGTTGCCAGAACTAGAGGGTGGCTGACATGACAGGACAGGGGCAATCTTTACTTTTAAATAGTGGAAATAAAATCTTCTTTGTCATCTCTCTGAGAGACCACTTGTCTCCAATGGTTTCTTCCTGCCTGGTACACTTCAGCAGAGTGGTTGAACAGAGAACAAAGAGTTGGAAGGGACGTTGGAGGTCTTCTAGTCCAACCCACTGCCAGAACAGGAGAGCCTACACCATTTCAGACAAATGGCTGTCCAGTCCTTTTTTAAAAAACTTCCAAAGATAGAGCACACAAGTTCTGGAGGCAAACTATTCCATTGCTCCATTGCTGTCACTGTCAGGAAATTTTTCCTTAGTTCTAGGTTGCTTCTCTCCTTGGTTAGTTTCCATCCATTTTTTCTTGTCTTGCCTTCTGCTGCTTGGGAAAATAGTTTGATTCCCCCCCCCCCCCGCGCCGCCTTTGTAGGAGTCTCTCAAATATTGCAACACTGCCATCAGGTCTCCCCTACCCATTCTTTTCACTAAACTAGGCACAGGGGTGGGCTCCTGGGGCTGCGCAGGGGTTTGGGAGAACCTCTAGCTAAGATTCTGTGCAGTTTGGAGAACCCCCAAATCCCACTCCAGGCTGGCCCCACCAACCCTTCCCCTCCCCTCCCAGGAGTCCCCACACGGCCCATTTTAAATACAAGTAAGTGCAGGGCTCGAAAGCTCAGGGAGGGCGAAAAATGGGCCTATCAAAAGTTCAGGAAGGCCGGAACAGTCTCCAGAGGGCTTCCAGAGCCTGGGGAGACTGTTTTTGCCCTCCTGGAGGCTCAAGAAAACCTCCAGAGCCCAGGGAGGACAAACCGCCCCTGTCATGGTGCAGGAGGCTAACTAGGCCACACCCACCATGGCCACTCCCACCCAGCAACCAGGCAGAGAACCCCTTGCTAAAATTTTTGAAGCCCACCCCTGACTAGACATATGCAATTCTTGCAACCAGCTCTTCGTGTGTTTCAGCTTCCAGCCCCGTAATCATCCTTGCTGTATTCCAATCTCCTGCTTTAAACAGTGTCATCTTGTATGATCTAGGAAATATGCTTTCTTTGTTGAGGCCCCCACTTCCAGAAATAAGGATAGTGCCTTATTTCCTAGATTTATGGCAAGCTTTAAAAATCTGGCTTTTGTCTTGGTCCTGGGGTTGAATTTTATGATTTATTTAAGGCCCCTGTTTTGCTTTGTGGATTGTGTTGTTCTTTGTGTTATTTTGGTCTGGGGTGTAAGTTTAAGTCTCTTCCCAAGATCTTTTACATTCTAGACTTTGGTATCTTCTCTTTTTGGCAATTTCTACCATTTGTGTGGACATCTAATTTGCTTTCTTCTGCTTCTTGGTCTTCAGCAGTCTCTTTTCATTTTCATCTTTAACAATTCTTTGATTTCATTCTATAGTTCCTCTGGTTCCTAATCTAGAACTCCATAGAATTTTCATTCATCTCTTCCCAAGAGAAGAGAGAAAATGCATGGAGGAAAAAAAGTAACATATATGGTTAAAGGAATTTAAAAGAACACCCACACACTAATTCAAACTCTTTCAAAAGTTCAGAGGTATTAATTGAATGACCAGAAGTCTGGTTCCCCCATCATAGAGTCTCCTTTTGTGCGTTGTCCTTTTTCCTCTACCTCTCCTAACCAAATGCCCTATCAATTGTGGAGCTGACCAGAAAACCTGCCCCTTGCTATAGAGTCTCCTCCTGGCATGGCATGGTTTCCCCCATAACCGGAAGCTCCTCTCAAAATTGTGGCGCCAACCAAAGGACAGGGAGTCGCAGCAGAGGGATAAAAGAACCACATGTGGCTCCAGAGCCATGGGTTGCTGACCCCTGTCCTAGAAAGTAGGAGTCTAGTGACAGTGATAATAAGATAGGGGGAAAAAAGTATGGTAGATAATATCAGCAAAAGGAGCTTAGAAACCAGAGCACTGACTTCAAAACTTCCCGCAAGATGCTATTTGGCATCTTTTGGCAGAAGATGTCTTTATATTGACCAGCCAATATCTGTAATAGCAGAATATTTATGGAGATTGCTATGTTAGATAGCCTGTGTTTCCTATCAGTTTGGCTTTTGCATCAAAGGGTGGGGAAAGTGTTAATTTAATAAATTAAAGGCTCATTCAGAATCAGCATGATTTAAATGCTGCCTCTCTGGGTCAGTATAAAGGGTTTCTTTTTAGGGGGAAAAACATCTCTTCTTACGCCTGAATTAACAATTCTCTTAAAATATGAGCATTTTTAACTGGAACATTTAAGTATGCTATAAATGAAAACAATGTTGTTAAATATGAAATCTCACAAAGTGTCAATTGCTAAATGCAAACTGCTTCTAATCTATCAAATTCCATCACCCAGCAGGCATGATTGCATGCCATTTATTAAATACCCATGGTTAGGTTTTCAAACATTGGCAATAAAAATGTGGAAAGAAAAGATCAAATGTTATAAATGAGAAATAAGGGTTTTAGAGATTTAAAGGCTAGATTATAGAGATATGGAGTGGAGAGAAGATGACCTGATTAAGAAAGAAATTTAGACTCACTAACCCTAAGGCCTTGCATATTTATTTCATTATAAGAAGGGAAGGAAGGAAGGAACCCATTCTTTGGAAATAGCTGATGATTGGTTGGTTGATTGATTGATTGATTGATTGATTACCAGATTAAATGTTTTTCTTACATCCTCTCATAGTATACATAATAAATATCAGATTATTGTGATTGTTCATTTACAAGAATAATTGGGAGTAAATTCAAGCCAAATGACTTCTTGCTTAACTCTGGCTTAATACAACTATTCCTAATTCTCAGCCAGCAATATTTAAAATCCCAACACACATTTGTAGGGCACAAGTTTGGAGGAAGCTGTTTTGGCATATATAAATGATGGATTCAGATAGATGTTAGGTTTATCATTCCTTTCTTCCAAATCATTCTCCATTGGGAACTTGCTATAGGCAAGGTTTATTAATCCGGCAGAACTTCAATTTTGCCTTTGCAAAAGTGAAAGATAAAAGAGTAAGCATTGCTAGTTTAGCTGAGATATCTTCCTGAGAGCTGCAGTGATTTCCACATTTATGAGATAATCATATACTAGATTAGAATCCTATGGAGGGTTATGGGGTTTTTGTTTGGGGGAGGCGATAAACACTTTAAGCCACCAAGTAGCTCTGAGACCATATAATATTTCTAGGAATCATAAATAATAATAATAATAATAATAATAATAATAATAATAATAATAAGGAAGCGATTTAAAAGCACACATAACTCTAGTTTGTCAAAGTTTTGCTCTGCTCCACTTTGTGGTTTTATCTCTATCTTTTGGAAAACTTCTTAATCCCTTTCTATTGGAAGTAGCTATTTCGTTATTTCAATTCTTTAAGAATTGTTGTGTCTTGATGAATATCTTGGTTACTTTTTTACAATCGTCAATCAATTCTGTGCAGCAAATACTGTATACAATTAGAAGCAAGATCAGGGAAAATAGCCTCAAAGAAGAACTAGAGTAATTGAACATTTTGGTTTGGTAAATGATATTTTAGACCCCTTCCTTCCTAGGATTAGTAACTTAATATGTTCAGAAGCTTCATGACTATGAAATTGACTCCAACACAAACACAAGATGATTAGGAGACTGAAGGGTAAAACATATGAAGAACAGCTGCAGGAACTGGGTATGTCTAGTTTAATGAAAAGAAGGACTAGGGGTGACATGACAGCAGTGTTCCAATATCTAAGGAGCTGCCACAAAGAATGAAGTCAACCTATTCTCCAAAACACCTAAAGGCAGGATAAGAAACAATGGATGGAAACTAATCAAGGAGAGAAGCAACCTAGAAATAGGGAGAAACTTCCTAACAGTGAGGCAAATTAGTGGAACAACTTTCCTCCAGAAGTTGTGAGTGCTCCAGCACTGGAGGTTTTTAAGAAGAGATTGGACAACCATTTGTCTGAAATGGTATAGGGTTTCCTGCTTGAGCAGGACCTAGACTAAAAGACCTCCAAGTGGCCCCTTCAACTGTTATTCTTTATTGTTTTGATAGGGTCACTTCTGCCAGCCAGGTTGAAAGTGAAGGGATGAAACCATGTGAAGACACATGACATTCTTGGGGTATAAGTAAATGCCACCCTTTAGGAGAAGAAATTCAATAATTGTACCTGCAAAGGGGCAATAGTAAATCATGTCTGGGTGGAGGTAGAATCAAACTTTCACTCATGGGATCTGGAGATGATAATGTGGATAAACCAAGGGTTATCCACATTATCTAGTCATTGAAAGTGCTAATATGGAAAAATGAGATCCCCATTTTACAAGGACACCTGCAATTGGAACTGAATGTCATAAGCGCGAACAAAAAGAAACTTGAGATTATAATGGAAGAACTAAAGATGACTAAACCATGAACAATAAGTAAACTTATATGGACTAGAGGGGACCACTTTAAATAAGATGATTACATGATACCCTCTTCAAGGCAGGTGTGATGGTCTGTTTCACCTGAAGCAGCAGAAGGGGAGGATTTGGTCAACTCTGAGCTTTCACAGAAAGAGACTCACACCAAGATACTGCAGAGTCCCAATGTGGATAGGTGAGGGGAAAGAGGTTCAAGGTAATCACATCATAGCTAATGAAGGATTGGTTTCATCTATATCATTAATGAGTACTTTAACTTCAACCATAATAACAAAAGGGCTATCAATAGATTCAAACTTAATGTAATTCTCTCTAATCTTGATTGTAGGAAATATGACTTCTGCAATAGAGTAGTAAATGTCTGGAACACTCTACCTGATCCTGTTGTTAGACTGTCTAACCCCCCATACCTTCTACCTTAAACTGTCTACCATGGACCTTTCACATTTCTTAAGAAGTCCCTAAGGGAGCGTTCATAAGCGCACCAGTGTGCCTACCATCCTTGTCCTACTGTTCCCATTTATATGTACTCATTTTATGTGTTTATGGCTATGTTTTGCTTATTTATATTCTTTTATTTGTGCCAATTTTTTTTCATGTGTACATGTCTATGTCTATACTGTTACTTGTTTCTTTGTACTTGTTGAAAAAAATAATAATAAATATCTCCCTGTCTTGTCTCTTGGCATGAGTCTGAGATCAGGAGACCATGTGAAGGAATAAATTGGCAATAAGGCCTTCAAAAAGGCCACTCCTACTAGGTGCTCAGTTATAAATAACAGGATCATAAGTATTAATATGAATTGAACACTCAAAACTGTAGAGATGATAATAGATTTTAGGAGAAACCCTCCTATTCTCCTACAATACAAGACAACACAGTATCGACAGTAAAGACCTTCAAGTTTTTAAGTTCTATAATATCTCACAACTTAAAATGGACACTGACATCAAAAATGTCATCAAAAAAGCACAACAAAGAACGTTCTTCCTGCGCCAACTCAGAAAGCTCAGATTGCCCAAGGAGCTGCTGATACTATTCTACAAAGAAATTATTGAGTCTGTCATTTGCACCTCTATAACTGTCTGATTTGACACAGCAACCAAACACGACAGACACAGATTTCAACAGACAGTTAGGACTGCAGAAAAAATAATTGCAACCTGCCTGCCTTCCACTAAGGACCTGTATAATTCATGAGCCAGGAAGAGGACTGTGAAAATATCTACAGACCCCTCACATCCTGGACATAAACTGTTTTAACTTCTTCCCTCAAAATGATGCTATTGGCCATTGCATGCCAAAACAACCAGACACAAAGGCAGTTTTCCCCTATACTATCATTCTGCTAAACAACTAATTCCCACAACACTATCCATGCCCTAGGACACAGGTGTCAAACTCGATCACATCATGTGATGTATCGCAAAGTATCACAACACTTTTTGCCTTCGCAGAGCTAGGGTGGGCGTGGCCTGTGTGTGACACATCTGGCCGGTGGGCCGCCACTTTGACACCCCTTCCCTAGGATGTCAAACCACCTGGTATTATTTATTATCCTCTCATCTGTCATATTACCTATTTCCTTAGATTCTTATGACTATAACTTTGTTGTTGTATCTCATGATTTATGTTCTTTACTCCTATTTAGTTTCCTATTATGATTTATGAGGATTGCTTAGTATCCTATGACTGTCACTGACTATTGTATCTATGATTTATGATGATTGTATTTTATGATTATGATTATCTCTTGCTGTTTGTATGTACACTGAGAGCTTATGCACCAGAGACAAATTCCTTGTATGTGACCAATCACACCTGGCCAATAAAGAATTCTAATATCTAGTGAATATCAATGTTACTCAAGGGCACATTCTTCCTACAGATACAAGAAGCAAAAAAATGGAACATCTAGAGAGAACCCAAAGGTGCTTTCTCAAAAGAATCTCCACAGACATCTAGAGAGAACTAATGTGATTGCAAGCTAGAGAAAATATATATATATGTATATGTATGTATGTACATATATATGAAAATATATATATTCAAATTATATTTATACTTTTACCTATTATCTTATATATGCTTGACAAATAAATAAATAAATAAATAAATAATAAGAATCTACAATTACAAGAAGATTTGGACTGGATAAATGCAAAATGAACATATAGTATATTATTAGTGTTTTGTGAAGTTAATTTGTTGTTTGCTACCAACACCAACCTTAGGCAACAAAAATGCATGTGGTGCACATGGATGTCACCAAATAATCAACATCAGTACCAAACTGACTATGTAATAGAAGATGGAGAAATGAAACCCAGTCGGATTATAGGACATGAATTATTGTAACATGGAAAATGGAAATTTTTCTAGGGAAAATTGTAGGGAATGCTTTGATTCGAAGATTTGAACTGGAGTATATACAGTCAGAATACAAGATCAATGTAAGGAACAGATTCAGTATCAACTTATCTGAAAAAGAACCTGTGACACTACTGTGAGAGACAAGAAACATTGTGAAAACTGATGTAGAAAAAAATTGCATCTGTTCAAAGAGGAATGATCCAAGTAACTTTCAGAACAAGCCATCGTGATGGTCAAAGGAAGACAGGAAATGAAAGTTCCTCTGCAACAAGAAGGACATGCAGGATGAGGAGCAAATGCAAACTTTCAAGGTCAATGAAGAAAGAGCAAGCAAAGGTATCTCAATCAAGAATACAAATAAAAAGAATAAAATAACAGGAGGCAAAAAAGAGAGTCTGATGTTGCAAAGATATATACCATTACTATGTGGGATGTCAGAACTATGAACTAAGGCAGACTTGATGTTGTCAGAGCAGAAATGTCAAGAATGTAAACCTTGACATTCTGGAATCAGCAATCAACTGGAATGGGTCATTTCACATGAGAGTAGCATCAGACCTTCTACGGTGAACAAGAATATCAAAGAAATGGTATAGGCATCACTATTAATAAAAGAAGTCAGTGTTCAGATAAAATCCAAACTATGACAGGATGATTTCTGTATATAAGCAAATCCTTTCATTGTTACAGCAATCCCAGTCTATGTTCTTCTAACCAAAGATGCAGAGGAACCTGATTTTGAACAGAGCTATGCCAACTAACAATGTCCTATTAATACAACCCACAAAAAGGCCATGTGTCTCAGTGAGCAACTGGAACACTTAAAGTTGGAATTAATGTAATATCTGAAATAATGGAATTATTTTTTACATCAATTGGTCTTGATGTAAAAAATGAAACTTTTATAGAAGACACAGATAGAATCTTGAAATTATAATTGATGTATTATCATGCATAATATTAACAATCTCAGAACGTAAGGAATCTCTTATTGAAGGTAAATGTAATGGTCTGTAAGAATGTCCTTGTGAGAGAGGAGGAGGAGGAGGAGGTGATGATGATGATGGTGGTGGTGGAGGAGGAGGAGACAAGGCAACAGATAAGAGACAGCTGATTCCACTGAAGTAATGGGGACATGGCAATTGTCTCAGAAGGGACCTTCCCTAGTTTTTTTGGACTGTAAAGGTGAGGGAGGAAAGATTCTGTTAATGTAACCTTACATTAAAGTTAGTGTAATATTATGGTTGGTGGTGCTTCTCTGGACTATTTTGAAGGATTGACAGTAAAAGACAACAGTGGAAAAATCAATGGGGCGGGGAGGAGGAGGAGGGAATATTATCTTAACTGCTGGTTCCAACAGAATGCAAATAAGTAGAACAGTAGTGGAAAATAATAACAGATTGTTTTCATGGATTCAAAATCCACAGGACAAGTGACTCTAACTGAATTAAACCTGCTTCTTTGGAGTTAGTCTATGACAAATGTAAGCAAAACATTATGGAATAGAGATATCACACTGCCACAAAAGTACATAGTGTCAAAGAAAGTCATAAACTTTCAAACTGTTACATATGATTGTAAAAGCTGGGTCATCAGAAAGGCTGAATGAAAAAAAATCCATACTTGAGAACTGTGGCATTGGAGAAGATAGTTGATAGTATTTTGGACAGCAAGAAGTACAGATAATTCAATACTAGATGAAGTTAAACCAGATTGTTCAATGGAAGCACTAATAATGAAGTAGATGCTTAAATACTTTGGACAGCTGATGCAGAAGCAAAAGTCTTTGGAGAACAACTTGATGAACTGAGGGCAGTAGAAAAAGGATTTAGAAAAAGGCAAGATCCCTAAACAACATCACTAATAATGTACAAATTTACTAGTATTCAGAAAAGCAGTTTTGTTGCCAAGGTTTTTTAGAATTGGTTTGCCATTTCCTCCTTCTTAGGGCCGAGAGAGTTGGACTGGTTCACGGTCATCATTAGGCTTTGTGCCTAAGGCAGGGTCTTCCACTCTCTAGCTTGTTGTCTACTGAATAGAACTAATTTTAAGTGATACTCTTAATAAAATCATAATTTTAATCATTCTGTAAACCCCAAAAGTAAATTTGTTTACAATATTAATAATGCAGATTATAAAAAATTACAGGTTAGACATGACTGACAATAACACAAGCCAATATTCCCCTAAGAAAGATATACAAGATATCACTTCTGGTCATTGCCCTTTTAATAGTCCGCAGGCTGCCTTTATATAGATTATTTATTTATATATGTATCTATTAGCTGCTTCTTTATATAAATTTCTTTCTTTTGCACACTTCCTTGAGCACCATAGGTGGTATATAACATTCTTTCTTTCTCTCTTTTCTCTCAAAAGATTATGCTTAAAGCTGTCTGTGATATGCTGGTTTCCCATTAAAAATACATATTATTTATTTAAACAATTTATGTGGCCATCCATCTCCCAACAGCACTCTGGGCGGAGCACAAAGATTAAAACAATAGCTAGAAGCAATATCCCATGATGCCTGAAGTGAACAATACATCCAGTCACAAAAACCACTTCAGCAACACAGCTTGCCTGATCTGGGAAAATTAATTAATTAATTTTCAAAAAGCAGGCATTCATGACCATTGGCATGCATGGGCATGCAGTTGGAGACCCAGGCTGTAGATTCAACATCAATCCTATGGCGAGCTACTGAATCTGCACTGCAAAAATCCAGATGATGGCTAGGTGGCAGCATAGAATTAGAATTGACTGTATTGCTTGGCTGTCATATGATGACATTATATGATAGTTTTGATGAATGCAGTCTTGGACATGGATGAATTCTGTATGAACGTGAACTAAAACCTGCACCAAGAATCTCCAAATTGTTTTAAAGCAGTACCTCAATGGCTTACAGCAATCTGACATTAGAAAATGAATCCAAGACAATTTATTTGTCTTTATTGTCCCTGAAATCTCCTGGAATCCCTGCATTAGATTATTTAAAACAAAGTCCCTTAAAAGTTGATTTTCTAGACTTTGCATAATATACAACATATATATATATATATATATATATATATATATATATATATATATATATATATATATATATATATATATATATATATATATATATATTTGTTTTCTGAGGTTTTCGCGGGTGTTTGTATGTAGGTCTTTGGTTATTCGGGTCTTCTCCCACGTAGAATTGGAAGTATCTTGGCGACGTTTCGACGAAGTCTCATTCGTCATCTTCAGGCTGGTGTTCTCGGCTTCGTGCTTCCAGCCAATCAGAGCACAGCCAAGCCCTTAACCAATCAGAACATACCTCCACCCAATCAGAGCACAGCCAAGCTCCCACCCAATCAGCTCACACCCCCACTAGCATATATATGTATATGTATATGTATATATATACACACACACTTGTTGTACATTTATAAGTGTGGAGCAGGGGTGGGCTGCTGGGGGATCACAGGGGTTTGGGAGAACCTCTAGCTAAGATTTTGTGCAGTTCGGAGAACCCGAAATACCACTCCTGGCTAGCCCCGCTCACCCCACCCCTCCCCTCCCAGGAGTCCCCACATGGCCCGTTTGGGATGCAGGTAAGTGCATGTGGAGGCTCAAGGAGGGAGAAAAACGGGCCTATCGGAAGTTTAGGATAGCTGGAATGTGTCAGTTTCTGGCTTCCAGAGGGCCTCTGAAGCCTGGGGAGGCCATTTTTGCCCTCCCAGAGACTTGAGGAAAGCCTTCGGAGCCCGGGGAGGGCAAAAATGCCCCTCCCGCCATGGTGCAGAAGACTGACTAGGCCACATCTACCATGGCCACGCCTACCCAGCAATCGGGCAGAGAACCCCTTGCTAAAATTTTTGAAGCCCACCCCTGGTGTGGAGTCCTTGATGCATTCTGAACTTGGTTGTTTTCCTGCAAATATTTCATCACCCATCTAGATAAGATCATCAGTGAAGTTGTACTGATGGATTATTTAGTTGGATAATAAAATGTCTGCAAGAATACAAGCTCATGGAACGCCAAGGACCCCACAGTTCAGCCTTGAGCTACAAATATTTGTGTCTATTGGTACGTTATATAGACATCAAAGTTGACTCCGCCTTCCATCCTTTCGAGGTTGGTAAAATGAGGACTCAGCTTGTTGGGGGCAGTACACCGACTCTGTAAACCGCTTACAGAAGGCTGTAAAGCACTGTGAAGCAGTATATACCAGTAAGTCTAAGTGCTATTGCTATTGCTATTGCTATCAAAACATTTCACTAGCATTGATGATGTTACCTGGTTTGGTAATGAAACATCTGCAAACAAACAACCAAACTCAGAGAGCATGAAAGACTTCATAGTTCAACGCCAGGCTTAAAATATTTCCTTTATTGGTAGATACGTTTCTTAATCAATTAGCAATGGAATGTTTGTGGGTTGCTGACATATTTGAAAACACATTTGGACCCAGTCTCTTTCAACGCATCACCTAAATTATGTATTTGAGGTACAAATTAGAACTGTTTGCCTCCAGCATTGTATCTCAGAGAGAAGTACTGTAATACAAAATATTATCAGGGAATTCGCCATGCAGTGAATTCATCTCTTCATATATATATATTTTGCTTTTGTGCAAATCCAATCCACGGCACTTTTTTTAAAAAAAAATATTAAATACTATGAATCCACTTCACCTGTCAGTGCTATTCAAAACACAAAATACAGTATGAATAGGAAGAATGTTCTGGGATCTTTCTGATGATTACGGTTGCTAGGAAAAGCACTTCCTGATATCTTTGTGCTTGGTGTCTGCGTCTCTCTTTGTGTACAGCCTAGGATGACAGGCAAATTCATATCAAGGCGTTTGGAAGGAGAAGAGAGAGAAAGGGGGAAGGGGGAGGAGAGAAAAGTTTAGAAATGTTTAAAGAACACAGCTTAAAGTTAAAAGGTGGATGTCATCTTAAATAATAGTTAAGAGTTATGATTTCTTTTCTACGTGGGATTATTGATATCAAATTGGAGAGAATTGTGCGGGGTGTTTCTGCCCCAAATGTGAACGCAAGACAGATTTGAATTGCCTTAAAGCAGAAGGCTTCCCAAGATTTACCAAATGTGACATTTTTATTTTCAACCCTGCTCACCAAATCGCTTTGGATAAAGTGGGAGGGTTTTTGAGCTTGCAATAAAAAGCAGTAACCCTGTGTTTAAAAAAAAGAAAATCAAAACAAAGAGCAAGACTTTGATTAAACAGAAGTTTATGCAGATTTTTCCCCCTCCTCTGTTACCATGAAGACTCTAACAAGGCTAATCTAAAATGATTCTTTGCAGTCTGATTTCCTCTTTATTACATTAGAAAAGTCTTTATATTTTCCAGCATCTTTAACCATCTGAGCATTTAAAGCCATCAGTGGGCATGAAAACCCTGCATCCATTGCATTGCCCCGAAACAGATTTTTGCCCAATCAAGTTCCCTTTAAGACTATTGGATTATCACTTCCTCTTTTCCAAGTTGAGTTAGAAATCGGGGAGGTTCAATCAGCACCCATGAAGGGCTGGGGCCATATTGGAAGCTGCCCTTCTGTCATAGTAATGGAGGACTTAAATAAGGCTTCTTGGATATCACATCTGATGGAGAAATGAAATCTACAGGAGCAAGTTGTGATGTATCTGGTGCTGGAACAAATGTATTTTTAAACTTTTCCACCTGTAGGAATGAAATAGACAATTTGTCCAAATTTCTCCAAACAAGGTAGGAACTTTCCAACACTTTCACAAGGGCAGAATGCCAGCTGAGAGTTGAGGGTAGTACTGTTCCTGAAATCCTAATGAGGTTTAACTGAAGTATAGGTAAAGGTAAAGGTTCCCCTCGCACATATGTGCTAGTTGTTCCCGACCCTAGGAGGCGGTGCTCATCTCCATTTCAAAGCCAAAGAGCCAGCGCTGTCCGAAGATGTTTCTATGGTTATGTGGCCAGCATGACTAAATGCCAAAAGCGCATGGAATGCTGCTACCTTCCCACCAAAGGTGGTCCTTATTTTTTTCTACTTGCATTTTTTACGTGCTTTCGAACTGCTAGGTTGGCAAAGCTGGGACAAGTAATGGGAGCTCACCCCGTTATGTGGCACTAGGGATTCGAACCGCTGAACTGCCAATCTTTTGATCAACAAGCTCAATGTCTTAGCCCCTGAGCCACCATGCCACTTAACTGAAGTATAGTTTGAGGGAATAGTTAAGGCACCAGGCTAGAAACTAGGAGACTGTAAATTCTAGCCCTGCCTTAGGCACAAAACTAATTGAGTGATCTTGGGCCTGTCACTTTTTCTCAGGCCTAAGAAGGACACAGTGTTAAACCACATTCCAAAAACCTTCTCAAGAAAATTTCAGGGATTAATCCATCCAGTTGCCAGGAATCAAAAACTGAGTTGAAGCCTACACACACAGGAAAACAGGGAGATAGTGGGGTGGGGTGGGGGGGATAAGCATTCACAAAAGTAGCCTTTTGTCATTATGACTAAATAAATACAAGAAAGTATCACTCAACCCTTGAGGATTTTTCTTTCATCAAATTGAACATGAATTGATAGAGAAAATGGGAGGAATTTCTCTGCCTGGCATATGCCTGGTAAGAGACTCCCTTTTTACACATTTTAAATAAAAGAAGGAATAGATATGCTAGTACATTTTTAGTCTGCTTTTATATAGCTTTGGGAAAATATTTTATATTTTTTAGGATTGCCATGAAATTCTTGAATGACATGCTATGGAAATATATGACCGAGGTATAGTTATAGTAAAGTAGGAAAGGATAATTAAATAACAGCAATTACAATAATAGTAATAACAAAAATGATGATGATCATAGACTAAAAGCTAAGTTGGGTAAAGTACAGATGGATAAAGGACAATACAATTTAACATCACAAGAATTTTTTTGGTGATTGTATGGTTTTGGTTCATTCAAGGCGCAAACACCATTAAAACATACTTATTTCTTCCATTGAAATCTTTATGACTATGCAGTATAACCATCCTGTGAAGTCTTCTCAAGGATGAATAGGCTTTCTTCCATCCTTGGCCTTATTTTTATGAAATAAACATGCTTGAAACTAGTCTTCAAAATCTACTTCATTCCCCTGGGAACAAAATCTGTATTGAGAAAATACTAAATACTTGAATTCTTGGACAAAGTGGATAGTACAATGGCAGTATTAGAGTGAGTTTCTGGTTTAACAGACATGTAAATTGCTTCACTTTGAGGATAGGCTTATCAACTTAGACAGTAACATTTAATTTATGGTTATGGTGAATACCAATTGCTTGATGCATCCAGTTGACCAGAACCACCACTAGAACCTGCTATAATTGAGCAGGGGCTGAAACTCCATTGTGTTAACTAGACCAGGGGTCTCCAACCTTGGGCACTTTAAGACTTGTGGACTTCAACTCCCAGAATTCCCCAGCCAGGCTGGCTGGGTCTTAAAGTACTTAAGGTTGAAGACCCCTGAATTAGACAGCTCACCAACATTTGCCTTAAGGTCCCTCATGAAAAAACTATTTTTATGACCCAGCTTTGTAAGCAATCTTGATTATTGATTATTATCAATAATCAAGATTGTAAGCAATCTTTGTAAGCAATCTTGATTATTATATTTATATACTATTTAAACATCTTACAGTACTCCAGAAGAACATGGCATCTAAGGTACAATAGAAATAAAATTGATGGTGACATCCAAGCTGCTAACATTGCTTGGAGTGCTGGGTTACAGTCTCTGGATAACTCTAGATATGATTCAGAGCACATGAATCCAATAAACAAAGAGCCAGCCAGCCAACTATCTAATGATGGATGATGAAGGCCAAGAGTTTGACCAGGACACCTTTAGACATGTCCTGGACCCCAGCCTTGCAATATAGGAAAACTGGTACATGCATGTTCTGCTTCTGAAGGTAATCAGGTGGACTACCATTGAAGAGATCTTGTGTCCACAGCCTGCCAGTGATATTTTAGATGAGACCTCCAAGCTGGTCCTGTGCTTGGGGAAGTATATATGACTTGTGTTAGTGGGTAGAATCTTGCTTGCACATTTTTGTTCTGAATGTTCACTTGGTGAAACATTTACACCTATAGACTCCTATATAGAATACCTGTAGACTCCATGTTTGTATAGCAACTTGAACATATACCCGTGTTCAAATTTGTATACATATGTAAAGCTTGTTTTCAAATTAGATGACTATGGTGAAAGTAGATCTAGCTACATCCCTTCCATGAGTTTATTTATCACGGATTCTGAAAATGACCTGGATACAACTAAAAATGCACCAAATGTACCCACTAATCAAGCCTTTTTTTCCCCCTCAACTCAACTCAACTCAACTCAACTCATTCATTCATTCATTCATTCATCCGTTCAAATCAACCCTACAGTAGTCAAATTTGCATTCTGGAAATTTGGAATTAGCTTTGAATCAATTGCAAAGTGAGAGGCTAAGAGGAAAAAAAGCACGGGCTGTTCAATTTGAAATAATAACTTTTGTAGATATTTAGGTCATCCATGGAGATTCAGAAATATTTTTCAAACAGTCTCATTGCCAGGTACGTAAACAAGCTGACAAATAGGCAGGCAACAATGGAATCATATTTTACTCAAAATATGCTCAGAGGAGGATATATTTTAGAAAAAAGGCAACAAGAAAAATACATACTTGGGAAAACTCCATTAAATACATAAATAAAGAAGAAATGAGAAATAGGGAGAGGGAGGAGGGATGATTCGATTTTTTAAAAGTACCTACTGGGGATAATTGTATTAAAAATGAACAGAAGAGAATTGTATGTGAAAAGATACCACGTGGACAGTTCTACACATCCTTATGCAAGCCTACTTTAAAATTCCCCCTTAGGTTCCATTAACAAAACATTTCCAATTATTATGTTGGAAATATTTCTCGGGTTGCATTAATAATCACTTCTGTGTAAAAACAACATATTATAACCAGTATGCTCCCCTGTTAAATTAGTTTTGGACTTCCTAATTATCCATTTTGGCATGTGTGGGAGAGGCAACCATGTCACTACCTTATTAACTTTGGCTTATTGTCAAAAATAAAGTATCAGTCTTAAACCTGGAATTTTTTTTTCACCTTTCAGCTGTTTTCAGGTTACTTTATGACACATTCCAATTATTTATTCATTTATTTATCTAAATTGTTTTCATGTGACGTCTTCGGGGGGGGGGAACTTCCATAATTGTTAAAAGAAAGAAAGAAAGAAAGAAAAAGAAAGAAAGAAAGAAAGAAAGAAAGAAAGAAAGAAAGAAAGAAAGGAAGGAAGGAAGGAAGGAAGGAAGGAAGGAAGGAAGGAAGGAAGGAAGGAAGGAAGGAAGGAAGGAAGGAAGGAAGGAAGGAAGGAAGGAAGGAAGGAAGGAAGGAAGGAAGGAAGGAAGGAAAGAAAACCAGACAGAAAAAGAAAGAAAGAAAGAAAGAGAGGAAGGGAGGAAGAGAGGAGGGAGGGAGGGAGGGAGGGAGGGAGGGAAGGAAGGAAGGAAGGAAGGAAGGAAGGAAGGAAGGGAGGGAGGGAGGGAAGTTATTATTGTCTACTGTCTGTCCCCTGCTAGAATGCATTCTGTTTAGAACTGTTATGCTGTATAAAGGTGTTTTAAAGATCAGGAGCCATTAAAAAAAAAAAAAAGTACTGTAGGTGCCTTGACATTGGCCATCAATAATGAGCATTTGGATTACAAACTAAGCAGGAGAAATATGCTAATCCTCCTTAGTATGGAGACCAGCAAAATATGCTACTTTTTAAATGACAACAGTGTTTTCTTAATTTGTATCTTTGGCTATAAATCTCCATAGGTATATAAATCCCATGCATCGAGGAGTCCTCTTTTATAATTCTCTGCTTTGGAGGGTTTGTTTTCTCTTTCTTGGTGATGCGTAGAGCCAATACTCTTAAAACCCACTGAAGTCATTCTGCTCCATAAGATGTCACTGAGAGGGAAAATCTTTTTCAGTGAAGAAGCACAGTCAGTTCAAGATATTTCCCTGCCTGAGGGAAGAACAGCAAGACAACCTCTCCTGCTCTGTGTATATTCTAACAAGTGGCTAAAAAAATTCAAGCGAGGATCTTGAAGAAAGTATAATTCCTTGTAACCTGTATAAGACAAATCAAAACTAGCTACCGGAAGGTATAGGAAGGTTTTATTTTAGCTTTTTTTTATGCTCAGTGAGGATTGGGAAAGTCAGTTATTTATGGAACTGTGATTTTTAAGAACAGTATTTAAATATCTAGTATAGCCAGGTTATAGAACCTATGATTGTTTTCCAATCATAGCAAAGACAATTAAAAAAGAGGAAGAGAGGGAGGCAGGAAGGCAGGCAGGCAGGAAGGCAGGCAGGCAGGAAGGAAGGAAATAATTTCAATCTCATGTGCGAACAAGTCCTGTGGTGTTCTACTTTAACTACATGTGAGTATTTTTCACTTACCCCCTGGGTAGAATTCTATTTCCTGTTACCTACTTGTTCCTTAACAATAATCAAAAAGTTATTAGCAGGTGGCTTGTGGCTTCCCGTTCTCTCTCAGTGGCTGCCAGACATTTGTTGTCACTTCAGGAATTTGTTCATAAGGAACACGCCAAGTATATTCCTGTTTCAGCAGAGACATTTCTGAACAAAAGTAATTGTTTAAAGAATAGAACTTCAACCAAGACCCGCATTTATGAATGGGAAAAGCAGCTGATGTTTGTGGTAAATCCTCGGGCTAAATAAATATCTTACTACTTGCAATTTTGTTTTGTTTTCTTTGATCAGGCTCTTGGAATCCTTCCAGAATCTTCTGCCAGAGCTTAGACTGTCACTAAGGAGGAGAATTCTGTTTGGAAAACAATTATGGCCCCTTCCGCATAGATGTTGGCTTCGCCTCTGCCGCAGTCCATGGTGTTTTGATGAATCTCCTGACCCCTCCTTGAGCAGGCCAATGCAGGAGTACTAAAAATGGCAGTTAATGAGCATTCCTCTCCTTTTTGGTTCTTTCTTTGGGGATTTATTTTTGAGTACCAACCAGAAAGCAATGGGGAAAATGATAGCAAGAAACAATAATACCTTCACTTTATGTATGGAGGAGAAACTCCAGAAGAAGAGAGAGGCAGAATAAGGCAAAAGTTCCTGCACAGAGTCCTTATCCTGCCCCGGAGACAAATTCCTTGTGTGTACAATCACATTTGGCCAAATTTCCTACCCTTCCATATCCTACCCTATCCTACCCTACCCTACCCTACCCTATCCCATCCCATCCCATCATTTTCTTACTGGCAAAATTGTCTTTGCATTGTATCATTCAAGAACTGAGCTGATCAATATGAGCATTGCTATTTAGGGATCTGGAAAAACACTCAATTTAAGGTATCCATTGTATCTGCTTTTTTGGTGATGGTGGGGATGTTGGGTGAGCAAACTCATATTTAAATTCAGATTTAGAAATGTGAGAACATAGCCATCTAAATCAAATACTGTATGTAAAAGGCAGTCTCTTTTTTAGAGGTTATTGATATTTTTCTCTGAGTCTTTCAGCCTACCATCAATCTCATGTCCCTTGAAATGTCCATACTGCTGAAAAAGGTGGAAGGAAAGAGAAGGCAAAAGTAGTAGGGTGGATGGACTCAGTTATAATGGCGAGAGGTACATAATTGGAAGACCTAAAGAGTTAGATCTGCCTGCTGTTTTGTTGGCATATTTTGTTTTAAATTAGTTGGGGTAAGATGCTTTCAACTAGATTATTAAATTGCTTCTAGTATCGAGCAGATGTTTTAGATATTCAGTGTAGTCAGTTTAAATGAAGACCCGGATTGTGGGGACAATAAGCTGACTTTGTATAAAAAAGAACACCACTTGGGGTGGGAGGCAAAAGTCCTACTAAGCAGGTATATACAAAAGTATGAAGGCTATTGCTTAACACATCATAAACTGCTCTGAGTCTCTGGAGAAGGGCGGCATATAAATCAAACCAATAAATAAATATAAATACATACATACATACATACATACATACATACATACATACATACATACGTATTGGCATACATCAGATAGGAGGGAAGACATTGAGCCTTTGAAGGAAATTTTAACTTTCTTGTTTAGAAATGAAACAAAACGAATGCAGTTTTTTGAAAGGGGCAATAAGTAGTTATGCAAAACATTTACCATTATAGGAATAGAACATTTTGGATAACTTCTGAATGTCCCTTTTCTCCCTAGATCAAATCAACCTTTCCTTGCTGGGCTGGGGGGTGGGGGGTGGGGGGAATTCTGCTAATTTTCCAAAACCATAACTAGTTTGTGGTGTTCTAGATAATTGTTCCAGAAAAAACAGCCTAACTGGCAAAAACAAGCCTTATTGGCAAGATAAAAGAATGCATGCATGTGATATATTTCCTATGGTATATAGATCATTAGAGCCATTGTACAAAAATTATATAGCCATTACGAAGGAATTCTAGTGACTGCTGTATATTAAAAGCAAGGTCTATGTATAACTATCAGTGCTTGAATCTCTTGCAGCTTTTTCTTACCTGTCCTGCATAAAAGGCAAGAAGCAAATAGCTTTTCAGTGAGAGATAGAGTTCCCATCTACGCTTTGTTTTGGCAACGGCCTGATCACCATGCAGGAATTAACTTTAAATGTCTATCTAGGTCATTTGTAGGTGAATTCCTCCTTTTTTTCTCCTTGTAACTGCTCTCATACAATATCTTAATCCAACTTGTAGAAGTGAAACTCTGGCAGCCTTAAGTATATAATTTCCTTCCTATTACATTATTCCTTCCAGTACAGGAGGTACCCAGTGTTTGTCATCTAAGAGTGTCATATCATTACATTGCATATTGCAGTGTAATGATGTGAAATGATTAAATGACAAAATGCCAGTTTGCTGCCAAAAATTTAAAGTGCCACACTTTTATTTGCAGATGGAAAAGCTATTATTAATTTCCATGCAGACTTTGCCAGCTGAAATACAAGCAGCCTGAAAATGAAGGTTGCTGCAATTGTAGCTTTGATTTTAACATAAGAGGTAGAAGGACTTGTATGTAATTGTCCAGATCTGCCCAGATCTGAAATCAGCTGACCAACCAAAGAGACTGTTTCAGTGCAGGTCTCCTGACAAATTACCAAGGAAAATAATTTTTAAAAAATCCTTTATTTTACAAAAGGGGAATAATGAACCATTTAGAACTTATTTATTAATCTATCATATTTATACCCACCACAATCATGCAAAGACTCTTGAAGGGTCATAACATTAAAGAAACACAGTAACACTACAAGTGTTTTAAAATAAAACCAGTAGTAAATATAAGCAAAGCTAAACTCCAAAAATCATCTGCTGATGGCCCATTAATCCCCTCCAGAAAAGTTCCATTTTGAGAAACTTATGGAAGCAATCAGAGTTAGGGCCAAACAGTCTTCTTGTGGGAAGTGGCCATTCCAGAAATTCGAAGCAGAAAAACAGGGCCTTTGAGACTCAATCCCCAACCTCCTGAAAATAGAACACAGCTCTGAGGGTCTTCCAATAGAACCTTACAATCTTGTCCCTAAACTCATTGTTAATTGTGATGTGACTATGGAAGATATTTGAGGCTGTGTGGCATCTGGATGTCCTTCTTACACACTGTATTCTAACATAGCAGAAGTTGATCCAAAGAGTAACTCAGTTCACATGCAATTTCACATAAATATATTTGGTGAACTTTAATCTGAAACTTATTTCATAATCCACAGTTGGAATACTTTACATTGGTCACCACAATGTAAAAAAAAGATGTTGAGACTCTAGAAAGAGTGGAGAGAAGAGCAACAAAGATGATTAGGGGACTGGAGACTAAAACATATGAAGAACGGTTGCTGGAATTAGGTATATCTAGTTTAATGAAGAGAAGGGCTAGGGGAGAGATGATAGCAGTGTTCCATTATCTCAGGGGATGCCACAAAGAAGAGGGAGTCAAGCTATTCTCCAAAACACCTGAGGGCAGGATAAAAAGCAATGGGTAGAAGCTAATCAAGGAGAGAAGCAATTTAGATCTAAGGAGAAATTACCTGACAGTGAGAACAATTAATCAGTGGAACAACTTGCCTCCAGAAGTTGTGAATGCTCCAACACTGGAAATTTTTAAGAAGATGTTGGACAATCATATGTCTGAAATGGTATAGGATTTCCTGCCTGAGCAAGGGGTTGTACTAGAAGACCCTTCCAAGGTTCCTTCCAACTCTGTTATTCTGTTCTGTTCTGTTCTGTTCTGTTCGGTTCTGTTCTGTTCTGTTCTGTTCTTCTGCTCTGCTCTGCTCTGCTCTGCTCTGCTCTGCTCTGCTCTGCTCTGCTCTGCTCTGCTCTATCCTGGCCTGGCCTGGCCTATCCTATCCTATCCTATCCTATCCTATCCTATCCTATCCTATCCTATCCTATCCTATCCTATCCTATCCTATCCTATCCCACCATTAATGCATTGCCATAGAAATGCTACTCCATGGTCAATCTTTTGGCTATTAAATAAATGCTTAATATACTGATGAAAACAGTGATAGGGAAATAGGCTGTCTACTGGAGCATTACATCACAGCAGCACTGAGAGTTTCTTAAGAGAAGTTAGGGAGTATTAGAGAAAACATAATTGTCAATGAAAATTCTCAGTCTTCAGGTAATGTTTCTGGTAGTTGAGTCACAGCAACTAGACTTCTTTTCTTGTTGGTTTGAAACATTTTGATGCTTATCCAAGTAGCTTCTTCAGTCAGGGCAAGTTGGTTAGAGGGACCCCATATATGTCCTCCAGGGAGATTTCATTTCTCACCTAATTTGGATTGGCTTATTACCTGCATAGCCAGAGAGTTGTAAATGTTCCAACTCCTAAATCCTTTACTCTAAGTGGGTCATTAAGTGTAGTCTCCCTGGTGAACCTACGAAGTGGTCATAATCTTCCTGTGGATTGATGAAAGAGCAGCATAAAAAATGGGGGTAGGTTGTGTCTAAGGCCTCCACCTCAACTGAGGGAAGGGATTTCTGCTTTGGCATAAATGTATTCTTTTGTCCTCTCTCAAACCATCGATCTTCCTATCTAAAATGTTAATATAGTCTTCAAAAGAGTGTCCTTTTTCTTTTAAAAGAAGTTAAACTGCTGATTCTGGTCATGTGGTGTTATAGATCATAGCAGCACAAGAACAAACACTAAGCACCAGACCAATAGAAGCACTACTTTAGACAGACCCTAAGGTGCAAACTGTGCAAAGAGTCTCAGGCACAGTCCAACACATTGTGGCAGGATATAAGATAAAGGCAGGAAACCATACACAACCAAGTTGCTGGCATTATGGACAGAAACATCTACAGAGTAATAGGCTAGACAAGGGATGGGGAATGATGGTCTTTTTATGACATGTGAACTTCAATTCCTGAGCCAGGAATTCTGGGAATTGAGGTCCACCAGACTTCATAGTAGTTCCGCAGACAAAAACCAGAAGAGAACTGGAGAGTTGTCAGTAGCATAAATGTAGTAGTGCAAACAGATAGCAACATCAGGAGGAAGGAATATGAGAAGCTGGAGAAGTATTGAGGCCTGAAGGAGGAACTAGAGAGGACGTGGAAAATAAAGGCCAAAGTAGTGCCAGTGGTGATAGGAGGCTATCACTCTTAAACCGGGAGAGTGGCTCCAATGAATCCCAAAAACAACATCACTCTCTAGAAGACTGGAGTGGTGGAAGCAGCTAAGACACTGGGAAAAACCCTCAAATTCCCAGGCCTCTGGTGGAGGACGAAAGATTGAGAAAGATGCATATACCACCCATAGGAGCAAGAAGGGATTTTTCAGAATTTCTTTTTTACTTCCCAGACTAATCTACAGACTTGGTATTTCCTGGTAGTCTCCCATCCAAGTGCAAAACCCTGCTTAGGTATTTTTATTTTTATTTTATTTTTTTAGAACCAGTAAAATTCAGTTAGGTGCTGCCACCTGCTGAAACTAAGGGGGAAAAAAGATGTGAGTTACACAAATCTCCCTACTATGAATATTTATACAAATAGAAAGACATAGTACAGGATGAGTGAGTGAGTGAATGAATGAATGAGTACAAATATAAACAACTTAGAACATATTATTCTGTAGAACAGTAGGTTTCTTTATGAAGTATTTTCAAAGCTTACTCCTCTTTTTCTCCTTCTGATTACGCAGAATCCCCACATTCATAGATATTTATTATCTAACTGTCAATGCTAAGCAGGCATCTTCAAACAACTTTAGAAACTGGCTACCTTACTTAGGAGCAAACTGTCACTGGGAAGCAGTTGTGGACTCCTCGTGATTTGGCAGAACTTAATTACTTTCTCTTTGCAACTTTCCTCTTGATGTTATAAACTGCCGCAGCTAAAAGAGCTGATGAAACAGAAAAAGCAGGAGTCCATGCCATTCAATGAGAGTCTCACCAGGTCTCCTAAAAGCAGTGCTTAACTTAAAGTAATGCATTATATTTGGAACTCTGTCTGTTTGACAATGCATTTCATGCCTCATTGCCTGCTAGTTGTGAGCTCGGATAAATACTCATATAGCAAATCCACATTTTTCACGTCAAAATGCCCTACAGTTCTTGCCTCCTCTGTTGGATGTCACTTGTTAAATAGAATCATGCAAGGTCTCACACTCTTCATACCATAAACTGTTGTGACATTAAACCTTAATCTGTCTTCACAGATCCCCAGTTTCTTCCCGCTATTAGATTATTTTTAAAACATCTTCTCCTTTTTTCAACTTTGCGATAATTTTCTTTACAAAGAATTAATTATGTCAGCAGAAATAGTTGAAGTAAGACTGAAGCTTCCCCAATGCAGAAGTGAGAAATCAGTTCATTGTAATTGTACTCTTTCCATAACCTAGTGTGGTTTTTGCCCTTTTTGAAAAAATGTATAGCATATTTCCCTGTTTTTATGATCTTTGAATCTAGGAAGGTTCTGTGGGAGGTAAGCAATCGTTTTAGATGGTGGGCACACTGAACATTTTGCTAACTTCTCATGAGCATTATGACAAAATGGCTTTGTCAGAGTGCTTTCATAGTCACAAAATGGTTGCCATTGTGGGCATGACCATTTGAAGGTTGCCAGAGGGCAAATGAATGAGGCGGTTCTCCATCTTCTCCTCATTTCTCAAGAAATTCTGTATTATCCCAGTTTACCAATGTCTTTTTATTGCCTTTGTAGATGGGGATGCTTGCAAACTAAGGATTGAGGACAGATGGATCCCAAGCCAGAGAAGATGATAAAAACATGTCAACCACTTGGTTTCAAGACCACCAAGTACCTTATGAAGTATCCTTTAAAATGGGCAGGTTGGAGGAAGAAGACTTAATTTGAAACACCTGCCAAAGATTCTAATCTAGATGAAGTGTGCCTGAGAGTTTTCAGCCAAGTCAAATTGAAGATTTGGGAAGTATTGAATCATTAGTGATTTTCTACTAAGCCCCAAATAGGAAGCCTGACAGTATTAAACTACAACGCCTATAATTTTTCAAAACGTGTTGCTATGCTCTATGCCATAGTTCATAAATATTATGATATGGATGTTCAGTGGATGACAATTCTGTAACAAATTTACAGAAGGGGTCAACCTGTTTTCCAAAGTACCAGAAGGCAAGACAAGAAATAATGGATGAAAACTAATCAAGGAAAGAAACAATCTGGAATTAAGGAGAAACTTCCTAACAGTGAGGACAACTAACCTGTGAAACAGCTTGCCTTCAGAAATCATGGACGCTTCATCACTGGAGGCTTTTAAGAAGACACTGGAGAGCCACTTGTTTGAAATGGCATAAGATCTCCTGCTTGAGCAGGGGGTTGGACTAGGAGACGTATAAGATTCCTCCCAACTCTATTATTCTGTACTCCATATATCTTCTCCTGAAAACTTACTGGGACTTACTTCTACTATATATTAGGTTCTTCAGACCCATTACAGCTCAGCCCAAGGTTTGTTCTGTCCCCGACCCCATGCACACACACCAACAAGCGTTCAGGAGATAACAAGCAACCCAGCCGGCAAAAACCTAGTGGCTGCCTGCCCAGAGTTTATTAGTTACAAAGAGAAGAGATAACTTCTCTCCACTTCTGGAACATCAAAGGTAAGCAGCTCAATAATTACAATTCAGTCCAGAGATAATCCAGTCTTAAAGCAAGAGTCCGGCAGTGCAGAATGGCATGGAAGCTTTCAGCTTTGTTCATCACAAGGTTTGACTGGCCACCATGCTCCCTTTTATATCCTGTGGGGTGTGGTCCAGTGACTCAGCTAATCTCTGGCACGCCTTCCCTTCTGCTGTGCACGTTTCTCCCTGCGTCGCTGTCGAGGATCCAGCCAGCACTTATCTCCTTCGTCACTGTCCACCTGTGGCTGCAGAGACGTGCTTGGCTCTGGGCCTATCTCTTGCCCTTTGGTGTCCTCCGGGGGCATTGCCAGAGAGGAAGGTCCTGGAGAGGGAGGCCTTGCCAACTCCTCCCTTTCACTCTCGGAGTCCTCTCCTGATGATGACACAGGCTCAGGCAATGGAGCCACAACAAGGTTCTTATCTGCCAAGGTAAGGAATTTCATAAGACTAGGGAGAATTAAGGCCTGCCTACCCTAAAAGAAATCTTAGTTTGAAAGAGCTCCATTAGAATTTGTAAGAAATCTTGGGTCCTGACCTGCTATGTATGTTGATTTATTCAGCAAAATGATTGTACTAAAAGGAATCCCTGCAGTGAACAATTGCTCTATTCATTTCTTTCTTTTATTTTATAAACATTTAACCTCTGATAAAATTGCACAGTCAATTCAGACTGCATATTGTACAACCAATTTGCGTCTACACAAGAGAATCAATTCTTATTTTTAAAGCTTGGGAGGATATTAAAGGATTTCCTTTTCTGTGTGCTCATAACTATGCGACTTTGCCTGGGAGAAGAGCCACAAATGGTTAGTTAGGTGACATCAAGTTGGATTCAACTTCTGGTGTCAGCATGGATAAATGGTCACAATTTGTCCTTAGTAATAACTTTTAGCTTTTCCAAAGACATTCCTGTAATCGCCTTGACCCTATCTATCTGCCTTATCCATTGTCTGCCTCTTTTTCTATCTCCCTCAACCTTACCAAGCATAATCATTTTTTCCAGTCTATCATCTGCTCGCATTGTACAGTGAAACTGTGTGAGTTTCTGCTTGCTGATCATCTTTTCAAGGGAGCTCTCAGTCTTTATTTGGTCCACAAGTGACTGACTGATTCATGTTGCAGTTTGCTATAATCTTAGCAACCTTCGCCAAACACAAAATTTGCCAGTGCTTTATCCTCTTTTGCTTACTCTTTCACTACTTTATATTACCACTAGAAAAACAAAATAAAATAAAAATAATAGAGCAAATACTAAGGCCTGCAGAGTGAAAATCTGGAGTCTGAAACTTATCTCCCAGAAGGTCTTTGTCTTCATAACTTGATCCTTCCTTCTGCATTGAGTAGCAAGAAGAAAGTTCCAGCTGCCAAAAGTTATTTTCCACCAAATGTTTGTCTCATATTTCCTCAACTTAACCAGTGGTGGGTTGCTTCCAGTTCGCCCTGGATTGAACGAACCGATAGCAGTGGTGGGAGGCTCCGCCCACCCACCCAGACGTCTCTGCGCATGCACGGAAGCTTCCAGCGCCCACCCATGAGTGAACCGGTAGCAACGGGATTTGAATCCCGCTACTGCCCTTAACCCTAATATGAAGAAGAATGGGGCCCCTCACATGTTGAACAACCTTTCTAGAATTAGAAAGTCAAAATATAAACACCAAAATAATTTAGGTCATACCATCTCCCGGCTTCCTCTCCAGCCTTGGAATATTGAACTCTCTCAAAGGGCTAAACAAAAATCAAATTATCTTTTTTTTTTAAATGTAAGCTCCTTTTTCGAGTATTAAAATTCAATATGGAAGAAGATAACTAAAGATTTTCCCAAATAATGATGGTCTGTTGCAAAAGAAGAGACTTCTTCCCAAATTCATAGTTCACAAATGAAATCATTACAGATTCCAAGACGTTTCTAAATAAATAAAATTAAATGTACTATGTTCATGTACATAGCCTGAGGTAAGAAATGAGTCTGAAATTAAGCACTCTATTTCATTTCTTATACAGAGAGATAAAGAAAATGAAATTGAGCACAACATAGAAAACAGACATTAAAAAGCTAGTGCAAATTCCAGACTATTCGTGCCACCTATTTTTTTTTCAGAAATAGAAATCTTCCTGAAGTCATGATCTTCTTCAATTTCCCAGGTTTTCCTGCTTTCAGAGATTTCTGACAGAAATCAGATTTCTACAGAAGCTGCTAAAGACTTTGGATGCACAATTCTTCATGTAGCTTTTCTCCATGGACTTCTACTCCTTTCTTTTAAAAAGATCAAAATTTCCTATCTAGGTTGGGATGATTTTATTCGATGTGGAATAGGAAGCAGAGTCTGCAATCTGGCTATATTGACAACTTCATGACTTTTGCAGTGACTGAGTCAGTATTGACTCCTGGCAAACTGCTTGAATTAGTCCCTGAAATGTTCTTGGCAACATTTTTCAGAACTGGTTTGCCACTGTATAGGGATGAGAAGGATAGATTGGCCCAAGGTCACCCAGCTGACTTTGTGCCTAGTGCTTTAATCACAGTACCAAACCTTAACACTATACCAGTTATGACTTCACATTTACTATTCTTTGTCATTTTTAATACAGCTTTTTCTGCCAGATATTGCCTGATTAACTCTCTCCCTCCCTCCCCTCCCTCTCCCTCCCCCTCCCTCTCTCTCCCTCTCCCTCCCTCCTTCTCTCTGTCCCTCCCTCTCTCTCCCTTTCCCTTCCTCCCGTCTCTTCCTCCTTCTCTCTCTTTCTCCCTCTCCATCCCTCTCTCCCTCCCTCCTTCTCTCCCCCCCCCCAAATCTCTGCTAACAAATGCTCAGTCCTGCACATTGGCAATAAAAATCAGAACATCAAATACAAGCTGGGTGGAAACGATCTAAAAGATGACCCACACTCTGTCAAGGACTTAGGAGTACTCATTTCAAAAGTTCTAAGCCCCAGAGCTCACATTAACAACATTGCTAAAAATGCATTAAGAGTTGTCAATCATATTTTATGAAGTTTATTTCCTGATGACCCAAATAATGGTATAGATGTACATATTCTTTTATTATATAAAGAAATTTCCTGATGGTCAGCATTAGGTCCTTTGGAAATATGCAGGAAGGAAAGGGTTAATTTAATTGTTTCTTTCCCCCACCATTCTTCTGGGAAATATCTATAACATTTCCATGGATTTCAAAGAAAACTATCCTTGGAATACAAGAAGCGGCTAAAGGATTTCTGATGGGACTATGCCAAGGAGGAAATAGTAAACTAGTCCTCCATCATTCTGAACTGCTCAGGAGTTGGAAGGGACTTTGGAGATCTTCTAATCAATTCCCTGGTCATGTCCAGGTACTATTCTGGACCAATGGCTGCCCAATTGTTTCTTAGAAACTTTCAGTGATGAAGCTCCCACAGCTTCTGGAGGAAAGCTGCTCACTGAATAATTGTTCTCACTGACAGAAAATTTATCCTTAGTTTTAGATTGGATATATAGAACAACAGTGTCATATCTACTATGATATTCTAATCGCTTGTGAATCTCTTTCTTTAAGAAGCTTACTTTGTGTAGGCCTAACATAATAGCATACATCGAAAATGAGTTTTTCATAGGTGCTGCACCTGATTGATAGTTGGCTATAATCCCAAAAGGCTTTCTACTGTTATATTTATTTTGATTTGGATAATTTAATTTTATACTCATTCTTTTCTTTTTCACAATTGCTTTACTAACCAGCCTTTGCAGTCAGCTTGAATATCTAATTTGAAATCTATGCTTTATTTTTGGCTAGAAAATGTAGGTTGGTATGCATACATAATATATATATATATAACATACCACTGCAGATTTTCCAAGTTTGCACTTAGAATTGTAGTATTAAGTATGGCAAGAAGCTATTTTAAGGAGTAGGAAGGAAATATCATTAAATCATACTTGATTCTCTAGAATTCCTTCATCTCATAATTGTCAATGTCTGCTTTTCCCCCATTTAGGGCAGTAGTTAAGTGGGTTGATTCTACATTTTGATAAAAGTTAAATTTTCTGAAGGAAAAATTGCTATTACTTTCTTAGTTTCAAATAAGAATATCTACTTTCTGTGTCTCTGCATATATGAAATCAATACAAAACAAAGAGATGAGTTGGATAGTTTTTTAAAGCAACTGAAATTAGAAAGGTGTAGAACAACAAATTAAGTTTCCATACACTTTTTGGGCTAAGACTCAAACCTAGATGGATTTTTTTTACTCTGTTTAAATAAAAGCTCTTCTTCAGACTGTTTCTAGGGGTCTTTCCTACATTAAGCTATATTTCTTCAGTATATTGGGTAACATTTCATTCATGTAAAATATGCTGAATCCCACAAAGAACCATTGGTGAGATACTTAAACACTCTCAAGACCTCATATTTCAAGGACCTTCCTGACATTAGAAAGACGGCATCTGACAAATAAGGTTGAATGAAAGGGCCGTAAAGGAAAAAGAAAAACAAATAATACTTCCCGCAAAGTAAAGAAATAGAAGATTTCCAGTAGAGAGATATATGCAAGGCATGAAAATTTCAGCTTCAAGCATATTGTAGTCTTGAGGGGAAGGGAAAAAAAATTAAACACAAGCTGGGATAAAGCACCTACCTAAGCAGAAAAAGGCCTTTTGGAGGCAAAAATTTGTGAGTAAAGTGTCTGTGACAGAAAGGTAATACGAATGATATACAGTTGCATTGTAGTCATTGGATCTTTAATTGAGCAAACAGATGTGTTCTTGCATAAAAGAGCTTGAGAACAGACTGAGAACGAGGTGTTGCTGCTTTGTTTCTCCTTGCCACACATTGGAAGGATGGGTAAATTCAAATGATTTAAAAAATAATTGGTCTGACCCAGCAGCTGAGTAGCCATTTTGGAAGGAGTAAAAGAAGTGTTACTTAGGTGACAGAATTCAATTATATATGTGCCTACACAAACACACAGATGTCTCAGAAACGTCAGCCTAATAAGAACAGAATTGTCTCCCTTTTGGAAATTCCAGTGCTTTCTTTGGGAAATTCAGGATGCTTTCCATCTTATTTACCACGTGCCTATCTTAAACTAGGTTTATTTGCTGTGTTATTTTGGTGGTTGATTCCAATATATTGAACATATTGCTATTTATTGTGTGCATCATGGCGAATTAGATCCCTCTGATTTTCACTTACCTTTTTTTGCAATTATAATCTAACATCCTACCTCCCAGCAGTGAAATCTTCTGAGGTCTGTTACCGGTTCTGTGAGTCTGCTATTGAGATGGTGCTTCTTGAGTGCATGCACTCTTTGCACACATGCATGCCTGAGGTGCATCTGCGCAGTGCTAAAAAAGGAACATTTTGAAGCCTTCTGAGTCTGCAAAGGTAAGTAGAACAGCGAGGGAGGGGGAATCTGCTGTGCCACACGATTTATATTAGCTAGAAAGCAGGAAATCTGATGATTCTAGCTAATATAAATTGCACATCACAGCTGATCGTCGCCCAGCTGATCATCAGAAATACTGGTTCAGATGAACTAGTAGCATTTTTTACTGCTGGTTCTCCTGAACCGGTAGCATTTCACCCGTTACCTCCATTTCCATTTAAACTAGAGATTCCTGCTTTTCTTGTTGAAATGAACACCTTCTGTTTTCTAATAGCATAGAGCAGTGATTTAGATCAACCAACTTGTTTAGATCAACAAATCAGTGTAATTTATAATTGATGTCTCAGAGGCGGGGGAGGGGGGGTCTGTGGGAGAAGGTCCAAAAATTAACAGCATGATTACAGCTGTACAATCCCATTCTTTTTATCTAAGCATTGTTGAATAACCGATCTCTTTTTTTTCTGAATTTCTGAATTTCCAGCCTCTCCCATCTGTCTTTAATGGACTTCATTAGTCCTTTAGTTATATTTGACCTTCTGTGAACCTGATTCAGTCTATAGAGCAGAGGTGGTGCAGTGGTTAGAGTGCAGCACTGCAGGCTACTTCAGCTGACTGCTAGCTGCAGTTTGGCAGTTCAAATCTCCCCTGTTCTAGGTTGACTCAGCCTTCCATCCTTCGGAGCTGGGTAAAATGAGGGGCAGATTGTTGGGGACAATACGCTGACTCTGTAAACCACTTAAACAGGGCTGTAAAAAGCACTATGAAGCGGTTTATAAATCTAAGTGCTGTTGCTATTGCTATTTGAATTCTTCTTAGAAAGTGGTGACCATAGAATTAGACTTGAGATGGAAACTGCCATGCAAAGAAAAACTTTTTAGGGTAATGTCTATGGAGATTTTCAGTCATTCAGATCATGGTTGTCCCAAAGGTGCTTTTTCAAAAGGCAACTGGACTCTCTGGTTCTTCTTTGAAGACATTTTGCTTCTCATCCAAGAAGCTTCTTCAGCTCTGGCTGGATGGTGGGGAATGGAAGGATTTATACTCCTTGCAGACAGCTGGGCATTTGCATTCTTTCAGCAAGTCGTTAAGGTCACCTGGAGATTTATCTGTGTCCTCAGAGTCACCCGAGTGGTATAAATGGGTGTGGAGCCTTCTTGGAACTGTTAAAAGGACTGTGTTGTAGATTGGAGATAGATGATGTCATATCCCTCCCCCTCTGTTGAGAGAGGGCTGTTCAATTTTGGCTGTTTTAATTTCTAGGGTAATTTGTCAAATGATTTCCTATAGGACAGGAAACTGGAGCACTTATCTTGGAAACTTATCAACAACTCAAGTCTAACCATCTTCCTGGTGAAGCCCCATAGAATATGCAATTCATTTATGCTTTGTAGTGCATGTTGTTGTTGTTCAGTCATTGTACATGTCTGACTCTTCACAACCTCATGGACTATGGCACACCAGGCTCCTCTGCCCTCCATTATCTCCTGAAGTTTGCCCAATACATTGTGTCATCTAACTGTCTCATTCTCTGGTGTCCCCTTCTCCTGTTGCCTTCAATTTTTCCCAACATCAAGGTTTCTTCCAATGAATCCTCTCTTCTCATTTGGTGGCCAACGTATTTGAGCTTCAGCTTCAGTTATCTGTCCTTTGAAAGAACAGTTGGGGTTGATTTCCTTTAGGATTATATTATATTACTCTTTACACCTATTATTATACCTATATAACTACTTATATTACTCTTCCAGTTATAATGAAACTAAGGTATTCAACCTCATCAGAAATCTGAAATATTTGCAGGCAGAGAGGTTTGGAAATTACGTTAAGGGTGGCCATAGCCTGCACAATTCTGTCCTAGTTGGTACAACTCTGAGCATATGATTTAAGTTTCTAAAAACATCTTCACATTAATTTCTGTGTCCTATTCAAAGTGCAGATGTTAGTTTGGGATTTGTGTACCTAAAGAAATGAACAATCTTCAGTCAAAATGTGCCAACAAAATTTTTGAGATTATGGTGCGATTATTCTTTTTCCTAATTATTCTTTCCTGACATTATTTGGATACTTAGTACCAGCTAAATATTGACTTTCAAAGTTTTATCTTATTTAGGCTTTTGACTGTTTCTAGTTTTTATATTATTCTTTTTATTTAATTTGGTACCATTTTATTGAATTCAGTGCAATCTATTGAAGCAGAGGGTAGCAAAACAGCAAATAAATAAATGTATTTATTTAAATGTATTTATTTGTACCCTGCCTGCTTCTTAAGTCTGAGAAAATGTGACTGGCCCAAGGTCACCCACCTGGCTTTGTGCCTAAGGCAGGACTAAAACTCACCACTTTCTAGCCTGGTAACTTAACCACTAGAGCAAACTGCCTCTCTAAAAGCAATTATAAATAAGGGAAATTCTATGAGGTAGGATGAAAATGTCAAAGAAACTGGGCAGTTTTTAACTTTTAAAGCATCATTGTTCCTATTATACATTTCATAAATATATGACCTACCAAATCCCTCAGTGAGGACTGCATTTAAAATGCTTTTCACTCACATTTTGAGGATGGTGTAATAAAACAGTACTTTATAACCCATACAAGTTCTATTAAATAAGGGCACTGAAGAACCCCTGTTCCATCTGAGATAGGCTTGTCAACTTAATCTAATTTCCATGACCGTGCGCATGAACCATGGTAAAGCTATAGTCCTCTCTGGGTGGTTTTAAGAATTAATTATTTAGGTTTCCTATTTCTATTTAATAATATCTGCACATTACTGCATTTCATTTATTCCTTTATGGCTTACAATATTAGTCTAATTATTACTCTGGGTACCTCCATGCATGACATGATACAAAACATTCTGTTCATCAAACTACAGAACGAACTGCTGAGCCAGGCCAACCATAAAGCTGAGGAAAGTTTGTTAGGCCCAATATGCTAATAAATTCTGGCAAGATGCTTGTTGCAAAAATGTCATCTTGTCAAAGACTTAATCATGGCTGATTGTCTTGGTATCTTTATATTATATTGGGAGAAATTATTGTTTACAAGTTCAGCGCCTGTGAGCTTCATTGTTTCACTGTTTTCTTCCCAACCTAAAACTATTGAGAAGCTGAGGAAATGAACATTGAAGTCTGATTTGCTTCTTTTATTTGTCTAAAAGCTTGATCCAGTAAAGTTGTGAGAAAAAGGATAAATGAAATTTGTTCAGCACTATAAAAAAAAAAAAGATCAGTATTAATAATTTTACAAGTTAGAGCGATGTATTTTTTTTACATCGAATTTATTACTGCAGTAAGTAGTAAAGTGATCAGCTACAGATAGTATCTGCTTCAGGGGTGGGTTCTACTTACCTTTACTATGGGTTCACAGTGGGGCTGCGTGCGCTCGCTTCATTTTTGTATACATGCGCTCTTTTGCACATGCACAGAAGCAATTTGATGACTTTGGGGTCGGTGGGCAGAGCCTCCCCCAGTTTTACTACCGGTTCTTTAGAACTGGTGCGAACCAGGGGCAACCCACCACTGATCTGCTTTCACTCATATTGTATAATGCAGTAGTTCTCAATCTTTTCTTCATCACGGATCCCTTTTAAATAACTTTTGCGGCCATGGTCCATGGCCACGGACAACCAAGGCTTAACTCAAGATTTAAATAATAATATTTCTTCAAACCTTCACAGACCCCCCTGTGATGACATTGTAGTCCCTCAGTGGTCCATGAACCACAGTTGAGAACCACTGGTTTTAATGTATTAATAGATAATTGTATAAGGAAAGCTTGTAGGAATTTAAATATGTGTTGGATATATGAATGGATCTACATTGTTGTATGCAGACAGTGATACATTTTTGGCTGCCAATCTTCATGATTTGCAGTGAATATTTGATATATTGCTGGATGCAACAGGGAATATGTATCTGAAAATGAATGTATCAACGATGAAGTTGGTTGTGTTTGCTAGAGTCAAGCTAGAACAGATATATATATCTGTCCAGAAAGGGACGTCCCAATCTACAAAACAGATAAATCTGAACACAAACCCAAACTCTGGCTTAGATATGTAGATGACACTTTCGTAATTTGGCCACATGGAAAAGAAAAACTGGACTACTTCCTCACACATCTTAACAGCCTAAACCCCAAATACAATTTACTAAGGAAATAGAAGCTAACAACCAACTCCCCTTTCTGGACATCCTAATCTATAAAAAACCCAATGGCTCCCTAGGACACATCATCTACCAGAAAAAAACACACACCGATCTCTATTTAAATGCACAATAACATCACCACCCTGCACAGATCAACTCCGTAGCCAAGACTCTCATCTTCATAACCAAACATCTAGCCGACAAAGACCACCTAAAAACTGAATTACACACTCTCACAAACGTATTAATCTCTAACAGATTCCAAAGAAACATAATTACCAACCTAATCCAAAGGGAGACACCCACCCCCAAGAACCGAGACACAGAACAGGACAACGGCATCGCCCTCGTCCCTTACATCAAAGGCACCACAGATAAAATCAGCAAAATTTTCCAGAAACACAATATCAAGACAGACTTCTGCACTGACCAAAAAATAGCCAACATCTTAAGAAACCCCAAAGACAAGATCCAGCTAGAAAACAAAGGAGTCTATGAAATACCATGCAAAATCTACCTAGCCACATACATTGGACAAACAAATAGGAGAATAAATGCATGCATTGTAGAACACAAGAACACAATCAGAAAAGAAGAAAAAACTTCCTCCCTTTTCCAACACCTTAAAATAACAGGACACGAAATTGACTTTGAAGGAACCAAATTAATCTCCAAAACTGAATACTTCAACAAGAGAATAATCATGGAAGCCATTGAAATAGAGAAACACCCCCATAACATGAATAAATGCAATGATACCTCCCACCTACCGGAACTGGAAACTAGCCCTAATCAACAGAAGAGTCACAGCCACAAAAATTAACACCAGACCCAAGATAACACATGACACCACCACCAATCATCCTCACCAGATTCATACCCAAACCCATCCCATAGACGAAACACAACCACCATCCAGAAGCCAGACCATGGCAGCATCACCAGCTGCTGCACCCCCCTCCAATCCCTACACAAAGCAAACTGACCCAAGCCATGAACACATAGCAAGACCTCAAACTCGGAGCCAAACCAAAACCCGGGATGTGGCATCACAACCATCTGCTCAGGACATTACATCAAAAAACTCAGGATATCACAACACTAGAACTCAGGATGTTAACACACAGCCCATTACCCAGGTAAAAACACAAAAGACTAGTGGGCACACATCAAGAACCTCACCCACACAGGATGTTAAGAAACAGCTGACTAATCTGCAAACATCATCAACTAATCAAGATGTAACAACACAGGCAACCAACCCGCTCACAGCAACAAAGCTAGCTCCCCACACCTTCCCACCAGTATTTATAGAGAAACAGAATATAGTGGGGTAGACCAGGTATCTTGATAGAAAAACACTTAATCTCTCCCCTGGCTCAAGCCAATGAAGGGAGGAGAACTTGTGGCTCAGAGGTTATTACAACTGCCTAACATGCTGACAGCCCAAGTTTGAATCCAAATAAGGGTATGGCTAGTTGATGAGAGTTATATAGCTTGAAATAAATCTATACTAGTCTTCCTTTATTTCTTTATCAGCGAAATATAAATTTTTATATGTAATATTTACTAAAGAGTGGGAAATGAATGGATGCATTTTAAGACTTACAAATTCTGGTAAAATGATACTGGGTAATAATGAAAGCCAGTTTAGTCTAGTTGTTAAGGCACCAGGCTAAAACCTGGGAGACTATGGGTTCTAGTCCCACCTTATGCTTGAAAAATCATCTGAGTAACTTTGAACTAGTCATTCACTCAGCTCAACTCACCTCACAGACTTGTTCTGGGGAAAACAGAAGGAGGAAGGAGAATTTGAGATATGTTTACCAAATTCTCCTCCAAATTAATTGCCTGGAGTTATTTATAAAAATAATAAAGGTGGAATATAAATAAATAATAAATAAATATGGTTATCTGTCTTTCTTGTTGGGGTGTTATGTGGCAGGTGCCTCTCTGAATGCTAAAGTCCCGAAGCATTTTAGCTTCTTCATTTTCTATTACTTTATCCTATTATTATTATTATTCCTGTTGTTGTTATTGTCAGAATGACATCTACCATCAACAGCAACAGCAGGTGAAAAATGAAACAGAACAATCCAACTTATGCCTCAAAAACTCTTATTCCCTTCTAATTTCACCATCTAAACTACCGTGGGAACATTGTTGTTTTTCTTTTTAAGAAGATAAATACTGCAACCTTAAGTATGCACATTTAGAGTGAATCACTATATAAAAATAATCAGAATCTATGCAGGAACAGTGGAATAAATAAGCAAACTGAAGTGCAGAATTGATATTTAGGGAATATTGAGGAATATAAATCCTGAAAAATTAGAGTTTCCCAGGGATTAAACATACCAGATGGCTGGTTATACCCACAGCATCTTGAAACAGAGGATAGAGTGTTGGTGATTGCCCTTAGAAAAATGGTTGCTATGCTCACTGTAGTTCCTCTACAAGTTACAGGGAAATAAACCTTGCTAGTTGGAAACATTATTTAAATTCAAAAAGTACCCAAATTCAGTCACCTTTTTGGAAGCAATGCATATTCAGAGCATGATTTTGTGGCTCTCAAAGGATAGTTAATATTCTAAAGCTGTGATGGCGAACCTATGGCATGGGTGCCACAGGTGGCACTCAGATCCATATCTGTGGGGCACACAAGTATTACCCTAGCTCAGCTGCAGTGTGCATGTGCGCACCGACCAGCTGATTTTTGGGCCTTCCGGGCCCAGCATAGGGGCCTCTAGAGGGCCTCCAGGGGTGTGTGGAAGGCCATTTTCACCCTCCTCCAGCCTCTGGAGCCTGGGGAGATGAAAAACAGGCCTACCAGACCCACTGGTAACCTTTTTGCCATCGCGTGCCACAAGCAAGGGGAGTGTGGGGCGTGCATGTGCGGGGGGGCAGGGCACGCGGGCATTGAATTATGGGTGTGGGCACATGCATGCGTGACCCTCTCACGTTCCCCATGCTTTTGGCACGCGATGGCAAAAAGGTTAGCCATCACTGTTATAGAGCAATCAAGAATATTTCTCAATCTCAGCAAATTTAAGACGTATGGGCTTCAATTCCTATAATTCTCCAGCTACCATGGTTGGGAAATTAATTGTGGTTCAATATTATAGTCAGTTTGGTGTGGTGGTTAAGGCATCAGGCTAGAAACCAGGAGACCATTAATTCTAATCCTGCCTTAGGCATAAAGCCAACACAAAGCCAGGTTGGGCTAGTCACTTTTTCTCAGCCCTAAGGAGGAGGCACCACTTCTGAAAATCTTTTACAAGCAAACTTCAAGGACTTGGTCAGGCAATCTCTCAGAACTGGATGTGATCGAACGGAAGGAAAAAAAATGTATTGAACAGGTTGTCCTCAACGTACGACCACAATTGAGCCCAACATTTCTGTTGCTAAGCAAGGCAGTTGTTAAATGAGTTTTGTCTCATGTTATGATCTCTTCACCACAGTTGCTAAGCGAATCACTGCAGTTGTTAAGCTTGAGCCATGCAGCCATTAAGTGAATCCATTGACTTTGCTTAGCAGAAGCCGGCTGGGAAGGCTGTAAACGGTGATCAGAATAGTGCAAATGTCATGGATACATGCCAGTGGCCAAGTGCTCAAATTTGTATCACATGACCATGGGGATGCTGTGATGGGGGATGTGAAAACTAGTTGTAAGTCACTTTTTTCAGGGTCATTGTACCTTTGAATGGTCACTAAAGGAATGGTTGTAAATCAAGGACTAATTGTATTTTTATATTGTGGGCAGCTTTTCAAACTACTAGATTTATAAATAAACTGTATACCATCGTGGCAGGGAGGGCCAACTGGCCACATGACTCTTGGGCAACCCCAATCGCCACAGGAAGGCTCAGTTAGTCCCAATCTGCTGTACATGGCACTTGGGTGACCCGGATTTGCATGGAGTGATCAGGTGGCCCTGATCCATTGCGCGGCAGCCATGCAGCACTCATGCTGATCCAGGTGAGTAACAAGGAAGCCAGTAACCAGAGGGGGTGTCAGACACACCCAAAGGCAGCAGAGCAGTGGTGAAATGTAAAATTTGTTACTACCAGTTCTGTGGACGTGGCTTGGTGGGGAGTAATTGACTGGGTGGGCGTGGCCAACTTTTTTTAAAAAACTTTTAAAAGCATTTTTTCTACAACCTCTTTGGCCGAAGAGATTGTTAAAAAAATGCTTTTATTTATTTATTTATTAGTTTTATTTATATGCTGTCCTTCTCCAGAGACTCAGGGCGGCTTACAATGCATTAAGCAATAGCCTTCATACTTTTGTATATACCTGCTTAGTAGGGCTTTCGCCCCCCCCCACCAAGTGGTGTTATTTTTTATACAAAGTCAGCTTATTGCCCCCACAATCCGGGTCCTCATTTTATCTATCTTGCAAGGATGGAAGGCTGAATCAACCTTGAGCCTGGTGCAATTCGAACTTGCAGTAATTGCAGGCAACTATTTAACAGCACTTAGTCCACTGTCCCACCAGGCTTAAAAGGCTCTGATGAT
The DNA here is from genome assembly GCA_030761175.1 of Masticophis lateralis. Lineage (NCBI taxonomy): Eukaryota > Metazoa > Chordata > Lepidosauria > Squamata > Colubridae > Masticophis > Masticophis lateralis. The sequence continues at coordinate 194,746,700 of JAUDYJ010000003.1, read as the reverse complement.
CCCAGCTGAGATGCCTGATCATCAGAAGCTTTTTTTTTCTTTTAAAACCTTTTTTTTTTTTTTTTGCTTTTAAAAGAAAAAAAAAAGATGATCAGGCAACTCAGCTGGCATCGTCAGAGCCTTTTAAAAGCATTTTTTCTACAACCTCTTCAGCTGAAGAGGTTGTAGAAAAAATGCTTTTAAAAGGCTCTGACAATCTCAGCTGAGCCGTGCAATAATCAGAGCCTTTTTTTTAACTTTTAAAAGCATTTGTAGAAAAAATGCTTTTAAAAGTTAAAAAAAAGCCTCTGATGATTGTGCAGCTCAACTGGACATGGGGGTGGGGGGCAGGGATTTCTGCTACCGGTTGTCCAAATCACCCACCACCATCGCTACCAGATCGCGTGATCCGGTCCGAACTGGGAGCATTTCACCCCTGCAGCAGAGGTGATTTGATCCACCAGAGGAGAGCAGAAGCAAACTGAGCTGGGTAGGTGGAGGTGTCTAGGCAAGTGACCAGAACAGGCTGATGGGCAAGGGACAGAACGAGAAACCCAGAGCAGGAAGACACCAAATTACCTTTGGGAAAGGAATTGAGGGATCTGGATTCTGCAAGATTGAGGGATCTGGATTCTTGCAGCCCTTTTGAGAGGAGTGCTACATCATTTAATGCTAACTTATGGGAAGAACCAATCCCAAAGATGATATGGTGTCTAAGTTAGCTACAGTCAACCTCTGAATCCTATATAACATGCTGAACTTCTCAAAAGCTTTCATCTGATCTTTTTAACTGGAAGTGACAGTACCAGGACCTGAACTTTCATGGGAATCATTCCTAAATCTCGCCCAAATTAGAAACGCTAACCAACCTTACGCATACATGCACAAATAAAAATCTGCATTAATCATTGCATTTCAATCTCAGTACAGAGGTTCAAAATCTTCATAGCCAGAATTCCATTGCTTGTGATAGAAATGTTGTCCTGCCCAATACACTTGTTTTCTCAACATTCTTTTCTCTCTCCTATTTAAATTTACAGAGATTTTTCAGTGATACAAAATTCACCGGCAATCAAAATTTAAGTAGAAAAACCTTCAGCTAGTAGGAAGATTGAACAGCTAAGGAGGTTTATCACTTCTAGGAAGATACTGTTTTAGATATCAAAATGAGAATGAGACAAGATACCAAAGAATGATCAAGTGTCATAAGAACCCTGGTTTGGGATTTCAAGAGACTTGGGGGTAGCAAGGAAGAGCTCACTTGCTAAATAATACTTAGCATGAATGCCTCCAATTTGCTTCTTCTCCATTTCATTTCAGATGCCAAGTGAAGAAAGCAAACATCGCAAACCAAAGATCCCAGCATTTCAATTCCAAGCTACAAATATTCTCCACCAAAGCAAATAATGTATATTCTAGGGAAACGCTTACAAAGGGGGGGGGGGGATATAAATCTAAGGCTAAGACTCAACAAAAACACTGATATAATATTTCTTTGATTCTATGTTTGGTGGGGATTTAAATCCCAGCTTAATTTATCTTTTGACTTATCCTGCAGGTAGTACTTGATTATATTCCAGTGCTACCAGTAATAGGATTGCTGTATTGAATAAAATAATAACACAAAAAATGGTTGCTATTAACACTTGGAAAAACAAAGGTTTTAACAGGGGCTGTTGATGGCCTCACCCTGTGTAACACAGCACAGATGAATGGCTACAACAGTGTGCTTGTCCCCTGTTGCCTAATTTTAATAACTTTCTGTAAGTGTTACATACAAAAGTTTGAAAACATCATCAATTCAAAAACCTCCTCAGGCCTTATGGACCTCAACTAAAAATCAAAACACCAGATATGGCTCGGTAAAAATTGCCTCTATAATGCTAATCAAAAGATCCTGGGCTCTTTATAGAAGTTTGAGACAGGCAATAGACCATAGGACCAAGTCCATCGTCACTTATAGAAATTCACTGATATGGAGCCAGTCACAAAATCCCACTTCATCTGCCTCACAGGCTGACTAGGTGGCTCAGTGGCTAAGACACTGAGCTTGTTGATCAGAAAGGTCGGCAGTTCGAATCCCTAGTAGAGGTCTCCTGCCTCAGCAGGGGGTTGGACTAGATTACCTCCAAGGTCCCTTCTGACTCTGTTACTGTTACTGTTAAACGGTTGCTATTTTGGAAATGAAAAAAAGGGATTTCCCCATGGATGGTGCCATGAGTATTTGTAGAAAAGGGTGACTATAAATCTAATCAATGAAATTAAATAAATTCCTGAGTAATTCCCTGGGATGAAGACAGAAGAGGGCATAAAATATCTGTTTTTCTATAACACTTGCTTTTTAAAATGATTTTTATATCTTTTATGTTGTTTTTAATCCATGGTTTTTTCTATCCATTGTGTGCTGCCTATAAACATATTTGGTGAGATGGGCAGCTATATAAATTTGATGACTAAATAAATAAAATAAAAGGCAGAAGACATTACAAGAGAGAAGAAGCCTGGCAAGAGAGGAAGGCAATTTGGAAACATTAAAACTGCATCGAATAAGAGCAGGGGTGGGCTACTGGGGGTTCGCTAGGGTTTGGGAGAACCTCTAGCTAAGATTCTGTGCAATTTGGAGAACCCCCAAATCCCACTCCTGGCTGGCCCTGCCCACTCTGCCCTGTCCTCCCAGGAGTCCCCACGCAGCCCGTTTTGGATGCAGTAAGTGCAGGGCACCTGCGGAGGCTCAGAGAGTGCGAAAAACAGGCCTACTGAAAGTTCAGGAAGGCCTTCAGAGGGCCTCTGGAGTCTGGGCAGGCTGTTTTTGCCCTCCTGGAGGCTCAAGGAGAGTCTCTAGAGCCCGGGGAAAGCAAAAGCGTCCCCCTCTCCAATTGTGATGCCATGCCTACCCAACAACCTAGAGGAGCCTGGATAGCTCTGCAGACTAAGCACCCTAATTAACATCCAGCTGTCTGCAATTACTCCATGTTCGAATCTTACCAGACTCAAGGTTGACTCAGCCTTCCATCCTTTCTAAGGTAGGTAAATTGAGGATCCAGTTTGTGAGGGCAATAAGCTGACTTTGTATAAAATATACAAAAATATGAAGGCTATTGCTTAACGCATTGTAAGCCACCCTGAGTCTTCGGAGAAGGGCGGCATATAAATCAAATAAAAATAAATAAATTAAAAAAAAAAACAGGCAGAGAACCCCTTGCTAAAATTTTTGAAGCCCACCCTTGAATAAGAGAGCTTCAGCCCTGGAAACTGGCCATATTCTTGATCCAGTCCATGGAATTTCATATCAAGAAAGAATTGGTGAAGAAAGGATCAAGCTGATTGGATGTAGTGTGTAGCCGAATATGTGGGAACAATTGCAAACATTCAGCAGGGCATCCAGAGTACTGATAAAACAAATAAAGTTCCAGACTCTTTTTTACTTGCATCGTGCATAATCCATATTAAAAAGTGATAGGGCATGAATCATGGAGTTGCCATCTAGACTTATTTTGAATCCCCACACATATACCTGGTTATACCGTAGCAGCTTGAATGAGGAACCAGAGATATTCCATCAATAGAATAAGCAAGACATGGTAGCAGTGTTCCAATATTTGAGGGGCTGCCATAGAGAGGAAGGGGTCGAGCTATTTTCCAAGGCACCCGAAGGCCAGCCAAGGAATAAGGGATGGAAACTGAACAAGGAGAGATTCAACCTAGAAATAAGGAGAAATTTTCTGACAGTGAGAACAGTCAACCAATGGAACAGAAGTTGCCTCCGGAAGTTGTGGGAACTTCATCACTGGAGGCTTTCAAGAAGAGATTGGACTGCCATTTGTCAGAAATGGTGTCGGGTCTATTGCTTGGGCAGGGGGTTGGATGAGATGACCTACAAGAGCCCTTCCAACACTGTTAATCTGTTAATTTAATCTGTTAAATCCATACCAGCATTTTCTTGCTGTTTTGCATGAAACCCAGAATACCGAAGCAACCCGTGTTGGTGGAGGCTAACCGTCTCTCTTGAAATGCCAAGTCATTCAGATCACAGCACACACATTATCTTCCCCTCCCTTCAGGCTGAGCCTTGGCAATTAAGGGCTCCTGCTACAAATTGTACATTTCTTTGATTATTTTCCATTTCTGTCATTCGTTTAGCAGTTCCCCCATGCTTCTGAAAGTATTAAAAACATTTTATTTGATTTTGTTTCTGTTCCTCCATCAAGGCATACATTTCTACCATTTAAAAAGTCACTTTTAAAAAATTAATTTTAAGCAACTGTCTTACATCTTTCATCTTCTCCTATGCTTTATAACATGTCTAAGCAGACACAGGTGGTATGTAAACCTAATGGGATGCATAACAAACAGGTTGCACTGATATTAGTTCTGTTATTTAACACAAATTTAAAGACAACAGTAATCAGTTATAGCTCTGTGATTGAGCTAGGGCTCAATTTCCTGTCCCTCTAAGCATGGGACAAACATACTCCAGGAACTGGTTTTTGACTTAATGATATTGCCATCATCCCATCCCCAACTCACAGCTGAGGCTGCTTAAATCATTTTCATTTTTCCATTCGTAAGTAATACTGCTGTCAGGCCTGGAAGCCATCTTTTGTATTAGGCCTTCAGACCTGCCACATTTTACTATTGTGGGAAACTGGGAGGGGGATTGTATGGAGCATGGATGATATCAGGGGTGAAATCTAGCAGGTTCTGACAGGTTCTGGAGAACCGGTAGCAGAAATTTTGAGTAGTTCGGAGAACTGGTAAATACCACCTCTGACTGGCTCCAGAGTGGAGTGGGAATGGAAATTTTGCAATATCCTTCCCCCTGGAGTGGGGAGGGAATGGAGATTTTGCAGTATCCTTCCCCTGCCACGCCCACTAAGCCATGGTCACAGAACCAGTAGTAAAAAAAATTTGGATTTCACCACTGGGTGATATATAGTCATAATAACATTCCTTTCTCAAGAAGTCAAGGACAACTGGCCCTACATCTGGAACTGGGAGGCATCTCCAGTGGATACGATGTTTGATTGGACCATGTGATGGACTTGTGAGTGTTGGACAGGGACTTGAACTTTTCTTTGGGTGGGGAAAACCTGGAAACTTTCAGATTCAGGTTTTCCCAGATGTGCCAGTATGACATCTCTAATAAAATGTAACTTTGAGGAAACTCAAGCCTCGGAGTTTTCTTTCATTGGGAGTGTTACTTGGAATCCTGACATTTGCCTCTCTTCTCCTGAAACACATTCATCAACAAACAAGATTGCTGCTTATACTCAGTCTTGAGATCTACTCAGTTCCTGATCCACAGTCTTGGCTCTCTCCAGTTACTGAGAACTGCCCATTGTGGTTATGTTGGTTTAGATTTCAGCAAACACTCTGACTTCTACAGCATCATCTGCTCATAGAAACCTGACCAAGGCTTTCCAAAGTACAGGTAGTTCTCGACCTATGACCACAATTGAGCCCAACATTTCTGTTGTTAAGTGGGACATTTGTTAAGTGAGTTTTGCCCCATTTTACAACTTTTCTTGCCTCCATTGTTAAGTGTATCACTGCAGTTGATAAGTTAGTAACCCAGTTGTTAAATGAATCTGGTTTTCCCCATTGATTTTGCTTGTCAGAAGGTCACAAAAGGTGATCATCCAGCAATGGTCATAAATATCAACCAGTTGCCAAGCCTCTGAATGTTGATTATATGGTCATGGGGATGCTGCAAAGGTTATCACTGTGAAAAATGGTCATAAGTTACTTTTTTCAGTGCCGTTGTAACTTTGAGTGGTCACTAAATGAACTGTTGTAAGTCAAGGACTATCTGTACTTGTCATATCTTACATAGACTACCTGCAGTCTTAGTGCTCTTATGTGTTTAAAAAAAACATAGAAAGTTCATTTAAATGGGAAGAAAGAGACAGATTCTGACAGTTGTGTGTTGTTGGATCTACCACCAGGGACTATATTACAGGTTTCTGCTCCTTTTGCCAACAAGAAGAATCATACTTACTGTATTTTCAACCATGTTTATGGTTGACACCTTTTAGAGTTTGTGATGTTTAGTATCTGCCTTGTAGGATTAATGTCCAACAGTGAAGGAACCAGCAGCCAAGAAATATACTAGAGACCAGCACTTGAAGGCCTTGGAAAATATGCGTAGCTGCCATAATATATCTATGCCTACAAAGATCAAATTGTGAAGGCAATAGTTTTCCTGATGATGCTCTATGTACTTTAAATAAAAAGAAAGAAAGAAAAGAAGGAAGGAAGGAAGGAAGGAAGGAAGGAAGGAAGGAAGGAAGGAAGGAAGGAAGGAAGGAAGGAAGGAAGGAAGGAAAGAGGGAGGGAGGGAGGGAAGGAAGTTACATCTAGAGATCTCACTTGCAGTGCAAAAGTCTAGATTAAATAATTATATTTTGGATAAATTATGTGAAGAAGTTGCTCTCTTGAGAAGTCTATAATGCTGGGAAAGGTAGAAGGAAGAGGATGATGACTAATAGCCAGGTTGAAGGACTAAATTTCAGCAATAATGGGTGCATTGTCGGATGATCTAAAGAACTAGATAATGGAAAGATCAACCTGAATAGGCTGTATCTATGAGTTCACACCAAATAATCAAGATATTACTGTATTTTATCTTAGGTAAGTCATCATTCAATATCTTCAACAATATTGGAAGAGTATTTTAATGGCACCCAGAATAAGGACTTTGCTCATGCAAAATAGAGATTCAACATATGTCGATATGGTAACTTTGGGGGGGGGGGGGAAAGGAGGCAACAAACGTTTTGTCTCATATCAGCAATCTTACTGTTGTTATTGTTTTTGAACATTAATGTTGTTTTTTGAATTAATATTCCCTAGCATGTGTCATTGTGACCCTGTTGTATGGTTTTCCCATATAAAAATTTAGAGGTCTTAATTTAAAAATAGGGAATCTTACCTAACTCTTTTCACATTACTTTGATGAATAAATAACTATTCCTGGGACAGTGGTTTAATTCTGAAGCATTTTTGTTATTGTTAAAACCTCAAATGATAAAAAGTGACAGGCATTATATATTAAAATAAGATTAAAGCAAAACAAAGAGTTTCACTATCAACCACTTACAGAAGTCCCCAGAATTAAGAGGGATGATCCATCAAACTGATCTGAATCCACCAGTTGAAAAGGAACAAATTACCTCAGTAGTTTGATGAAGTAAGGGCTTTGTTAATTACACAGGATGGTTGACGCTTATCAAACACTGGGAAGTGATAGTGACATAATCTTTGCATTGGTGATCCCCATATTGTACCAAAATAGTAATCAACTAATAGTATATTGTTTAGATAAAAGGAATTCTGCATCAGTTAAAAAGCTTAAACTATTAGGATTACATTTGAAGTTCTGTTTTGTGACCCTTGTTACATGCAGTATGTTGAAAACCGATTGACACTTGCATTCAAACACATTTTGAAAAACAACATATATTAATACGAAGATTCCAAGAATAACTTCTTTGAGTGAGGGTTTCTTGCCTGCCACCTTGAAGGAGGTGGTGGTGAGGCCCCTCCTCAAGAAGCCTTCTCTGGACCCAGCTGTTCTGGCAAATTATCATCCTGTCTCCAACCTTCGCTTTATTGTGAAGGTTGTTGAGAGTGTGGTTGCGCGACAGCTCCCTCAATACCTGGATGAAACCATCTATCCAGATCCATGCCAGTCCGGCTTCAGACCTGGGTACAGCACGGAGACGGCATTGGTCGCGTTGGTGGATGATATCTGGAGGGCTCGGGACAGGGGTTGCTCCTCTGTCCTGGTCCTGTTAGATCTCTCAGCGGCTTTTGATACCATCGACCATGGTATCATGCTGTGTCGGTTGGGGAGTTTGGGGGTGGAGGTACCGTGCTGCAGTGGTTCTCCTCCTATCTCTCCAACCGGTCGCAGTCCGTGTTGGCAGGGGGGCAGAGGTCGACCTTGAGGCACCTCGTTTGTGGGGTGCCACAAGGGTCAGTCTTCTCGCCACTCCTGTTCAACATTTATGTGAAGCCGCTGGGTGAGATCATCCGTGGTTTTGGGGTGCGATGCCAACTGTACGCTGATGACACTCAGTTGTACATCTCCACCCTGACCACCCCAATGATGCCCTCAAAGTGATGTCTCAATGTCTGGAGGCTGTACGGGTCTGGATGGGGAGAAACAGGCTTCGACTCAACCCTTCCAAGACTGAGTGGCTGTGGATGCTGGCATCCCGATATAGTCAGCTGACACCATTGCTGGCTATTGGGGGTGAGTTTTTGGCCCCCACAGAGGGGGCTCGCAACTTGGGTGTCCTCCTGGACACACAGCTGTCCTTGGAGGAGCATATGATGGCCGTGGCCAGGGGGGCCTTCTATCAGGTTTGCCTGATATGCCAGTTGTGCCCCTTTCTGGATCGGGACTCCCTATGCACAGTCACCCATGCCCTCGTCACGTCTCGCCTGGACTACTGTAACGCTCTCTACATGGGCCTCCCCTTGGGGTGTACTCGGAGACTCCAGCTGGTCCAGAATGCGGCCACGCAGGTGATTATGGGAGTAACCTGGCACTCCCATGTAACAACTCTCCTGCGCTAGCTGCACTGGCTCCCGGTGGTCTTCTGGGTGCGCTTCAAGGTGTTGGTTCTCACCTTTAAAGCGCTCCATGGCGTAGGGCCAGGGTATTTGCAAGACCGCCTGCTGCTACCGATAACCTCCCACCGGCCAATATGCTCACACAGAGAGGGCCTCCTAAGGGTGCCTTCGACCAAACAATGTCGGCTGATGGCCCCCAGGAGGAGAGCCTTCTCTGTGGGGGCACCCACCCTGTGGAATGAGCTGCCTCCTAGTATACGTTTGATCCTGGACCTTTGCACCTTCCGTAAGGCCCTAAAGACTTACCTATTCCAACAAGCTAGCCTAGCCCAAAGGGTTTTTTAATAGGGTTTTTAAATTATATGGATTCGGGGTTTTAAATTGGAATTTTATGGATTTGGGGGTTTTAAATTGAGAAGCCAAGGATTTAAATTTATTCATTTTAGTTCCTTATAACTTTTGTATTTTATGTATTTTAATTTTCTGGCTGTTCACCAGCCTGAGTCCCTTTTTGGGAGAAAGGGTGGTATATAAATCTGAAATAAACTAAACTAAACTAAACTAAACTAAACTATTATATTTCATTGATACTAAATTGGTGTTATCCAAGTTAAGGGATGTTCAAAATACAATGGATGGGCAACAAAAAGCACTGGTTTACTCCTGGAATGTTCCATTAATTTCTAGAATGTACGAATCTGAGCAGTCAAGGAGTGCTTCATGAAGTTTCAGGAATACATTAGTTGGAATAGGAAGTAGCATTCTAGATATATGTAATACTCAGTTCCAGGAAAAAATGTTTCAAATATGTTCAAATATGTCAAATGTTTCAAATCCATAGATTGAAGAGTCAAAGAAGTCAGGTTGACAGCGATGATGGTATTATCAAGCCATGCCCATGTTTTGAATATGCCATGTGTAAAATAGAAACACGGCTTCAATTGCAGTCATAGGTGCCATCTTGCCATCTTTGTCAGTCCTGCCCATTGGATCCTTCTGGTTTCATTAATAAAACTACTATGCTCAAATTTGACCACAGTATTGTTAAGTGAATACAGGTTATTACAGTAAATGATTAGTGACATAGGGTGTTTTGTTTACATTGTAGGCTAATAAGTATTACAACAATATTATAACCTACCAAAATAGACAAAGTTCTACTGATAAAACTATCACGTACTTTCCATTGAGAAGATCTAATGTCAAAACATTTGGTTTAAATAAATACGTTTCTCGAATGGTTCATTTCAGCAATGTGATATAGACTTTGCGACTTTGTACAGCAAGTGTGGTGTGATTGCTTATGAGTGAAACACAAATATTCGGTTCTTTGGATAAGCATTTTGATCTACTCTACTTTACTTCTGGATGCATTACTGACACAGGAGGAGGGCAAGCAGGAGATGTGATTTGTAAACCCAGCACCTGCCCTTGATCATACCTCATCAAATGGGAGCATTGGAATTGGAGTTTTCATCAAGAGTTGTTCTGTGTCTGGATAAAACAGAAAAGTACATCTTATTTGCACTTCAATAAATATAATGTTATGATATTAAATCATATCACAAACTGCCAGTATTAAACAGCGGCTATCAATCTTTCCATGCTCAATTTCCATTTATCTCATGGGGAGGCAGCTGTAGACATGGGAGGAAGATCAGGCAGAGGAAGTGCTATGACAAGAATGAAATACACTAAACGGTACAACCAAATAATTGCAATTGTGTACAGGTACCAAGAGACAGCAATATCAGGAAAAAAATGAGTAGCATAGAAGTACTTCAGGAGGAACTGGAGAGGATGTGGAAACAGAAGTCAAAGTTGTCCCAGTGGTAGTAGGAGCACTTGAGCTATGACTCCTAAGCTGGAAAAGTGGCACTGACAGATCCCATGAACAACATCAAAGGTCTCTGTCCAGAAGAAGCAGTGCTAGGAACAGCTACAATATTGCGCAGAACCCTCAAGTTCCCAAGCCTTTGGTGAAGGACCTGAAAGGACCCGAAGGACCTGAAATTGAGGAAGATGCATATCACCCAGAGGGATGAGAAGGGATTTTAAGATGATGATAGACAAAGATAGGTAGGTGGGTATGTAGGTGGGTGGGTGGGTGGTTGGGTGATGAAAGATAAAGATTGGGATAGGGATAGAGAGTGGGAGAGGGAGAGAGATGATAGAGATAGATGATAGATAGATAGATAGATGATTGATAGATAGATAGATAGATAGATAGATAGATAGATAGATAGATAGATAGATAGATTTTAAACTCATCAATAATCAATCAAATTGCAATTCATTTCTGGATTAAAATCCTTACCCATAAGAAGGGTAACATCCTAGACAACTCAACAAGTAAACCAACATATGCTTTTATTGTGTGCTTGGATGTTGTTAAACAGTATTCTTTGGATTCCAAACTCTTTAAAAAAAGTTCATCCCTAGCAACAAGGAAATGCCTAAGTAAAAGAAACCACCTGTTAAATTTAAGCAAGGGACAATTTAAGTGCTGAACATGTATTGATCTGTTAGAATACCCGGTTACAGTACCGGCTGGAGGCACCTGCAAGCAGGAGAGGGAAATGATAAAAGCCTTGCTATTTCTGTCCCATCATGTACATCATGTCATCCCACAGAGGTATGAAAGGGGCAGAGCTTGTGGTGTGATGCTTTCATGTGGATGAAAGCATTGGATTCTGCAGTTGCTTCTGTTGCTAGAACGTTTCACACTATGAGTGGTGAACGATATTCTGATGATCGCAGGAGGCAGAGGTCAAATGACTTATTCTGAAGTGAGAAAGGAAAGTTCAGGCTTAAAGCTGAAGATGAACAGAAAAATAACTTCAGCTTGGAGTGACCTTAGAAGTCATCCCTAGTTGATTGTATCAGCAGTGCCAGTTAGCTTGCTTCTGACACTTTCCAGTATTTGTGGCCTTAATTGAGGGACCTAAACAAACAAATTAATCACCCCGGCCCATAAAAATGACAGAATTCATATGGCAGCATTCTTCATTCCCTCCAATTTGTTTCTCAGAAATTCCCAAAGCAATTTATTTGCTGAATATGCAAGATTTTTTCCCCCTTATGAAAATTACAAATTGTTGTCAAGGTTAACGAGTTAATATTCTCATTCAATATTTATTTTATTGGGAAGGTGGCAGGATGGGAGTGGGTAGGTGGGGGAAGTGAAGGAAGGATGAAACACCGCAATTTGTGCAGTTTCTTTTCCTACAAATTCTGGTTTCTTAATCAATATGACAAGGACACTGTCCTTTGGATAATACTCTGAATCATCAGGATGAAAAAAAAAAGGAGCTTTATTAATCAACAGCTCCTGATTAATTATTACAAAGTGAAGCTCATACATTTCTGTACATTTTAATAATTCCTGAAGAAAGCTAACAACGTCCCTGGTGATTTGAAGGCTTGGGGAGTTTGAATATTTCTGAACAATGTCACAATAAATAGTCCAAGGATACTAGTGTTCACTCGCTAATCCAGTCCTTTTCAATCCAGCAAATGAGTAAAAACCTTCTTTTTCTCATTTCCCCATCTATAATTCATCATTTGCATACAAAGTAAGAAGGAAGAATCGGCAGCCTCATCAGTTTTCAAAATATCAAGGGACAACCCGGTTGATTTATAGCAGACTGCATTATCTAGTTTATATAACTAGAATTTTGCATTTAAAAAGAGAAAGAGAGAATGAGAGAGACCGACAGAGAGATATTTTCATAGCCCTGAAATATTTTGATAATAGGAACAGGGAGTCATCTAAATCCTTTATAGAACATGGGTTTTCCAAGTTATTTAAGCACGATTTGGAACTTCACCTGCTACGTTAAATAGCAGATCCCTAATTTTATTAGAAACAGTATGTAAGACTAAAGGTTTTGAAATTATAGTAAAGGATGGGGTACTGCTGAATACACTGTATATATAGTGAATTTACATGTCCATTGGATAATAACAGCTCAGCTAGGTAATAATGCTTGGCTGATATTGTCAGAGTTCAGAACAGGAGTGAAATCCAGCAGGTTCTGACAGGTTCCCGAGAACCGGTAGCGGAAATTTTGAGTAGTTGGGAGAACCGGCAAATACCACCTCTGGCTGGCCTCAGAGGGGGTGGGAATGGGGATTTTGCAGTATCCTTCCACTGGAGTGGGGTGGGAATGGGGATTTTGCAGTATCCTTCCCCTGCCATGCCCACCAAGCCACACCATGCCCATCAAGCCACGACCAGTAAAAAAAATTGGATTTCACCACTGGTTCAGAAGCTAAGAAGGGTTAGACCTGGTTAGTTCTACTGTGGTTTCCCAAGGTTGTGCTTGGGCAGTTGAAAAAGCCTCTTAGCTGAAGGCAATACAAGCCATTCCATACTGATGCCAAGTAACCCATTGTGACAGGTCCAGAAAATCATCAGGAATCAAGCTTAGCTTGAAGGAAATGTGACCTTTTTAGACTATCCGCAACCAATTGCCTACTTTCATTATTTGAACTGATATTGATCTTAGACTTTGGCCAACAGTTATGTTAATCATACTTAGTGCTGCTTATGGCATAATTTGTCAGAACACTGATCAACAGTATAGTTCTCTGTTGTAGGGACAGAGGAAATAAAAGGTTTGGTACACATTCTAATACAAACCAACTTAATTTTATATTTCCTAAGCTTTCTAATCAGGGTTAAAATATCCTACATGGTATACCAATGTTTTGTTTGATTACAATGAGTTCCTACAACAGATGATATCTGATTTAACTTAGCTTCAGACACTTTTAGCTAAGCATCTACAATGCCTGATTACCCTGCATCATAATAAATTACACATCATCCTGTTGTTTATAGACTCTGTATGTTTCTTTCTTTCTTTCTTTCTTTCTTTCTTTCTTTCTTTCTTTCTTTCTTTCTTTCTTTCTTTCTTTCTTTCATTTTATTTTATTCCCTACTGATCAGTGTCCATAATAAACCTGGATTCTCACATCGGTTTAATTTATTTTTAATTCTTCAGATTTCAAATTTTTTAAAATACAATTTTCCAATTAAAGACCCACATGTAAACATTTAACTTTTGGTGGAAAAATATATACAAAGACATAAGAGAAATTGTATACAAAAAGATGTACAGATAAGTATTTAAACCTTGTCCATTCAAAATGAAAACAAATTACATATTAGGAAAAAACATTCAAATTGATGTGGAAATGGACAGAAGAAACATGTGCTTAAAGAACTGTGAGCATCATAAAGGTTTAGTCCCAGCAATTAAATGTCTGTATACTTACAGAATCAGGCATGGTAATTCTAAACTGTAGCATCCAATGGACAAGATTCTTGATGGAGTCATTGACTTCTAGTATTATAGAATAACAAATAAATGATTTTTTACAAATAGCTCCTATCCCTCTTCAATCAATTATCCATCAATATTTAGATGAATATCTTGTTCTTTTTAAATTTATATTCTACTCATATTCTTCATGTCTATTCGAAATGACAAAAAGTTAAAGCAGAGAAGAATATACAGCTAAAAAAGTAGAGAAAAAGGTGCTTCTTGTCCTACCCTCAGGTGCTTTGGAGAATAGCTTGACTCCCTCCTCTCTGTGGCAGCCCCTGAGATATTGGAACACTGCTATCATGTCATCCCTAGTCTTTCTTTTCATTAAGCTAGACATACCCAGTTCCTGCAACAGTTCTTCATATGTTTTAGCCTCCGGTCCCCTAATCATCTTTGTTGCTCTTCTCTGCACTCTATCTAGAGTCTCCACATCTTTTTTACATCGTGGCAACCAAAACTGAATGCAGTATTCAATATTATAAAGTGATACTAACTATTTAAATTTCTGTATGTTAAACATATAGCGTTTATTTTGAGAGTGCTTCAGTCCACCTTTACCATAAATAGAATGTCAGGAATATCAAAAGAAAGCTGAAATGTAATTGTGACATCATGACACAAATTGTGTTGACATCATGATGCAAGCACAAATGGCTGGATTTTATACTGCAATGACACAATGCACATTATTTCCTGAGTATTAGGGAAATGATTCCCCTTCACACATTCGCCCTTGTCAGTGAATACTATGGTATTGCTTCAGAACACCACAGAATCATTGAGTACCAGCATTTTGCCCTCCAGAATTGAGAGACTGGTCATAGATAACTAAAATGAGATTAGGACATTTGCTTACTCCAGAGATAACAGCAGTCTCAGTCATAAAACTACCATATGGCAGATTTGGCAAGCTTTACAGAAGTCCATGGTTTAATTATCACAGATTCCGTTCCCTCTTTGCAAAAGGCCCAACTTCTCCAGACAGCGAAGGCTGGCAATGCAATTAATGGAAAAGCTGTGTTATACTTGGCTCACGTGTGAAATGACCTTACTGTGTCCAGCCTTGTCACTTCCTAACATTTCACTCATGATTAAGTTTATCATTTCAAACAAACAACATCAAATGTCAGGTCTCTAGTCTCCTTAGCAGAAGTTGGGGGTAGGGAAACTAAAGAGACTGCCTTGGCCGTTAAGCCTGGGCTAGTATATGTATGTGTGGGTTTATGTGAGTTAAATAACGAAGGGAACAGATGAAGGGAAATATCAAATGTTTACCCCCCTCTTCTCTAACTACCTTCAATAGAAAGTTAAAGGCTAAGAGCCAACACCATTTGCACAAATTATTATGGGTCAAAGGAGAAAGTAAAGGGTCGAGGGAGAGAGGTTTCTGCTTAGAGTCTACGTTACATTATGTAGGTTCCCATACTGTATGAACCAGAAACTAATCAAATGAGTTGGATTTTCACAAGATGCTAAGCTATAACAACAAGAACCACAACAACCACCAAGGTTAAAACTAGACTTATGTATTGTGCAGATGTAAGTATTAGATCTTTAACAGAGATTATGTGTGTTGATTCCACACAGCTTGTACATTAGGTGGTAATGGAGAGATTACATAAGGAAAACTAAAATGGCACTCACAAGTCAAATATCACTTATGCTTTAATGGGATCTGAGCTGGCCGTAGACACGGAGTGTGCAATCACAGCAAATGGTTCAATGATCAGTTATGTGCGAACTAAGAAAGGTTAATTCCAGGGGTGAAATCATTAGGTAAACTCTGAAAACTGAATGACTGATATAATGTCCTTGCATTATATGAATCTGTGATGGGACTTTATTTATAGTATGATGTATACTTTTAACTATCACAGTTTAAGAAGTGTATCAACACAAGAAAATATTTGTAGCTCAGGGTTGAACTGTGGGGTCCTTGATGCTCTCTGAGCTTGGTTGTTTTCTTGCAGAACTTGCTTACCAAACGAGGTACAATGATCAGTGTTAGAAGGGAGTGGAGTTTGCTCTCATTTTATATATTGATGGCTTGCCCTGTCAGTCTTGGTGGGAGTGTTCTTGGTGGTTCCTTGATTAGGCTGTTGTTTATTATACTCTGTAAACTGCTTAGAGAGGGCTGTAAAGCACTGTAAAGTGGTATATAAGTCTAAGTGCTAAGTGCTATTGCTACTGTTATCTTATTTGTCTGAGTCGGTAATTCCTTAATCCCGAATTGGGTTTTTTTAAAAAACTTCTTGATTGTTGATTTAGTTCACCTCTGCTTGGTGTTGATTGCTGATGAGGAGGTGTTTTGGTCTCCAACCAACACCTCACTGCCCAAGGTGGTGAATTCAGAATGGGAAAACACTTGGAACAGTCTCCAGCAAATAGTAATGGGGACCATTCCTTCAGTTATTGTCATACCAAACCATGAAGAGCCTTCAAACTAATTCCAATGTTCTGAACAAGAACTGGAAAATGCTTACAAAAATGCTTTGGAGGTAATTATGAGAATAGCCATACACATACAGGTAGCCCTTAACCATATTACCATATTTTGCACCTGGAATTGCTGTAGTTAAGCAATGTGGTCATAAAACAAGGTATCATGTGACACAATTGCTTAGTGACCTCAATCCTGACAGTCCTGATTGTCATCATGGATAACCATTTGTCTGAAATTGTATATGGTTTCCTTCCTAAGCAGAAGGTTGGACTAGAAGACCTCCAAGGTCCCTTCCAACTCTGTTGTTCTATTCTATTCTATTCTATTCTATTCTATTCTATTCTATTCTATTCTATTCTATTCTATTCTATTCTATTCTATTCTATTCATCATTAAGTGAACTTTACCACTTATTAGCCTAAGACCCACCCTAATCTAAGCCATTCAAGCATGGTTGTCTCCAGCCCTGAGCATCAATAAGATAAAGGACAGTAAGGTAAAGGACTCCCACCCACCTCTCTCCTTCCCCCATCTCTGGCCTTTCCTTAGGTAGGAAACCCTATACCATTTCAGATAAATGGTTATCCATGATGACAATCAGGATTGTCAGGATTGTGGTCACTAAGCACTTGTGTCACATGATACCTTGTTTTATGACTTGCGTCACAGGGTGGCAGACAACCCAGAATCATAATTTGGGGCTGCTTGCCATGCTTCAGGAAGCTAGTCACTAAGGGTCCTAGTCACCCTTATCATTAACGCATTGTAAGCCGCCCTGAGTCTCTGAAGAAGGGCGGCATATAAATCAAACCAATAAATAAATAAATAAATAATCAGCCTGCACTTTGAAATTCATACTTTTCTGCACTCTGCTGACCCAGCTGGCAATTGCTTTCCCCTTGCTACCACTAAAGTGTGCCCAGCCTGCCTGCTGGACCAAATTTGGGACTGGCTTTGCACTACCTAAAAAAAAAAAAAAGCGCCAAAAAGGTATATAGATGGAGGGGAAATAGGCAGGTGGGGGGGATTGTAACATGCCTGCAGTCGTAAGTGCAGGCTATCTGCCAAGTGCCCACATTTTGGTTTTGCTTTTTATAAACTTTTATTAACATTTAAAATCCAAAAATACAAGTTAAAATACATCTATATCAAAAATACATCCATAATAATTATACAATTCAACGTCATTCTGACAGTAATTCTTAACTTTGTTCATCTATTCCCGCATATTCCTACTTAATTGACATATTTAAACACACTTTGTATCTTATTTTATTCTATACTTTCCTTATTTATAGATTTTAAAAATGCCCACATTTTGATCACATGTCCTTAATGGCTATAACTTCAATCATGGATCATAAGTGCTTTTATTCAGCATCATTGTAACTTTGAACAGTTGCTGAACAAATAGACTAGCTATAGTTAGTCAAGGACTAACTATAAACACACACACACACACACACACACACACACACACACACACACAGCTTTCTACCTATTTCTACCTATTTTCCAAAGCACCTGAGAGCAGGACAAAAAGTAATAGATGAAAACTTATCAAAGAGAGAACCAACTGAGAACTAAGGAGAAATTTACTGACAGTGGGAACGATTAATCAGTGGAATGACTTGCCTACAGAAGTTGTGGGTGATCCAACACTGGAGGTTTTTAAGAAGAGATTGTGCAGCCATTTCTCCAGAATGGTTTAGGGCAGGGATGTCAAACTCGATTTCATTGAGGGCCGCATCAAGTTTGTGTTTGACCTCAGGGGGACAGGAAGGGAATGGCCACGATGGGCGTAGCCAGTTCCATGTCACTCATCAAGGCTCTGTTTTTGGCTGCAACAGCCTCCTGCAACCTTCTACCAGCAAAAATGGAGCTTGGGGAGGCCGCCTCCCTGAATTCCATTTTCACTGGCAGAAGGTTTCAGGAGGCCATTGCAGCTGAAAATGGAGCCCAGGCAGGCTGCATGTGGCCCTCTCAAACTCTGTTTTTACTGGCAGAGGGTTGCAGGAGGCCATCACGGCCAAAAACAGAGCCTGGGCAGGCCACATGAGGCCCTCCCAAGCTCCCTTTTTGCTGGCAGAAGGTTGCAGGAGACTGTCACAGCCAAAAATGGAGCCCAGATGGGCCATACGCAGCCCTCCCAGCTCCATTTTCTCTGGCAGGCACAATGGGCTGGTCTTTCACTGTTTCCAGGGCGGGCCCATGGGCCAAATCTAAGCACCCCATGGGCCAGATCCTGTCCATAGGCCTTGAACTTGACACTCCTGATCTCCTGCTTGAGCATGGAGTTGGACTAGAAGACCTCCACAGTCCCTTCCAACTATAATAATACATTTTCTCTATTTTTTAGCAGAGGAAATTGCCAACCTTATCCAAGATCATTTTATCTGGATATGAGAAAGATCATAGCTGTATTCCTCTGTAATACAAAGTGGTATCTCATTGCTGAGCTATACTGTAGATTTAGTCAATATGCAAATTAGTAGATATTCTATAATTGTAAGATATTTAATTATTTTTAGTATCTCTGCTACTATGATTTTGATTTCTGCACTTTTAATGTTAAAAAAAGAGGAAAGAACTTTGCAGTAGGAATTAAATGTGCAATTCAAATCTTTTAAGGATTTGAAACTCGTTTTTTTTTTCCCCTCCAAGGATATTCTCATTTGATCTAATAATATTATAGACAGTTATTTTAGAATATCTCATGAATTTTCATAGAGGTCTTTTTTAATTTAACAAGGCAAAAGTTTGAACATGGTAAAGTTTGGTGAAGAATAGTTGCCCAGACGACCTGTCTTTTTTTTTTTTTTTTTTTTTTTTTTTTTTGCAAAAATGAAATATAAGAACCTTAGAATAGTTTCATTTAGAAAAAACATATATGTGGAATACCCATTCAGCCTAGGAAGACTCAAGAACATAATTTTTACAAGTCAAACCACAGAAATGATGATGATGATGATGACATGTATCTCTATGTATCTTGCACTACTTCTTTGAGTTTTTCTGTGCTCTGGCTGATGTCAGATTTGATGGTATCCGGCCACTGTTGTTTTGGGTGTCCTGGTTTTCTTTTACCACTAAGTCTACCCAGTGGTGGGTTCCTTCTGGTTCGGCCTGATTTTCCTGAGCTGGTAACGGTGATGATATGATGTCACCGAACTGGTTCTGCCCCCACCCCCACCCCCACCCCCCGTGTTATTCTTACCTTTTATTTGGCCCCATCCCCAATCTATTTCTGCTTCCTGAGTCCCAGCTGATGGCTAGAGAGAAAAAAACTGTTTAAACTCTTGCCACGGGGCTTCAAAGGGCTGCCCTACAGCTGATCAGTGTTAAAAGAAAACAAATGAGTAGACCAGTGCCTACAAAAAATAAATGGGTAGATCGGTACAGCTCTGCAAGCAGTTAAAAGCCTGGTAAACCAGTACCTCTGCTAAATCCTAAATAATTGTCATATGACCATCAAGCCATGCCCACAAAATAAGCCATGTCCACAGAACTGGTAGTAAAAAAATTTAGAATCCACTTCTGAGTCTACCCAACATAATTGCTTTCTCCAGTGAATTCCCCTGCACAACATACCCAAAATAAGTCAGAGGCAGCTTTGTGATTTTTGCCTTCCAGTGACATGTCTGGTGTTATGTGCTCCAGTACTTGTTTGTTAGTCAACTTTATTGTCCAAGGAATACACAGAAGTCTTCTCTAGCTCAAATGAGTCGACTTCTTCCTGTCTTGCTTTTTAAATTCCAATTTTCACAACCATAGGTAACTACAGGGAACACAACAGAGCAGACTAACCTGCATTTGGTTGCCAGACTGATGTCCTTGCTTTTTCATATCTGAAAAACAGTAAACAGAAACAATAATTATTCCCCTATATTGACTCTGGATCAGGTTGATATAACTGGGGAAAGGCAGTCCTTCAAATAACCTTGCCCCAGACCATGTAGGGTTTTAAAGGTAACAACCAATTGGATCTGGAAGCAAATCAGTAGCCAGTGCAACTCCCGCAAGACAGATGACACATCTGCAAATGTAGACCTGCATAAAACATACAGCATTTTGAACCAATTAAAGCTTCCAGATATTTTCAAGGGCAGCCCCATGTAAAACACATTGCAGTAGTCAAGATAAGAGGTGACTAAGACATGAATGATTGATCATGTAACTTCAAGCAGACTTCATTCCTTTTAACACTGTTCCTTTGACGCTCATTTTCCATATTCCATATCATCCCTTCTAATCCACAATTGGTCACTGCTGCTTTAATGGCTAAACTAATGAAACTTTGTGAAGAAAATTAGACTAATCAAAGCTCCAGATACCAGATTCAGAACAAATGGAACATTGAAATAATGCTGCTCCAAATAACAAAGTGTGTTTTATTCTGACCTTGAAGAAAAACTCTGATTGTTTCAAGTTTGGAATACACATCTTGAAACAGAACTATTTCAGTGTTAGGACAAGTCACGATTGAAACATTTTGAATGTCCCTATAGAGTTTAGCAAATCTAAATTTAAAATACTTAAAAATTTTCCCTTTAATTTCTCATTAGCATTAATTTTTGTTGGCCTGCCTAGCCCTGTGCCATAAGAATGAAATATTTGGATGCTGTAGTATCTTTGCTACTTGAGGTGGTCAAAAGAAAATGGTTTTTTTTTTCCCAGTACAAAAAAAACAAAAACCAACCTATTAATTGGTGAGAGAAAAGATGAAAAAAAAAAATAGATGTACTCAGGAAGGTTTCTATTCTTATGTGTCAGAATAGCCTAATTCAAATCCAAATGGGAGCCCACCATGCTGGGGGATTCATACAGCTTCAGGTAAACAACTAATGAACAGCCTGCCAGTTTCATTTTTATCAAGAGCCCTCAGAGATTCAACTGTGCCATTTCATAAAATATGCAGATGATAGTGGAGGGAGAATAGCAAAAAAAAAAAAAAAAGGCTTTGAAAATGATTCACACAACCTAAAAATGATGTTGAAAAGGGAGGAATTAAATATTCACAAAGTGAGAAAAATTAAGGCATATTAACTGTTAGACTGTGGAAAATGAAGTGACTAACATCCCCATGCTGATGAGCTCAGGGTGATTATAAAACTGTCAAAAGTTTCTAATTTTGACAGGATTGTGATGTTGAGGTGCGAGGTGGCTGGTAAGGGCAGAAAATCAGGGATGGGACATGTAACACATATTTGACAGATCAGAGAGACAATGAACATTAAGTTCAGATGTGGATCAAGGGTGAAGTTTCAATCCAAGAGAGGAATTCTAATTTTGATTAGCTAATAGGGCCCAAGGGGCTTAGCTCTCTGGCCATGTTATTTCTCTCTCGCTGAGCCTGAGTCCGTGTGGCTCTGTGAATTTCAGGAGACAGAACCTGCAACTGAGATATCTCTTTGGGGATCAATTTAGTTACATCAATAGCACCTCGGACTCTTCAGAAATAGGAAAGATATATCATTACGGTGGGGGGGGAAAATGACCCATGATGAATTTTTTAGAAAAATATATATATATTTATTCTCAAGGACTACAGCAAAATAATTTCCACTGCCCATTATGATGACCTGCTTTCATCTCCATGTGTGGGTTACAAAGCCAAAATGCATTTTTCAAAAATAATAATAATATTTATTTATTGTATGGCACATTCACATCACATTGCAATAAAAGCATAAGAGGTAAAAATACACACTATGAAATATAAAATCTAAAATGTTATAAATGTATATTTAGATTATATACACACATACATATATGTGTGTGTGTGTGTGTGTGTGTGTGTATGTAGGTATGTATGTTTCCCTATCGAGAAACCTGGTCAGCCCCAGCATGTGGGAGATATATAACCCAAAACATGACTTTCCAAAATTGGGGACACCATAGCTGTTAAAGTACAATCTTATGCCAAATCATCTGTAAGGAAGGATGCCATCAAAAAAGATCCTCATTAGATTACTTTAGAATTATCAGATAACTACACAAGCTCTTTTGTCCAAAGTCCTAGGCCCTATTTTCCCATTTGTTCATATTCTGCACTTTTCTTCTGCCATGTTCAAGAGATGTTTCATAACAGTAAGAACAATGAACCATGGAACAGCTTGCCTTTAGAAGTTGTGGGTGCTTACTCACTAGAGGTTTTTAAGAAGTGTCTGGGCAGCCACTTATCTAGAATGGTATAGGGCACGGGTGTCAAACTTGCTGTGTCACATTGCCATCAAATGATGTTTTGTGATGTTTTTCCCCTTTGCGGAGCTGGGTTGGGCATGGCCTGCGTGTGACACCTCTGGCCCATGGGCTGCCAATTTGAAACCCCTGGTATAGAGTCTCCTGTCAGAGGACTAAAAGACCTCCAAGACTCCTCTTCTCTTCTCTTCTCTTCTCTTCTCTTCTCTTCTCTTCTCTTCTCTTCTCTTCTCTTCTCTTCACTCTACTCTACTCTACTCTACTCTACTCTACTCTACTCTACTCTATTCTGTTCTATTCTTCTGTTGTGTTCTGTTCTATTCTACTTCAGCTTATGTGTGAGAGAGGCTTTAAAATGGTAGGCACAACCTGGCAAGAAAAGGCCTGCACATTTTTATATGCATGAAGTGTGCATGATGCCCATTAAATAAGGATGATGCTTTGGTTGCTTGGCCATGCCCACCATTTTGAAGCCAAGGATCTTTGCAATGGATGCCCCTATTGAGATGGGGAAAAGTTTCAGTACACATTTTTCAGGGATGGTTATTTCAAAACAGTGGCCTAGATGTGTCAGTGAACAGCAAATATGAAATGAAAAGCCAGAAAAAGATTTTGAAATGTAGTTGTACTGAACTGAATCTTATTAGGTGTGTTCAGCAATATGGAGGCCCAGCTGAAGTTGAAATTAGTCGTAATTATTATATAATATGCAAAGATGGGATTTAAATGACTAACACATTTCCTCTGCTGAGATCATTTAGAGCTGATTCATGGGAGTGATTAAATTAATAGATTTTTTTTTTCTTTAAGATAGTGAACAATTTAAACTAGACTCCTAAGCAGATCATAGAGAAAGGATTATGAATAGAGATTTAATAGAAATTGAAAGAGAAATTTATTGGGCTGTGTGTAAATGTGTATTAAAGGTGGGGGGATACAACCATTACCCCTCGGAAGAAAAACCCATGCCTTTGCACACTGAAATATTCTAATATTCCAGAGGAATTAACTACCAAGGACTTTGGAAGGTGAAAACTTAAGACATCCAAGTTTTCCCCAACAATAGAATGATAGAATGTATTAAAGATTAAAGTGTTAAAGGACCACTTTCTATTGAGTTTAGGCTTAGATATTAGGCTTTTCATGAGAGTGAATGGTTTTCTAAAAATCTAACATGAACAGCACTTTCCCCCCATCCATTCAATTTTTTTTCCTGGAATAAATTAAACAAAACTTTGGGAAGTCCCCACATTAAGGACAATTACTTAACCTCACATAAAGCAGGGAATTGACCTATCTATTGTTGGCGTCTTCTCAAACTTAGGCTATCAGAATGATGCTTAGTGTATAATCAGAATGGACTGATTTAGTCTGATATTGCCTACTTTCTGTAGCAGCAACTTTCTAGTAGTGTAAGCATTTTTTTTTCCTCCTGCCATTTGCAACTTCAGGCTTTTAAATGAAGTTTCAAGGATCAGAAGCCAGGAATTTTCTAAATGCAAACTGTGTGCTCTGTTCCTAAAAAATGAATATTTTCCAATATTTAAGTATTTGCTCTTCCCTTGATTAATATGGTGCTTCCCCTGAGTTAAGGGGACTTTAAAATCCCCTTCTACGTATATATACACACCTCCTTGGTTAATCCCAAATCATCTTTTCCAAAATATGCATTTTTCTCCCAAAAAGCTAGAAACATGTGAGTGGCAATAGCAAAACTCAGTACCAATAGCATTTAACCCTCTCTAAGCAGTTTAAAGAGTCAGCATATTGCCCCCAACAATCTGGCTCCTCATTTTACCAACCTTGGAAGGATGGAACACTGAGTCAACCTTGAGCCAATCAGCATCCAACTCCTGGCTGTGAGCAGAGTTAGCCTCTAATATTGCATTCTAACCACTCTGCCACCCAACTCTAAACAACAAAACATTAGGTCTAATAGCCATGGTGGCACAGTGGTTAGAGTGTAGTACTGCAAGCTACTTCTACTGACTGCGGCTGCCTGTAATTTGGCAGTTCAAATCTCACCAGGCTCAAGGTTGACTCAATCTTTCATCCTTCTGAGATGGGTAATGAGGATCCAAATTGTTGGGGGCAATATGCTGAATCTGTAAACCACTTAAAAAGGGCTTTAAAAGCAGTGTAAAGCAGTATATAAATCTAAGTGCTATTGCTATTGCTATTACCTAATGGGAGGACTAGCCTGAGCAGGAACATAAGCAGTTAGACCAGCCCAGGGGTGAAATCCAGCAGGTTCTGATAGGTTCTAGAGAACCAGTAGCAGAAATATTAAGCAGTTCGGAGTACTGGTAGCAGAAATTTTGAGAAGTACGGAGAACTGGAAAATATCACTTCTGGCTGACCCCAGAGTGTGGTGGGAATGGAGATTTTGCAGTATCCTTTCCATGCCATGCCCACCAAGCCATGCCCACAGAACCAATGGTAGTAAAACCATTTGGACTTCATCACTGGACCAGCCCTTCCATTAGGTAATAGACAGCAGCCACTGAATTTTGAATGCCATGAATGTGAAAAAAAATTGAACTGAATTTACTATTGTGTACTGCCAGGAAAAGGGAAGCATCCAAGAGCTGTATAATAATGTAGAGATAATCTTGATGAAAGTATGCAGGAGTACTTAAGAGAAAATAGAGCAAGAGAAAACCCAGTCCTTGAAAAGTGGAAGTAAGAGAAAGAAACTCAAAATAATGCTGCCTTGATCTGTTTGGTGTAAGGCTGGGTGGGTGGGTGGGGGTGGACAGGCAAATTCTGGCAGGCTTTCAAGATTCTGTTATTCTACCCCACAACTATTAAGTCACATTCCTGTAATCCTTCTGTTGTACGTTTCCTGATCTGACCTACTGCAAATGACTGATGGGATACTGAAATAATTAATCTGCCATTAAATTAAAAACATTATGTCCCAGTTAGATTTCCAGCATACGACCTCCAAAATATACATTCTCTTTTTCCACACATTTCCTGAGAATTTTGTAATATAAGTAAGTACATTTCCTTCAAGTCAAGCTCATGATGAATGTATGAACAGAATCATGGCGTTTTCTACAAAAACCACAGAAAAGTGATTCACAAAATGCTTCATGTAGGATTTCTATATCTTTTTTTTAACTTCCTAGTCAAGTTCTTATATTCCATGGAAGTCTTCCACCCAAGAATTAATCAGCCACAACCTGATTAGCTTCTGAGTACCAAAAAAAAAAAAAAATGTCAACCAGCTGGTTCCCCTTTCTAATTTGGAGGCAATTATATGTTTTAATAATGTAAGGTGTTGCTGTTTGATCATTTCTGCCAGCAATCCTCTTCTGTATAAAATAAAACATTCTATATAAATCAGCAATTGATTTGAAAGGGCAGGGTTATTGCAAGTTGGCATTTGGTAAGTAAACACGTACTGTATATTTCATTTCTGTAATATTCTGCAATGTCCTGCTTCTTTTACAGATTTACACCTGGTGAAAAAGGCAGGGATGTATAGAAAAAACTTAAATTCTGGTTGTCACCTGATGTGGCATTATAAATTATAAGGTTTAAATAAGGTAAATTGCTACCTGGTAAAAAAACTCTGTTTAGGTTATATTTTGCAACATGGAGATGATGAAATAGATTTGTGTGAAGTCACCAGGATTCATGTCCTGACTAATTGTTTCATTCCCTGGAGGCAATATTACTCCTTCAAGGTGCCGCCATGGTGTAATTCATCTGGTCCAGGTGCTTCATGTCAATTTTGGACCTGCCCAGCAGCTCTTAGTAGTTAAAAGAGTTTCTTAGTAGTTCAAAGAATTTCTAGAACTCCAGACAAAATCTCATCAAAGCAGCTCAAAATAAAACAGAAGTGTTTATTTACAGGCTGGTGGCCATTTTGCTTTGTGAAGCTGCTTTAAAGTTTCTTCGGATGAATCTTATCTGAAATTAGAGCACTCCTTGGAAAGGTCGATAGCCTATTACAGTGATGGCTAACCTTTTTGCCACTGCATGCCAAAAGTGGGGGGAGCGCGGGGTGATCACACATGTGTGTGCTCACACCCATAATTCTAAGTGCTCTGCCCCCCCACACACACATGCGTGCGTCACCCCCCTGTGCCCCGACCGCTTTTGGCATGTGATGGCACGGTGGGCCCAGTAGGCTGTTTTTCGCCCTCCGCAGTCTCCAGAGACTTTCTAGGAGCGTGGGGAGGGTGAAAACAGCCTTCCCCACCTTCCTGGAAGCCCTCGGGAGGCCGGAAACAGCCCATTTGCCAACTTCTGGTGGGCCCAGAAGTCCGAAATCAGTTGGCCAGAGCGTACATACGTGCTGGAGCTGAGCTAGGGCAACACTCGTGTGCCCACCAATATGGCTCTGCATGCCACCTGTGGCATGCATGCCATAGGTTCGCCATCACGGGCCTATTATGTTATACATAGTATACTTTTCTAGAGCAAGACAGGTGTATTAAAGAAGTACAATTGTGAATATCTCTCTAATTTTGTAATACTTGAACAAAGTCTTGGAACCTAAACGTTCACCTGTTGTGTCGTTTTGGACATGCTTTTAAAAGATACAGCTGTCAGGCAGTTCAGTGGAACTAACCCATAACTGTGAACTTTAACTCCATCGCAAAATTAGCTGATTGGTTCAATGAAGGTGTGACAGAAAAAAAAATCAGCCTCCCCCTAATTTATGAAAGTTAAGTATTTCATATACATTCTGTAAATTTAAGTTAGCATGAAAGAAAAGAAAAAAGAAACCATTGAATTGATCATTAGCACAGATGTAATCCTGGTTCGCTGCTTTTCAAAGCATCTGCGTCTTTATCAGAATTGCTCTCTGCATTTTGAAAAAAGAAGTAGGTATTTTAAAGAGCTGCAGAGAAATGTTGCATTCATACACTTGAATACAGGTTGACTCAGGCTTCCAGCCTTCTGAGGTAGGTAAATTGAGGACCCGGATTGTCGGGGCAATAAGCTGACTTTGTAGAAACACCGCTTATTGGGGGCCAAAAGCCCTACTAAGCAGGTATATACAAAAGAATGAAGGCTATTGCTATAAATGCATTGTAAGCCGTCCTGAGTCTCTGGAGAAGGGTGGCATATAAATTGAACAAACAAACAAACAAACAAACAAACAAACAAACAAACAAATACAGCTCCAATACTTAAAGCATATTCTTTTTGGAACCAAAACAGTTGAAGTATTGCACAGCCAATTGTACGTATGTATATTTCTACATGGAAAAAAAATCAACATTTGAACCTTTTCTTAATGAACTCAGCACAGTTCTGCAAGGGTTTTGCTTGGTCCATTCTCCTCTTTGAAAATGATGGTCTCTTTGGGGAGGTTAAAAGAGAAGTAAGCTCCCAACATCTACGTGCTTCCAAGAGCTGATTAGCTTTGCATTAGTTTCTGTTAATAATCAACCACAGAAGTAGAGCTGCTTACTGTATATCAGCAACTCTGCTGGGAGAGACCTGTCATCCGTCTCATTCCCTTTTACGTGAATTGTGAAATTGATAGGTCACTGGTGTCTTGAGTCACTCAGAAGGCATTGTATTTATTTCAGTTTACAGTTCTCCCAGTGCCATAAAGAATGTCTTTCTACAAAGCATATTTTCACTTCATTTTTCATAGTCCTGGGGACAGAACATATGGTAATCTTTAGAAGCCAATCACCGAGGGTTACTCAGTGCTCTAGACCAAGCAGGCTTTCTGTTTTTATTGTTAAAATTCATGTCCTGTTTTTATCCCTAAATATTCTGGGCATAGATTCATTTTCTTTAAATGGAATACCTGCATGTAGAAACGTGTGTGTGTGTGTGTGTGTGTGTGTGTGTGTGTGTGTGAGAGAGAGAGAGAGAGAGAGAGAGAGAGAGAGAGAGAGAGAGAGAGAGAGAGAGAGAGAGAGAAGGATGTGTGTGAAGGATGTGTGTGTATCTATGGGTGCCTAGGTGTATATTCATATATTAGATGCATCAGTAATGAAAGGATTATACAGTATCTGCCAAAAAAAAATAAGGTATTTGGACCTTCTCTTATTTGTTATTTGTCTATTTTTTTCTTTTAAATTGATTTTTTCTATAGAATCTATATCCCTTAGTTATATTCTTGAAGCACATTTATTTGCAATGTGGAAAAATTTTCCCCTGCCTCCCTCTTTTGTACTATTGCTTGCGAGGACAATTATTGCAAATACTTTTTCCACTGAGAATTGCACTGTTTTACATATTTCCTCTATTAGACGCCTTCCTTGGTATATTTTCTCTTCTTACTCAGACTGCTAAAGCTCTGCTTTCTGAGTTGCATGTGTTCTCAGAAGCATGTATTACCCAGATAGCATTCATTGCAGCCCCACTGCTCTGTCTGCATCTCCAAGGGAAATCCACTGGAGGAAGGAGAGAAGTTGTTTTGCAGATTGTGCAGAACAGCCTTATAACGGGGTCTACCTTATCTGCTTGGGGTTGTTGTTAGACCAAAATGCCTGGATTTTCAGGCAAATAAGATAGCAGAGATCAAAATATTAAACTATTATCTCCCTGCAAGCTTGGAAGATGGGGTGGGGTGGGGGTGGGGGATAGATATACATTTGTCAGAAAAAGCTTTCATCTGCTAAATTACACAATGGAGCAAAAGTGTAAAAAACATATACGTTTCCTCCCTCCCTCATTTCCTTCCTTCCTTCCTTCCTTCCTTCCTTCCTTCCTTCCTTCATTTCCTCCCTCCCTCCCACATTTCCATCCTTCCTTCCTCCCTCCCTCATTTCCTTCCTTCCTTGCTTGCTTCCTTCCTCCCTCCCTCCCTCATTTCCTTCCTTCCTCCTTCCCTTATTTCCTTCCTCCCTTCCTTCCTCCCTCCCTCCTCATTTCCTCCCTCCCTCCCTCATTTCCTTCCTCCCCGCCTGCCTCATTTCTCCTCTCCCTCCCTCCCTCCCTCCCTCCCTCATTTCCTTCCTCCCTCCCTCCCTAATTTCCTCCATCCCTCATTTCCTTCCTTCCTTCCTCCTTCACTCATTTCCTTCCTCCCTTCCTCCCTCCGTCCCTCCTCATTTCCTCCCTCCGTCCCTCCCTTATTTCCTTCCTCCCTCCCTCCCTAATTTCCTCCCTCCCTCATTTCCTTCCTTCCTTCCTCCTTCCCTCATTTCCTTCCTCCCTTCCTCCCTCCCTCCCTCATTTCCTCCCTCCCTCCCTCCCTCCCTCATTTCTCCCCTCCCTCCCTGCCTCATTTCCTTCCTTCCTTCCTCCCTCCCTCATTTTGTCCCTCCCTCCCTCGTGTTTTTCTGCTGTCTTCTCTCCATCCATTTGACCCTTTTAAATCCAGTGGCTTTCAATGGAATTAAATGGAATCTCTGTACAGGATTGCAGCCAATAACTTCTTAGAAACATGGCAGACTGTATAAAGCATGGCAGACTATCTGGGTGCTTTGTAAGTGATTGACATAATACGATTCAATGTTTACCAGCATTCTATCAGATCAGATCACCTATCACCTGTCACCCTATGTTGCATTGGAGAAGGTGTGAACATAAGTACAGGGCAGCCTTGCAGAATTGGATCAAAGTTCTATGTAGTCTGGCATTTTTTGTCATCGCATCGAACTAGATGTGTCTGGGAATTCAGCCAATATGCAGGACTGCATGCAAGAGCATTCAGAAACTGTTATTTAGAGGCATGTTGCCTCTGATCACGCAATTAGGATATAGCCAACCTGACTAATAGACCCTGCCAGCCTTATTCTCCAAAATAAACAAAATACTTCATATCAGAGAAGATTTAAATGCCAAAATCTGGTCAAGTCCTTTGATGAGGTAGCCATATTTTTTAATAATCTTTTATGTTAAAAAAAAACACACACACACCCAAAGTGTTCAGTCATGAGACAGTATAAATATTAGAGAATGAGCTGGAATGGAACATTTCTTTCTGATCTTCTGTATCTTTGCCTTGTTTTATTTATAGGAATGTTGGTATATGGAAAAGCAATCAAAATTGCAATTTGTCTGCCAGGTTTGAAAGCTTCTTCTCTGAAGTCGTGCAGCTTTCTCCTCTATCGTTTAGACTGCAAAAGTAAAAGAGGCCTCATGTCATAGAATCATAGGACTGGAAGGTACTTTGGAAGTCATCTTGCCCAATCCCCTGCCCAGGGCAGGATTCCTTATTCCATCCTGGAGAAATGGTTGTCCAATCAGGAAAGCAGTCCATGATTCAAACAAGATATACGGAATGAGCACACAAGGCACAGAATTGGGCACATTGCTCCAGCAATGCTCAAGGGCTCAGAGGGGATTAAGTAGGCAACACCTGTGCAGCCTTTCATGAGAGGTTGCCTCCTTGTGAATAGTCTAGATGACCAGCATTGTGCTGTCTCCTCTCTGCTCTACATGTCCTTGGATCAGGAGGAGGTGTGGACTCCACCTCCTCCTCAGGAGTGGGTTCTACTTACCTTTACTACTGGTTCGCAGCAGGAGCGTGCGCACATGTGCAGATCACCCATTATGACATCGTGGCGGGTGGGCGGAGTCTCCTACCGATTTTACTACCAGTTCTATAGAACTGGACCGAACCAGGAGCAACCCACCACTGCTCCTCCTCATTGCTAATGAGTGGCAATTACTCCTGGTCCTCGCCTGGAGTCTCTTGGCCATCTTGTTGTAGCTATGGCTCACCTCACTCAGCCTCAGCCTGTTGCTCATCCGATTGGCCCAGCTGAGGCTGCTTCATCAGGCTAGCAGTCTCCGAGCAACAATCCTGACCAATACTCGGCTCTGCATTTTCCTCTGCTGACTCAAACTGGAGAGGGGTCCGGGGGAGGATCTATGACATGGGTGTCAAACTCGATCGCGTCACATGATGTATCATGAGATATCATGATGTTTTTTGCCTTTGTGGAGCCAAGGTGGGCGTGGCCTGAGTGTGATGCATCTGACCTGCAGGCCACCAGTTTGACAGGCCTGTTCTACAGCAAATAAAAAGCTGATTTGTTTGGCAGCATGGGTGAGCATGGCCTACACATGATGCAACTGGCCCGTGGGCCGCCAGTTTTACAGGTGTGATCTATGACAAGCACCCAAATTGACAGTGGTTGTGGGGATTCTGTGACATTTCTTAAGTGCGAGGGCTTCTCATAAGCCATTTTTTCAGTGTAACTTCAAATGGTTGATAAAATGAATGGTTGTAAGTTGAAGATTACCTGTATGCATCTGTAGGAAAGCTCCAAATTTTGCATGACATTATAAGGAAAATTCTAGGGTGGGTCTGCATTCTACAGCATGGGGGCCAAACTCGATCGCATCACATGATGTATCACAACGTATCACAATGTTTTTTTGCCTTTGCAGAGCTGGGGTGGGCATAGCCTGTGTGTGACGCATCTGGCTTGCAGGTTGCCGGTTTGACAGGCCTGTCAGCCAAAGAGCTTGTAGAAAAAATGGTTTTAAAAGTAAAAAAAAAAAAAGTTGGCCACGCCCACTCAGTCATATTACTCCCACCAAGCCACGCCCACAGAACCGGTAGTAACAAATTTTACATTTCACCACTGATCCTGACCCTGTTCAAATACTGTGCCTTTTATTGTTCTTTTGTTTGGTTTTCTTTTTTAAAAAAGCAGTTTACTGACTATATGATTGATTGGACTCAGACATGACAAAAACATGGTTTACAAAGGCCAGTTAAAATAGCAGGCTAATGCAAAAGCAAATTATGACTTTGTTGTTCTCACAACAGGATTTCAGGAGGGTTCCCTAGAACAACATTTAAAACAATGCTAAACTGTGAATCTCTGTTGCCTCCCCTCCATTTGTGAGTCCAACATTAAAAGTTCTGACCTTGGGAAACTCATTTAACCTTTTCTGCCCCTCTTCTCCAATCTGCAGAATAAGGATATTGGCATTTACATTGTCATATAAAATGCTTTCAGACCTACAGACGAAAAACGCTAAGTAAACCAAAATTTCCAATTAAATTAATTGGAGGAAAGATACAGGTCAATCCTATAGCAAGCTTCATTTCCACACCTTTTAAAGCTCTCTTGTTTTGTTATGGAACCTCCTATTTATTCTGTACCCAACATCTTCAACCACAGAGGTGATGTCCCCAGTGGGAAGGCACTTCCTTGGGACTGTTTTCAAGGTGCTTATTTTGCTTCAGAAGGAGGAACTTTGTGGTTGAGCTTACAGGCAATCGATCCAATATCTTCCCAGGCCAATTCTCTCTTTTTCATCCTTTGTTAAACACATGAACATTAAGTAGAAGCAAATGAAACCTTTCTGGAATATCATTGCTACAATGTTTTGTAGGTGAGAAGAAAATAAATTTAACTGAGAAGATGATCTCACACAGCCGCTACTGCTGATTTCTATTTTGTACAGGAAGAGAGAGGTGAGATATACATCTGGAAACTCCTGCATATTCACAAACAGAAAATAGTCCATGAATATATTGCATAATAATGTGAGAGATGTGCTCAGATGCTTTTCATGTAATAAAAGCAAAAAAAAAAAAAAATCAATATTATAAATAGAACACATCTCTACATGAAAAAAAAAATTTGGTTATCAAACTAATACTTTTGGCTGTTTCACAGATGTTTAAATATAATGACTTTTCTTCCTTTGATGATTGGCAGCTGAAGGTGTCAAGTGACTTCCTCTAAAAGTCAACATATATGAGATCATTATGTGAGGTAGCAAGAAAGTCACTCAATGGCATGTGATGGTACTATTGGTAATTCCTTGAATACAGACTTCTGGATACAAACTCTTAAATGCAAACTCTATAACTCCTCGATGTAAACACAATCTTGATTTCAAGATGACTTTTGTATTTAATGATAGGCATCCTATACATGCCTCTTCGCTCCCTGCCCACTTTGTTCTTATAATTTCAAATACTAGCTGTTTGCAATATATATCCTGAGTAGTTTATGGGAGTAAAATAAGACAGAACAATTAATCAGTGGAACCACTTGCCTCCAGAAGTTGTGAATGCGCCAACACTGGAGACTTTTAAGAAGAGATTGGACAACCATTTTTCTAAAATGGCGTAGGGTTTCCTGCCTGAGCAGGAAGTTGGACTAGAAGACCTCCAAAGTCCTTTCCAACTCAGTTATTCAGTTAAGATTGAGTTAAATTACATCCTCATGTCATGGTCAGCTTCTAGTGACATATACATGTATGTCTATGAATAATCTATATTAACCTGAATGTATATAGGTTTGATTGAGTAAATGGATCGTATTGACTGGTCATATGGTGTCTCTACTACTGTTTTATACATTTATTAGCCTTAGCCTATGTGGCCAATGGAAAAGGATCTGTGAATTGTAGGCCAACAAGCTGCCAACCCTACTATATAATATGGTTCTACATGATAAATGTACCCTTGCTACTAACCAATGAGCCATTCCATCACTGATTACAGAACAAAAATATTAGAGAGATTTTTGTGTTAACATTGGCCTAATTTGGTTATCAGCAATATTTTCAGTCATTGTGCTGCAATTTCATTCTTTTCATTAAAGTCCCACAACTAATAACCCCAAATCTTAGTATTTCATAAGATTTTTATATTGTTCTCCACAAACTTTAATTATCTTATCTTTAATTTTTTTAAATTTAATTTGAAACTGCTAGTGTAAGACCCATCTCCTCCCACTTATGACTGTATGACTGTAACCTTGTTGTTGGTATCCTTAAGATTTATATTGACTGTTTCCCTATGACTATCATTAAGTATTGTACCTTATGATTCTTGAAGAATGTATCTTTTCTTTTACGTACACTGAGAGCATATGCACCAAGACAAACTCCTTGTGTGTCCAATCACACTTGGCCAATAAAGAATTCTATTCTATTCTATTCTATTCTATTCTATTCTATTCTATTCTATTCTATTCTATTCTATTCTATTCTATTCTATTCTATTGCAAGTAAAATTCAAGGTACAATTTAATTTAATTTAATTTAACTTACGAGACCGTCTTTTGCCACCAATAGCCTCCCACCGACCAGTTCGTTCTCACAGGGAGGGACTACTCAGGGTACTGTCAGTCAAATTGTGCCGACTGGTGACTCCCAGGGGGAGGGCCTTCTCTGTAAGGGCTCCAACCCTTTGGAATGAACTGCCCCCTGATATACGAAACATCCCTAATCTCCGTGCTTTCCGCTGTGCCCTCAAGATCCTGACGTTCAATCAGGCAGGGCTAAGCATGTTAACTGAGAATGATTAAAATATTATATAATTCTGGGTTTTATTTATTTGGGCTAAACTATGCTATAATTTTAATTATCAATTTTATGATGTTTATGTATCTTTTATTTTTTCTTGACTGTACACCGCCTTGAGTCCTGTGGGAGAAAGGCGGTATAGAAATAAAATAAAATAAAATAAAATAAAATAAAATAAAATAAAATAAAATAAAATAAAATAAAATAAAATAAAATAAAATAAAATAAAATAAAATAAAATAAAATAAAATAAAATAAATAAATAAATAAATAAATAAATAAATAAATTACTTTTAAAACTCTACATGGTTCAGAATGAAAGCCAGTTTGGTCTCATGGTTAATGCATAGAAACTGGGAGTAAGAAAACCAGCTGGGTGACCTTGGTCCAGTCATTCCCTCTCAGCCCACCTCACCCCACAAGTTTGCAGTTGTTGGGAAAAGAGGAGGAGAAAGGATATTAGGTATATTTGCTGCCTTGAATTATTTAGAAAAAATAATAATAAAAGTGGGAAAGAAAGAAAGAAAGAAAGAAAGAAAGAAAGAAAGAAAGAAAGAAAGAAAGAAAGAAAGCAAGCTCAAGGTTTATAATATCGCCATGATTGCCTTTTTCAAGTTGAAGTTGTTTGTCTGGTAAAATCTGGTTGAGAGCTCTGTCCATCTTTTTAACTTTGTATATTATTATAAGTATTTTTATAGTTAAGGCATTAGGCAAGATATCAGGAGATGGTGAGTTCTAGTCTTACCTTTGGCATAAAGCCAGATGGGTCACAATGAGCCCTTCTCCTCTCTCTCAGCTCTGGGAAAGAAGGCAATGGCAAACCACTTCTCAAAAACTTTGCCAAGCAAATGCTGTGGATTTGTCCCGGCCAGCCTCTGAGAAATCAGACACAACACACAACACACAAAAGAAAATAAAAATTAAGGCAATTCATGATGAATTCTCCTGCATTTTTTTTTTATTTGATTTATATGCCGCCCTTCTCCGGAGACTCAGGGCGGCTTACAATGCGTTAAGCAATAGCCTTCATACTTCTGTATATTTATACAAAGTCAGCTTATTGCCCCCACAAACTGGGTCCTCAATTTACCCACCTTAGAAAGGATGGAAGGCTGAGTCGACCTTGAGCCTGGCTAGGATTGAACTCACAGAAATTGCAGGCAGCTGGATCTTAATTGCTGCCTTTAGTAGGAGGCATTAGCCCCCTACGCTACTCAGGCTCTTTTTTATTGTTCAATTAGGTGAAAAAGAATTTTCTTTCAAATGTTATTTGAATTACTCAGGGAAATTCTTTGGGATGTAATTCTCTGACCTTGGAAGTGGAGGGATTTCACGGTTGTAAAAAGAGAAGTTTTTTTTTTTTTTTTTTAAAGAGAAGTGGATGTTTCCAAAATATTGCAGAATAAGGACAGAGGGATATTTTTGAGCAATGCAAGAAGCAATTACTGTAGCTTCCTCTCCATTAAACCGAGACCCCCATTGGGCAGATCAAGGGCAATAGAGAGTCTCTTCCTTGATGTATTTGGTGATTGACAATGTTCAGGATACGCATATCAAGTTTCGAGGATTGAATAACCTCACTCTTCCTCCCCCCTTGCAATACACCTACTACTCAGAATCTGTGTGAGAGTCTTGCTTTCTGGGATGTCAACTGTTGTAAGAAACTTGACAATCTCTTCTGCTGATTGAATTGCAAGTAAGTGAATGACCTCTCTTGTATTATACAGTCATGTCTGTCATGATCTGCCATCTCCCTGGTTTTCCACATTTCAGTAACAGCCTCCTCTGTTAGGCCTTCTCTTCTTTCTTTATGTTATCTGGATCAGGATAGTGACTTTCAGGAAAGTTGTTAAACCACTGTTTTTCCACAGAGGTTTTGGAAAGGATGTGTTGAATTAGTATGGAATTTTCCAGATAATTCAGAGGCAGCCATTAGGTGAGGAGAGGTAATCCATTTCTCACAGTAGCTTCCTTAATGAAATAATCCCAGCTTTTCTTTCTTGTCTTTATAAAATACCTCGTAAACTAGATGTTCTACAGAATCCTTTAAAACTTAACACAATTACAGCCGTATCAGAGTCAAACAATAGAATCTTAGCTAACCTGAAATACTGAGATACCAGCAAAGCACAAAATATTGTACAAATTTCTTTATAATGGAAAGAAGATCTACACTATGACAAATGCAGGTTTCAGAATAGGAAAAATATTAACCTCACTTTCCCCACGTGTTGCTGCCTGTGATCAGATTCAGAGGTCTCATGATTTCTTTGGACTAAAACTAAGATTTCTAAGAAATTCAGTCATAGTTCCCTGGTGTGTCCTTTGGGTTACTACAGGTGCTAACAATCAAGAAAAATGAATATGAATTCATTTCAGTATGGTTTTTTTTTTTCACTTCGGCTCTGAATTGCAGGCACTTTTGCTTATTTTAGTAGGCAAAGAGAAAATGGCCCTTGA
Source organism: Masticophis lateralis (assembly GCA_030761175.1). Lineage (NCBI taxonomy): Eukaryota > Metazoa > Chordata > Lepidosauria > Squamata > Colubridae > Masticophis > Masticophis lateralis. The sequence continues at coordinate 194,709,491 of JAUDYJ010000003.1, read as the reverse complement.
TTTCTAACCAATATATGTGCTTACACAGATGCTGCACATGTGTGTTAGATAAAACAATAAGCAGAAGTTAACTGAGATATTGTAAAAATGTTATTTATTGTTAGAAAATATAACTTTTCTCCTTGCATATATGTGCTAGTTGTTCCCGAGTCTATGGGGCGGTGCTCATCTCCATTTCTAAGCTGAAGAGCCAGCACTGTCCAATGACAATTCCGTGGTCATTTGGCCGGCATGACTAAATGCCGAAGGCGCACGGAACGCTGTTATCTTCCCACCAAGGTGGTCCTATTTTACTACTTGCATTTTTACATGCTTTCGAACTGCTATAGTTGGCAAAAGCTGGGGCAATAACGGGAGCTCACTCCATTATGCAGCAGTAGAGATTCGAACCACTGAACTGGTGACCTTTCTGATCGACAAGCTTAGCCACTGAGCCACTGCATCCTCTATCACTTTTCTATAGTGATACCCCAAATCAATCCTCAGACTTATTTTCTTTGTGCTTTTCTAGTATTTTCAAAAGTCAAGCAATATCTGTTCTCTTCACCTACTTTTAATAGTAATTGGAATCTTTCCTTTTTTAAAAAAAAAATCATCTATTGATTCAATGGAAAATGTATCATTATTTAATACTGCTTGTATTGTGATGCAGTGATACGTCAATATCCTATTGTTTAGTATATATTTTGCAAAACTATTTGTTTGTAGATAAGTATTTTGACTTCTTAGTAGAACATGGAGGAGTGCATGCAAAGCTTGAATGGCACATCTTACGATCATCTGAAGTGTAGCTTCATCGTGTGATTTTATTAGTGTTTTATCTCTTTTAATCTCTTGTGAGCTGCCTTGAAGGGAGGGATATCCAGGGAGAAGATTGTCAATAAAGATAAAGAAATATTAAAAGAGACAGGACAAATATATCATTTTGGCCCCCAGAAAGCCTTAGAATGAGCTATAGTTACATTACAAATTAACATTGGTGTTCTGTTCTATAGTTTAACAGAAATTCCACCTGTTTTTATGTGAATCTTTAGCACAGCTTCAATTGCACTATCACAATTGCCACCTTGGCATTTTTGGCTGTACCCCATGGATGTTCTTGTAACCAGACAACCCGACAATCCCTATTTTGCAGATAAAGAAACTTAGACAAAGAGACAATCGGACTTCCAAATGCCTCTAATTCATTAATGGCTATATTCTGTACTACTCTGATATCTCCGTAGTGCTATTCAAGCTCTTGTATTCAGGTCACTCCTTTTTTAACACCCTCTAAATACCTTAATGCAGCATAGAGTCAGAACAACTGGATGACAGATTAGCAGATTAACAGAATTGGAAGAGACTTTGTTGGTCATCTAGTCCAACCCCCTGCCCAAGCAGGATACCCTACACCATTTCTGACAGATGGCAGTCCAATCTCTTCTTGAAAGCCTCCAGTGATGAAGCTCCCACAATTTCTGAAGACAAGATGTTCCATTGGTTGATTGTTATCACTGTCAGAAAATCTCTCCTTATTTCTAAATTGAATCTCTCCTTTATCAGTTTCCATCCATTATTGTCTGGCCTTCAGGTGCTTTGGAAAATAGCTTAACCCCCTCCTCTCTCTGGCAGCCCCTCAAATATTGGAACACTGCTATTATGTCTCCACTGGTCCTTCTCTTCACTAGACTAGCCATGCACAGTTCCTGTAACGGTTCTTCATATATTTTAGCTTCCAGTCCCCTAATCATCCTGGTTGCTCTTCTCTGCACTCTTCTAGAGTCTCAACATCTTTTTAATAGTGTGGTGACCAAAACTGGATGCAGTATTCTAGGTGTGCTCTTACGAAGGCTTTATAGAATGGTACCTCACTTGATCTTGATTGTATCCCTCTGTTAATGCAATTTAGGATTGCATTGGCTTTTGGGCTGCCACTGCACACTGTTGGCTCATATTTAATTGGTTATCCATCAATGGAGCTGAATGGGAATGATGCCCTTCTTGATGCCACGTGGAATTAGCAGCAGATTTTTTTTTCTTTGCGTCCTAGGAGATAAATATCTGCTGCTACCTAGGATTGAACTCTCAACCTTCCAAGTGACTCTTTGTCTTTATTTTATTTTATTTTTTTATCACAGTCACTAAAAATAAAAAAGAAAGAAAGATGTAGCCAAAAAAAAAATACAGGTGCAGCTTTCCACAAACATACAGGCAATCCTTGATTTATAGCTAATTGTTTAGCAACCATTCAAAATTATAAGGGTACTGAGAAAAATGACTTACTTATGAATGGTCCTCTTACTTATGACCATTGCAACATCCCTACAGCCGTGTGATCAAAATTTGGGAGCTTGGCAACCAGTGTGTATTTAGGATGGTTGCAGTGTCTCAGAGTCACAGGCTAGGTGGCTCAGTGGCTAAGACGCTGAGCTTGTTGATCAGAAAGGTCAGCAGTTTGGCAGTTCGAATCCCTAGTACAGGTCTCCTGTGTGAGCAGGGGGTTGGACTAGGTCCCTGTTACTGTTACTGTTACTGACCTTTCCAACTGGTTTCTGACAAGCAAGGAAACTGTGGGAAGCCACATTGGCTTGACAACTACATTACATGCTTAACAATTGCAGTAATTCACTTACCAACCATGGCAAAAAAAGGTCATAAAATCAGACATGACTCACTTAATAACTACCTTGATCAGGATGCTTCTGATCCTAATTGTCATAAATCAAGGACTACCTGTAAGATATTACTCATGTGGATCCCCCCCCCCCAAAAAGAGTCACAATTGATTAAGATTCCGAGCCTCCCAGGAGGAAAGATAATCAGTGAAATTTGTCGTTGTCTATCAGAAAGCAGAGACATCACTTTGCCAACAAAAGTGCATATAGTCAAGGCTATGATTTCCTCAGTTGCAATGTATGGCTGTGAAAATTAGACCATAAGAAAGGCTGAGCACCAAAGAATTGAGGCCTTTGAACTATGGTGCTGGAGAAGACTCCTGCAAGTTCCCTTGGACTGCAAGGCGATCAAACCAGTCAGTCCTAGAGGAGATCAACCCTGACTGCTCTTTAGAAGGCCAGATCCTGAAGATGAAACTCAAATACTTTGCTACCTAATGAGAAGGAAGGACTCACTGGAGAAGAGCCTAATGCTGGGGAAGATTGAGGGCAAAAGAAGAAGGGGATGACAGAGAATGAGGTGGCTGGATGGAGTCACTGATGTGAGTTTAAATGGACTCCAGAGGACTGTAGAGGACAGGAAGGCCTGGAGGAACATTGTCCATGGGGTCACAATGGGTCAGACACAACTTCACAGCTAACAGCAACATCAGAAAGTTCTTCACTAAAACTCGGGGCCTATTTTGTAAATCACTCAACATTCATCAGTTTAACACAAGAGCTATAACTAGTAGTGGGATTCAAGTAATTTAACAACTGATTCTCTGCCCTAATAAATTCTTCCAACAACCAGTTTGCCAAACTGCTCAGAAAGTTAACAACCAGTTCTCCCGAAGTGGTGCGAACTGACTGAATCCCACCACTGGCTATAACTCTTTATTCTAGCCCAGGAAATACTAGCAAGGGACCGCACCAATTGTTAACATTTCTTAACACATTCCAAAAGTTTACTTTATTTGTGCATTATTTCCAACTCACCCACCCATCTGTTTTCTCTTCTTCTTCTATCCTTCCCATTACACAGGCTGCTTGTTTAAAGCATATACTAAAAAAAAAAAATAAAACAAATAAAAATCTATAAACTCCAGGAATACAAAAGCCTTCTCTATGATGTTGATAAGGAACAGGACAGTCACTCTCCGTTGACATATTTGTTCTTTAAAAACAAATCAATGGCACTGAGATTTGGCACCTGAATACCGAGCTTCGGCTTGATGAGGCAAAGATTGTCTTCATTAAGGGCATTAATATTCATAGAGAGTAGAAAATCTGACACAAGAGAGGACTCACTAACCTTTTCTCATATTAGATTTTTACTTCTTAACACAATTACAGTCCGGCAATGACTTAATTAATGCTGCTTTTCGTCAGGCTGCTTTAAAGAGCTGTCAATTTGGTCCTGCAGAGGCTGTCAGCCAAAGAGAAAGACACTCACGGAGGCTAAAAAAGACACAGGAAGGAATTCAAACACTTAATAATATTCAAAGTGCTATGCAAAGTCACACATCAGCCTGGATTAAAGCAGTTTTTGTCTCTCCCTCCACCCCCTTTTAGTAGTTATCCCAATAATACTCAGGTATGAAAATGGGGAAGTTACCAAACCTGTGGCTTGGTGGATAGGGAAGAGAAAGAAGGCCATCAAAATTGCTTTGTTCTGTTTATCATAACCATAAGGTCTGTTGTCCCAAAGGCACTTCTTTCAAAAGGCAACTAGACTTTCCTTGAAGATGCTTCACTTCTCACCCAAGACACTTCTTCAGTTCAAGTCCAGTTGCCTTATTTTGAGGGGGGGGAGCACCTTTGGGACAACCATGACCTTGGCCTATTGAAAAGTTACTCTTCAAAGAAATATATCCAGATACATCTTAATGCACACATTGTTTAAACCAGTGGTGGAATTCAATTTTTTTTTACTGCCGGTTCTGTGGGTGTGGCTTGGTGGGTGTGGTGTGGCTTGGTAGGCATGGCGAGGGAAGGATACTACAAAATCTCCATTGCCTCCCCACTCCTGGGAGAAGGATATTGCAAAATCTCCATTCCCACTCCACTTTGGGGTCAGCCAGAGGTGGTATTTGCTGGTTCTCCAAACTACTCAAAATTTCCACTACCAATTCTCCAGAACCTGTCAGAACCTGCTGGATTTCACCCCTGGTTTAAACTATGCACCCAGTATTCCCCAACTGTGCATTCTGCAATAGCACTTCTAAACACCTTTCACACCAGACCATAAAAGGATAGAAATGTTGATAGAACCATCTCTATCAACCTTGTTGATAGAACCATCTCTGCATGCTTTTTCTTTTTTTTAGTGGTCCTTACATCCAGATCACTGTAGATGGCAAGATAGCTAAACAGAACAGTCCTCTACAAATCTACTCACATTTTTAAAAATCTATTAAAAATACAAATAATTTACATATATTTAAGTAGCCTTGGTTATTTGTATGCTATGACCACATGTCATAATTTCTGCAATTGTGACTTTAAAAAAATTCTTTTTGGTAGGTCTAATAATTACATTACGATTTTTAAAAAGAGACTGTGAGAACTCCACCCTGGTAGTGATTCATTTACATTCTGGAGTTTGTTGCCAATACATTATTTATTGCCATGTGTAAATCATGTGCTGTATCTGAACGTATGCAAACTCCATTGGATGATGCCTTTTGTGCCCATGTTTACTGTTTGAAGGGTTATTGGAGGACACACTTGTATATGTAAACATGTTCTTCGTTTGAAGTGCCATCCCATCTAAGTCTTTGTTCAAAATAAAGAATTCCATAGGGTGATGATGAACAGCAATCTTGAACATGCTCATCAGTTTTTAGCCTCTGGCCACCTCATTGAGTGAGCAGCACACAAGTAATTTTTTTCCACATGTACTGGTTTTCAATCTACATTAGTAATTAATTCTAAATTTGTGTCTATAGCTACACATTTACAAAGGCACATTTTATGTAGATACAAATGATCCCATTGGTTCTTTAGGAAATACATTTTGGGGGCAGGGTAATGAGTAAGTGCCCAGGTTTATAATGGAACCTGATCTCTTCTGCAAAGATCATATGTCTTGTTTCTCTTAGAGGTCTTGCCCCAGGCTTGCTAAATGTACTTTTAAGAAGAAATGTTAAGGAATGAAATGTTCAACCATGCAGTTAGCTAGCCATAATAGGAGACCGCCTTTGGTGTGACTGAACAGGTTATTCTTGAACCAACATATCTTTAGTCTTCCTTTGCCCATCTGACACTTCCATCTTCCTTAACTCTTCCGTAGAGGTGTGCCTGCAGTAGAGTAAAGCCAACCAATTTCACTCAGCATCTAAATCTTAATGTCCACATTTTCCACAGACTATCACAGAATACCAACAGACATCTATAACATTTTCTGTGCATTTGACAGGAATCTAAAAAGCTAAGGAGAGGACAAAATGTACCCAATATCAAACAGATAAAGGGAGAAGGAATTGTGGTAAGCCACCTTTACATTTTATTTTATATTGTGTTTTATTTTGTTTTTAGGAAAGGAGGTTATCAAGAAGTTGTTTCATTTTTTTGGCACAACTGGATTAAATTTGTAAGCAAAAGTTTGACCTTTTTCAGGAGGTCGGACCTAGTAAATTTCAGATAAACCAGTTAAGGTTTTAATGCATGAATATATTTTTCGGTTTGAGGTTATAATGGTTATATGTACTGTAAATAAGTAAATCATTATTTAATTGAAAGCCTCAGGCCATATATTTGTTTAGTATTTTTGAAGCATTATGGAAATTATTGCTGGCTGAGGTAATTTGCAACCCTGTCTTCTTATTTACTTAGTCTCCTCCTCCTCCTCCTCCTCCTCCTCCTCCTCCTCCTCCTCCTCCTCCTCCTCTCCTTCTTCTCCTTCTTCTTCTTCCTCCTTTTGTTTGGGCATCAGTTTACTTCTGGCCCTTTACCAATCCCTAATGTATTTATTTCCTTTCCATTTCAGATGACCCTTCTGTCTATTTGGACCATCAAATCTTGGCAAAGTGACAGTACACTTCATGGCACATTGTGACATATGCTGAACAAGCCTTGCAAATATCAACAGCTGTGGTAAACCATGAATTTGGAACTTCCTTCAGCTTCTTCTTCTTCATCCAATCTGTGATGCTATTTGTACTCTCACATCAGGTCTTTTGCAGCTTTAACTCACAGTTCCTGATGTTCTAATGTATCCAAGTGCAATTCCCATAGTCCCAGACAGCTTTATTGACTTCAAAACAAAGTCATGGAACTTGGGCTTTTTCAGATAAATTGGTAGAGTTTCTGCTGGAATTTTATTTCCATAGTTAAAGTAGATAGTCTGTTTTGTGCATGTATAGGTGCCTTTTGACTCCATTTTTGACTCCTGGCAATTGTCTGGACACATCCTTGCAGTTTTCTTGGCAACATTTCCAAAGTTGTTTGCCATTGTCTCCTTCCTAGGGCTGAGAGAGCATGACTAGCCCAAGGTTACCTAACTGGCTTTCATGCCTAAGTGGGGACTAGAATTCACAGTCTCCTCATTTCTAGCCTGGTGCTTTAACCACTGGGCCAAACTGGTTTGTTAAATTTGATAAATCCTGATCTTTCAAGCAAGTGTTATTTAATATATGTTGAATCCATTTACTGTAATATTTTTTCTACAATTATTTCTATTTCTATTAAATAATATAAATAATATTATTTATATTATTTATATTTCATTTTTTCAACGAACAACAATCCTATAAATCTATTTCTTTGAAAAGGGTCACTTTTCCTACTAGAAGTCACTTCTCCATAGTTAGTTGTTTATAATCAATATTTGCATCCAAAACTAGGATGAGGAGAATTCCTTACATACTGAAAACACTACCTTTGCACGCAGTTTCTTCCCTCAACTGAGATATCCAAGACTGGTATGATTTATCCAGATAAAAGAATCAGGTATGACTTCACAATTCTGTTCAAATTGAGTGACACTTTATAATAAAACAATATTATATAGAAGAATCATAACAGACATGAACATGAGATCCTATCTAACAAAATGAAATTCAATGGTGAGAAAAGTAAGGTTCTACATTTAGGCAAGAAAAACTAAATACACAGGTACAGAATAGATGGCATCTGGCTCAGTAGTACCAGTAATAACTGTGAGAATCCTAGTGGCCAATAACTTAAATATGAGCTAGCAGTGTGCTGCAGCTGCCAGAAAAACCAATGTACCCCTAGGCTGCATTAACAGAGGGATAGAATCAAGATCATATGAAGTGTTTTATAATGCCTTGATAAGACCACACTTGGAAATTTCATCCAGTTTTGGTCATCACAATGTAAAAAAAATGTGGAGACTAGAAAGATTGTAGAGAAGAGCAACAAAGATGATTAGGGGACTGGAGGCTAAAGCAGGCAAAGAACAGTTGCAGGAATTAGATATGTCTAGTTTATTGAAAAGAAGAACTAGGGGTGACATGATAGCAGTGTTTCAATATCTAAGAGATGCCACAAAGAAGAGGGGTCAACCTATTCTGCAAAGTTCATGAAGGCAGGACAAGAAGCAATGGATGGAAACTAATCAAGGAGAGAATCAACCTAGAACTAAGGAAAAAATTCCCAACAGTCAGACTGAAGAATCAGTGGAACAACTTGCTTCCAGAAGTTGTGGAAACTCCAAAACTGGAGGTTTTTAAGAAGACATTGGACAGTCATTTGTTTGAAATGGTATTCAAAGGGTTTCCTGTTTGAGCAGGGGGTTGGACTAGACAAACTCCAAGGTCCCTTCCAACTCTGTTATTCTGACTATCTGCAAAAGTCCAGCACATATTTTCCATCTATTGTGTCTGCAAATTAAATGACAATTTCTTAAGGAACAACAACCAAAAAAAAAAGTACAAAAAGATATTGTTTTTGTTACTTCAGTCAACAGGAGAAATGACCTTTTTAGATCAGATTCTGACTCAAAACAGGTATTCTCTGATTCCTTTGAGTCACAATGGGCTATTTTCCTGAATGCTGATTTTTTTCGTTAATACATATGACAATATTTGCTTGAGGCAATATTTGCTTGAAATATATGATATGATAAAAGGTGAAAGTGTTTAAAATTAATAACTAAAACAATACCTTCAAATGTTTTATTCAAATTGAAATACATTAATAAATATATCTTTTTAGGAAAGACCAAACTATGAAGATTAAATTATATTTCTGATAGGACAATCTAAGTACATAAAGTTTCTTTTGAGTTCATTCAATATCAAGGTCTCCCTCCCTCCCTCCCTTCCTCTCTCTCTCACACACAAACCCTGCCAGACATATGTTAGTCCCTTGCTTCACTTCACTGAATCTTTTTTGTGAAACAATTGTAGTGAAATATCCATGCTGTTTTGGTTTGGTCTGTTTCCTACGTAACATAACCAATGGTATGACATTTTTGAAGCTAGAAGGAGACCCAGGGCTCTCTTGATGGTAGGGACATTGTCAAAAAAATGGCTGTTACCTTGACTTCCTTGATGCACCCTCTTTTCAGATGTCCCACATTGGACTTTTCCTGTTTTCCTAGGAACATAGATAACTGTATCTCACCACAGTCTCTCTTTCCTTAAGGGAGGAAGACTAGTGATTCTATCATAACACTTGGTCAGCTGGGTATTTTGGAGTATTCAGAAATGCACCTCTGTGAACTTTAGTGAGCTTGAATAAGAACAGGTGTCAAGAATTATGCTTCATTATGCCAAACTTATCAGTATACCAAAAATACCAATAGTCAATCTTCTAGATTTTATATCTTCTCCCTTCCCCTTCCCTTCCCTTCCTGATAAGAGGCCTAGAACAATAATCTAAGAAACTGGGTGCCAAGTTTATCATTATTATTATTTCTATAATAATACAAACTAATCCTGCTTCTCTGCAGCTTTCAGCCCCACTGAAAATATACCAGTTGTCAGTGGTGGGTTTTCCCCAGTTCGGACCAGTTCGCAAGAACCGTAGTAAAAATGGTGGGAGGTTCCACCCACCTTCCCAGATGTCGTCATAGCCAAGCCCATTGCAAACCGGTAGTAAAGGTAAGTAGAACCCATTTCTGCCAGTTGTCCACTATTCCTTTATAATCCTGGAATAATCTCCTTGTCCCTTCTATATATCTACTCTAATATTTCTCATATTAGTTTCTTGGAAACTTTAAGATATGTGGACCTCAACTCCCAAAAACACTGCTCTGCTCCAACATCCCTTATCTCAGTGTTGGAGTAAAAATGTAGAAGTACAGTCTATTTTCAATTCTTAGTGCAGGAGGGGTAGGCTTAAATGCTTGATATATTTTTTTTTAATTGAAAAAGTTTTACATTACAGTTTATTTTTAAAACCCCTTCCCCATCCCACCCCCCAACCACCCCCACCCTATCCCCCCTATCCCTCCCCAATCCCCCCTTGACTTCCGCTATTAAACAAACATTAACATTCAGTATTTGACAATTTTTTAAGGTGAGATCCAACTAAGAAAAAGCTATAACCTTATTTTATAACCAATTTTAACCTTAAGTAATAAAAAAAATTTTCTTTTAAACCAATATATGACAACATCATATAAATAATGTAAATATATAACATTAACTATAATTCCCAATATTCCATATATCAAATTCAAAGTCAAACAGTACATAGCACATTTCTCTTTAAAATTAAATCTAAATATTAAAAATATAATTCAATTGCATAAAATATAATAAAAATTATCAAATTCAAATACATTTCTCTTTTAGATTAATTCTAAATATGAAAAATATAAATTCAGTTAAGTGCTAATTGAAACTTCTTACTTTGATATTTATTCTTCATGTATTCTACCCATTTCTTCCACTCCTTAGCAAAAACTTCATGGGTCCTTTCTTTTAGGTATGCAGAAATTTTAGCCATCTCTACAAAATTAGACATCTTCAGTATCCATTCCTCTATAGTAGGTACGTTATCCTTCTTCCAATATTGACCAATGAGTAATCTAGCTGCAGTAATCATGTGTAAAATTAATCTAGTGTCAGTTGCTGAACAACCCTTAACTATTCCCAACAAAAAAAACTGAGGAGAAAACTCCAGCTTCTTCTTCAAAATGTTCTGCATTACCCACCAAAGTTTAATCCAAAATGCTTTCAATTTTCTGCATGTCCACCAAATATAGAAATATGTTGCATCCAAACAATCACACCTCCAACATTTAGGTTGAACATTTGGATACATACATGATAACTTCTTAGGATCTAAATGCCATCTATAAAACATCTTATAAAAATTTTCCCTCAAGTTCTGTGCCTGTGTAAATTTAACATTCTGGACCCAAATCTTTTCCCATGTTTCCAACATTACAGGCTCTTCAAAATTTTGCGCCCATTTAATCATGCAATCTTTAACTAATTCCCCCTCTGAATCTCTTTCTAACAGTAAATTATACACTCGTTTAATATGCATCGGCCCTTTACATTTTATCTGAGTCACCAAATCTTCTTCATGTAACATTAGTCCAATTTTCTGATCTTCTCTCCATCTTGCTTGAAGTTGAAAATACTGCAACCAGGTTAAGTTCACTCCTTCTTCCAACAGGGTGTTCGAAGATTTCAAACCCCATCTGCCCCCATCATTAAGAAGTATCTCTTTATACAACAACCCCCCGAGTGACTTTATATTTGGCATAATTTGCCCAAGATCCAACCACAAAGGTATTTTGTAATCCAATTGAAGCTGGTGCTTCTTCCAAACTCTCATCAAAGCATGTCTTAAAATATGACTGTTAAATACACTGTCTCTCTTATCTTCATAAAGTAGATATGCATGCCATCCGAATTGCAGGTCATGGCCTTCTATATTCAAAATTTCTATTTTTGTTGTTCCAATCCAATCTCCAACTTGTATCAGCACTGCAGCCTCATAATATAGACGTAGATTTGGAACTTTAAGGCCACCTCTTTCACGAGCATCTTGCATAATTTTAAGTTTAACTCTTGGTTTTTTCCCATTCCAAATAAATTTATTTAAACCTGCTTGCCATTCCATCAGAAACTTATCATTTTTAAGCACCGGAATCATTTGAAACAAAAACAGAAATCTAGGTAGAACGTTCATCTTAACAGCTGCTATTCTACCAAGCAAAGATAGTTGCAGCTTCTTCCATATTTCAAGATCCTTTTGAATCTTATGCCAGAGTTCCTCATAATTATTTTGAAAGAGTTTTATATTGGATGCTGCAACTTGGACCCCTAGATATTTCACCTTTGTAGCTATTTCAAAGCCTGCCAACCTTTCAAGTTCATTCCTTTGTGGTTCCAACATGTTTTTAACTATCATCTTAGTCTTTTTCTAGTTCAGGCTAAAACCTGAAACCAGACCATATTCCTCTATAATGTTTTTCATCTGGATGATTGATTCCAAAGGTCGTGTTAGGGTAACAACCAGATCATCTGCGAATGCCTTTGTTCTGTAATCTTTTTGCCTTACAGCTATTCCATTCAGATTGTCCGAGTCCCGTAAAGCATTCAACAGCACTTCCAAAGTCAAAATAAACAGTAATGGGGATAATGGACAGCCTTGTCTTGTTCCTTTCTGTATGTTAAAATTGGTAGTTAAACTGCCGTTAATAATAATTTGTGCGGTCTGTTCTTGATAAATTGCCGAAATCGCTTGTATAAACTGTTCCCCAAAATCCATTTTGTGCAAGGTCTTTTTTAGAAAATCCCAGTTGACTCGATCAAAGGCCTTCTCCGCATCCAAAAACACCAGCACCGCAGAAGTCTGTTTATTTTTCTCAAGATATTCCAACAAATCTATGAGTTGCCTGACATTGTCCTTCATATGTCTACCTTCTATAAAACCTGCTTGGTCTTCATGAATCACATCTTGAATAACTGGCATCAATCTGTTGGCTAATACTTTAGCATAAATTTTATAATCCGTATTCAGGAGAGATATTGGTCTAAAATTTTCGGGTTTTACAGATTCTTCTTCTTTAGGTATCAGTGAAATAAAAGCCGTCTTCCACGAGGGGGGTATTTTACCCCCCTGCTGAATATTACAAAACAAATCCTTAAGATGCTCAACCAATTCCACTTGTAAAGTCTTACAATATACTGCTGTCAAACCATCTGTCCCAGGAGCTTTAGATAATTTCAGTTGTTTTATTGCAAATAAGATCTCTTCAGATGTTATAGGTCAATTCAATCTATCACTTTGTGTGCTTGAAATTTTTGTAACTCTCATCTTCTGCAGATAATCATCGATAAAGTCCTCTTTAATTTTATCAGCTTGGTACAATTTAGAATAATAAGCTAGAAAGGCTTGATGTATTAAATTCTGTTGATGCACTTGTTTCCCTTTATACTCAATAGTATTTATTATACGAGAACGTCAAAGTATAAGCCAACCATCTGCCAGGTTTATTAGCATTGCAAAAAATATTATGTTTAGCGTATTGCAGATTAGTTGCTGTTTGATCCGCCATCAGTATTTGAAATTGATCTTTCAGGAGTTTTATCGTTAATTGTACCTTCTCATCAGTCGGATTCTTAATAAGCAGTTGCTCTTTCTCCTTTATCTCTGTCTCCAATTCTATTCTTGACTTCTGACGTATTAATCTGTATTTAGAATTCATGTAAATCAGTACACCCCTCAAATAAGCCTTGCTTGCATCCCATACAATCTCAATAGGTGTACCTTTGTTCAAGTTAATATCAAAAAATTCTTTAACATATTTCTTAAGGTCCATAATATTCTTTTCATATCTAAATAAATTTTCATTCATACGCCAAGATCTCCTCTCTCTTTTACCCAAGTTTATCTCCATCCACACCGGACTATGATCCGTTAAAGTTCTGGGAAATATTTTTGTCTTAGTCACTATAGTAAATAAATCAGTAGTAGCCAGCATAAAGTCAATTCTCGAAAAGGATTTATGTCTATCAGAGAAAAAGGTAAAATCCAATTCTTTGGGATGATGAATTCTCCATACATCCTTCAAATCCAATTCTTCTTTCAATGAAAAAAAAGTCAGTAGTAGCTTATTCCCTTTCTTGGCCGACGTCTTTTTGTCAAGCGTTGTGTCAATCACCCCATTTCAATCACCCATAATCAAAAAGGACTTATAATTCCACTGCAATATTTTATTGTTCAGCACTTTGTAGAAAATTTCCTGTTGCTGGTTCGGGGCATAAATGCCAATTAGAAGTATCAAAACATTCTGTATATTTATTTCAACTGCAATGTATCTCCCCTCATCATCCGCTTCTATCAGTTTAGCTGGTATTCTTTTGGAAATATAAAAAACAAGTCCATTCCTTTTCACAAAACTAGAAGATATAAAGTGTGATCCAAGTTTTGAAATTAAAAATTTTTGGTCCTGGGTTCTAATATGAGTTTCTTGCAAACAAACAACATCATTTTTATATTGCTTCAAATAATGAAATATTTTTCTTCTTTTCTGTGGTGAGTTCAAACCGTTCACATTCCATGATAAAAATCTGAGTGTCATTCTGAAAATGAGTGAAGCCCTTTGAGCATTTGACGAAGACTCTCTCCAACAGCCGATGTCTTCGGTCTCGCCCCTCCCACAGCTTCAGAGTATAATTTTTTCCCTTTTGTGCCATTCTCTTCCTGTGGTATCCTTGACCCCTGTTGTTTCTCTGATCTTTGCTTTTCTGCGGCTCGGGTTATACGTTGATCTTTTGGTTCTTGCATCAATAAATCAAGATCAGGCTCCACCTCTCTTGTAGCTCTAGATTGCTTTGGTTTAGCCTCAAGAAGTTCTATTAGCGAGTCCTCTGAGAAACCTCCTACAGCACCTAGAATTTCCTCCCTTGCTGCTTCTTGAGTTGCCTGTCCTTCTTTTAGCAAAATTACTTCTTGAATCCCCTCTTCAGGAACCTTCTCCACTGAGATATCTTCGATAGGTAAAAGTGTAGATGAACGAGGTGATATTGAAATTTTTTTAAGAACATTGTTGTAAAACTGTTCTGCCTTTTCCACAGAATTAATGCGATATCTTACTTCCTCATGTCGCAAAATGATACCAACAGGAGCATCCCATCTAAATGGGATCTGACGCTTTTTCAACTCATTTACAAGAAAGCCAAAATCTTTCTGATCTCTTAACATTTTTGGTGGCAGCTCTTTGTAAACACCAATTTGGTTACCATCATATTGAACAGTGGTATGGAAAGAACTTTGCAAAATGTCATTTCTCAATTTTCTCTCAGTAAAATAAATCACCACGTCTCTTGGCAAATTCCTCTGTCTCGCTATACGTGAGTTGACTCTCTACAGCTTATCAATTCTGTTAGCAATCACATATGGTTCAACTTTTAAGATCTTGGCCAAAACTTCCACACAAGTTGCCCTCAAGTTATCTCTATTATTCTCCCTTAAACCTCTCAGTCTTATGGCATACTCCATATTCCGAAATTGTAACATCATGATCTCCTCTTCAAGCCTCTGGTTCTGCACCACCACCTTAAACATCTGTTCCTTTGCTTCCTTCTTATTAGCTTCCACTTCAGAATTTAGGTCTTCCACTTTTTTCTCAACAGCCAGTAGGGCATCAGTAAGAACTGTAGCTACTTTAGTTACACTCTGATGTAATCCATCAGTTTTTTCCTCCACCAGCTCCTTCATTTCCTCCACCATCTCCTTCATTTCCTTTTGATTTTTTCCCATCCTTTCATCCATTTTACTCATTTTTCTAGAAAGCTCTCCCAAGGATTTGTGTATGTTTAATATAAATGCTTTCAAATCCTCTGTCTCACTGTCCTGTGACTGTTTTGAAGCTGACACTAACTTTTCCCTTGTCTGATGTGTGGGGGAATCCCCTCGCCCCGTTTTCTTTGAAGCCATGCCTGAGCAGGATTTAAATCTTTGAAAAACAGAAAGAAATCTTCCTCCTTTTCCTGTCCTCCCCAGTTTTACAGAAAAGGAGTCAAATCTGTTGTATTTTGCAGTTAGAAGGAACTTATAAAACTTGTAAATAGGCTCAGTACAATTACAGGCAGGCACACTTTCACTTTCTTGCTGCGCTTTCTCCTTTCACTAGCTCAACTTTAATCAGTCGCCATTTTCAAGCACTTTCACACAGAGACAGCTTGCTTTCCACAGTTAAAAAAAAGTCCATTTAAAGTAGTTTTAATTCTCATAAAAAATTCCAGGTCTCACCAAATTCGTTGTAGTTCATTTAAAAATATATTGTAACAGATGGAGTTACCCTCTCCGTCTCGCTCTGTCTTGCAGAGGTCCCACGCCACTCGGAGATTCAGCAGCTTGAAGAGGGAGCCCAGACACAGAGCGCTTGCCAGAGCACAGAAACCACCCTGGTAGCGCTTCTGGGGCTCAACCTAAAGCTGCCACTCTAGCCCCCCCTTAATTCCAAAGGGGAGCTTTCCGAGCCGCTTTTCGATCGAAAAAGCGGCTCTACAGGCGGTGGGGGCGGCGACCGATCAAACAAGCCGCCCTGCGATGTAGAGAACGCCAACCGGAAGCCCTAAAAATGCTTGATATATTGAAGGGCTACCCAGACAGAGAATAGTCTGGGAGAAGTGATGTAAAAGAATTCTGCCTCCTTCAGCAGATTCATAGCAATACTTTCGTAGCCCAGGTCCTTGAATAGTAATAATTCTAAAAGTACTGGCAAGTTTGATTCTGCAGAAAAAAATAACTTGATTTGGCAGGATGTACTATTTATCTATTTATTTAAAGACCTTATATAGTAGCTGCCCATCTTATGTACAATCAGCTTACAAACAACAATAGAAACAGTAAAAAGGATACCGACCATCATAAAAACTCCTGATGCCCCCAAAAGCAACACATCCCCACACAACTTCAAACAACTGTATTGGGCTTTAGCCTCAATCTACCCCAATGCTTTTGGGAAAATCCAAGTCTTTAAAGTTTTCTGGGAGGACATGACGATAGGATCCTGGTGGTTATCAGAGGCAAATGTTTACCAAAGAGCAGGATCCAGTACTAATAAAGCACACTGTCTAGGTCCTGCTAGATACATAGATAGATGATAGATGATATATATAGATAGATAATAGGTGAGTGGGTGGGCGGGTGAGTGGATGGATGGATGGTAAGGATGGTAAGGATGGATAAATGGATAGGTGATGGACAGACAGAGAAGATAGAGATAGATAGGATGGATGGATGGATGGATGGATGGATGGATGGATGGATGGATGGATAGATAGATAGATAGATAGATCAGAATTTATTGAAAAAAATCAAATCCAGAAAGCACACACAGGCAGACTGATGCAGCAGGATTCATTTACTTCTTTATATACATAATAACATATGAAGATAAATGTACAATACCAATATAGATTCTTCTTCAACCGTTACAAGTGAAACACAAGGCAGGAGAGAACAGTTAATTTCATTTCAGCAGCGCAGACTAGTTCCAGTTTCTCTGCACAGACTCAGAAGCTGCAGACTAAGACATTCCCTGGCTCCAGTCTGTCTCAGCTCCCAAACAGCTCTCATTGACTGACTTAGTTGCTATGCCTATTCATTGGCTGATCTATTTCAGTTTATGAATATTCATACTCTGACAAGATAGACAGACCTTTTCGTTTGAGCAATGCTGAAATGATTCTTCATGACATGTTAGAAAGCCAAGCACAATATTAGGATTAGACCAGAGAAATACTTGGTCCATTCAATTCTTATCTCAGTGGTCATCTCAATGGCCATCCAGAAAAAAAGAAAGTCCTCAAGTAGTAACACATATGCATTTATATTCTCCAATAAATGGTACTGAGAAGCATTTCGATTCCTGCAGATTCCTTGTAGATTCATTTTTCCCATTCTTTTTTGACCCTGTAGATCTCATTTCACCAAGACTATCTGCCTATACATCCTTTGAGTTCTTGTTAATCCATGCTTATTTCATCTCTGATAGTAACTTTCTGCCTCTTTGATTTCCTTCAATTTTCCAAGCAGCTATAAGTCTTGCTTTCTCATTATATATCCAGGATATAAATTCTAGCTTCATTATTACTGCTTCTAGTAGTATTAAGAAGTATCCAAAATAATTTAATTTTTTTACATGATTGCCAGGTTGCCCAAGAATCGTCATGTGTCTCTTCAACCCTTTGATATAAATGAAACCTTCATACATGCAATTTAATTACTTCTGTCCTTACCATTTTGAGTTTAGCCTCCAGCAAAAAAGTTCTAAGGTGTTTGAATGGACTGACAGTAGTATTTCAATATACATATGAATTAACACATATTTAAATGCTCTTATGCTATTAAAAGAAACCTTTTTCTATATTTAGAAAATTAGCAGAGGACTCAGTAGAATATTTTTCTTTGTTGTGCTTACATTTTATATGGAGCATGCTTTTTTCATGGTGGAAGTTTCTTAAATGACATTTTTTCAACTGGCCTTCAATTTGAAGTTATGCAGTCTAACTATTTCAGGACTCTACCATCCCATTTTCTTTGCTTATATAAAATTAATTTTTCTTCGCTAATACGATTTTTACATGAAGAGAGTCTCCTACACATGGTCTGATGTCAGCCCATTTAATGTAGACCAAATCACAAATATTAGAATATCTGCTTTATTGATATAGGCTTTTAAGAAAACTGAAAACTTCAGAGTAGTTCTCCTCTCTTCATTCTTATACCAAAGAGAGTCAGGGCAGGTCATTCTTGAGTTTCTTTCTTATGCCTTCCTGTTTTTTCTCGGCTAAATTCATGTTCTCCTAAGAGGTGCTACATCATATATTCAAGGCCATCTCTGTATCCCTTCACATTTATTGAGGGCTCAGCCATTAAATTTATCCTTGGTGTCTGTGGATTTAATGAAAGGTATGAAAAAGAAATACATATTTTGCATTTATGATCTCCTAAAAATTTCATATAATTGAGAGGGATGCATATCCACTGAACAGATTACATGCCTTTGAGTAAACTATGTAACTGAAAAGGCATTATATTTGGGTGGGCATATGATATTTCACATATATTAATTTCTATTTGATGCTATAGAATGCCAGGAATTTCCTAGCATTAGATTGAATGGAGCAACTGTTTTAGGTAGCAGACTAGGATTGTGGAATCCTAGAATCAAAGCCCATTTCCTGTTCTCCCATTCTATGGTTTGGATTAGCTGCTTCATTGCATTGATGCCACTTGTCATTCCAGTTGATTGTCCTACAGCATCACTGCAACGGGATTGGGACGAAAAAATTTCATGAGACAACCTTCACAAGCACCTGGCCTGATAATATTTCTCTCAATGCCTCTCTCAAAGTGATGCCTTTAAGTGTCCAGCTGGGATGGTGCATGTCTCCAGAGCAACAAAGCATCTGATGTTAGTCACAGATTGGGAGGACATTGAGTTGCCAATGGAAAAGAGCATTCAACAGTTGGAAAGGTTAATGGCAGAAGTGAGATATAGACAAAAAACATTTGTAGCTCATGGTTGAACTGTGGGATTTTTGGTGCTCACTGAGCTTGGTGGTTTTCTTGCAGACATTTCATTACCCAAACTAAGTAACATCAAGATCCGTGATGGCACATTAGTTAGAATTCAGTATTCCAATTTTGCATTCCACTGCCAGGAGTTTGATCCTGACCAGCTCAAGGTTGACTCAATCTTCCATCCTTCTGAGGTCAATAAAATGAGGATGCAGATTGTTGTGGGCAATATGCTGACACTTTAACCATTTAAAGATGCCATAAAGCACTGTGAAGTGGTATAGAAGCCATGGTGGCACAGTGGTTAGAATGCAGTACTGCAGGCTACTTCTGCTGATTGCCAGCTGCCTGCAATTTGGCAAATTTCTGAGATGGGTAAAATCAGGACCCAGATTGTCCTGATTTTACCCCCACCCAATATTCTGACTCTGTAAACCACTTAATAAAGCACTGTGAAGTGGTATATAAGTCTAAGTGCTATTGCTATATAAGTCTAAATGCTAAATGCTATCATCAGTGCTAGTAAGGAGTTGGGTTCGCACTCATTTTATATTCTAATTGATTGCTCTATCTATGTTGGCGGTAATGGTCTTGTTGGATGTTTAAGGCAAAAAAGAAAATAAAAAGACCAAAACAACTTGTTTTGCAATCAGCACCCAGATAAGCAGAGATTAACATTGGACCAACAGTCAAGAAGTAAACAATACCCAATCAAGGAATTACCAATATAGTCAAACAAACAGTAAACAACAGCCTAATCAAAGAACCATCAAGATCACCTCCACCAACATGGACAGGGCAAGTCACTAGTATATAAAATGAGAGCAAACCCCATTCCTTTTGAGCACTGATGATATTACCTAGTTTGGTAATCAAACATCAAGGAGCCAAGGTGGTGCAGTAGTTAGAGTGCAATACTGCAGGCTACTTCAGCTGACTGCTAGCTGCAGTTCAGCCGATCGAATCTCACCGGCTCAAGGTTGAATCAGCCTTCCATCCTTCCAAGGTGGGTAAACAGAGGTGCTCCCAGGTTGTTGGGGGCAATATGCTGACTCTATAGACCACTTAGAGAGCATAGTAAAGCACTATGAAGTGGTATATAAGTCTAAATGCTATTGCTCATGCTATTGCTATCTGCAAGAAAACCACCAAGCTCAGAGACTGGGAGAGCATGGCCACCTCCTCACCTTCAGGCAATGGAACTTCTAGGATCATCTTGATGAGATAGATGTCAGACATGCAGGTGTGGACAGATCTTGTGTGAATGATTGTTAGATAAGAAGTGGGTTGCATGTCTTCCGACTGTTTCCCTCCCTTTTGATTGCCCATGCAAGAAATATAACACAATTCAACATAGCAAACATTGGTTTTCTCTTAGGTTTACTTGTCCATACAAAGAAGATGAAATCTTTCCAGTAAATACTGAGGGAGAGCTACTCCTGAGCTAACATTTAGGAGTGTCTCGTCCCTTTCTATCCAGTTTCCCTGACTAGTGTGCTTTTGGCATGGTGGAAAGAGAGGAATAAATAATCCAAACTGCCTTTCATTGCATCTGAAGCTAGCCCTGTTATAAATCACTATTACAGTCAACATTAAGGTTTGCTTTTTCTATTTTATTGGCTCTCTGGAGCATGTCCAACCAGGAAGGCCTTGTCAAACTGCAAAACTAGAGATTCTTAAACAACGCAGATCGTGAGTCCAAATCTATTCTTGACTGGGACTTGTTGCATAAGGCACGCGAATGAGAGTTTAAAGTTTGCCAGGAAAAATAATGCCCTCTTTATTTAAGATGTTCTTCCTCTCATTGAATTATCTGTTTCCATGACAACCTTAATTTGAGTTACTATTTGGTCTGATAGAAGCAACCATTTCTGAAGTGAAAATTTATCACCGAGAAATCAGAAGACAGGCTAATCATTTGGGAAGTTTACCAATGACTATTTCACTGTTTGTATTGGTATGTGCATGCATACAGTACATATATGTGTTTACACACACGTGTGTGTGTGTATGGCATGGAAAATCCTTTTTATTAAGTGATACAAATTAGTTCAGATCACCAAATTTGGCCAGGGGGAGAAAAGTTCACCCCAGAATAGTTTACTTTATGTAAGAGTTCCTTGGGCTGGCCTATTTTTTAAAACTACCAATATACCAAATTCAACCATGAGATGACTTAGTCATTATCTCTGATTCATGTCAAACTAATCTTGTTTCAATTGTCACCACATAACTGGGCAAATTTCTTCTTAAAGACCAATTCCAATCAATGTACTGTATTTTTTCTTTTATGTACACTGAGAGCATATGCACCAAGACAAATTTCTTGTGTATCCAATCATACTCGGTTAATAAAAAATTCTATTCTATTCTATTCTATTCTATTCTATTCTATTCTATTCTATTCTATTCTATTCTATTCTATTCTATTCTATTCTATTCTATTTCAATGACTCCTAGCTATCCATGGGCAGTTTTTTTACTTTTATGCTTTTGTTTTTATTAGTGTTGTGAGCCACTCAGATTTGTGCTTTGGGTGGCCACACAAATATTTTAGATAAATAAATAAACTTTGCCATTTATGATGTTGTGATATTTGTGGATTGTTTGTAGTCACTATAGATAACAGGGAGATTGGTGAGATTCTCCCTTGAGCTTTTAACTTCCTTCTATGCAATACAAAAAACACCCTTAGTGTTAGGTTGTGTGAATTTGTGTGTGGGATGTCTATGTGTGTGCAAGATACTAATTTCTGAGGAACTGTACAATTCATTTCCAGAAGAAAAGCTCCAAAAGAAAAGGAGAAGAATGAAAAAGTAAAATTTGCCCAGTCTCTTAAAATTTAATATGCCTTCACAAACACACAACACAAAAGGAATAGACCTTGGTTTTTGTTTCACTTCTTTGTTTCATTGGGCTATTCATCTAAATTTCTTTCTTTTTTATCCCTTTACACAAAGGGGAGGCATGTACATTCTTTAGACTATTTAAATAAATGTGTGGCAACATTTGTTTCCCTTTTATCAGTTGGGAGGGAAAATATTATTTACCATCTACCATCTATTCAAAATAAATCATCAGAGAAGCTGCGACATAGTGTTCCTTTTATTGCTTTAATGTAAAAAAAAAACAGATATACAGAGGAAAAGGAAAAGAAAGGAAAAAGAAAAGAGCATTATAAAAATAAACTGAAAGAAAAAAAACCAACTAAAACATTAGATGTAGAAAAAGAAAAATCCAAATTTTAAACACCCTGCTGAATAGTGATCACATACAATACTACCTTCTACACACACACACACACACACACACACACACATACACCCTATTATAATAATACAGAACCAGTTCACAAAACAAGTGGCCCCGTATCAGGGATCCAAGATTGTCATCCTAAGGCTTGCTGTCTTTCAATATCAAAGAATATATATATATTTGTTTTCTGAAGTTTTTGCGGGTGTTTGTATGTAGGTCTTTGGTTATTCGGGTTTTCTCCCACGTAAAATTGGAAGTGTCTTGGCGACGTTTCGATGAAGTCTCATTCGTCATCTTCAGGCTGGTGTTTTCGGCTTCATGCTTCTAGGAGCAATCAGGCTGGAAACACCAGCCTGAAGATGACGAATGAGACTTCGTCAAAACGTCGCCAAGACACTTCCAATTTTACGCAGGAAAAAAACCAAATAACCAAAGACCTACGTGTGTGTGTGTGTGTGTGTGTGTGTGTGTGTGTTTGTGATTTCACTGAACTAGGGCTGCATAAAAATCTTGGTTTACATAGGAAGAACCTGGCTAAAGAAAAATACACATAAAGCCTACGAAAAGGAAAGAAAACAAATACTGTACCTTTACAGGGAGGATACATGGATGAGGGTATAGCTAACTGATGAGGGCTTATAAACCCGAAATAGATCTATCTTAGTCTCCCAATGGGCAGCAGAGGGTCTGCTGGCTGCCAGAAAAAAAGGCAAGAAACTAGTGGATTGTGGTTTCACTGAACTAGGGCTGCATAAAAATCTTGGTTTACGTAGGAAGAAGCTGGCTAAAGAGAAATACACATAAAGCCTATGAAAAGGAAAGAAAACAAATACACACACACACACACACATGTATGTATGTGTGTGTGTATAGTCGCACCCCGTGTACAGTCAATACATAATTCTTCACAAAGGGATAAATTCCAATCTTTGGTATGTTCCACATGCTACTGATTTTTGTAACAGAATTTTAATCAATTTATTACTATAAGCCCAAATTGGGGCCGTCTCTAAGGACCATCCAGATTATCCTGCCACAATGCTATGAAACATTAACTATCTTCCTGGAACTTCCTTTTATCTTAAGGAGCTGAAATCATCTGGAGATTTGGGTGGACAATGGAGGGATGTATATGCATATGCGTGCTTTCCTTCCTTATTTCTTCTTTTTTTTTTCTTTTTCTTTGCTGAATCTTTTAATGGGAAGTTGCAGGCAATTATTCCTTATTAACTGCCTGAAGCATAGTTCCTTTTTCACCTTTGCTGGAATGCTTCTGCATTAGGTGAACAAAACAGTGCTGTCTTATCATAATGAGGCTTTGCTATTCTGTAGCAAGAACTTGTCAGAAACAGATTGTGATGTTGATTTCTCCATGGGGGAGGGCGAGGGCTTAAATTAGACTTCTATAAAAAGGATATTGCATATTTATTTCCACAATAATGCCAAAGGGGAAGGGGGGAAAAAAAAGGGTGGTTGGGGGGGGGGTGGTTTGGAAATGTTAGTCAAGAAGCAAGCAATTGGATGAATAAATAAGCTTGCCTTTGTTCTCATCAATTAAGTTATTACATCAGTTGGAAAACCAGTGAATTATAATACAGATGTTTAATGAAACACTGCTGTGCCTATAAGTCAAACTCCTATTTTGTAGTGTGATTTTGGCTGCATAGTTTTGTGTGTGTTAAACCGTATTTATTAGCTGATACCCATTATTATTTTGAGCAAGGTATAATTCAGTTGTCAGGCTCCAGCACGGGGAAGGAGATTTAATCAGCAAGAACCCGCTTTGCTGCTGAGCATAAAACAATGCGGGTTTCATGAAGCAATCACACCAGTGTGGAAAAAATGGGATTAATTAGTATTGTACAAGAACAGGCAGCATGCTCATTAAAACCTTGTGAGCTGCCTCTTGATAAACTGCCACTTGATAGGGCCGCATTAATGTGACAAGGCAAAGGCTTTATTTCCAAATCCTTTCTGATTATATCGCACTTTTAAGTTACCTGGATTGACTCTCTAAGGCAAGCCCGAGATCCCCCAAGACACCTGGATGAAGGCAGCTATGCATCGGCGGCAAGGTTTCAAAAGCCAACTTCTGCGTCTTCTCCTTGTCTTTCTCTCTCTTTTCTCAGACTCCTGTTCAAACATTAATCAATTGCTGTAAAATGAGGCAGCTCCTAAGGTGGCAAATTTGCATTTACACTCAGCAGGTTGGTCTGAAACTCATTTGACAATTGGCAACTCTTCCTTAATGATCCTCATATACCAATTTTACCGGCTGCTTACCGAAGGCTGCTAAGCAAGCGTTCTTCTTATCAATATTTTTAAAAAATCTTTCAAAGTGCTCTGTGCAAACAAACAGCATAGAAAGGCTCCTGAGAGTCTTTTATAAGCTTTACGTTGCTATATTGTTAAAACGCAATTGAGCTATAGATGAATTTCTTTGTATTGCCACCTACTCATCCATAGCCTTTTCTCCAGTTAAAACATCTATTTTCACTAACATATTGGTTTCAATGTTAAAAACAAAAAATATATGAAAAGAAACAAGCCTGAATAACAATGGTAAGTGTTCAGTAGGATGCTGTTTTTGATCTTGTATGTTATTTTCCTCCAGGCGTGTTTTATTCCTTCCTGAATTTGTAGTAGTTTTGATGATTTACTCATAACACCAATTTTGTTCCCACTTTCTTGTGCCCCTTGGCTCTTCTGAATTAGCAGCTATAAAATTTAATTTCAACTTTTAATAGTTAATGGAATCTATAGCCTGCTCCCTGATGTCTTGGCAATCTGAGATTCTGATTTTACATGTAGCTTTTAGCTGACATTGTATGCAAGGTAATTGCAGTGCAATGTACTTATCTGTCAGTATGTATTTGTAGGTGTGGAAAATGCCACTCAGAAATTCAGATCTCTAGTTCCCCAAAGCTTTCCTCCCTGGTATTTTCGTTTTAAAAATAGAGGGGGAAAAAAACCTTGTTAAATCTCAACACCAAATTAAATTAATGTTTCTTTTTCTCGATAACCACCCAGTTTTCAAGTTAACAAATATAGACTGCTTGCAACTGGATTTATGCTATTTCAGCTACATCTAGGAAGATTTGACAATGGACCACAGGCCAGGTACCACACGCTAGTCTGAGAAGAATCAGTACAATCCTATAACTGAGTGATGTATTGCAATATTATTAATTTTAAACCCTAAGATCTCATTGTTGTGATCTGGCCTGCATGAGGTAATGCAAGATGACAGCCATTGAATTAATAGAAAATGGGATTCATCTCTTGAAATTTCACACAAAACACAAACAGGGAAAAATAGATGAAGCAAAAGGCTGATAGATAGACAGATAAATGCCACTAATATAAACTGAACTGGTAGACTTGTTTTTTTAAAAAGTGTGAATGGTATTTAATCGATACTCACTCCTTCCTCCAATTGAGATTTTAGAGAATATTTTACTTTTATTTTTACAAATGAAACGTCTGGAGTTGGAAAAAGCTTAAATAAAACTCTCCAGCATCAGAGTCCTACGGCACAAAGAAAAGCTTTCTCTTCCTTGGATTCTTTCACATTCCTATATCTCTGAAATAAATTATCTAGGTAGTTTAAATTATGGGTTTCTTCTATGGAATGTGACCGGTAGTTTTAGGGATTTCATTTCAAACCAGGTAACAACTATGCTTGGAATCCACTCACATCCTTTTTCCTGTTTGAAAATATATATAAAACAATCTCTTTGTTAGAAGCAGATGTGGGAAATTCCATACAAAATTTCTTCTGGAAAAGTATGAAATGATGAAAGGCACATCCAGATTTTCTCATACCTATAAAAGAGAATATTTGTAGCTTAGCGTTGAAATGAGAGGTCCTTGGTACTCTCTGATCTTGGTTGTTTTCTTGCAGACATTTCATAATTAAAACTAGGTTAACATTATGCTAGTAGGGAGCGTGGTTCATTCTTATTTTATATTCTAATGGTTTGTCTTGTCTGCATTGGTGGCAGTGGTCTGAGTGGTTGTTTAAGCCAAAAATTAAACCAAAAGGCCAAAACACCTCCTCACCAGCAATCAATACCCAGATAAGCAGAGATTAATACCAAGATTAACACTTGACCAACAATCAAGATGCAAATAATAACTCAATTGAAGAATGACCAATGTAGACAAACAAGCTAGTTCTAAGCAGCTAGCTTAAAGCATTGTAAGCTGCCCTGAATCTCCGGAGAAGGGCAGCATATAAATCAAATTTTAAAAAAAAGCAACAGTCAAATCAAAGAACAAACTAATAGTCACTAGCATTGATGATGTTACGTACTGTACTTTGGCTAATGAAATATCTACAAGAAAACAACCAAGCTCATATATCAACAAGGACCTCCTCCAGATTTTCTTCTATTTAATACGTGGATATGTTGGAAGAAATATCCTTCTGGGTTCAGCTCCAAGTGGGGAAAAAGATACTGGAAACATGGAGACTGCTTGGAAAGATGGTTTAATGGTGGACAGGACCACATGGCTTGAGTTCCTGATCAGAAAAGGGCCGAAATGCTGAGTGTGCCTTGGTTTTATGCCCTCTCTGGGCTCTGAACTTTCTGGGGCACAGGAAGAGTATCCTGATTGGTTGTCAGATTTCCAGGGGGTGGGTGTCTTAGCTAGCCTTGCTGGCTGATGTAATCTTTCCAGGTTCCATGTGGTGAGTTTCTATTGCTAGATGGGTCCTATTGTGTTCCAGATGATGGTCCATTGACAAAAGTGGAGGGGGGGATTGGGTTTCTGCCTCTGGCCCATTGACAAAGTGGGGGAGGGGAGAGGCAGGAAGCTGTTTTGTCTTTAAAACATGTTTCTCCATTCCTTACCCAGGGAAATATATTCTGCCTTTTTAATATTTCCTAAAATATTTCATTCTTCTAGGAGAGGGGTGGGTGCTAACTTCCTACAAATGCAAGCTGTATTATTTGACAACAACCTGGCAAAAAACGATCATAAAAGTGAGCACAACTCACTTAATAACTTCTTTCCTTAGCAGGGGAAATTCTGGTCCCAATTGTGATCAAGGACCACTTGTAGAGCTTCCAAATCTAATTGCACAATTTTTGGTTGAATCATAGAGCCACAGATTCTTGCCCTTACTCCTCACTTTTAGACTTTTTAGAAAATTATTTACCTTATTTAATTATTTAAATAAGGTTATCATTTCAAGGAGTAGAACACACAGAAACTATTAGCAATGCAATTATCAAACTGGTAATATATTAAGTCTTTTGTAACCTGGTGTCCTCCAAATGTTGGGATTATAAATCCTATTTCCAGCCAGCATGGATGATCACATTCAGATACCTGGTTCACGCATGCAGCAAAATGAAATGGAAAAAAATAATGTTAGCATTTGGACTGCAGGTATGTACAGGAATCCTTGTAAATGGTGCAACCCATTAGTTGAGAGCAGAGAGATAATTGAAGGAGGGTGCAGACTTTACTAACAAAATACATGGCAATGGAAAACTCTGCTTGAGGGGGTCTGTAAGTAGAGGAAATTAAAATTTCCTTGTGTTAGTATTCTGATTCCAAAGGTCTGAAACTAGAAGAAATAAGAGACAGAGGAAATAGGATCCTTGGAGATGCTAAGGTAGTTATAGGCAGAGATTAAGGGAAGCAATAAGAAGCTTCTTATTAGATGCAATGAAGTCAGTAAGGAAATCAGAATTAAGGACCTCTGGCAAGGGAGATATTTGTCCCAAATAGTAGAGAGGCAAGAAATGAAACTCAGAACCATTAGGAAAGATATAAAATGCTGTGGAGCTATGAATGCAGGCACATCCACAGGGGGTTAGGGAGTAGTTTTAGCCTAGTGTCCTGCTTAGGAAGAAAAGGAAATGGGGGAAAAATTAGCCTAGATAGGGGAACCATAAGAAATAAATGCAGGACCAAGCACTATATCAAGAAAGATGAAAGAACAACTCATGTGAATACAAGAAGTACAAAGAAAAAAAGCTAAAACATTTTTGTCTCAGTATTTTGCCCAGCTTAGATTCTCTTCTCAAGGCCGAGAGACCTCTTGGGGAATGGAACAGGATGAGAGCATCAGTTGACATCCCAGCCAACACAGGGAGAGAGAAAAGAGGCAGGTAATTTTATTAGCAAGGATTGAAGGTTGAATAGCTAAGAAGAGAAGCCAACTGGAGCACATGGGAGGGGATAAAACACGGGAGGTAGGGAGGGGAGAATGTGGCTCTTGTATGAGGCTTTGGAAGAGTCCAGTGGTGCAATGATCATTTCAGTGGGTTTATGTGATGGATTGTGCCTAAAGGGGAAAGTGGTATGATGGACTACAGTGAAGTAGTTTCCCAAGAAGGAGAGAGCATATTCCAAGGAGGGACAAGACAAGAGACAACACACAGCCCAGATGGGATTGGAAGCAGAGAAAGAGAGTTAGGACAGCCACCCCCTAGAACCGTGTTGGTGAACCTATGGCTCGTGTGCCACAGGTGGCAAGCAGAGCCCTTTCTGCGGGCATGCAAGCCGTAACCCAGCTCAGCTCCGCTGTACATGCGCATGCACCTCCTGCCAGCCAGCTGATTTTCAGGATGTGCAAGAGGGTGGGGGCGCACGTGCATGCATGGGAGGAGAAGGGGGGCAGCGCCTTTGGGCCCAGGAGGCTACAGGGAGACCTACTAGGCCCAAAATGGGGGGTGGGGTGTCACCTGCACATGCATTGGGGAGCGGGGGGGGAGTCATGCGTGCATGTGCAGGTGGGGCACGTTGCATTATGGATGCTGCTTTCAGCACCCAAAGAGAAAAAGGTTAACCATCACTGCCCTAAAGCCTCCCAGGGAATATCCATTAGGGTGAGAGTAGTGAGGGTTTAGTCTGGCAAGATTCTGTCTATATGGTATGAGCAAATAAAGAACTGAACTTTAACTGGGCTGTTCCATGTCCTTCTTGGACTGGATCTAACAGTTTATTTAATGCTATGCCTGTGAGAATGCTGCTCGATACGTTGGAGAAGATGAACTGCTTACTCTCTGTAGGACCCAAGGAGATTCATTCTTCCCATGAAACAATTGTTAAGTTTATTTATTTTATTTATTTTCACATTTTTGAACTACCCATCTCCCTGAGAGAAATCAGGCTTGCACCCCTGCAATCCATCAGTAGGGTTGTTATTTTTTCCAATGCAAAAAAAGCAAAGTTGCCATTGGCTGTTCATCGATCAAGGTTTCATATTTTTTTCTTATTGGACAATCTAGGAGAGGTGGGGGGAAATCACTCCCTGTGATGTATCCTCCTACCCACCCCTACCCCGAGTGAGGGAAGATTTAGCAGCAGGCCTGATTAGAATCAGTTGCAAAGGGGTTAAAAAGAATCCTGTTTGGGCAATCTCTGAGGGGGAATGAATCTAGAATAGTTTCTCTATGTTGAAACAGGAGCTGCTGCAAAAACTAACACAATACAAATCATTGTCCCTAATGTACCAAGGTTTTGTCCCTCTGTTCTTGAGCTGAAGGTGTGTTTTTTTTCCTTATGAGGAACTTGCATCCTGAAATAGTACAGCCTGTTTTGCCACTGAATTCTGCTGCATAGATTAGCCATATGCTATATTTCTTACGTTTTAAATCAAGATTGTTGTTTAATCAGATATCATATCGCTAGATAAGCTGAATAGCATTAACTATGATTGAAAGACAACAAACTCAGAGACATAGATGCAATTCAAACTTCTTGCCAAAAGGTTTGGATACTTTATTAACAGTCAAAATTACTTAAGGTTTTGGATCTTCTAACAACAAAATTGTACTCCTGGAATTTGAAGTGAATTTATTGTCTGGATGTTTTGAATAATAGCAAAAGGCTGTTAAGGTAATATGTATTCCTAAATATATTATTGCACTATGCATGATGTTATGGGAAGTGATGAAGGGTTTATGTTAGCCATCATGCAAAATCTCTGCCATGGGATCCCTTCTATTGTACAAAGTTCAGAAACAAGTCTCTATCAAATACTGGAAGCCAATTTTAAAAAAGGATAATAAGAGTGCTCTAATAGCCAAAAGTTATTACTGCTAAAGTGTAAA
The DNA here is from genome assembly GCA_030761175.1 of Masticophis lateralis. Classification (NCBI taxonomy): domain Eukaryota; kingdom Metazoa; phylum Chordata; class Lepidosauria; order Squamata; family Colubridae; genus Masticophis; species Masticophis lateralis. The sequence goes on along the minus strand of JAUDYJ010000003.1, from coordinate 194,679,058 downwards.
TCAATGTGCTGTGTGTATGTTCCAAGAAAGGAATGTAAGTCTGAATGAGATTTGCCTTAATGGAAAAAAGAATTTTAGATTACTCTGTCTGTGTGGAGCCAGCTTCTGCAGAGACAATTAGAGATTTAAAACTTCAGCCTTATTTTTAGTTATTTATATATAAGTCGCACTGGGCCTTCCCATGTATTACTGATAACAGGATTGAATTCTTAGTTATTTGAAGTGTGTTGGTATCTCTTGTTCTTGGAGCGATTGGGTAAAACCTCATTTATGTATTTATTTGTTTGCTTATTTACATTTCTATAACATCCAATTCTGTGAAGATCCTTGATGGTATACAGAATTAAAAAACAAAAACAAAATCTATATTGTAACATAGACAAAAATGTGGGGGGAAAAGCCATGACTTCAAGATGTGTTTAATGGAGTGCAGGATTGAGGTTGTGAAGTCTCTGGGGAAATTCCAGAAGACAGATGCTGGGACAAGGAAGGCCAATTTCTGGGTCCTATCCAGGGGTGGGTTCTAAATTTTTTTACTACGAGTTCTGTGGGCATGGCTTATTTTGTGGGTATGGCTTGATGGTCATATGACAATTATTTAGGATTTAGCAGAGGTACTGGTCTACTAGGCTTTTAACGGCTTGCAGAGCTGTACTGGTCTACCCATTTATTTTTGCAGGCACTGATCTACTCATGTATTTTTGCAGGCACTGGTCTACTCATGTATTTTTGCAGGCACTGATCTACTCATGTATTTTTGCAGGCACCGGTCTACTCATTTATTTTCTTTTAACACTGATCAGCTATAGGGCGGCACTTTGAAGCCCTGCGGCAAGAGTTTAAACTGTTTTTTCCCCTCTAGTCATTAGCTAGGACTCAGGAAGCAGCAATAGATTGAGGGTGGGGCCAAATAAAAGGTAAGAATAACACGGGGGGTGCTGGGGGGGGCAGAACCAGTTCTGTGACATCATAGCGTCACTGCTACCCGCTCAGGAGAACCAGGCCGAACCGGGAGGAACCCACCACTGGTCCTATCAGATAACCTTGCTCACTGGATGGGATCTGGATCATGGTAACTCTCTCCAATCCTGGGCAGAAATAGGAGGATGGGCAGAAATATTTGGTTTGATCATTGTTTTGTTCCTCAAATAATTAGGTCCTATGCCTGTAGGGCTTTGGAAGTGACAACCAGTACTTTGAACTGAACCCAGAAGAATATGGTAACCAACCAGTAGAGGCTGGATTTTGTATGGAGGGAAGCCGAGTGCAAACACAATTCAGTGGTGGGATTCAAATAATTTAATAACTGGTTCTCTAATGACTGGCTGGGTAGGCATGGCCATGGTGGGCATAACCAGAGGGTGTGATAGCCAGTACTCACCCACCTGCATCCCCTTGGGAGCAAAAATGCCCCGTTTTGGTCCTAGGAGGCCTCTCTGCAGCCTCCTGGGAGCAAGAATGGGCTGTGTGGGGAGGGCTGTGTGCCGCACCCCCCCATTGCCTCATTTTGGGCCTAGGCATCAAAATGAGGCAATGGGGCCTAGGCATCCCTAAAGCCTCCTGGGAACAAAAATGAGCCGGGGGGGTGTCCACTGCACCCCTGTGCCCTGTTTTGGGCCTAGTAGGCCTACCTGCACTTACCTGGGAGCCAAAATGGGGCACATGAGGAGGAGTAGGGGAAGGGGAAGGAGCGGGAAGGGAGGGAGGTGAAGAGATAGCCAGCAATTTAACTACCAATTCACCCGAACCGACCCAAACCGGCTGAATCCCACCACTGCTCATGCTGCCATATTTTGGACCAGATGGAGCTTCTGAATGGTTTTCCAAGGCATACCCATATAATGTATAAAGTAATCCACACACAAGATGACCAAAAGATGAATGACTTTAACAAGGGTCTTCTGACCCAGAAATAGGCACAATTAGAGAATGGGATGGATCTATGCAAATCAAGATGAAAGTTCAGAAAGGTCTGAAAGAAATTTCTTCTTTAAAAAAAGTAGTTATTTATCAATGACAGGTAACTCTGATGATTGTGGTAGTGGTTTGGCAGTGGTGTGATAGTCATAATAATTTGGATCTTCTAGTAATAAACATGAAGATAGTCACATTTAGTATACAAAATCCTAAATGAAATAGATATGACTAGCTGAAAATTTTTTAAAAATAAGTCCTATTCTGATTCTGTTCCTATTCTTATAATCATAATCTACTGAATTATTTGATACATATTCCGGATGATTCAATTGAAACTTCTTTCAGGTCATATAGATTGGTATCTGGATAGATTTTTACTCTAAATTGTGATGGTTCTCCCGTATGTATTTTGCCATGCCTCTGAAGTTAGCAGCACAAATATTGTTTTAATTATTATCATTATTAGTGGATACAAAACTGACAAAACTTTATTTTGCTCAAAAGGTTGGTTTTATAATATGTAAAAGAATACTAAATTATACCAATAACAAAACTTACTTTTTTGGTGGGTTGGGTCACTGGCCACTGTCATAGGCTCAAAAATGCTAATTAAAATTAATACCAATGTTTTCAAATACATTTCCTGTCCAAAGTTAAATAATGTTAAAATGAAGCTAATATTTCACATATACATCTGTTTATATTTGGTATAAAGTCATTGATGACTTTAACTCATTATTTATAAGAAAAACAATTGTTTCTTTCCTATATTAGACCTAACTAGTGAATATTTTAGGAAACAAGTGTTGTTCTAAACCTGACTAGAAACTGAAAAAGTGTCCAAAAAATCACATTCTTGGTTGTATTTGCATTTTAAAGAGAAGCAGACTCTTCACTCTGAAAAAAAAAACCAAAAAACCAAAAAACCAACCAAAAAACAGCTGTAACTTTCAACAAGAAATGTGTTTGAAAAACACATTTCTTTAATTTTAATTGGCGTATGTGAGCGTATAACAATGGCCAATCATATCAGTAAGAAGGGGTATTTGCCATGGCATTGACAATAAGCATTTTATCATTCAGTTTTGAAAAATTCTGTTAAGACAAGGGTGACTATTGCCAAAGGAATTTAGTTGCCAAAATTAACCTGATATCTAGGGTCTTATTCCCAAGTCACAGAAATTCTATTTCTACCTAAATGCACTTACTTAGATACATCCTTTAATTATCTCTCTGTTGTCTATCTTTTTGGTTCTACTGCCTAACTGTAAATTGCAAATTTGCTGGAATCAAGGTTTATCTCATTACACAATATAACATGCCATGCCCCAAAGGATGCTTCAGTAATTAATAATAGCAGGTCTATGCTATCCCACACTGGAATAAATACTTGGAGATGCATTGTATACAATCTCTGTGATGCAAACTCTCTACTTCCTCCAGATTCTTCCTCAGCTGAAAATATTTTGTGTCATTTCTTAGTCTCCATGCCAGTGGTGAAATGCACTTACCTACACTACAAGTTCAGGAATGTGCGTGCACCTCTTCTGCGCATGCGCAGAGTCTTCACTACTGGTTTGTGTGAGCCGGATAAATCTGGCCGGATTTCACCACTGCTCTATGCCATGTGATAACTAAATTTAATGCCTTTTCTGTGTTGTTTCACTTGTTTTATTCTTTTGATTGTATGCAACTCAGTGCACATACAGTAGAAGATAAAATTATAAGTTAGCAGAAAGATGGAGCTATGAAGCCTGTTGTATGTTGTGATTCAGAGTTTGCAGCTCACTAGAATTGCTCTCAATTAAGTCATTTCAGTCCAGTACAGGACAGCATTATGGGAAAAATAGTCCATATTTTAATGATGTTTTAAGTGGAATGATGTGCATCCTATTTTTTTTTTTAAAACAGCTGTACTAATTGAGGCAGGAGAAAAAAATGGGTGGGGATTAATTCAAAATTGAAATCAAATTAAATGAGAATTACATAAAATTAATGATAGTTGATATGATTTCTCCACTTGCATTTAATAGGTTTTCCTTTTTGATCCCATAAACATTACAATTAGTTGGCAATTTTTGTAGCTGCTTTTTGCAGCCCTGGGCCTTTAAAAAAACCATTGAGAAACAAATGAATTTTCAAAATGAAACTAGCTGTACATTTGTTGATTTAGCAAAAGCATATGGTAAAGTCAATAACTTGCATTATGACATTTTTACTTAAAAATACAATATAGTGAGGGATGTTCATAAAATGCTATATGCTATAAAATCATTCTGTTTTCAGGAAAAAAATGCATGCAGGAATACATTGATTCATTTAATGACTGTGGCATTTGTTTAACAACCACCACAAAAGAGTCATAAAATTAGATCCAGTCACATGGGTGCCTTGATTTATGGCCATCATATCTTATGATGGAAATTTGGTCTCCATTGCAGTCTGTGTTGAAGGCTACTGTACTTTTCCCTTTGTATAGAAGAACAGTAATACCATTCTTTACAAAGCTATTAATTAAGTCAAGCAATTATAAACAATTCATACTTTAACCCTTCTCTGGTTACATCTTGCCATTTTTCCGCATTCTCACATGCTGCCTTTTCATCATCTTTTTCTTGGACACTTTTATAGCATTTGTGTCAGTTCTGCTCTTCAATGATCACTATCATTTGCATATAAATTTCTAAAATATTTGAACATTGCCTCACTGGTTTTACCCCAAATGACTTCTTCACCTTTATTTTTAATTCCCTAGTCTCTGCTGGAAGCTCCTTTAATCTTCTTTACCCATTTTGGAACGTGTTTTCATTTCCATCCCTTTTGCAGTTGTTATGCTTTTTTCCATCATTACGATTCCTCGCTTTCTTTAACTATCTATATACTACTAAAACTCTTCTAGACAGAGAGTTTTACATATTACTAAATACTGCTATGTGCTGCTCTATCTCACCTTCAATTAGCCCAACATCATCGCACATTTTTTAAATCAAAGAACCTCAGATACACTAGCTTTAATAATATGTAAAAAATCCGAGTCCATGCTGCCTTCTATGGAACTGAACTTTCAAAGATATTCACATTGGTTGTATTTGCAAAGTTGTGAGTTTATTTCTAGCTCTTCAGAAGTTGCTGTTACATTCTGCAAACTTTTGATTCTAATCAATGCTAACATGGGTTGGATTACTAACCTCTGATTGCGAGACAGTTCTGAACCCACCCAAAGGGAAAAGGTCTAACATTCTGTACATATAATTATCTGCTAATTTGTCTATATCATCCAGCCAAGGATCAATATTTACTTTTACTTTATTTTAAATTACTTTAGAATATACCCGATCTCTTTGCAGAATATATAAATTAAAGGAACATGAATCTTTACTAGTTCTAGTAAAGTTCTAGTTTTCTCTCTTTTCACTTTCCAGGTCTATGTATGTATAGCTCAATTTACATAGTCAATTATCTTGAAATGACAATTTTGAATGATTTAGAATGGATACAGATAATTATTTACCAAGTGACTAATTACCAGGGTGTACGTACAACCATCCGATAAGTCAACAATCTGCATTGTTTTGCCAAGGAATAAGAAAGAGTTTGCTATTCCCTAGATATCTGATCCAAACTAGAAGTGAGGTAAGACATTTTAAGCTGAATATTTCCTTTTTAATGTGATATACTAAATTTCTAAATCTTAATAGTCCATTTATGTCTGTCAACCTTACAATCATGCTAGTGGGTTAAATCTAAAGCACACAGTGGTAATCCATAATCTATCAGAGGCTTTCTTCCCTGCTTGCACCCAAATAATTTCAAAGGCCTCTTACCTGTTTTAATTAGAACATAATGGGCTAGATAATTAATCTGGGGATGGAAGAAAAACAAGATACGCAGCACGCTTAAAAAAAATTGTTCATCTCAGTCGGGGCTGTTTCAGTCATCTATGTGAGGCATTTCTTTGACGGAATTGCCATAAAAAAGAAGAATTTGTGAGCATTGCAGCACTTTTGAAATTGATGCCCTCTTAATTCCAACATTGCAAACGGAGCAATTGGATTCATTATGACCACATATATTGTGAGTTTCCTGTATGAGAGAATAAGAGTTTAATTTCAAATATTTTTTTTGTGGTAGGGTTGTTAGGGTTTTTTTTTTTTTTTTTTTGAAGGCCCTGGTGGGATAAATTAAGTCTATTTTCCCCTTGATTGCCTTATGGGATCTCTTTGTAACTTCACCTTGTATTCCTTTCTGTTCAATACTTTTCAAAGTACTGAGAGTTTAAAGAGGCACAATAAATCCCAGATCAGTTTTTAATGACCACGGTAAGCCTTCTTGTAATATGTCAGTAAGCTGAGCCTAAAAGCCAATAGGGAATAGGCCATTTCTGCCTTAGTAATTGCCTCCAAAGAAAGATTTATAATGTCATTATGTGAATCTACAAGAAATAACTCATAGAAACGAAATACCTTTAAAAATTACAATTCTCTTAAAAAGCTAGTCTTTCGTAAAACCTAAATCATAAAACTACTTCTTAAAGATATTTTGAATTTAATATTAAAACTCAATAAAAAAGAAATGCAAGGAGATTAAATCAATCAGGTGCCTCTTGTATCCGTTTGCAGCAGCTCACTTATATGTTGTGCAGAGAAGTGGTGCGGCACACAAGTAAGGTCTGATTGTTTGTTCCTAAAATCAGGCACAAGGACAGAAAGAAATATGTTTTTTTAGGAATTTTTCCTGTCTTAAATAAGCCAGGCATGGGGGTGGGGGTGGGGGGCGGGTAGCCAGAGAGTCATCCTGGAATAGAACAACTGATTAGCAGGGACAATAAAATACATGTTTATTTGAAGGTGCATTTGAATAATTCACAAAGGCCAGTAGTTTTTTGTTGAGTCTTTTTATTTTTGTGACAATGACTTCATAGGCCAGAAACTGAAAATTAAAAATATCCACATTAATAAAACGGAAGTCACACTTAGTAATTTTAAACTAATCTTAATACTTGGATTCAAGGCAGAATTTACAAAGCACAGTTTAGTAGGACAGGGATTCTACAGAGACTGATTATCTAATAGATTATTGAAAAGGGGGAAAAAAACACCCAAGTACAATTCTAAGCATGAAGGACATGATTATTTGACCCTGGAATAGCATCCAAGGATGGTGTCATGGGCTAAATTGGACTTCCTCCTCAGAAGTCAGCTTATGGGGAAGAAAATTAATCAGAGAGTAGACCTGAGCTTTAAAGATTAAGACTGACTTAACTTTAATTCCCAAATACTTTACTGTAGGCTAGCAATAGAGACTGACAGTGAGAACAATCAACCAATGGAACAGAAGTTGCCTTCGGAAGTTGTGGGAGCTTCATCACTGGAGACTTTCAAGAAGAGATTGGACTGCTATTTGTCGGAAATGGTGTAGGGTCTCATGCTTGGGCAGGGGGCTGGACTATATGACCTACACGGTCCCTTCCAACTCTTAATCTGTAAAATTGGCAATTTGGGGCCCTAAACATTATAGCCACCTAGACAGGCTGTTTCGGTTCTGATCACATGAGGAAAAGCAATGGATATTATTTATTTAGGAAAGAATTTCCTCCTTCCTTTCCTTATACAAACCAGGATCATCATTTATTCATTACAGGTAGCCCTACAACCACAACTGAGCCCAAAATTTATGTTGCTAAGCGAGACCTTATTAAGTGAGTTTCACCTCATTCTGTGACTTATTTTGCCACAGTTATGAAGTGAGTGCTGCAGTTCTTAAGTTAGTAACATGGTTGTTAAGTGAATCTGGCTTCTCCATTGACTTTGCTTGCCAGAAGATTGCAAAAGGAGATCACGTGACCCCAGGACGCTGCAATGATCATAAAATATGAACCAGTTGCTAAGTGTCTAAATTCTGATCACATGGCCATGGAGATGCTGCAGTGGACGTAAGTGTGAAAAACGGTCATAAGCCCCTTTTTCAGTGCCTTTGTAACTTTGAACAGTCACTAAATGAGCTGTTGTAAGTCAAGGATTACCTGTACATCCCTTTTGGAGTAAGCAATGTTATGGAAAGCTACTTTTCCAGCCTTTATTTTACTTTCTAATTTTGTTCATTAGCCCTTTCAGTTTTTTCCATTTTTTAAAAAAAATCCATGAAAATCCTTCTGCATTTCCTTTTCCTCTTTTAATCGTAATTGTTCCTTGTGCTCTTTGACCATATTCGTCATATCTTTTTCTCCCTAAGAGCATTTTACAATATCTTTTTTCCCATTCTAATTTTTGCAGCAATTACTCCAGGGGTGAAATCTACTTACCTTCCTTACTGGTTCAGAAGCGAATGCGCCACGCACATGCTCATTTTGCCTGTGCATGCATGCGTGCATCACTTCCTGGTTACAACCAGGAAGTAATGACGTCTGGGTGGGTGGGCGGAGCTTTGCTCCGCCATCGCTACCGGATCGCTGAACCTACAGCTAAGATTGCTACCGGACCAGGTGATCCGGACCGATACAGGAGCATTTCACTCCTGAATTATGCACTTAAATGCATCTTTGCTCTTCCACGGCCTTTTCCATTTCATCCTTCTACCAAGGTTCCATTTTCTTATTTGCCATTAGCATAAATGCCACACACTTCTGTCACTAAATTTAGGGCATGTCAGATTTTTCCAACTTTCAATTTCCAAACGTTAGGGGGTGCTCAAAAGTTGTGACATGTCTTGGGGATTGTAAAGATATTTTTGTTGCTTTAATGTAATTTAGATGCGCTTGATAAGTAACTGCATAAATATCATAACTTTTTAACATTCTGTTTGTTTCATTTGTCTATTTCAGAGTTCTACAACCTTTCTGGAGAGAGGATGGTTCTCTGTGTGAGTGACCAGCAAATGTGTGTGCCGCTCCATTTGCACATGTGCACACACTTGCCTGCTGCTCACGCAAGTGGGGATGTGCATGCGCGCACTTGCTCACTTCTTTCACAGCCCAGTTCCAAATGGCTCATGACCCAGTAGTGGGTCACGGTCTGGGGATTGGGGATTGGGGACCCCTGACCAGTGGTGGGATTCAAACATTTTTACTACTTCTGTGGGTGTGGCTTGGTGGGCATGACTTGGTGGGCATGGCAGGGGAAGGATACTGTAAAATCTCCATTCCCTCCCCACTCCAGGGGAAGGATACTGCAAAATCCCCATTTCCTCCTGATCAGCTGGGATTTGGGAGGCAGAGAATAGATGGGGGTGGGGCCAGTCAGAGGTGGTATTTACCAGTTCTCTGAAGTATTCAAAATTTCCGCTACCGGTTCCCCAGAACTGGTCAGAAACTGCTCATATTCATTTCCAGTTCCCAAATACTTTACTTTGGAAGTAAATCCACTTACTAATACTTTTTCACTTAGGGCTTATATTTTATTTCCCTGCAATTATTCCACTTCCAGGTTTCCTCTGCTTCCCTTCTTGTTTTTTCTTCCATATCCATATGTCCCAAAGGTAGTTTTTTCAAAAGGCATCTGGACTTCCTTTGTTTTTCCTTGAAGATGCTTTGCTTCTCATCCAGGAAACATCTTCAGTTCTTCAGAAAAACCACCTTTGGGACAATCATGACCTGGGTGATTCCAAAGAGTTCCATATCCATATTTTTTCCAAGTCTATAGATCTACATGGAGCAGTGACCATCAACTTCTTGTTTGGATCCCTTATACTGAGCAACGTAGACACATACAAATGGGCATTGGTCAGCAACAGTTCCAACTAAGGTAGATTTGAGCCACAGAAGTGCAGTGGTTAGAGTGCAGTACTGCAAGCTACTTCTGCTGACTGCCAGCTGCCTGCAATTTGGCAGTTCAAATCTCACCAGGCTCAAGGTTGACTCAGCCTTCTGAGATGGGTAAAATGTGGACCCAAAATTATTGGGGACAATATACTGACTCTGTAAACCATTTAGAGAAGGCTGTAAAGCACTGTAAATTGATATATAAATCTAAGTGCTATTGTTATATTGGGAATGGAAAAACATTGAAAGCTAGATCCTAGAGCTAGTGAAATGGTGTCAGATTTTGACTGGCCGTCAAAGCAGAGATGACCATCTGGGTGACTATTATGAGAGACTACAACTTGTTTTTACTTGGAAATTTAGCCAACTTGTTCTCCTGACTTATCGTACTTAAGGTAGAAAGGATTGGTGCAGAAGTCAACAGCGGATGCCTTTTGACCTAACAGGACCCATTATACTTTAGGACGAGAGGATAAAATTCAGTTCTTGTCTGTAGCAGCACCAGCCTGTCTTCTGGGTGTAAATAGATGCACAGGGGGGAAAAAATCTGCATGTGAAACATAAGTGAAAAAACTTAATGTTGTTAGGTTACAGCATTAAAGTGTATTGGCACAATGGAGCTCAGCCATTAAAAGTGAATTGGCACAAATTCTACAGTCTTCATAGAACAAAACATCACTTCATCTTGGCAAATGTTCGGCCAGTTTAGATTATTCATCCTTCTGCTGTCATCTGCATACTATCAAATCAGCCAACTCCTGGTCATTATGGGCTCTCAGATCCATCTACAGAGGATACGGATAATTCTATTACCTGAATTTCATGCAGAAATCAAAACCCCTCTGCCTCTCTACAATTCCCATTAACATTAGTTGCAAGATCTGAGCACACAGACATGGAGAGAAATACATTTAGGAGATCCTTGATTTACTTATCACTGCTAGCTATTTTCAACAAAACTGCCTTTTAAACCTTTAGAGGATTCTATCTATCTGGATTCTGGGAAGGGTGGGGTGAAATTCTGAATATTTCTCAAGCAAGCAAAGGGGCTTAATGATGCCAACAGACTAATGGAACAGTGACTTTGGAAACAACTGCTTTGAAATGATGCCTCCAATTTCATCCATCTTTCGAGAGGAGACACCCAGCATGTAGATTTAGATTTAGATTTTGAAAGCAATGGGATGTGCGGTTGATTGTAGTCCCTCCTGTTTCTTCTTCTTCTAAAAAACTGGTATCAGGGGATAACTGTTAAAGTAATGACTGCAAAAGAGCAAGATTGTGGGCTGATGATGGATGAAGTAGCATTGAGGGCTCTGTTTTGGAAAAGTGAATACTCTGAAACTACTATGTTAATCTGAGAAAGAAGCTTATTTTCAAAGAGATTGCAGATAAGAAGAAGTTTAGGAGTGGTTAAAAAAAATGATAAAAACAAAAGATGTCAAAACTCCAGCTTACTGCTTTTTAAGGGAGATATCCCGTAAGGATTTGAAAAGATAGGTTTAAAGAAAGCAGACAGAATGATCAGTTAAAATGGTGTAACAGAATAATAAAATAACATAATTGGAAGGGACCTTGGAGATCTTCTAGTCCAACCCCCTACTCAAGCAGGAGACTCTATACCAGTGATGGCTAACCTTTTTGCCATTGTGTGCCAGGAGGGGGGTGTGGGCACACCCATAATTCTATGTGCCCCGCACATACACACGCAACTCCCCCCCCGGCACATGTTGGCCCAATAGGCCCGCTTTTCTCTCTCACCTGGCTCCAGAGCCTCTCTAGGAGTCTGGGGAGCATGAAAATGGCCTTCTCCACCCCCCAAGAGGCCCTCCAGAGGCCAGAAATGGCCCCTTTGCCAACTTCCGGTGGACCAGAAGTTGGCAAATGGGGGGATTGTGAAGGCTGTTTTCGCCTTCCCCAGACTCCTAGAGAGGCTCTGGAGGCTGGGGAAAGCAAAAAAATGGGCCTTCCAGTTCCACCGGAAGTTGGCAAACGGGCCGTTTCTGGCCTCTGGAGGGCCTCCAGGGGGGTGGGGAAGACCGTTTTCACCCTCCCCAGACTCTTAGAAAGGCTCTGGAGACAGGTGAGGAAGAAAAGTGGGCCTTTCCCACCACCCCCCGCGAACCTCCAGAAGCAGGAAACAACCTATTTCCCTACTTCTGATGGGCCCAGAAGGCCCGAAAATCAGCTGGCCGGCACACACATGCATGCCGGAGCTGAGCTTGTGTGCCCACTGATATGGCTACACGTGCCACCTGTAGCACGTGTGCCATAAGTTCACCATCACGGCCCTATACCATTTCAGACAAATTGTTTTCTAATCTCTTCTTAAAAGCCTCCAGTGTTGGAGCAGTCACAACTTCTGGACGCATATCATTCCACTGATTAATTATTCTGTCAGGAAATTTCTCCTTAGTTCTAGGTTAATTCTATCCTTGATTAGTTTCCATTCATTGCTTCTTATCCTGCTTCTGGTGCTCTGGTAAATAGGTTGACTCTCTCTTCTTTGTGGCAGCCCCTGAGATATCAGAACACTGCTATCATATTACCCGTATTTTATTTTATGCAACTTCCTCTTTTCTGTGTTGTAATTGGATCTCATACAGTATTTGGTTCATGTACACTGGAATAAAAAGCGGCTGATTAGGGTCAGATCATAGGTGTCAAAATCCAACATACCTGGAAGGCACCAGGTGGGGGAAACATTAGGGCAGACTTGGTTAGATTAGGGTAACGTAACAATATAAGTTGTTTTTCCTATCTACTAAATATGCTTTAGGGTTCATAGCATCCAAAAGTTCTGTCATTTTGAAACACATGGACAAAAAACAACCAAGTAAGAATTTTGTGTGGCCAGTTTTGCAGAAATGGCGAAGATATCAGCATACTTAAAAGACCGGACTCAAGAAACGTATATGTGGGAATGGAAGAAATGGATAGATTACGTGCAGAACAAATATCAAACAAGGAAGTATCAGATAGTTTTCAGTTGAATGTTAGGTAGAAATTTATAGTGTAGACAGGGGTTAGAGTTGTAGGAGGGTACTATATGATATGGTATGATTTGGATTTCACCTTGGGAAGTCGTGGGGAGGGAAGGGGAGGGTTGGGGGGGGAAAGTGTGTGTGGGGGGGAAATTTGTGTTTGTAAAACTTTTTCAATAAAAAAAAAGAATTTTGTATAAATTATATGCCAATGAACAATGTTGATGGCAAAGAATTTGCGCCTAATTTCAAAATATTGGAGCCTATTCTATTTGCTTTTCCTGCATCCCTGTTGGGTTTTTCATATGCTCCCAATTTTGCCCTCCAGTCTGGATAGGATAGAGAAATATCCTGAAAATAAGAGTTCCATAGAGGGTGTGGGGTCTGCAGTTTGTGATCTAAAGCAATAGTTTAAAAAATACTTTTTATTTATAAATATGATTAAAAAAGAATTAGATCACTTCTTTACTGAAAATAAGAGAGAAGATACTTCTCTTCAAAATACTTGGGATACTGTTAAAGCAGTAGTTAGAGGATTGGCAATAAAATATACAGCTACCAAATGGAGAAAGGAGAAGGCCAAACGGATTGAGTTAATGGCTGAACTGGAGAAAGCTGAGGGAGAGCTGCGTTTAAATCCAGATTATAATTTGATTAAAGAGAAAATTGACTTGATTAGGCATGAGTTATCTACCCTAGATCAAAATAATTTGGCGAATAAAATTCGGAAATGTCGACAAAATCAATTTGAGCATGCTAATAAGCCGGGCCGGTGGTTGTCATATAGATTAAGAAAAGAGGCAGAATCTAGAAAGATTGAATTTTTACAGGATTCTATGGGAAATTTGGTAGGTACCACAGAGCAAAAAGCAAAGGTGGCCCAAGATTTTTATACCTCCCTATATAGCCAGGAAATTTATCCAGAAGATAAACTAAAGAGCTATCTCCAGAATCTACAATTGGAGATGATTCCGGATCACTGTAAAGAAATTTTAAATGCAGAAATCACAGTTGGGGAAATAGCAGTAGCTATAAAGAAACAAGCTAATGGCAAAACTCCGGGACCATATGGGATTCCTAGTGAATTTTATAAAGGAGTCTTTGACTCACTTAGTTTGTATATTAAAGATTTATTTAATGAGGTTTTACTACACTCTAAAATACCCCGGTCCTGGACGGAAGCCTATATTTCCCTAATTTTCAAAACCCGAAACAGACAAAACTCTGATCCAGAACTATAGACCAATCTCACTCCTGAATGTGGACTATAAGATTTTTGCGACAATACTAGCTGAGAGACTCCGGGTGTTCCTGTCCCAATTTATCCACCAAGATCAGAATGGTTTCTTACCTCATAGGCATCTAAGAGATAACGTAAGGGTGGTATTGAATGCCTTAGAATATTATGAGACACACTCTGATAAACCAATGGTAATGATCTTTTTGGATGCCCAAAAGGCTTTTGACAGAGTCAGCTGGAATTTTATAACACAACAATTGGAAGTGATGGGCTTTGGGCCTCAATTTACAAGAGCAATACAAGCCATTTATTCTAAACAGTCGGCAAGGTTACTGCTTAATGGATCAGTATCAGATGAGATACAGATTTATAAAGGTACCAGACAAGGATGCCCTCTTTCACCGCTGCTATTTATTTTAACACTTGAACCACTTCTTAAGACGATTAAACAGGATTCGGAAATTAAGGGTTTAAAAGTTAAAGGGGAAGAATATAAACTCCAAGCATTTGCTGACGATTTGGTTTTCATATTAGAAGATCCCCTTATTACGGGACCAAAATTACTTACCAAATTAGATGAATATGGGGAGGTAGCAGGGTTAAAAATTAATAAAGATAAAACCAAAATGTTAACTAAAAATTTGTCAGGTGCCCAAAAGGAACAGATCCAAAATATTATGGGGATTAACTGTGTCAAAAAACTTAAATATTTAGGTATTTGGCTTACAAACAGATGTTCTTCTATTAAAGAACTCAATTATTCTAAATTATTAACAGACACAGCAAATGATGTGGAGAGATGGTGGTGCATTCAGATCTCATTTTTGGGTAGAATTGCCGCGATAAAAGCCCATGTTTTACCGAAATGGATCTTTTTATTTCAAACAGCCCCTGCAAGATTAGAAAAAATTTTTTTTAGGAAATTAGACCAAATTCTAAGTAAATTTATTTGGCAGAGTAAAAAGCCCCGTATAAAGAGAAAAATGTTGCAAGAGCACAAAACAAGAGATGGCTTGGGGCTCCCAATGTGGGAGCTTTATTACCTAGCCTCATCCCTGGTTTGGATAAAAGATTGGGTGATTCTCTCAAGAAAGCGCATTCTAACAATTGAAGGATACGATTTGCAGCAGGGATGGCATTCTTTTTTGTGGTCTCAAAAAGACAAAAAATTCAAATACTTTACAAATCTTTATATTAGAGGAATTTTAATAAGGGTCTGGGAAATGGTGAAGAAGCAAGTTTACACACAGATTCCTAAATGGGTGTCTCCGTTAGAGGCAGTGACCCTTCCAACTGTGCACAACACAAAGAGGAACTGGGTTTATGGTGACTTGTTGGATGAAATCGGGAGACTTAGACCTAGAGCGGATCTCCAAACTAGAGGATTAGACATAGATTGGTGGTCCTATGCGAAAATTCAAACTAGATTCGCTAGGGATAAACAGGAACCTGGTATTTCCCTTCATTTACAAACTTTTGACAAGCTTCTCCTAGGTGACCAAAGGAAATTTATCTCTAACGTTTACAACCTTCTCTTATCCAATTTTATGGCAGAGGAGATTGTAAAGGACTCGATGATTGCCTGGGGGAGAAATATAGGAACAACAATTCAGCTTGATGCATGGCAAAATGTATGGAACAAAACTATGAAACTGACCCTTTCTTCCCCTTTCAAAGAAAACTTCTATAAAATGATCTACCGTTGGTATCTCCCCCCCACCAGAATTGTTAAGATGTCCCCAGGGTCCTCTGATAGATGTTGGAAATGTGGGTCGGCCAAGGGTACTTTCTTCCACCAGTGGTGGACCTGTCCGTCAACTAGACGCTATTGGAGGAAAATAAAACAGTGGCTGTTTGAAATAACAGGTGTGAGCTTTCCCCTTTATCCAGACCTCTACTTGCTTGGAATAAGACCAGACTATATTGATAACAAAGATTGGTATATATTTGTCCGTGTCTCAACAGCGGCGAGAATGGCATTTGCCCAACTGTGGAAAGATGTAGATACGCCTCCTGATCATCTGATAATAAACAAGATTCTCCGATGTGCTGAGATGGATAGATTAACATATATTTTAAAAGACAAGAAAGATTCAATATATAATAGAAGTTGGGACAAATGCTTTGTCTGGCTCAAAAGAAGGTTAAACCTAGGAATGGGGTGATAAGATCATCTATTTAGATTAATTAGATATTTATTAGGCTATATGATTTCTTAAAATTTCGACAAAAACAGGCTAATTCTTTTGTAGATAGTTAGTAGAAATTGACTCTATTGAAATGTTTGGTTTGGATGATACTAGTTATTATTAATTGGAGAGTGAGCTTAACTCTCGGTTAGTCATGTTTGTCGTTTCGTTTTAGTCTTGTGTTTATGTGTTTCTACATTTCACCATTTATATTGTTTTTCAATGTTTACTTTGTGTTAATTTTAATGTAAATATTTAATAAAGATTTATTTAAAAAAAAATACTTTTTGGAATGCCAGAGATCCTGACTGAAATGGTTTTCCAGGCATTGACCTCTGTGCGCCAGTTTATCCTTTCCACCAAAACAATGTATAGACAAGATGAAGGAAGTAGCTGCCTCCCTCAAATGAGGTTCAATTGTTGTTTAAAAACACTCTTAACTGCAGAGGTAAGGAGGACATCAGTGATTCTGCCTTTTCCTCCTCCTTTTGCATTTTAGTAAAAGCCAAGAGTTCTCTTTTCTTAATCTCTTTATTTAAAAAAAAATCTTTCTCCATTTTTAAGTATTTAAAATATGATAATGTCTGTGTTCTTCACAGGCTCAGGTATATTTCCAATGTGGAGTGTGGATATTTAAATAAGGGACATTAGAGAAAGGGATAGAAATATACATTACCTAGAATTTGTTTGACCTCATTCCACTTTTTCTTTAATTATAAATGGAATCATCTAAATCTTTTTCCCTGGACATTTCTTAGGGGGAAAAATAGTTTCTTTCCTCCCTTCTCCTTCTACACTGATACATGTTTGGAAAGCAGAAGTTTTTCTTTAAAAGAGGGCCTAGTAATTAAGGTCTCAGATGTTAAGCAATTAAGAAAGTAAAGAAGTGTATTTCAATATAATTCTTGTGAATCGTTTTTTATTTCAAGTTTGTTTCCCTGAATAAAACAGTTCTAGAGTTATAAGGACTTGCATTTAAACTCATTGCATTGACTATCAGTTCAGTAGATTTTCTTTCAAAATATATCCTCGTAATATACTAAATTTACATGAAAAAAGGCTAGATTCTCTCTCCTCCCCCCCCCCCAATAAATTATCCTTAAAATTGAGATAGTTTCTTCAATTTACTGAAAATCTGGTAATGGAGTCAATGAGGGTTTTTTTTCTTCTCCTATTTAATCTTCTCAGAGAAAGTTGCCTAAGTTCAGAGCAATCTTCCTTTTGGGTAAATAAAAGTAATATTAAGAAGAAAGAGACAAAGATTGCTCCGAAAAGGCAGTGAGATAGTAAAAAGTGAGTCTGTCAGACATTTGAGAAAAGCACATTCTTTCCTTTTATAATTGCCTCCATAAAAACATTTTAGGCAATCCTTTAAAATCATGATCTTCCAAATGCATTTTCTATCATTTGTTTGTTGTTAAGAGACATAGTTGCCCAGGAGAAAGAAAGCACTTGAAGTACTCAGAGTGTTGTTGTTTTTTTAAGGGAAAAAAAGAGAGAGAGGCAAAAATCTAAAAGATCCTTAGAATGATGAAGGATGCTGTTAAATGCATCCAAAGTCTTCCAGTGATTTGCAGGACAGTAATCAACAGAAGGGGGGAAAGCCCACACCCAATAAAATAGAGGGAATAGTCACTTTACCACTTTAAAACCAAACTATAAATATAATTTTAGGAGGTGATGTTTGCAGGCTTCTCATTTCTTGAGGTTGCTTCAAGCAAAGAGTCTTCTTATTTACTGTTTTCTCCTCGGGGTTTCATGTGAATAAATGAAGCTGCTTTACACTAGATTAGCCCATTGGTCTATTCTGTACAGTATTGACTGTTCAGATTGGTTTGGGAAAATATACTGTGTCAGGAAAGCTGATTTTGTTGAGGAAAATAGGGAAATATTTACTCTTTAACCAAGTTTATTACCAGTCTTTCTACAATGACTGGTCTTTTTCTGTTTGTTCATTTACTGTATTTGCAGTCCACCCTTCAATACGTTTTCCATATACTACATGACCAGTTCAATTACAAAAATGTAAACTATGACAATCCTTGTAAAACAAACAAACAAACTATAGTAAGAAGAGTACAACTCAGAAGGTAAAAATCAGGAGCAGTAATAATAATTGCAATAAAATAATAAAAAATTTATTTTTATTATGTTTAAGAGCCTTGGTGGGGCAGCGGACTAAAGTGCTGTTAAAGTAGCACTTAGCTGCCAGCTGCCTGCAATTACTGCGAGTTCAAATCTCACCAGGCTCAAGGTTGACTCAGCCTTCCATCCTTCTGAGGTAGGTAAAACGAGGACCCGGATTGTGGGGGCAATAAGCTGACTTTGTATAAAAAAGAACACCGCTTGGGGGAGCCAAAAGCCCTACTAAGCAGGTATATACAAAAGTATGAAGGCTATTGCTTAACATATTGTGAGCCGCACCGTAAGCCGCCCTGAGTCTCCGGAGAAGACTCATTGAAAAAAAAAAAAAAGGAACAAAAGACTGAAATTCTAGTCATAAATGGTTCTTGAACTGCATGGGGAAATAAAATAAAAGTCTTCCTCCATGCTAAAACTATTATAATGAAGATGGTAAACTTAAAAAGTCTTAGTTATTTGTTTATTTATTATATTTCATATTTCTTAACTGCTCATCTCCTTTAGCAAATCTATTGCCTTATTGGTCACATATTCTGTCATGCCATGCCATTCATATAGTTTGAAAAGGCCTATTTATTAGATGGAGTTTTGTCCGCATTTTTCATTATAGGTGTCTACAAGGGTAGTTTAAAGAGTTAATATGGCAACCACAACCATATCATCAAAACCCTGCCCCAAGTACAAAAAGTATTGGGGTTGCAATTGCAGTTTTGGATGCTATCTTGACTTTTTTTTTAAAAAAACCCTCTGCAATCTCCCGCTTCTTTACATTTGATTCATAAAAGTTAGTTGTTCACATGTCTATTTCATGTTTTGCCCTGCAACACAATGTGTTCACCAAACACTTTTTTCCACCTTGTATATCTCCATTTTCACAGCATGACAACCATGATTTCATATTTTCATCTATTCTTCCATTTCTTATAGGTATGGAATTTATAGGTATGGTAAGGCTGCCTAGAGAGGTTTTACAAGAAAATGGTGTGTGTGTGTGTGTAATAATTTTTTTTTCAGACTTTCAGGTTACTTTGCAAAGAATGTAGGCCTGTGGATTCTGTGAGTAACTGTAATATCGACATTTGTCATATATTTGTGAGAATTCTGATTTTCTTCAATACATGAGAAAAAAGAAAGCTGAGTATAAAACATTCAGACGTTAAAGATCCATCTTCAAATTATACTGTTATTCTGCCTAAATAAATATTTCACAGGGATTCAAATGCTATCACATTTTGTCAGGCCAGACAGATGAAATTGTTTTTTCCTACATTCCTGTTTGCCCAACATGAATCCAGTATTCACCTACAGGCTGAACTCACACAATAATCAGGTCAAAATAAAAAAAAAAAAACACACACCAAAACCTAACAGAACCATTTGTATAGCTTAAGCTTTCTTAACCTTGTTTAGTATCTTGTAATTTAGTGTGCTTCTAAATCTATCCCTTTGATTAGTTTTCTACATTAGTGCCAAGGGAGAAAATTGATTAGTTCATTAACCAAGGTAAGTACATTGTATGATAAGAGCTAGTAGCCAACCGAAGGCCAAGTCAGTAACATACTAAAGTTATGCTGTGACCAACCTGGAGACAAACCCATAAAGGTGATTCATTTCTATGGGAATCTGTGATGCAGTCAAATATTCCTACTGGGGAAAGTGGGTAAGTTGTGTGATATTTAAAGGGTGTTAATTAAAGAGTGACATATATGAAACAAATCTTACCTGGCATAGAACTAGTAGAAGCAAAAATGTTGATAGAAAAATGTGGATTAGGCTTATAGAGAAAGTAGAAGTGGCAGGTCAAGAGAATGACCTAGGGAAAGGCTCTTTTCTGGATATACAAACAGAACAAATGAGGCTTGTTAAAGATTCAAAAAAGCCTATGTAATGAAACAAAGAAGGATTGAAGAGAAATAAAATCCTTTGACAATATTTAAATGTACTAAAGATTAAGATTTTCAAAGGTAAAAGGAAGGAATATAAAGTTGGTTTATCTGATCAAGATTAAAATAAATCACGTTTTTATAAAATTCTGGTAAACTTGCATTGACTTTTGGTTTACACTAGGATTGAAAATGATACCTTATATATTTGCTTATAAGTAAGGGATGGGTTATGAAAAGAAGAGATGTTTGTAATATTATACAGGATAAAAATCTAGCAAACTTGTTTATACTTGTGATGAAGCTTAAAAGTCCTTATATATTTTTTTTCTTTTTCTTTATTTCATGCTCCTTTTTCTTTCTTCTTTTTTTAATTTTTTGTTTCTTTGAACTTTTTATTCTCTTTTTGCTCTCCTTTCTTTCTCTTTCTTTATATTAGTTTTTATTACTGTGATTACTGTAATGTAACTACTCTGTTTCCCCCAAAATAAGACATCCCCTGATAATAAGCCCAATCGGGCTTTTGAGCACATGGCAATAAGGCCAAACATTTATTTCAAGGTTCAAAAAAATATAAGACAGAGTCTTATTTTCGGGGAAACACGGTAGTTCGTTCATTCATTCATTCATTCATTCATTCATTCATTCATTCATTCATTCATTCTTCACATTTCTGAACTGCCCAACTCCCTCAAAAAGAAACTCTTTATTTATTTTATTTATTTATTTTATTGGCTCGATTTATATGCTGCCCTTGTCTGGACACTCAGGGTGACTTACAATGCATTAAGCAATAGCCTTCATACTTTTGTATATACCTGCTTAGTAGGGCTTTCACACACACTCCCCCCAAGCGGTGTTCTTTTTTATACAAAGTCAGCTTATTGCCCGCATAATCCGGATCCTCATTTTACCTACCTTGGAAGGATGGAAGGCTGAGTCAACCTTGAGCCTGGTGAGATTTGAACTTGCAGTCGTTGCAGGCAGCTGGTAGCTAAGTGCTATTTAACAGCACTTTAGTCCACTGCACCACCAAGGCTCTTTTATGCATAGTATAAATTCATAGTAAATAAATAAGCACCCATGTCCTCTGGCCACAGAAAGGAGGAGACTGATCAGAAGAAAAATAATTTGAAGGATAAATAAGAGATAACGTGTTTGTCCCCAACAATGTCAATTATATCAGTGAACTATTTGAGAGCTATTTATTGTTTGCTTCTTAGATTTATAGCCTGCTGTTACTGCCTTTCTCCCGCGCCCCCCCCTTTTTTTTTGTTCCATAACTACTACTTTATTGAGAGGTGGGCCAAATGTTGTACAGTAAGTTCCTGTAGATATGAGTGGACTTGAGTCTTAGTGTACTTTGATCCAAAGAACGCCTTAGCTATGATACCACTTATTGGGGTGAAGCAGAGAGGAAGTAATTTTCACTACAAATCTAGAGTTTCCATCTCTTTGCCCAGAT
This sequence comes from Masticophis lateralis, assembly GCA_030761175.1. Lineage (NCBI taxonomy): Eukaryota > Metazoa > Chordata > Lepidosauria > Squamata > Colubridae > Masticophis > Masticophis lateralis. The sequence continues at coordinate 194,657,482 of JAUDYJ010000003.1, read as the reverse complement.
GGTTCTTTTTATATTAGAAAGACTTCTCTTCCCATACTAGTCTTGTCAAAACATGTCAGTTCTTTTCTCATAGGACTTCTGTCTACCTAGCCTGCCAGATCTGCAAAGAGATGAGTAAGGTATGGTTTCCTCAATACTCTGGTCACTATAAATCACCAGTCACCCATACCAACTAAAATCTCAAAACTCAAGGTGGCAGCATCTAACTTGACAAGACTCTTGAAGCAGAAAAAAATAAATAAATCAGGACTTGTATCTCTAAAGAAAAAAAAAGACAAGTGACACAGTGTAAAATGAATTCCTTTTACAATGGAAAATCCAAGCTCAGGAAGAAGCAAAACACCCCACAAACGATATATTTCTTTGCCTGCAAGCAGAGAAGGAAATTGTAGTGAGATGCTATTCTGGTAAAGACAATAGATGGCAGATTGTTATGAGTGGCTCTTAGTTTCAATTAAGTTTTATACTAAAATAAACAGCCCAAATAAATTCATAAGAACTAGTGTTAATTCTTAAGAAAAGACAGGAACACCCGTACAGGTAGTCCTTGACTTACAACAGTTCATTTAGTAAGCGATCAAAGTTACAACAGCGCTGAAAAGAGACTTATGATCGTTTTTCACACTTACGACTATCACAGCATCCCTGTGGTCATGTGATCAAGTTTCAGATGTTTGGCAACTGACTCATATTTATTTATTTTTTTTTATTTTTTTTTTATTGAAAAAGTTTTACATTACATTTTATTGTAAATCCCCCTTCCCCCACCCCCTCCCAACCCCCTGCTTAACCCCCCCTACCCCCCCTCCCCCTCCCTCCCCCCCTTGACTTCCGCTATTTAACAAACATCAACCTTAACATATTTAACAATTTTTAAAGGTGAGATCCCTCTCAGGAAAAAAAAAAAACTCTATGACCTTATTTTAAGACATTTTTAACCTTAAATAAAAAAACACTTAACCCTAAACAATCTATTTAAGAAATAGTAAAATGTTTTGAGCATCGTACAGATACTAAAAATATATAACATTAACTATAATTCCCAACATTGAGCTTGTAAATTCCATTACATAAAATATAATTAAAAATCAAATTCAATACATTCCATTCTTTGAATATCAAAAAAAATAATAATAATAATAATACATTTCTCTTTAACATTTAGTCTAAATATCAAACTTATAAATTCAATTACATAAAGTATAATAATACATTTCTCTTTAAAAATAGAAATTTATCAAATTCAATAACTTTCTTTTAAATTACTTAAATATATAAAGTTTAAATTCAACTGAGCACTAACTGAAACTTCTTACTTTGATATTTATTCTTCATATATTCTACCCATTTCCTCCACTCCTTAACAAAAACTTCATGGGTCCTATCCTTCAGGTATGCAGAAATTTTGGCCATCTCTACCAAATTAGACATCTTCAATATCCATTCCTCTATAGTACGCACATTATCTTTCTTCCAGTATTGACCTATCAATAATCTAGCTGCAGTAATCATGTGTAAAATTAATCTAGTATCAATTGCTGAACAGCCCTTAACTATTCCCAACAAAAAAAAAACTGAGGAGAAAACTCCAGCTTCTTCTTCAAGATGTTCTGCATTACCCACCAAAGTTTAATCCAAAATGATTTCAATTTTCTGCATGTCCACCAAATATGGAAATATGTTGCATCCAAACAATCACACCTCCAACATTTAGGTTGAACATTTGGATACATACATGATAGCTTTTTGGGATCTAAATGCCATCTATAAAACATCTTATAAAAATTTTCCCTCAAGTTCTGTGCTTGTGTAAATTTAACATTCTGGACCCAAATCTTTTCCCATGTTTCCAACATTACTGGTTCTGCAAAATTCTGTGCCCATTTTATCATACAGTCTTTAACTAATTCACCCTCTGAATCTCTTTCTAACAATAAATTATACACTCGTTTAATATGCATTGGCCCTTTACATTTTATCTGAGTCACCAAATCTTCTTCGTGTAGCATCAATCCAATTTTCTGATCTTCTCTCCATCTTGCTTGAAGTTGAAAATACTGCAACCAGGTTAGATTGACTCCTTCTTCCAACAGGGTGTTCAAAGATTTCAAATACCATCTGCCCCCATCATTAAAAAGTATCTCTTTGTACAACAACCCCCCGAGTGACTTTATATTTGGCATAATATGCCCAAGATCCAACCACAAAGGTATTTTGTAATCCAATTGAAGCTGGTGCTTCTTCCAAACTCTCAGCCAGGCGTGTCTTAAGATATGCCTATTAAATACACTGTCTCTCTTATCTTCATAAAGTAAGTATGCATGCCATCCAAATTGCAAATCATGGCCTTCTATATTCAAAATTTCTCTTTTAGTTGTTCCAATCCAATCTCCAACTTGTGTCAACACTGCAGCTTCATAATATAAACGTAGATTTGGAACTTTAAGGCCACCTCTTTCTCGAGCATCTTGCATAATCTTAAGTTTAACTCTTGGTTTTTTCCCATTCCAAATGAATTTATTTAAACCTGCTTGCCATTCCATCAAGAACTTATCATTTTTAAGCACCGGAATCATTTGAAACAAAAACAGAAATCTAGGTAGAACGTTCATCTTAACCGCTACTATTCTACCAAGCAAAGATAGTTGCAGCTTCTTCCATATATCAAGATCCTTTTGAATCTTATGCCAAAGTTCCTCATAATTATTTTGAAAAAGTTTTATATTAGATGCTGCAACTTGTACCCCTAGATATTTCACCTTTGTAGCTATTTCAAAACCTGCCACCCTTTCAAGCTCATTCCTTTGTGGTTCCAACATATTTTTAACTATCATCTTAGTCTTTTTCTGGTTCAGGCAACTGACTCATATTTATGATGGTCATGAGATCACCTTTTGTGTCAGCCTCCGCTCTTTCATTGCTTGCTTGCTCGGCTGCCATGAAACGAAGGGAGGGGGGAGCTATTGGAATTTTCGGGAGGGGGGGAGTGAGCTGGTGGAAAAGAGGAGAGGAACTTTTCTTCAGCATTTTCTTTGAAGCTGATAACAACTCAAGGTCAACTGTCATGGCGTATCAGGAGGATGGCACCACCAGGCATTGCACCCCACATGACCCCTGGGGGAATTGTGGATTGGATGATTTATCCTGGACAGTTGAGGGAAGGCTTTTGGGGATGCTTTCTATATGTAATTTTCGCGCCTTTTGCTTCAGACCTTGCTTTTCTTTGGTTGCATTCAGTTCATACTCAGTAAAAGTACCTTTCTCTATGAAAATGGAGTCGGGGTTTTTCTTTCTTGAGTATTGAAAGGAGGCACACCTGACATTTTGGGACATTCTGACCAGCAACCTCAATGAAGAACTCTGATTCCCTTAATGATTTCATGATTCACTTAACAACTCTAGTAAGAAAGGTCAAAATTGCCCCCAAAGTGGGCAAAATTCACTTAACAAATGTCTCGCTTAGCAACAGAAATTTTGGCTTCAGTTGCGGTTGTAAATTGAGGACTCCCTGTATTGAATTTCTGTTACAATAGGATCAAATCTGGTTGGAAAGGAGGAAGGAATGCTTCAATATACTCCCATCAATCCAAGACAAGTGTTTATGGAGATTTTCAGTCATCCATGGTTGTCCGAAAGCTGTTATTTTTTTTCAACAGGCAACGAGACTTTCTGGTTTTTCTTTGAAGACATTTCGCTTCTCATACAAGAAACTTCTTCAGTTCTGACTGGATGGTGGGAAATGGAAGGATTTATATTCCTTGCAGAGGAGATGAGAAGCAAAATGTCTTGAAAGAAAAACCAGAAAGTTCAGTTGCCTCTTGGGAAAAAAAGCACCTTTCGGACAATCCAAGACAAGAAATCAGCAATCCGAGTTGGTAAAGGCACTGATCTCACAAAGCTTTTGAGCAGTGTGAATTTTTATTAAGTAGCAAAGTATGCTTTTCTTCACACTCTTTCCATTTCTAGATGCTAAAATAAATAGTACATGTACTAAATTTCTCCAGGAGTCTTCTAAAATAAATTAATCACCAGTCTTACTTAATCACCAGTCTTCAGCTGGTGCTGGAGAAGATTCCTGCAAGTCCCTTGGGTTGCAAAGCGATCAAACCTAGAGGTGACAAACTCTGACTGCTCTTTAGAAGGTCAGATCCAGAAGATGAAACTCAAATACTTTGGCCACCTAATGAGAAGGAAGGAATCACTGGAAAAGAGCCTAATGCTGGGAACGATTGAGGGCAAAAGAAGATGGGGAAGACAGAGAATGAGGTGGCTGGATGGAGTCACTGAAACATAGGCATGAGCTTAAGTGGACTCCAGAGGATGGTAGAGAACAGGAAGGCCTGGAGCAACATTGTCCATGGGGTCACAATGGGTCGGACACGGATTTGCAATTAACAACAACAACTAAATTTACTGTCCAATTCCTTTGAACAGGACAAACCTCTGAATTGCACTTACATGGATGCAGATCAGATCTTTCCCCTCCAGGTAAGAAAAATGAAACCCTGCCTGGTTTCTCCCTTATGTATATCTTGTTCATTCATTCTTAGGTCCAAAGTTTATTGTTTGTAAAGGAAACCAATGGAAGCGAACACATTCCGGTTTTGAATCAGAGTGCCACTGAGATATAGGCTGGGCTAATCTATCAATCTAACTTGTTTTCATTACGACTTGTAGAACAAGACAGATACAGTCTTTTAAAGATGAACAAACTAATTGTGGCTTGTCCGTTTGATTTCTGGTTGGCATCCTTTCTGTTTTCCTTCCTTCCTTCCTTCCTTCCTTCCTTCCTTCCTCCCTCCCTCCCTCCCTCCCCTTTTTTTTTTTTTTTTTTTTTTGCTATTCTTCTCTTGGATTACTAGAGGCTAGGGAAAGATATAAAAACAAACCAGATTAAAGATAGGAGGCCACTAATAAGACATACCAAACCATATCATTAAACAACACAGCAGAGCAATAACAAATTATAGGCAACAAGTCTATGTATTTTAACTTTATTGTTTCCCTCCTGCATTGTTAATCTGTGATATTAACCTGATTTTTAAGTATTTATGTGCACAATGGAAAATTTGAGATATTAGCCGGGAAACTGTCTGGCAAAATAACTGACTTTTTATGAACTGCCTATTGCACTATGTAATGAACACGGCAAGAAAAAAAAGTAAACACACACACACAGCAAGAGAGAGAAATATATGTGTGTGTGTGTGTAAGTGTGTGTGTATGTGTGTGTGTATATATGTATATATGTATGTGTATATAGGTCCTTGGTTATTCGGGTCTTCTCCCGCATAAAATTGGAAGTGTCTTGGCGACGTTTCGACGAAGTCTCATTCGTCATCTTCAGGCTGGTGTTCTCGGCTTCGTGCTTCCAGGAGCAATGTGAGATCGCAGCTGTCTCTTCCTTTTAACTGCTAGTGGGGGTGTGAGCTGATTGGGTGGGAGCTTGGCTGTGTTCTGATTGGGTGGAGGTTTGTTCTGATTGGTTAGGGGCTTGGCTGTGCTCTGATTGGATGGGGGGTTGGTTCAGAAATCAAGTATGTGTGTGTGTATGTTTTCTGAGGTTTTCGCGGGTGTTTGTATGTAGGTCTTTGGTTATTTGGGTCTTCTCCCGCGTAGAATTGGAAGTATCTTGGCGACGTTTCGACGAAGTCTCATTCATCATCTTCAGGCTGGTGTTCTCGGCTTCGTGCTTCCAGGAGCAATGTGAGATTGCAGCTGACCCTTCCTTTTAACTGCTAGTGGGGGTGGGAGCTGATTGGGTGGGAGCTTGGCTGTGTTCTGATTGGATGGGGGGTTGGTTGTGCTCTGATTGGCTGGGGGTGTATTCTGTTTGGGTGGGGGCTTGGTTGTGCTCGGCTTAATCTGAGTTGCAGGGGGATTTGAGCTGGTGAGCTGTGTTGTTTTTGTTTGGCTTCATGTTTGTGGTTGTGAGAGCTTTTCATGGAGGGTGTTGGTATGATTCATATATGGATTGGAGGGGTTAAGAGTGGCTAATGATGCAGCTGCGGTCTGGCTTCTGGTCCTTGGTCATGCCTCATTATCAGTGTGGGTTTGAGTCTGCTTTCTGCGTGGATGTGTGGTGGTGACATCTTGTGTGGCTCTTGTGAGCGTGGGTCTGGTGTCATTCATCGTGTTAGGGACTCGTTTGTCAATAAGGGCGGGTTTCCAAATGGCTGGCAGGCGGGAGGTATCATCTCGTTTGTTCATGCTGTGTGGGCGTTTTTCTATCTCGATGGCTTCTCTGATTATTCTGTCATTAAAGTGTTCAGTTTTGGCGATAGTTCTGGTCTTTTTAAAGTCAATTTCATGTCCTGTGGCTTTAAAGTGTTGGACCAGGGAAGAAGTTGGTTCCTCTTTTTTGACTGAGTTTTTGTGTTCTTCAATGCATGCACTTATTCTTCTGTTGGTTTGTCCGATGTATGTGGTGGGGCAGGCGGTGCATGGGATTTCATATACTCCTTGATTTTCTAACTCAATTTTGTCTTTGGGGTTCCTCAGGATGGTGGATATTTTTCGGTTTGTGCAGAATGCTGTCTTGATGTTATGTTTCTGGAGGATTTTGCTTATTCTGTCTGTGGTGCCTTTTATGTATGGGAAGAGGGCTTTGCCGTTTTCTTGTTCTCTGTCTTGAATTTTAGTGGGGGTTTCTTTTTGGATTAGGTTGGTAATCTTATTTCTTTGGAATCCATTGGATGTTAGTACGTTAGTGAGAGTGTGTAGTTCGGTTTTTAGGTGTTGTTGTCACCACCACACATCCACGCAGAAAGCAGACTCAAACCCACACTGATAATGAGGCACGACCAAGGACCAGAAGCCAGACCGCAGCTGCATCATTAGCCACTCTTAACCTCTCCAATCCATATATGAATCATACCAACACCCTCCATGAAAAGCTCTCACGACCACAAACACGAAGCCAAACAACAACAACGCAGCTCATCAGCTCAAATCCCCCTGCAACTCAGACTAAGCCGAGCACAACCAAGCCCCCACCCAAACAGAACACACCCCCAGCCAATCAGAGCACAACCAACCCCCCATCCAATCAGAGCACATCCAAGCCCCTAACCAATCAGAACACACCTCCACCCAATCAGAACACAGCCAAGCTCCCACCCAATCAGCTCACACCCCCACTAGCAGTTAAAAGGAAGGGTCAGCTGCAATCTCACATTGCTCCTGGGAGCACGAAGCCGAGAACACCAGCCTGAAGATGACGAATGAGACTTCGTCGAAACGTCGCCAAGATACTTCCAATTCTATGCGGGAGAAGACCCGAATAACCATATATATATATATATATATATATATATATATATATATATATATATATATATATATATATATATATATATATATATATATATTTTCTTACTTTTCATAGGTTTAATGTGTGTTTTTCCTTTAAGGAAAAACCTGGCTTAAAGGAAAAACATACACATACACACACACACACCAATTGGCAGTGTGTTACACTAACTAGGGTTTCATGCTAAGAAATGGCCTTAAAAATAAATTTACAGCTGAGGTGGCATTTTTAAGTCACATGCACTTTTAGCTTGATGGCTGCAGCCAGTTCTGTGACATCTTTAGAATAAGATCTTGCTTTTCCAGCAAAACAAAAGAACCATTAATGACACCAATTAACCAGCGTAATTCTCATTTGCGCCTCTTTATTACCTTCAACGTACAGTGTATGATACATCCCATTAATTGTTAACATACATGCGAGTCAAGATCTTTTATTAGACTCGGTCATCTATCACCGATGCAGTCAGATAGCTGCATTTTGCTGAGCCTGCTGATACCCACCTCAGCAAAGAGTGCAGCAGCATTTTTACAGCAAAGCTAATTTTGACAAATACTAACTAAGCCTTTATATTTTTTAAAAAAATGCCCCTGGCTTTATATTTAAGTAGCTTTGCATTCATTTTTCATGTTTATTTCCATTGTTTTTATTATTATGTTGAGGTCCTTGAGTATCTTTTGTTCTCGACTGCTGCCGAGGACTGTTTTCATTTCCTTATGGATTTATTATTGCTATTTATTTTCCAACGTTCAGCTAAAATTTTAAATGTATTGTTTGATGTGATTATCCAGAGCCTCATTTGCCCTCTTCATCTTGATTTGGATGGTTGAAAAGTTCCAGGTGATTTTTGTTGATGTGTCCTCTCATGGGATGAAGTAGTAAATGATTTTTTTAATGGAACCATATCAGTTTCCGCAACCAGTTATATCCATACCTACAGTGATGTAGAAATAACACCTTCTAACATCTTCCTGTACCCACTCTTTAGAAATGGAACCACATGGGCAAAATTAATTCTGTTGTCATGTGCTTCCACAAGGCAAACAATACTTGTATCAATCCTTTTTGGGGACTCACAAAGCAGAGCTCATGAGATGCGTTTTTAAATCAGTCAGTCAGACACAACAGTGATAGGAGTCTATTGGAAATGAGCAAATTATCTTTTTTAAAAAAATTTTTAAATGTTTCATTAGTTTTAAAAGTAAAACAATGAACATTGCTCAACATCTCTGGTTTTTAACATTTGCATCAAATTCAAGTTAGTAAGTAATATATTCCTTAATCTATATACAAATTTACACATCTCCTATTTTATTATATATCAAGTATGCAGTATTTTATTTCCTAAACAGCTATACATATATTTAGTAAACCTATATTACATTTGTAGGGGGTGTTTCTGTTTTCATCCTCCCTGATCCCCACACCAATGAAGCTTTTAGAAATACAGGCAGTCCTTGACTTACAACAGTTCATTTAGTGACTGTTTGAAGTTACGATGGCCCTGAAAAAGTGTTTTAGAACCATTTTTCATGTTTATGACCACTGCAGCATCCTCAAAGTCATGGGATCAAAATTTGGGTGCTTGGCAACTGGTTCCTATTCATGATGGTGTTCTCCCCCAGCTACGGGTCCCAAGAAATGTAGCACACACACACAGCTGCAAAATCTCCATTTAATACAAACAGACCCCTTTCAAAATGCAGGCTTTAACCACAAATGTCCTTATCAGCCTGCTATGAATTACAGAGATTAAACAAAGTCTGACAAGGGTTGGCAATCAGCCCAGAAACCAAGTTGTTACAAAAAACTCACTCTCAAATGCTCTGCGTAGGACCAAACGTTGTTTCCAGCAACGTTTGCTATCTGTGTGTGAACTTAAATAGGCTAAGGGAGTGGCCAATTACTCTCAAGGAGACCTCCTCCTGAGTAGCCACTCCTGCCTTTTGGCAGCCCTGCGTGCTCGAGCATTGAGAAGAGGCTCCTCCACTTCACTCTCTTCACTTGAAGGAGCCTCTGGAGGTTCTGAAGGCTCTGGCTAAGTCTCTGCCTCTGGCACCACATCCTCTTCAGCCTCTTTGCTGTTCGACTCGAGCGCTGGCTGCACAGGCTGCTGGCACAACACCACACCAGCCTCCTCATCGTCGGGATCAGCCACAGTCTGCACAGGCCGCTGGAGGACCACAACAGATGTTTGCAGTATCCCACAGTCATATGATCCCCTTTTGCAACCTTCTGACAAGCAAAATCAATGGGGAAGCCAGATTCACCTAACAATTGTGTTACTACCTTAAGAATTGCAATGATTCACTTAACCATTGTGACAATAAAGGTTGTAAAATGGGGCAATTCTCCAGTGGCGATTCTGCAATCATACAGGAAACCATGGAAGGAAGAACAGCTCAAGTGATTCAATGTCCAAGTTCAGCCTCTAGCATGGATTCAAAAATTCCTAAGGAATTATGCCAGTTCTTTTCCTAATTTTTGAACTGCCTTGCTTTCAGTTACATGGCAAACCCAGTCAAAAACTTACAAAGCAGCATAAGCAATTAGGGTTTATGAAAGAAAAAAAGGTGGGAGAAAGAAATAGAGAGTTTATAATTGCATGATAGATATGTATGTTCTGTAAGCTTTTCATATCTCTCAATCTTCCTTCAAAAATAGACTGCAGAGAGGGGGCGAGATGTTGGTTTTCATTGAAAACACTAATTATCTAAGTTACACTGAAAGTTAGTATGCAATACTCAAGAATATATTATAATATATTTGGTTAGCATAACACTGGATACCGTCAGAATAGAGCAAGCAAATTCTGTAGATTGAAAGCCAATTTTCATATTTTATTCCAAAAGTCCTCAAAGTGGCATCAGAAGAGTTCAGCATTCTCATTAATACTTCTCTTGATATCTACCAGTTTCTCTTCCTGCCTTGAGTTTTTTAAAGAATATTTTAATTAAAAAGAAATAAATGAAGGGAGTAGCATTCTACTAAGCAATACACCAATTCTCAAACTTGAACTGTATTTTGAACAATGTCGTTGAACTACATATAAATCCCAAGAGCATTTTCAGGGGGGGGGGGGGGATTGTAGAGGATTGCAGTCCACTACTTTGTTTGGAAATCCAGAAAAGGAGGCTTCCCCCACCCCACCCCCACCCCAATGCAAGAACAACACAATTATTTATTTATTTAAAAAATTGATAGGGCCTCATGAAGATTTCTGCAGGAAAGGACTGAGAAGGGAGGGGAAATGGGAGGAGGTATCCATAGATATCCATAGTATTAATCAATATCAAGGTCAAATATATTTGGTCTCACACTAGGTATATATTGTTTTTACCTAGGCTCCCTGAGAAAGCTTAAATCACACGCTTAGTCCCAAAAAAACCTCTTTTATTTAAATGGCTGTGAATTATGGTTATTCACAGCCCAAAATAATTCACAAACATTATGTGAAGAGTCCGACAGGTGTCTGCCACAGTCTTTCAAGGTAGTGCCTTTATCTCCCTTGAAATGCTACCACAGACCTAATTGCCAATTAGTTTTACAAGGTCAAACGGAGCACAGAGTCAAATGGAGCTTTTCAAGGTTTGAACCAACCAGAATGAACAAATTGCTTCCTGCAAAGGCTCACGTCCGTTTGCTCCTCTCTTATGTCTTATGGGAGGGGCCAATCATTTCCAAGCCTTACCCCTGAATCGCTCCTTTTGTCTTAACTGTTCTTGCCTCTTGGCAGCTCTGTGCATGCACACACTGGGAACAGGCTCCCCCTGTTCTTCTGCCTCGCTGATGTCAGATTCCGGAGGCTCTGGAGGCAGCACATAACTATCAGATGGCCTGGCCCCCTCTCTGCCTCCGATGCAGAGCCCTCGTCCAAACGTTCCTCAAACTCCAGGACTGGTCCACATTCCTCCCCAACCTCCTCATTGTCTGAATCACTGTCTGAATCACTGGCGGACCACAACACATATACTCTGAAAAATAACCATTGCTAGCTTAACAGAATTTCTTTTTGTAAGCTGGTATCTCTGAATATCTTCCCTCTGTTTTTCTATTTCTGATTCTCCAGTGCAGTCAGTCTGTCTGGCTTTCTCTCAACAGGCTATTGCATTTTTCAAAAAGAACAACAACAAGGGAATATTAAACGTTGGTGTTTTGTAAATAAAAGAAAGACAATACTAATCCAGTTACTTAATCTACAATCAATCAAATCTGAGATATAACAACAACTCCTCTTCTTTCCCCTCCCCCTTTTCCATCTTGACTGGAAGAAAGTTCCAGATAGCATGCCAGCCACTCTTTATGCTGATTTCCTATGAAAATTCACCTCCATTTGTATGAAGGCTTGTTAGGTCTGTTGGAAGAGTCCTATGGTGTTCCCTGTCTTTCAGTGAAGTGAGCCCTCTGCAGCAGTGTTCAAAGTTCAACTGCTCTAAACTCTAAGGAACCAAGAAGGACAAAAGGAGTGACTTTGGAGTAGTTTCTTTATTGCTACTCCTATATAAATAGAAATCTTGTCACTCTAGGCCCGTGATGGCGAACCTATGGCACAGGTGCCACAGGTGGCACACAAAGCCGTATCAGTGGGCACACAAGTGTTGCCGTAGCTCAGCTCCAGCGCGCATGTGTGTGCCGGCCAGCTGATTTTTGGGCCTTTCAGTCCCACCGAAGTTGGGAAGTGGGCTGTTTCCAGCCTCTGGAGGGTCTCCGGAGGGGGGGAGGCCATTTTCGCCCTCCCCAGGCTCTAGAAAGCCTCTGGAGCCTGGGCAGGGTGAAAAACAGGTCTACCGGGCCCACTGTGCCATCACATGCTAAAAGCGGGGGGGGGGGGCATGCACAGGGGTGGGGCACATTGAATTGAGTGTGGGTACACATGTGAGCAACCTCGCTGCACTCTCCCCGCTTTTGGCACGCAACGGCAAAAAGGTTAGCCATCACTGCTCTAGGCATTTATCTCCATAATCACTAGAACAAGGATGTCAAAGTCAATTTCATTGAGGGCCACATCAAGGTTGTGTTTGACCTCAGGGAGCCGGGAGGGTGACTGGGGTGGGGGATGGCCAATTCAATGTCACTAATCGAGGCTCCGTTTTCAGCTGCAATGGCCTCTTGCAACCCTCTGCCAGCAAAAACTAAGCTCAGGGAGGTTGCTTGTGGCCCGCCCAGGTTCCATTTTCAGCCCTCAGAGAGGCTATGAATGAAGCCCGGATGGCCTCCCCGAGCTCCATTTTCACTGGCAGGATCACGGCCGGTCCTTTGCTGTTTCCAGGGCACCCCCATGGGCCAGATCTAAGCACTCCCGGGCCTGATCCAGCCTGCAGGCCTTGAGTTTGAGACCCCTGTACTAGATAAACCCTGTGAACAGCTAGAGATGGTCCATCTTTGCCCTGTTTCTGCATACCAAGGATTTCAAGCTGCCATGTCTCTTTGCTCCATGGGGAAAAACCCCTCCCTCCTGCAACTCTGCACTACATTCCACCATATATGCCATTTTAATCACCTACCATACCCCAAGACTAGGTCCCCAAAATGAGACCAATGTGGGTGAAAATACTTGGTGCCCACCAGATCCCTTTCCCCATCTAATTTACCTTCATTTTCCTTAGATCCTTTTAATTAAAAACAATAATGGAAGGAAAGCTAACATGCCATCAGACCTGGAGTTTTCAGGGGATAAGTGACATTCTAAAATGCTTCCAACATTTGCGGTTAATATTCCCTCTTACCTGTACCTTTTAAATATCTTAATAATGACTGTTTTTATATTTTAATAATGAGTGTTTTATATATCTATTTTTCTTTAATTGTTGTACACCACCCAGAGTCACTTTTAGTGAGATGGGCAGCCATATAAATTTGTTAAATAAATAAATGTTGCAGAACACTAACTTCAAGCAGAATCTTTTTTCCTAATAGATAAGTTAGTGAAAGAAAACACCAACTGAGATTTCTTCTAAAATCCAATGGGAAATATGTCTAATAGTCCATTTGAAGTAGAAGGAGAAAAGTCAGAGTAAACAATTAGCAATTGTGTGTCAAATTGCCTTAATAAATGAAGTTGTACTTTGGAAACTCCTAAAGCTTGCAAACATGGTGGCTCAGTGGCTAAGACACTGAGCTTGTCGATTGAAAGGTTGGCAGTTCAGCGGTTCGAATCTCTAGTACCACCTAATGGGGTGAGCTCCCGTTCCTTGTTCCAGCTTCTGCCAACCTAACAGTTCAAAAGCACATAAAAAATGAAAGTAGAAAAATAGGGACCACCTTTGGTGGGAAGGTAACAGTGTTCCATGTGCCTTTGGTGTTTAGTCATGCCGGCCACATGACCACAGAGACATCTTCGGACAGTGCTGACTCTTTGGCTTTGAAATGGAGATGAGCACCACCCCCTAGAGTCGGGAAAGACCAGCACATATGTGCGAGGGGAACCTTTACCTTTATCTTAAAGCTTGAAAAAAGAGAGAGAGAAAACAGAAGCTATGTTGCAGAAGGAAATTTTACAAAAACACTGACCTCAGACAGGGAACCTAAGTAAAAGCAGTTCATGGGAAAAGGAGAGTCAGTTTAGTCTAGTAATTGAGGCACCCGTCTAGGACCTGGAGACTGTGAATTCTAGTTCCACTTTAGACATGAAAAATGGCTGGATGAGTTTAAGTAACTCACTATGTCTCACCCAATTCTCTTCACAGGATTGTTGCCATGAGGAAAATTAATGATGAAAGAGTATTAGATATGTTTGTCATCTTAAATTATTTATAGAAATAATAAAGGTGGATTAAAAAAAATCTTAAAACTAAATTTCATTTTATTTCTTCCACAGTCACATGGCATAAAATGGTAGAACTAGGGAACTATCACAGTTCTCTTTCCATATCATTCTTAGACAGACAGACAGACAGACAGACAGACAGACAGACAGACAGACAGACAGACACACACACACACACACACACACACACACACACACACAAGGAATTTATCCCTGGGCAGGGATTCCTGGGAGGAAGGGAGATAATTGATGGGATAAGGAATGATCCAGTCAATTAGTCCTGCTTAGTTGAAGTTTTCTGCTGTTTCATCTCCTTCCACCCACCTTGACATTTAAATTCCAGGTTTTTTAGGGTTGGGAAGGAGAGAATGAATGAGGGTTATATCATTAATTAGGAGTTGTATCCCACATGCTTATTTAATGTTAGAAGCTCTCTCAAGTTGAGCTTGATTTCTGGTGACTATACATCCATGCTATTTTCTTGGCAACAATACCCAGGTGGTTATCTTTTAACCACCTTTTAATTTGAAAAGGTGATCTTATTCATGCTTAGATAAGCACTGTCATTTCTTGCGGACTTATTGTTACTTATAGGAAAGGGATCATTGTTGTCAACATCTTTTGCAGAGAGGAGATCAAGGATTTTGAAATAACAAAAAGGGAACTTCCATGCTATTCTCCAGCTGGTAACTATCCACATGCTACCTCTCAGATTTCTGAAGAAATTAAAACAATCACACAGCTTATGCCAAAAACTTCTCCTGCCAAATTAGCTTGAAATAATCAAATCATCTTCTCCTTCTTCTTCTTCTTCTTCTTCTTCTTCTTCTTCTTCTTCTTCTTCTTCTTCTTCTTCTTCTTCTTCTTCTTCTTCTTATTATTATTATTATTATTATTATTATTATTATTATTATTATTGGATTCAATTTCATTCTTGCAGTAGGTTCACCATTCTTGACGCTTTGTTTAAGTTTGTCAATAATTTGATTATCAAGCTTTCAGGATTTTATAAGTTAGAAGTAACATTTTACTCCAAGTGGTAACAAACGAAATCCTTACAAATCTGTTACTGTAGCCTTGAATAACAAATGAAGAGGATGGGATTTGCCATGGAGCAGTTTGTCCTTTGGGAACTGACCTGGGATTTTACTTCATGCTGACCACCAAATAGCCAACAGATGGTAGTGGTTTCCAGCTCACAAACAATATGATCTGGATGGTCTGGCTGGACTCAGGGGGTTTCTTTGATTTATTACCATTTCAAAAGATTTGATTAAATTTAACTCTTAAGCATACAATAAGTTTATGATCATCTGGCAAGAAATGAGAAGCACCCCTTGCTTAAAAACTTCAAAGCTGACAACCTTTCCCTCACTTATTTATTTCACAGCGATTTCATTCTTTTACCAACAAAAATGAGAAGTCTTCCTTCCCTTGCTAATAATATACATCTTATTATTTTATGTTAGTTTTCCAGATATCTGATTATTCATCGCAAGGTGATTTATTACCTTGAAAAATAAGATTGTGAAGTCTTCGTGATAAGATTTTTTCCTGTACTTACAGACATTAATAAAAAGCCTTAACAAAGGCAAACTGCATACCACAAATCTATCACAGGAGCTATTCAGCACGCATTATAAATCTATACATTGGTCCCTTTGCTTTCATAATTTTCAAAAAAGGACTTGTCAGTTGGGGGAGAACTTCAGTGTACTAATCCTCATCTTTTTGGAAGTGCTGGTGGATAGGCATAGATTGCAGAGCTTTGCATGCAATTTTTCAGACACTCTTCTTGCTATATGAGCATTAATTTTTTTCTTAGTCTCTTATTTTGCCTACATAATGAGAACAGCACCACCAGAAGCTGCCACTTAAAAAGTGCAGTAGAGTTTATTAGTCAAGCTTGCTGTTGTTCATGCTTATAATAGAAGTTTGGGCATGGGAATGCAAAAAGATGCCTCCTTGCTGAGCATTGCAACATCTGATGCTTTCATTTATCCACATTTGATAAATGTGGGATGAATAAAATAAATCAAAGTTGTTGAGTGGGTTGAAGTGTTTGTTACAGATCATCAGTTTGTTATCCTCATGCCAGAGCATCAACAGAGCCTTGATTTTTGTTCAAAATGGTTTGGGCAGAGTAAGTTGGAAAAATCTACCTATTTCACAGAAGAACATTCATTAAGGAGCCGCGGTGGCGCAGTGGTTAGAGTGCAGTACTGCAGGATACTTCTGCTGATCACCGGCTGCTAGCGGTTTGGCTGTTCAAATCCCACCAGGCTCAAGGTTGATTCAGTCTTCCGTCCTTCTGAGGTTGGTAAAATGAGGACCCAGATTGTTGGGGGGCAATATGCTGACTCTGTAAAGCCACTTATAGAGGGCTGTAAAGCACTGTGAAGCGGTATATAAGTCTAAGTGCTATTGCTATTAAGAAAGGGCCTATAAGAATTTTACAGAAATATAGAACTATAAAGGTTAAGGATCTCCAGCATCCTTTTCCAGAGAGCAATAACCACATACAGAGAAGAATGGCTTCAGTTTCCACTTTCATCAGCTCTCAAGGATCAATTCTGCAATATACTCCATCTTTTTTAAAGCACAGTCAGTCTTTAAACTCCCTCTTTCCTTTTATTTTTAAAAAATATTTTCATTGATTTTACAACAACACAACACAACACAACACAACATACAAAACATCAACACACCATGTGTGTCTTTTTACATATCAGTTTCATTCCTCTTACTTTCTACTTTCTACATTCCCCATTTTTCTCATTCTTTATTGTCTTTATCTTTATCGCTCCTTTATTTCTAATTTATTCATTTACACTATTTTACACACTTATCACATCATTTATTCCCTTTTACCTTCCCTAGTCTTTAGCCAATCATACAATTCATTCTGTACTTGGTAATATTCTGTATCTTCTTTTTCTTTTATTTCTTTCGTTAATTTATCCATCTCCACACAGTCCACTCCCTCTTTCTTTTTAGGTTAAGCCAGAAGTCTTCAAACTTGGCAGCTTTAAGACTTGTGGACTTCAACTCCCAGAGTTCTCCAGCCAGCATAGCTATGGCTATGGCTATGCTGGCTGGAGAACTCTGGAAGTTGAAGTCCACAAGTCTTAAAGCTGCCAAGTTTGAAGACCTCTGGATTAAGCTAATAGTTTTTGTAATGGCCACTTCATCTTTTCTTCAAGCCTGCTCCCTCTCCACTTTTCCTCGTGCCCCAAACAGAATTAAGGTGAGGTTTCTTTGAGTTTTCTTTTTTCTTGCCTTTTTTTCTCACCAGGAGTCAGTTAAATATTTTGCTTAATGGTTCTTGCATTCCTTCCTCGAGTTTATTTCTGTGTTGTACACTAGGAATATTTCCACCCTGGACTGTTGACAATACCGCTAAATATTCAACACATTTTCAGGACCGTGTAAGCATCTTTGTACTGTCATGTGCAGGCCCTTGATTTTCATGCATGTATCAAAATTCTGTACATCTGGCAACACTGATTTATTAAAGACACAATCTGGCACACACTTTTTGTGCAAAGCGGAGCTTACCTTTCCTAAGTAGCATCTGTTACACTCCTAGGCAAGCTCCATTGTGAAAGGAGCACCACATGTCTGCCTTGTGATAAATTCACAATTGTGACAAATAAAGATTAAATTTGACAGAATTTAACAGCCTCTCTCTGCTCCAGCAAGCTGTGTTTGTGGCAGAAGACTTCTGGGCTGTGCGTGAATCAAAATAATGGACAGGGAAGAACAGGGAAAAACAGTGAAATATAACAGCAGCACGAGGAAACTTTACTACAGAGAAGCCAGACCGATTACTTTGGATTAAAGATTTCTCCACCTTTCAGTGGAGGAGAAACAGAAACGGTTAATTGGATGTAGAAAGAGCCTTCTTCTCACTGCATCATAATTCACAGATTAGGAGTTTATACCTGCTTTTCCAGGAAAGGGTTTGTGTGCTTTTTATGTAAGTAACAGCTGCTTCCTCTGGATAAAAATGCCTCCAGCCTTGGGTTTTCAGGGAAATCCCTGTTTTGAAGTACATCCGTCAGAGAAAATGATGCTGGGGTCTTCTTGGCAGAAACATTCTAGACTGTACCAGAATACACCACAATCTATTTCATTCTACACATTTAGGTAACTTTCTCACTGGAACATGCTGTTCCTGGAATCAGTTCTGACTTTGCGGTACACTTCAAAGTGTTATGTTCTCTGTTGTACAACTGTTGGTTTGCTCGCTTTGTTACTGTTTTAATCATATATTATTATTTATTTATTTTTTTGTAAGCTGTTCTGATATTTTTAGGATAGAATAAATAGAGAAGTGTTAGTCTTGCACACAAATGAAATAAGGCTCTTTTGTAGGAATATTTATAGGAAAACATATACGTGCTTATTTTACATCCCTTGCAAGAGCAGCAGGACACCCAGCAGTAGTCCCTATAAACAAACCGCAGGGAATAAATCGTGAACATTCTGGCATAAAAATCAAAGGAGGCCAATTTCTTCTATACCGCAGTGAATAGTTTAGAAGAGAATGGTATTAAAAAAGATGCCCATGAAGAAAAATCTCCGTCAACAGGTTCTGACCAGTTCTAGAAAACTGGTAGCAGAAATTTTGAGTTCGGAGAACCGATAAATACCACCTCTGACCGGCCCCACCCCCATCTATTCTTTGCCTCTCGAGTCCCAGCTGATCAGGAGGAAATGGGGATTTTGCAGTAACCTTCCTCTGGAGTGGAGATGGAACAGGGATTTTACAGCATCCTTCCCCTGGAGTGGGGTTGGAATGGAGATTTTACAATATCCCATGCCTGCCATGCCTACCAAGCCATGCCCACCAAGCCACGCCCACAGAACCAGTAGTAAAATAATTTGAAACCCACCACTGCCGAGAAACTCAAGGTATGTCCGTATAATTGGGTTGCTACTCCTTTTTTTCTGAGGTTTTTTTTTTTTCAGCTATCCACTCTAGTCATAGTCTTCCATCCGAGAACTAACCAGGTCTAGCTTTATTAGGTTAAATCAAGTTTGGGCTTGCTGCCATTTAGCTGGATAAAAAGAAACATCCCACCCTCTAAAAGTTGCTTGTTGAGTCTTGAGGACCTGTTATTTCCTCACTAGTGGTTAACATAATAACAGAAGGGACCTTGGAGGTCTTCTAGTCCAACCCATTGTTCAAGAAGGAAACCTTATACCATTTCAGACAAATAAATAAATAATAATATAAGTCTCTTTACACATTTCATGTTGATGTCAGACACCCATTTCTTCTTTCCCTGCCTAACACACTAATCTGAATTCCAAAGCTCCATTTAGCAATATGAATAGCTGAATTCCAATTCAGCAATATTTAGCAACATTTAGCAATATTTCCATGATCCAGATAATTGTTCTACTGTACACCCTTTTCTCACTGGTTGGAAGAGGTTGCCAGTTTTCTTATAAAGTGTTTAAAGCTACAAAATATGGAGCAGCTACAATCTCTGGAGGCAAGTCGTTCCACTGATTAATTATTCTCATTGTTAGGAAATTTCTCCTTAATTCTAGGTTGCTTCTCTCCTTGATTAGTTTCCATCCATTGTTTCTTGTCCTACCTTCAGGTGCTTTGGAGAATAGGTTGACCCACTCTTCTTTGTGGCAGCCCCTTGCTATCATATCACCCCTAATCCTTCTTTTCATTAGACTAGAAACACTAGACATAAACTAGACATGATTTATAAATGTCATTCATCCCTAGTTGTGCCAATTTAATAGTAGCAAGAATAGACTAGATATTGTCGCAGCAATGGTTCGGTGAAATGAAGAAACATTATAAATCACTATTGAGGAAACAGCCATGTCTTCTTTTGTACTTAGCTGTGAGCTCAAAAGCCATATGACATTCATGAGCCACATGATCTGGTTTTCTTGAGGCTATTTAAATCATCAAGAATGAAACCAAAAACTTTATTCATGATCAGATGGTTATTTAAAGCACTGTTGTCATCAGAACTCTGAGATCTAGGCTGTTAAAGGGCTGATAATACTGAGCAATGGTGCAAGACCTACGGAGATGAGCAATGGTGGAAGACCTACCTCCTCTATGAATGAGCTCCATTAGGAAATAGAGGAAAATGGAATTTCAAAGATGGGAAAAAATAATAAAGTCGCTAGGTCGTTTACATAGGAAGCCATGTGCCCTACCTCAGAAAAGATAGACACAGTTTTGAGGTATTTTCTGTTTTGAAAGTAGATTAGTCCAAATCAGATTTAGCAAACTCAATCAATATTTATATTTAGATGATTTAAAATCCAAATTAAACTAAAATAGGATGGATGGACTTTTCCCATAAATCCTTATCTTTTTTAAAGTTACATATATTTTGGAAAAATTCAAATATAAATCTGCTTTCTGTACTGTTTGTTTATCTATCTATCTATCTATCTATCTCTATCTATCTATCTATCTATCTATCTATCTATCTATCTATCTATCTATCTATCTATCATTTTTAAAAATCTATCTATCCAAACAACCAGCCAACCAGCCGCAACCTTGATTTTTTTTTCTTTTTCAATAGATAAATGGCTTTCTATAGTCTGTTTTTATTTTTTGTAGGTGACCTAAATGAGTGTTATGGCTATCATCTTGACTTTTTTTTTTTTTACATTCCTGTGTACATGCCTGCACGAGACATTATTCATTTGTTTATATGGGTCACCATATACATTTTGCTAAATGAATAAACCCTTCTTTCATTATTTGAAATTAATTATAAAACTCCCAGATTTGTTTTAGTTCTTACTCTATCAATTCTCACAAGTTCCTACCATTAAAAATATGCTTTAGAATCCAATATTAATTTTTATAATATTAAAAATCACAGCAGTAGCACTTAGTTAAATTTAGATGACCTCAAAATAAAAGCTGATAAATGCTGGACTGCAGTTGTACTTGGTTAAGAAACTACTCATGAGATCTTGGGACTATAGCTAGACTGGAAAGTCAGAAGAAGACACATGCAACATTTCACAGTGTTGCCAAGTAAACTATATAAACATACAATCCATGGGAACTAAGCTTAATTCAAGAGTCATTATCATCTTTTTCCACATATGTATGCTCAAGGCACATTTCACAATACCAAGAATAGATATTTGCTATAATCATCTCTATTAAGGCATTACAAAAGTATCTAAAGAAATAAATTATTTTAATCAGAGTGATACTCCCCTGTTAACCAAATCCAAGAGCCATTACAAGAGCAAAGAAAGACAAGAATATAATTGTGGGTTTCAGTCATAGGCAAGAAACTTTTGCTCAGTAACCACATTTACCTTTTGATGAGTAGGGTAGACTGATAAATATTTCTCAAGGTTAGATCTATCTAACCTTGAGAAACTGACTGAACTAACTGACTGAAGGTCAGTTCAGTTCAGTAGTTGCTACTGTGCAAGATCAAAAAATTAGTTCTATAATAATTGTGCAAATGTTAACACAACATTGACAGCATCCATTTTTTAAAAATAAAAAGTATCACACAAATGTCAGTGTAGTTGTAGTGTAATGATGAAGGTGCTGGCTTAGAAACCAGGAGACTGTGAATTCTAGCTTAGTCATGAAAGGTGGCTGGGTGATTTCGGGCCAGCCACTGTCTTCCAGCTCAACAAACTTTACAAAGTTATTGTAGGGAGAAAAAAGGAAGAGGAACAAATATTATATATGTTTGCCACCTTGAATAAAACAATAAAAGTGAGATTAAAAAAATCTAATAAATAAGTACAATATAAGTCCCTTTACACCTTTCGTGTTGATGCCGTACACCCATTTCTTCTTTCCCTGCCTAACACACTAATCTGAATTCCAAAGCTCCATTTCATAGAGCATTTAGCAATATTTCCACAATCCAGAAATTTGTTCTACTGTATAAACACTAACTGGTTGGAAGAGGTCACCAGTTTCCTGATAAAAGTGTTTAAAGCTACAAAAATATGCTATGTAGTTTAAAAGGCCTTGTGGCTCAGCAGACTAAAGCATTGTGATTAACACCAGCTGTCTGCAATTACTGTAAGTTCGAATCTCACCAGGCTCAAGGTTGACTCAGCCTTCCATCCTTTCTAAGGTAGGTAAAATGAGGACCCAGTTTGTGGGGGCAATAAGCTGCCTTTGTATAAATATACAAAAGTATGAAGGCTATTGCTTAACGCATTGTAAGCCGCCCTGAGTCTCCGGAGAAGGGAAGCATATAAATCAAATTAAAAAAAAAAAAGATGCAACTGCTGGGTGATAATAATCTGCTAATTTTATGAATTTAAATTATTTCAGAACGCTAAGCAGAGTTTATTTATTTATTTATTTATTTATTTAGATTTATATACCGCCCTTCTCCTTACGGACTCAGGGCGGTGCACAGCCGATTAAAAATAAGCACACAAAAGTTAAAATTTCATAAAAGAACAAATATAAATGGCCATAAATTAAAACTAAATTCATTTAAAAGATAATAAAAAACTCTAAAATGATAAAATATTTACAGGAATCAGGCTAAGCCGGCAAGCTGAAAAAGATGAGTTTTTAAAGCCCGCCGGAAGGTCGGGAGGTCGGAGATTGTTCTTAACTCTGGAGGCAGATCATTCCAGAGGGTGGGTGCTGCCACAGAGAAGGCTCTCCCCCTGGGGGTCGCCAGCCGGCATTGTCTGGCTGACGGCACCCTGAGGAGGCCCTCTCTGTGGGAGCAAACCGGCCGGTGGGAGGCAATTGGTGGCAGAAGGCGGTCCCGTAAGTACCCTGGCCCTAAGCCATGGAGCGCTTTAAAGGTGATTACCAACATCTTGAAATGCACCCGAAAGTCCACCGGCAACCAATGCAGCTCACGCAGGAGAGGTGTCACGTGGGAGCGTCCCGTCGCTCCCATAATCCCCCGCGCGGCCGCATTCTGTACCAGTTGGAGCCTCCGGGTGCACCCCAAGGGGAGCCCCATGTAGAGAGCATTGCAGTAGTCCAGACGGGAAGTGACAAGAGCATGAGTGACCATGCGTAGGGAGTCCCAATCTAGAAAGGGCCGCAGCTGGCGTATCAGGCGAACCTGATAGAAAGCCCCCCTGGCCACGGCCGTTGTGTGATCCTCTAAAGACAGCCGTGAATCCAGGAGGACGCCCAAGTTGCGAACCCTTTCCGCGGGGGCCAATGATTCGCCCCCAATAACCAGCGATGGTGTCAGCTGGCTATATCGGGACGCCGGCAGCCACAGCCACTCGGTCTTGGAGGGGTTGAGTCGAAGCCTGTTTCTCCCCATCCAGACCCGCACGGCTTCAAGGCACTGGGACATCACTTCCATGGCATCGTTGGGGTGGTCTGGGGTGGAAATGTACAGCTGTGTATCATCAGCATACTGATGGAACTCCACCCCAAAACCACGGATGATTTCGCCCAGCGGCTTTACATAAATGTTGAACAGGAGGGGCGAGAGGACCGACCCTTGTGGCACCCCACATACCAGGCGCCTCAGGGTCGACCGCTGCCCCCCTGTCAACACGGATTGCGACCGGTCGGAGAGGTAGGAGGAGAACCACTGCAAAACGGTGCCCCCACCCCCAGTCCCTCCAACCTGCGCAACATGATACCATGGTCGATGGTATCAAAAGCCGCTGAGAGGTCTAACAGCACCAGGATAGAGGAGTACCCCCTACCCCGGGCCCTCCAGAGATCATCCACCAACGCGACCAATGCCGTTTCGGTGCTGTATCCAGACCTGAAGCCGGACTGGAGCGGGTCTAAATAGACAGCTTCATCCAGGTATTGGGGGAGCTGCCGCGCAACCACACTCTCAACAACCTTCGCTAAAAAGGGAAGGTTGGAGACGGGACGGTAATTAGCTAAAACAGCTGGGTCCAGGGAGGGCTTCTTGAGGAGGGGCCTCACCACCGCCTCCTTCAAGGCGGTCGGAAGGGCACCCTCACTCAAAGAAGCGTTTATAATCTCCTGGAGCCAGCCTCGTGTAACCTCCCGGGAGGCCAGCACCAACCAGGAGGGACACGGGTCCAATAAACATGTGGTTGCGTTCAGTCTTCCCAGAATCCTGTCCACGTCCTCGGGAGCCACAGGATTGAACTCAGCCCAGATAACACTCTCAAGACCGGGCTCAGTCACCCCGC
The DNA here is from genome assembly GCA_030761175.1 of Masticophis lateralis. Taxonomy (NCBI): domain Eukaryota; kingdom Metazoa; phylum Chordata; class Lepidosauria; order Squamata; family Colubridae; genus Masticophis; species Masticophis lateralis. Next base: position 194,633,255 of record JAUDYJ010000003.1, on the reverse strand, counting down.
CTGAACTAACCCAGTCAGTAGCCAAGTCATCCCAAATCTGAGTTGTTTTATCATCCAGATATTGAACAAAATCCTCAGCACGACCCTGCAAGGGATCCTCCCGCGCTCCCAGATGGAGGAGGGAGCGGGTCACCCTAAACAGGGCGGCTGGGCGATTATCTGATGACGCGATAAGAGCGGCAAAGTAGTTAGACTTAGCCGCTTTTATCGCCACTATGTAAGTCTTAATATGAGCTTTTATCGCCACTATGTAAGTCTTAATATGAGCTTTTATCGCCACTATGTAAGTCTTAATATGAGCTCTTACTAGTGTCAAGTCAGATTCAGAGCGGCTGGCCCTCCAACCGCTCTCTAGGCGTCTTTTCCGGCACTTCATCTCCCTCAGCTCCTCGGTAAACCAAGGGGCTAAGTGGGTTCGGCGCCGGGTCAGAGGCCACAAAGGCACGACATGGTCCAAGGCCCCACTGGCCGCCCTATCCCAGGCAGCCACCCGGTCCTCAGCCGAGTCGCGTGTCAGTGTCTCAGGAAATGGCCCAAGCTCCGTCTGGAACCTATCAGGATCCATTAGGCGCCTGGGGCGGAACCACCTGGTCGGTTCCGCCTCCCTGCGGTGGGGTGCAGCGGTCAGAAAGTCAAGTCGAAGGAGCGAGTGGTCAGTCAGTTGAACCAAGTATTGGTTGGGAAACCTGCACAAATTCCAGGACTGGAAACTAGACTAAGAAGTTTAAAAAAAATAAATCCCAGAAGACAATCACAACTGTATGGCTGCTAAGAAAACTATTTGGGTGTGTCCATGAAGTTACCAGGAAACTAACTCAGACCAGTCTCTATAAGATTTTATTTTGAGTTTTTGTACACAATTCTCTCCTTTTATTTAAAATATTCCACTTTGTAGTTAAAATTCAGGGAAACTCCGATACATATCTTATTAAGTTTGGACATTACACTTTTCAGCATATTACTGTTAAAATTTCTGGGCAGCCATTAAAGCACACCATACCACATCACACACACACAAACACATACACATACATGTACCATACTGGTACTCTAAGTACACTTATTAGATTCTATGTCCAGCTAGATTTACAAATATTGGTCTCCAAAGATTTACAAATTTCAGGCTCCAAGGATTTCTCCCATACTCCATCTGCTCATCCTTTATCAATGATCTTCTGACTAAATTCTTAATTTGTGTAGTCTGGCTTTCTTGCAGATGTTTCATTACCCAACTAGATAACCTACTTGAGTAATGAAATGTCTTCCACAAAACATCAAGCTCAGAGAGTACCAAGGACTCCACAGTTTAACCCTGAGTTACAAATTTCCCTTCTACTGAAATCCCTAACCACCAGATACTTATACCAGTAGCCCAAACCAACAAATGCCTGTTTCTTAAGAGCTTTAGCCCCTCCATCTTATAGAGAATGCAGGATCTCTTTGCTTCCCAAGCCTTTCTATTTCTTCTCCTATACAAGCATAACCTCTGGAATATAGGAGTTCACTTTCCTAAAATTAAGAAGATTGAATACTCGCATTCATTTAAACTCAGCATCCCAGGTCCAGCATTTTGCCTATTGAGTGCTGTGTTATATTAAGACTTCTTCTCTTTGTGATGTGCTAAGACATTCTTTCTCATACCTTCTGATGATTTTAATTTATTCCTCTGTATTTCCAAACTATTAATGTTTATTATTCCTTTATAAACTTTCTAAAAAATCACCTAGAGCTTTTGTGAGCGAGATCATTTATTAATATTATAAACAACACCTTGTTAAATTAAAATAGATGTTTATCCTCAGGTACATATTGCAAAACAAGGTTAATATTTTGTGTATAACTGCTTGTCCGTACATCAGAGCTTCGTTTTGCTTTTTTGACTTGATGTACTGTCTCATTTCCTAAAGCCACCAGTGAGTCATTCATAAGCGCACACACAATGGTTATCAGATGCCACAGAGACATGAAAAATTTCCAGTCTAATAAGCACCACCGTCACTGTCACCTCTTTATGATGTGCAAGAGGGTACGTACTCAGGATTGCCAGCTTTTCTTCCACACAAAATGTGACACCCATCTCTTGGGAATGCTATTCCTCATCAAACTGTCCTCCCCAGGAGTTAACACAATACAATTTGGACAGGTAGCTTTCCTGCAAGTCAACCTACATACCAGTCTGCTCCTGTCTGAAGGCAATTTGGAGGGTAAAGGGACTTTGTATTTGGATCTGAAAATGGTTATAGTAAAACGAGGCAAAATATTACAATGAAAACTCTAATTGAATTAATGGTATATTCTTTCCCCTTCCTCCCCCCAATGTCTATATACAGCCTGTTCAAGCTGCATGGGAAATTGCCATCTTATACAAATACCATTATCGGTATGGATTCAAGGTAGAGACCCACAACTTAGAAGTGAAGTTAGATTTGATTTTGATTACAGAAAGAGTGTGGGAAGATTTTATCCCTTGGCTGCCAGAAAACATGTTCATTTATGGCAAAAAGCCAGATTCTAGGGCAAATATCTCATCACTCAAGTCTTTTCAACCCAGAGGTTCTAATCAGCACAGACAGGCCAATTTTACAAAATGCATTCTAAAGAAGAAACACATTAGCTAAGTAAGTGCATTATCTCAAAACTAAGGGTTGATCTAATGGTCATCAGGGCCCAGCACACTTATAGGCCACTAACCAATTTTTGAGGGCAGAAACACATGAAGCTGTTCTCTGCCAGCACCTAGCCCACTGAGAGGGCAACATATTTTTCTGATGTGTTTCAACAGTAATGTTTTCTGACCTGTGCCAGTTCAAGCAGCACTATGTCCTTGTTAAACAAGCTCACCAGTAAAATGGTGAAAACTTTTTTTTTTTAGCCAAAAAGGGTATCCCATTAGTTAGGGGCACCATTGCAGTGGTGGGATTCAACCAGTTCGCATCACTTTGGCCAAACTGGTTGTTAAATTGCTGGCTGGTCCTGCCCCTCCCTGCTCCGCCTCTTCCTACTAGGCCCAAAACGGGGCACAGGGTGTGGCGCAGCCTCCCCATGGCCCATTTTTACTCCCAGGGGGATGCAGGAAGGCCTACTAGCCCAAAACAGGGTGCAGGGGGTGCGGTGCACCCTCCCCCCCGTGGCCCATTTTTGCTCCCAGGGTGGTGCAGGAGGCTGAGTGCTGCCTGTCACACCCCGTGGCCATGTCCACCACGGCCACCCAGCCGGTCATTAGGGCAGAGAACCAGTTGTTAAATTGTTTGAATCCCACCACTGCACCATTGGTAAACATATCCCCAAAGCTATACGCTGTGGTCAAGGCAGAGGAAGAAATTGAAATCTAGAAAGGGGTTTCTTAAGACAGCTTCATTTCCAGGCAGTTTACACTTGGAAGACTGGCAGCTGAAGGCTGCCGTGCAGAAAAGCTCTGAATGTGTGTAGGATTACAAGATAAAATGCCTAAGTAAAGAAAAGAATGTTTATTTCAGGGAGCAAAGAAACTCCCTTCTCCGCTGTCCAGAACCACAGCAATCCATGAGTAACTGAAACAGCTGACTTAACTCTGCAACTCCTTCAAGGTCTTTGGTTCTTTACTTTCTCTTTAGAGTTGGAAATCCTACTTATTCCAATGCCTTATTCTGCATCTGTAGGTTATTTATTATTACTATTAGTGTATGGTGTTGTTACATTAGCCAGGAGACTACAATGCTATTGCAGAGTTCTAGTTTGACTGCCAATGTATCAGCTCTGTTGTAGGAAATGCTTGCACACTTTCCTAGGTGCACCACAGGAGGGCAAGCTATATTCGCACCAGAAATAAAGACAAGTGGCTCTTTCTGCAGCATCATCCTAGGCCCCTCCCTCCCCGGAGCTGCCTCGCAAATGGGCGCCACAACTGGAAAGCTTCAGAGCCAGCAGGCATCTGACTGCCTTTGCAGAGCTCCAATTTGTCTCCCACCAAATTGGTACCTATTTATCTACTCTCATAGGGCTGTTATGTGGACAGAAGCTGAGCTGAGTGATGGGAGCTTACCCCAACATGCAGTGTTAGGACTCAAACCACTGTAGCATGCATTTGTAAGTTCCTTTACCTTTTAGCGTTGAACCTACAATGGGCCACACAATTTATGGGTTGTAACTTTAGTATAGTTAGATCATGTAAAATTGACAGACTGGATTTTATTATAGATTTTAGTTATTATTTATTATTTTATACTAGAACTTTTAATTGTATATTTTCTGAATGTTTTTATTTGTTCTGGTCTCTGGTCTAAGACTGTAAAAACTAATTGATTGATTGATCTGTAAGTTATATGTATCCATGCTGAAACATGCCTAACAGTGGCAACCACTTTCAATCTTCTTTAAACATTGGATGAAAAGCCTAGTTCTTAAAATAAATAAGATAAATAAAATAGATGCATTGCCATCTTCTACTCAAAAGAAAAATATAAGGCCTTTCTATCTTTTTAGGGCAACTTTTATTGCAATGTACATTTATGAAACTTTATCTGTGAATAACATGCTTTAAGAAGTAAATATCCTTAATTATACCAGAGGAAATGCTTCAGCCAACTTTTTGATGTTCAAAGATAAAAGCGTCAACAATTAATATAAAAAAATAAATTGAATTTTGAATGCTATAATGATATCCGTGTGTGTGTGACTAGCATGCTCCTATCGCGACGCAGCCAGAAGAAAAAATAGAAAACTTTCCAAATTCCTTCATTGCAAATTCGAACAACTCCATTTGATTCCCAATTTATGCTAGTTTAGTTGGATTCAGGGTTCAGCCTTATTCCTTGGCTATCCTCCTATTCAGAAGATGAGCCTGGTAATGAAAAATCTGTCTTGCAAATGACTCATTCTTAAGAAGACTGAGCTGAGGCTGTTGAAAAACAGGATGATGTATGTGGAAATGAAATTAATCAATATGAAGATGAGGATCAGCAGTCTATCACAGCTGAGCTGTTTCATAATAATGAAACGGGAGAAACAGGCAGAGCTGGGGCAACACAAGAAAGTACAGGAAATGTCACTGACAATAATGAATTAGCAACTATTTCTAGAAATGCAAAAGGTAAGAATTTGCAGATGAAGTGCTGGCCATTAAAAAAAAATGTTGCAAGCTTGGAATATGCAAATGTTGATACCATACTGAGCAGCACTTTAAGGCTTCAATCTTCTACTCCTAACTACCGCCATCAGTCTGTTCAAATCTGGCAATTAACTAAGACAAATAAAACTGATTAATGTCTCATCTTTCTATTGCTGCCCTCTTCTTTTGAACAGAGTTCTCTCTGTGATTAGACTGGCCTCAACCTAGTTGGGGTTTAGGAAAGGCATTAAGATCTGGCTGCCCTTAGATCTGAATGCCTTTCCTAAATGGATCTCTCCCAATATAAAAGTAAGGTAAAGGTAAAGGTTTTCCTCGCACATATGTGCTAGTCCTTCCTGACTCTAGGGGGCGGTGCTCATCTCCGTTTCAAAGCCGAGGAGCCAGCGCTGTCTGAAAATGTCTCCATGGTCTTGTAGCCGACATGACTAAACACCAAAGGTGCACAGAACGCTGTTACCTTCCCACCAAAGGTGGTCCCTATTTTTCTACTTGCATTTTTTATATGCTTTTGAACTGCTAGGTTGGCAGAAGCTGGGACAAGTAACGCGAGATCACCCCGTTAGGTGGCACTAGGGATTCAAACCGCTGAACTGCCAACCTTTCTATCAACAAGCTCAGTGTCTTAGCCACTGAGCCACCACACATCCCGAAAAAATACTCCTTTCCAATCTTAGGTTTGGATTTTGGATTACTGCTTCTTGGCATTGCATGATATATGAAAATGAATGTTATTTTTTGCTACCTTTTTTCTTTGGATAGAGAGATGGATGGATGGATGGATGGATGGATGGATGGATGGATGGATGGATTTTTTTTAAGCTGCCTAATTTCCTTCATTCCCTTTAGGGAAATGTGAAGGAAAAGCTACTGTTCTAATAGTGCCTGAGGTTTTTTCACTTCATGGATGCTACAAACAAATATTTATGCAAAAATAGATACCGCACCCACTGAAAAGCTTAAAGGGCCCAAAGGAACACAATGTATTCTATGCTTGAAGAGTAAAGCCTAAGAATGTTCCAAAAGTCTCCACCCAATCAATTTGATCCAGCAGCTGGGCATGTTACAGATCTCTTAGCCAAAGAGTGTCAGCTTGTGGGAAGTAGAAGAGGGGCCTTCTTTGCTGAGCCTCTGCTTTGTAGAATATTCTTTCCCTTTGGAGTTTAGAATGGCCCAAACCCTTCTGACCTTTCTTAAGAGTTTAAAAACCTGGCTATGTACCGAGGCCTGGGGCTCAGAATGTATTAAAGAATGTATCCTTTTCTTGATTTCACTGCTAGTTAACTATTTTGGCTAACTATCTTGGCTGCTGTATGCATTTATGTTGGGATGTTTCTGTTGTTTTATTGTTTTTAATTGTTTTCACTGTTTTACAAGATCGCCTTCTGCTACCAATAGCCTCCCACTGGCCAATATGCTCCCACAGAGAGGGACTCCTCAGGGTGCCGTCGGTCAAACAATGTTGACTGGCAACCCCCAAGGGGAGAACCTTCTCTGTGGGGGCACCTGCCCTCTGGAACGAATTGCCTCCAAAGATACGGATGATCCCTGACCTATGCACCTTTCGCCATGCCCTCAAGACGTTATTGTTTCAACAAGATGGGCTGGCCTAAACATAAATTTTAATGGTTGTTTTATTTTTAATGATATTGGGGCCAAATTATTTAATAAGTTTTAAAATTGTTTTTAAATTTTGTGTGTAGATGTGTTTTATTGTTGGCTGTGCACTGCCCTGAGTCCCCTGGGAGAAGGGCAGTATAAAAATTAAAATAAATAAATAAAATAAAATAAAATAAAATAAAATAAAATAAAATAAAATAAAATAAAATAAAATAAAATAAAATAAAATAAAATAAAATAAAATAAAATAAAATAAAATAAAATAAAATAAAATAAAATAAAATAATAAAATAAAATAATAATAAAATAAAATAAAATAAAATAAAATAAATTTACAGTTTTAGAACTGCAAGCTGCCCGAGTCACATGGCTGAGATGAGTGACTATAGAAAATGAATGAATGAATGACAGACAAAGGGAACCAGTAAGTTCAACTTGCATTTACTATGAGTGAGAGCCATTTCCATTTGAAGTAGATGGAGATAAGATGAAGCTGGGTGAAAATGGCATGATTATAAATGATGCAAAAACTCATCACTTGGCCTTCATAGCTCGTCCTATAAGATCCCTTCCATAAACACCATCGGCATTGACAAATTCACCATCAGATAATTGCAAAAAGTAGCTTTACTCAGAAGATCTTCCATCCTGCGATGGTATCTGTAACACCATCAAACATCCTGACCTGCCTATCCCAGGACTTTGGAAAGGACTCCCTAGGTAGACAAAAATGCCAATCTAAGTCTGAACATCTGGCTGACTGTGATGAACCATAATAATAATCTTCCTACTTTCCTGGAAGGGACTTTACAGAGCCCTGGTGTTCATCTAACTGGGGGAAGGACAGTTAAAAAGTACATGGAGCACCGCCTGAACACCATCGGCACTGATTCAATTTTGAATATACTTCATGTTTCGTCTGCCTACTTAGTAACTAAATAAAAAAAAGGAAAGAAGGAAACTAGGTAAGGACGTAGTAGCAATACAAGAATCATGTAGTAGGATATTAAAGTAGAAATATATTCAGCAAATTAAAGCAACCGAGTTATATGGCAGTTCCAAGGCATTCCAAGGCACATTCTCCAAGGCATTCTCCAAGATGTAGAACTTTCTTCTTCAATATTAGAATAGAATACAATAACAGAGTTTGAAAGGGACCTTGAAGGTGTCCTAGTCCAACCCCCAATTAGTACCAACAATTAGTATTGTATTTTTAAGTCCCAAATAGAGCTTCCTACCACCACAGCTCTTTGAATGTGCATAAATACAAAGTTGTGATAACACTCCAACACCCTTCCAACCTTTCAAATGACAAATTAGACGTTTGCTTTTTGTCACTGATGACATGCCTAGCCTCAATGTCTCCTAATAACTTTTACTTTAACAGTCTCTCGGGTTAACTTTAAAGCTTTTTCAAAATTTAATACTTACAGTACATGCATCTGCAACAAAGTAAGCAATGACTTCCAAGTGTTTTGATTCCTTAAAGCTCTAATTAACTGCCTCTCACAATTCTGAAATGTTTGCTTATCAAAACAGGTTCTACTGAAAGTACTTTCATCTCTGCAAGGTCAGAAGAAAAGAAGCTTCAGCCCAATCCATTATTTGGCTTGCTAGTTCTGCTTTGACACTCTTTTCCTCTGTTCTTCAACCAGCTTGACATAACAGTTTAGTGGCAAACATTCAGCTATACATAATAGATGGGTTGAGGCCAATATAATGTATATAACACTGAACTTGTGGATCATGTGTGCCTCACATGAATGCAGGCAAGTTTTTTTGAGACATCAGTTTTCCAGTGAGAGCCAGATTAAGACAAGGTATAGTTTAGGGCCTCAAAAGTGATGGGGCCTCTCAAGAATTTATTTTTTAAATAATTTATAATATGATGAAAGTCTCATTAGCTTAAGTTGGCCCTTAGTTATGATTTGTCTCTGCATGCAATTCACAACTTCTTTTTAAAGATGGCTGCTTGTGAGTTTCTTGTGCATCTTGGTGGAATTTTCTCAAGTTCACTTCTTACACAATCATATCAGTGGTGGGATTAAAAAATTTTACTACTGGTTCTGTGGGCATGGCTTGGTGGGCATGGTTTGGTGGGCATGACAGGGGAAGGATACTGCAAGTTCCTCCCAATCAGCTGGGACTTGGGAGGCAGAGAATAGATAGGAGTAGGACCAGTCAGAGGTGGTATTTACCGGTTCTCCAAACTACTCAAAATTTCCGCTATCAGTTCTCCAGAACTGGTCAGAATCTGCTGAATACCACCTCTGAACCGTATTCTCTGTTAGCATTTCCCTCTACAGGTTAAGAGCTCAATGTGTCTAAATCCTGTCCTACTTTCTATGCAGAATTCCAGATATTCATTTGAATAAGGAAAGTATAATTTAATGGATAAATGAGGCTAGGAGGAAAATGTTCATCTTAATCACTGAAAAGAAAGAAGGGAGTTTTTTTTTAAAGTAGAATGCATTTGAAGTGTAATGTATACATAGAATTGTAAAATTTCCCTCCAGTCCTGTGCAGCTTCTGGTGACTACCTGGATATCTCCAGACAATTTCTTAACAATAGTGTAGAAGTCACTTCTGAAACTTCAGTCCTTAAAAGAGTGTGAATTGCCTTCTACCTGCCCAAACAAAAATGAATCAGGTACTTTACAATATTAAACCATCTCAAATCTAGTATACTGTTTGATCTACAGTATTTTTTAAAAAAATCAAGGCATACCAAATATTTTATCCAGTGTGGGACTTTTAAAGATCAGAATTGCATTTCAAATGATGTTGAGAAGCAAAGACATCCTGTATTTCAAGGTTTCACTTCACTTTAGTATTATATATAATGAGGTCTAAAGAAATCACAGGATTGTCAGTGATCAAGGTGTTACCTAAAAGTCTTTTTAGATAAGTCAGTGTTTGAGATCTTCAATGAGCATTGACACCAATCTCTTTCACATATTCGTGATCAAAACCCTTTTGTTTAAAAAGGCCACTTGGCTGCTCTCCCATCTAATATTTTGATATTTGAATTGACAAGAATAGATGTGGATGAGCTATCATTATATATCATAAGGACACTTTTTTTCCTCTTGTATATTAGTCCCTATTCACTGTGGATTAAGTTTAGACTGTAATATAGCTGACTTCCTTCTAGTTTTTTTATGATTTTCATTGCAGTTACCTATTACTTTCTATGAAATGTTTGTCGTGTGCACTTGTGATGAATAAACTAACCAGGTATGGGAACTTTACGTAAAACTAGGTGCAAAACACTAGACAATGTTATTGTATTGGCACCAAGGTCAGTGCTGCACAACATTGAGACATCAACTGGTGACTTTGGGTTATCCATATTTATCACCCTAAATTATCTCATGGAATTTTTGCTGATAAAGATACCAGAGAGAAAGAATATCGTGTCCTGTGTTTGCACAATTCTAACATCAAAGAAAGTTGGGCATATGATGCATTGTGGTTAGTTCAACCACTGATAAACTGAACTGAATAAAAACTGATTGGGTGAGTTACAATTGCAAGCAGATCCATACTTATAGCAATCCTGACAGCGCCATAGTTTACTGACTTATTTCCAGTTCCCTGAATTCCTTAATAAGGCCTCTTACATAACTCAGATTGGAGGTACAGAATCAATGGCCCTCCAGATGTCGGTGAAGTGAAACAATATCCCAATATCCCTCATCACTGGTTGAGCTTACTAGAAACGAAATCTTTTTGATCTTAATAAGACTTGTTTCCAAGCAAACTACCAATGAATGTATTGTAATAATTTAATAATAACTTGCTGTATTAAACCTGTCATTTTAATAATACTCCATTCTAAATAAGACTGCCAATAGATTTCAAGGCTCTTCCCCAGTTATTTGACTCTAAAGGAGTCAATTAACTGACTGGTTTATTTGTTCAGATTTATGACCAAGCTTACTGAAATGATTCAGGGTATAGCTATTTTGCTTTATCTTTCAGATCAGGGGAAAGGGTGCTGGTTCAAAGCATAGATGGAGTCAGTGTTGGGATTCAGCCAGTTCACACCGGTTTGGGTGAAGCTGTTGTTAAATTGCTGGCTGGCCCTCCCCTCTCCCCCTTCCAGGAGCCCCCACCCTCCTCCTTTTTGCTCTTAGGACGCTGCAGGGAGGCCTACTAGGCCCAAAATGGGGCATGCCCCCCGCAGTCAATTTTTGCTCCCAGGTGGGTGCAGGAGGCCAAGTGCTGTCTGTCATAACCCCTGGCCATGCCTACCATGGCCACACCCTCCCAGCCAGTCATTAGGGCAGAGAACCAGTTGTTAAATTAATTGAATCCCACCAATGGATGGAGTCAATTTTCAGGTTTGCCTAGAATTCATCTCCTAGTTTAGATAACTACTATTTCATCATCCCTACAACAAAGTTATTTGAACAATTTGCTTTAATTGTTCTGTACCGGTCTGTTGTACTACATCTGAAGAGCTGCTCACATTCTCACCACAGATGGTGAAAATTGCAGATGAAACCCATACTTGACATACATTGAAATCTTACGTTCAGCTTAAACTTGAAAACAAAAATTCAAGCAATTTTTCCTAGCAGAATACAAATGGTATATAAGCTTACCTTGGCTATTTTTATGGATATTATTTTAAGTTTCATTTTCATCAAGCAGTTTCAGGACCACTGATGTCCACAAGGGAAACCAGGCACAAAATATCACTCCCAACCCATGGTAATAAATTCTTTGGCCCAAGTTCCAAGCATGTTATAAAATGAAACTTGAGGTAATTTTCTAATCAGAGCTGCAGGGCGCCTATGACTTTTCAATGGAATTATGCCATTCCAAGGGAAATACACTTGTATAAAAATGAAGCTGGTAGTTTAAAGCCTTGAACGATAAATCTTTCCTGCAACCATGTTTCTCTTGAGATGAATAAACAATGGAAAAAGGAGGGCACTTTGGGACTGTCCTTCTCAGTCACCAGAGTCCCCTTGTCACTTGCTAAACCACAGGTTAAAATAGGAGCAAAAGAAGATGTCATTCTACTGAACTGGTCCATCGATCCATCTAGTTTAGTACTGTCAACAATAGACTTTTTCCCACCTGGATCTTTCAGTCATCTTTGATCATTTGAGTGGAAATAATTGGAGCTACCCCAGTACTTTGGAGGACATCTGATTGTAAAAGGCTGGTTTATATTCAAAGGGTGAATTTGTTCCTCAATAGATGGGTTGACACCAGGGGTGGGCTGCTGGGGGTTCACAAGAAGCTCTAGCTAAGATTCTGTGCAGTTCAGAGAACCCCCAAATCCCTGGCCCTAGAGATGCCATTTTCTCCCTCCCAGAGACTGAAGGAAAGCCTCCAGAGCCCGGGAGGGCAAAAACGCCCCCTGCCATGGTGCAGGAGGTCAATTAGACCACACCCACCATGGCCACACCACCAGCAACCAGGCAGAGAACCGCTTGCTAAAAATTTTGAAGCCCACCCCTGGCTGCCATATTGCACTAAACCTCAACAATTTTTGTTTGCTATTGCTTCAGCACAAAGTATATTCCATTTTGCAAGTAATTAAGAATACTTAATGTAGTCTGGGAATCCAAATGCTGGGTTCAACAAAAAGAAGCCAAAGTTTAACATAGTGTATGAAGCCAGCACTGCATTGGGTTCTACATTGTGGTTCTCCAACCCAACCCAGTCCTGCCATACTTGCTCCAAAGCACTAAAACCCCATACTTTTTGAACATGGCCAAGCATCTAATTGCATGTCATCCTTTTTTTAAAAAAAGAAACCTGTTAGGATATGGTGTGAGCCTAACAGGTTGTCCAGGCAATATATGTGTTCTGTGACTTTAACACGAATATGTATTATATGACTTTAAGTTTTACTGCTGAATCATTGTAATGCTGAGTCATACTGTAATTAGATAATCACTAGTTGTACATGTATTTAAGAAGGGAACTAGAATGTAGTCAGTTGATGATATACTACCATTGTGTGAGGAGTTGCTACCATTGTGCTATCATCGTGGGTGGATCTGCTATCATCGTGGTTTGTTATCAGAGTGAATTTGCTATTCTAACCAACTACTGTTTGTATGGTAAGAAGATTTTTGTATCACTGGACTGATTTAACTGGCAAAGACTTGGATTGTTTAAAAGACTATGAGATTGTTTTTTCACTATAAAGTAAATTTTTGATAAACCAGTTTGCACATCTCTTATTCATTGCTCTTAGCAATGTTTCTCTGTGTTCTACACTCTGCTGGTTGGTAACACAACATCAATATCCTTAACAAAACCCATATATCTTCTGGTGAGCAAAGTCTTTGACGATTTTTAACAGTGAGTCTAATGATACAAGGAAATGGAGCTAACCTATATATACAGGAGGAATTATTATTTTTAATTTTTGTCATGTTGTGATACATGTAGTGGTTTTTTTTTAAACAATGTTATATAACAGAGTAACAGAGTTGGAAGGGATATTGGAAGTCTTGTAATCCAACCCCTGTTCAAGCAGGAAACCTTATATCATTTCAAATAATTGGTTGTCCAATCTTTTCTTAAAAATGTTCATTATTGGAGTACGCACAACTTCTGGAGGCAAGCTACTCCATTGGTTGATTGCTCTAACAGTTAGGCAATTTCTCCTTAGTTCTAGATTGGTCCTCTCCTTGTTTAGTTTTCATCCATTGATTTTTGTTCTGCAATACTTTTCATGTGGATTTTAATTATTGTTGCTACCCAGAGTAATAAATTTGAGATAAGCACCCCATAGAATGAATGATTGAATGATTGAATGAATGATTGACTGATTGACTGATTGAATGAACAATTTCCCCCTAGTTGTGAATGAGGAGATCACTTGGGACAGACAGACAGACAGATGCTTAGGGGCTGCATGTGGCACTTGGGACCTATTCTCCCAACACCCATAGTTTGGAAACAATAGCCACATCATGACTTTGCAGCATTGGTCCTAGTCTATAAATCACTGGGATTCAGATTCCTGCTGCTGGTAGCTTCACTTTAAAAGAAGCTACTCCTTGCAAAGTGCTCCCAAATAAGGCCTTCTTTGAAGAAGATCTGATTTCAACCATGCACTCTGTCATTGAGTCTATACTCACAAATGCCAGCACTCCCCATGTTGTGAGCCTCTGTCTGACTCCCCTTTCACAAAGAAGCCATATTAAGGACAGGCTTTGCAAGTCCTACTTTCCCAGTTCTAAGAGGAATCCTGAAATCCATCTCTGTCATCATCATGTTTTTTTTCAGAGGAAGCAAGATACCTTCCAACACCACTTTACTGTATATCATCCTTCCTGTGTATATTTATTATTTGCTTGCCAAAGGGCAGATTATATATTTATATTTATATAAACAATGCATACCCTGCATTTCTGATCTAGATATTACAGGGGATTCAGTACAGCAGCTGAATCCTGAAACAGCAAATATAATGCTCCCCCTGGAAAGCAGATATTCCTTTTTCCTGTTTTTTGTCTTCTAGCTTTAACAGTTGCACAATAAGCAAAAATTACAGCAGGTGAAGATAAATTCTTCTACATCTGTGAAAGTTTACAGGAAGCTAACATGAAAGATATTTTCTTTGCTGTTATAGCTCCCACCCACTTTAAAGCATAAATAGAATTTAAAGCATAAATAGAATCCAAACTTTAGGGGTACAATACAAAAAGATTGTAATGATAGAGCTGAATTTTTGCACAACCACTACAGAAGCACATTTTCTTTCTTTCTTTCTTTCTTTCTTTCTTTCTTTCTTTCTTTCTTTCTTTCTTTCTTTCTTTCTTTCTTTCTTTCTTCCTTTCCTTTCCTTTCCTTTCCTTTCCTTTCCTTTCCTTTCCTTTCCTTTCCTTTTCTTTTCCTCCCTCCCTTCCTCCCTCCCTTCCTTCCTCCCTCCCTTCCTTTTTCTTTCTGTTTTACTGCTATTAGCCAGAGGTGGGCTTCAAAAAATTTAGCAAGGGGTTCTTTGCCCTGTTTCTGGGTGGGCATGGCCATGGTGGGCGTGGCCTAGTCAGCCTCCTGCACCATGGCACGGTGGGGCTTTTTTCCCTTCCCGGGCTCCGGAGACTTTCCTTGAGCCTCCAAGAGTGTGAAAATGGCCTCCCCAGGCTCCAGAGGCCTTCTGGAGGCCAGGAACAGGCTGTTTTTCACCCTCCCCAAGCCTCTGCATGCCCTGCACTTACCTGCATCCAAAACAGGCCATATGGGGACTCCTGGGAGGGGTGGGGTGGGGTGGGCAGGGCCAACCAGGAGTGGGATTTGGGGGTTTTCCAAACTGCACAGAATCTTAGCTAGAGGTTCTCCTGAACCCCTGCGATCCCACAGCAGCCCACCCCTGCTATTAGCCTTATTCATGTTACTTGTACAAAAAAAGGCAACATGGATACAAATAAGTCTGAAGCTGCAGATTGAGTCATGCAATCAAGTTTGCATCCCAGCTCTCTACTTCTCGACTTGTAAAGACTTCATGCATGATTTAGAAGTATGACCTTTTAGGGCTGATATAATCCCCCTTTGCCAAGTTCATCATTCTTTTCCAAGTGGGAGCACTTCCAGTCATCATTTGAGCAGTGAAAAATATTCCCTTTGGGAAAAAAAAAAAGAAAGGAATACTTGTTCCCAGCCTGTTCCTTGACATGACTGCCCTTCTTCATGGATATCAGGATGTTGGGAGGAAGATTAGCATTGGGGTCCCAGCAGTCAACTGTTGATGTCTGGCTGGACAAAATTGGTCCTTTTTTTCTGATTTATGAATCCCTGGATGATGTCTTCCAGCAGCTTGAGTGGGCTGCCACCAGTGGCACTGATAAAATTCAATCCTACCTTTTGCTTTCCTTTCAGTTTTGAATCCAAGATTGGCTCTGTATGACTTGAATGAGTACCTGAGTACTGTTATAAAATAGATAAGAGAAAATAAACTGAGAGATATCCCAGATGAGGTGGACAAACTAACAAATCATAATAATTTAACCTGTGGACGTCATGCTTGCTTTGTCCTGAGAAGACTTATCTCTTTGTGGTGGCCAGAGTCAGGTCTTCCTTGTTGTCTCAGCTGGTGTCCCGGAAAGTCATTACACAGCCAGCTTCTAACAAGCAAAGTTAATGGGAAAGCCTGTAGGCTCTCAAAAGTTTTAGTCATGTGATGTTTCACTTATTAATCATGGTGATTCACCTAGTAACTACAGACGGAACTGATGT
This sequence comes from Masticophis lateralis, assembly GCA_030761175.1. Lineage (NCBI taxonomy): Eukaryota > Metazoa > Chordata > Lepidosauria > Squamata > Colubridae > Masticophis > Masticophis lateralis. Next base: position 194,617,321 of record JAUDYJ010000003.1, on the reverse strand, counting down.
TGTAAATTGGTATAGTTATCTAATGTCTCACTTATGACGCTATTGCTTAGCAACAAAGTTGCTGGTTCTAATTGCAGTAAATCAGTGAGAACTACCTGTAAAGCCTTGTATAATTGAAGATCAAAGTACCTAAAAGGACCAACTTCCTCCATGGATATTTATATCTATGAGATTCTGAACATGTTAAGTACAGTTACTAGATACAGAATTCAAACTGCAAGTGGTGATCTCTTAGTTGAAGAAATGGCAAGTGTCTTTGCTACAGCCCTTTAACAAAGTTCTTATAGTGATTTGAACAAAGTTGTGCCCAGCTTTGTAATACTTTATGTGGGGGGAAAAAATGAAAATTTCATAGTCATTAATTAGAAACTGAAAGTAAATCAGTATAGTGTCATGTATTCTGTGTTTATTTTTCATTTATTCTATACAGCCACTTTAATGAATGGTTAAGATACTGGGCTAGAAACTGACTTCTAGGCCTCCCTTACTCCCAAAGATGCTTTTTTCAAGAAGCAACTAGACCTTCTTGGGGGGTTTTTTTGAAGACATTTTGCTTCTTATCCAAGAAGCTTCTTCAGCTCTGACTGGATGGTGGGAAATGGAAGGATTTGTACTTCTTGCAGACAGCTGGTCATTTGCATTCTTTTTAGAGAGTCATTGAGGCCACTTGGAGATTTGTTTGTGTCCTCAGGGTCACCTGAGTGGTGCAAATGGGGGTGGAGCCTTCTTGGAACTGCTGAAAGGACTGTGTTGTAGACTGGAGATAGATAATGTCATATCCCTCCCCCCTCTGTTGAGAGAGGACTGCTCAGTTTTGATGTAGATGGCCTCTTTGACCCCTCTTTCAAACCAGACATCATGTATCTCCAGTCTTCAACACTCCACACCCATTTGCACTACTCAGGTGACCCTGAGGACACAGATAAACCTCCAGGTGGCCTCAACAACTCTCTAAAAGAATGCAAATGATCAGCTATCTGCAGGGAATATAAATTCTTCCATTCCCCGCCATCCTGTCAGAGCTAAAGAAGCTTCTTGGATGAGAAATGAAATGTCCTCAAAGAAAAACAAACAGTTTGGTTGCCTCTTGAAAAAGCACCCTTGGGACAACCATAATCTGGATGACTGAGAATCTCCATAGACATTTAGGCCCCCCTTAGATATGAAAGTTGACTGGGGGATTTTGGGCTAGTCACTCTCTCTCTTACCCCAACTCATCTCACAGGGTTGTTGTGGTGAATGTAGGAGGCAGAAGTATTAAGTACATTCACTGCCTTGAGAGACTATATATATATATATATATATATATATATATATATATATATATATATATATATATATATATATATATATATATATATATATATACTGTATGTAAATCAACTTATGTAAGGTTATATACACTTTAAGAAGAATTTAGACAAATAGAAATAGGTGCAGACGAAGTCAATGAGAATGAACAGACAATTCAGCATTAAATCCTACGAGAAGAAAGTGGAGATGTACAATCTTGAAAAGAAAAGGCATGAAACTCCACAGTTGAAAGAGAGAAAAGAGAGAATAAAGGAATTATCTTTATCCCATCATGCAGAACAAAGAAGAATTATATTGTTACAAGAAGGAAGACCTCAGTTAACGTTAAAAAAATTCCTCCAAAATTAAGAACATGATATGCTCCTTTTTGATATGTATGTTTAAGCACAGGCTGGACAGCCATCTGCTGAGGATGAATGGGTTGAATTTAATGATTTAAAAGACTCCTTCCAACAATAAGTGTTTTCCACCTGGCAGTTGATTTTATTCCCCTTGCTGAACTCAAAGTATGGGTTTTCACTTTTAAAGTCCCACTTAGATTGCAACTATGTTATCTCTAGAATAGCATTTTTGGTGCTCAAAAAATCTCCCCAAATTCCAAGGACATCACTTGAGAACTGCAGGTGTCCATATTGTGGTCTTTTATAATGTCCAGTGAATATCATTGACTATTGTTGAGTATGATTCCTTTCTTTGTAGTTGATTGCTTTTATTTCTGTAGGGCAGTGAAAAATTCCAGAACAACAGAGCAGTTTTAAAATGTGACAAAACAAGCATACATGAGGGTTCAGACAATGTTTATATAGCACTGTATGTGCAAACAAGAGCGAGCTTAGTCCCAAAGAGATTTAAATTGCATTTCAGGATCAGGAACATGAAGGTATGTACCAAAATTTCAAAAGTAACTGAAAAACAGTCTATGTCCAATCAATCAATCAAATCTTTATTTGGTCATAGACCAGCAAATAGAATACAAAAAGCAATTAATTAAAATAAAATATATATGTATATATACAGTGTGTATGTGTCTGAGTGTATCTAAGAAGGTTAGAGTTAATGCTACTGCAGACTATTAGGCAATACATAGGTGTGGACAGAGAAATGAATGGAATGGAATGGAATGGAATGGAATGGAATAGAATAGAATAGAATAGAATAGAATAGAATAGAATAGAATAGAATAGAATAGAATAGAATAGAATAGAATAGAATAGAATAGAATAGAATAACAGAGTTGGAAGGGACCTTGGAGGTCTTCTAGTCCAACCCCCTGCCCAGGCAGGAAACCCTACCACCACTTCAGACAAGTGGTTATCCAACATCTTCTTAAAAATTTCCAGTGTTGGAGCATTCACAACTTCTGCAGGCAAGTTGTTCCACTGATTAATTGTTCTAAGGAAATTTCTCCTTAGTTCTAAATTGCTTCTCTCCTTGATTAGTTTCCACCCATTGCTTCTTGTCCTGCCCTCAGATGCTTTGGAGAATAGTTTGACTCCCTCTTCTTTGTGGCAACCGCTGAGATATTGCAACGCTGCTATCATGTCTCCTCTAGTCCTTCTCTTCATCAAACAAGACATACCCAGTTCCTGCAACCATTCTTCATATGTTTTAGCCTCCAATCCCTTAATCATCTTTGTTGCTCTTCTCTGCACTCTTTCTAGAATCTCAACATCCTTTTTACATTGTGGTGATCAAAACTGAATGCAATATTCCAAGTGTGGCCTTACCGAGACATTATAAAGTGGTATTAACACCTCACATGATGAATGAAGTCTGTGTCAGCCTCCAGTGCTGACATAGTAAAGAGGGGGTTAAATTCCTGTGGGATTAGTAAGAGAGGCTGCCGTAGAATGATTTAGATAATGACAAATAGGATAAGGAAGCAAGCCAGGAAAGGGAGGGATTATGGAGCAGAGGTCATTTCCTGACTGCATATGAGTCCGTGAAGACGTTGTTCTAACAAATAAAAGTTTTTTTTCTTTATTATCAAAATGTGAGAGGCATCTTATTTCTAAGACAACTCTAGCCGGACAGACAGTCAGGAAATTTCTTTTAAACAAACAAAAAAAAAATGCTCTCTTCAAAAACTTTTCTTCTAAAAATATTTATTCCTAAACTACTGCCGACGTTGGCAGACCTTCAGATGTCTCCGAAAGTAAACAAACTTTATCAGAGGCCATGGAAGAAACAATCTCCACTGGAGATTTGCCTCAGAAAAAGAAAAAATTATGATGCCTTTTGCTGGACTCCCATCAAGTGCCAGGTAAGGGGGGAAGGTTCTATGGCTCTCCAAACAGCAGCATAGCGCCCCCCCCCCCACACACACACAAGGAAAAAAAAAGATGAGAGAAGAAAGCTCCAAAATGCACTCAGGGCTTCCCTCCCTGCTCAGCAAGCGACCCAGCCCAGCCACGGCATCACTCCCCTGCACCCAAATGGGAGATGATGAAGAAGCCCAAGGGCACCGTGGGCAGGCTCACAGACCCCCGCAATGGGAGGAGAGGCCACTGAGGGTGGAACCACCCCGATTCAGAGGGAAATTTGATGGGGATCCGGACCTGCTAGCTCAATTTCTCGATGCAGCTGAGATTTACATCGAGCGCTTCGCACACCTTTACCCTTTCCCCAGGGCCCTGGTCAGTGCCATCACAGAAGGTCTGGAGGGAGAAGCAAGGAGCTGGTCAGTGGCCCAGTACAAATACAGGGCCCCCCAACTGCAAGATGCAGATGGTTTCTTACAACTGCTGCGAGCCCGCTTCGAAGAAACGGGGGACGATCCCTATGTAGAAGATGAGCTCAGGCACCTAATGCAGAGGGGGAAGCCTATCCAAGAACATATCCGTGAGTTCAGGAAAGTTGTTGGGACTTTATCTCCTTTGCCTGAACGACTGCTAGTATACTTCTTTAGAACAAGCTTAGATAAGCAAATCGCCCAAGTGACTGCTTATCGAGATATTCCGAACTGACTGTCTGACTGGTTCCGGATAGCGAAGCAAGTTGAGAGAGGGCTACGTGCCAACAACATGCTAAAACAACCACAGGCAAAGGAGAAAACCCAGCTGGACCAGGAACCGTCTATCAGACCAGAAACTACAGCAACACGGGCAACCCAGAGGCCATCCACCCCACGGAGTCCACTGAGGTGCTACAGGTGTGGGGGAGTTGGGCATTTGGCAGCAGTGTGTGGAACCCCAGGGCCAAAAACAGAGCCCCCGGCCAAGGCACGACTGGAACGAGGACACAGGCACACCACCAAGGCACCATTAATACTTTCCCCGACTGCAGAAGTTTTTGCCCATCTGACTGAAAATAGGGGGAGCTCCGACGATGCGAATCGACCCCCCGAACTGTATGAGGGCGATGACGATGGTGAAAACGACCCAATGGTGAGCGCACCCATCCACCCTTTTCTTTTCCCCATATGCCTAACAGCCCCAAAAACAGGTACCCAAGGGACTTTCCAAGCCCTAGTAGATTCGGGTTGCACGAGGTGCCTTATTAACCTACCCACAGTCCTAAAACTGGGGATCCGGGCTAAAAGGCTCAGCCACCCAATCCGTTTTCAGCAAGTTGATGGATCCCTACTAGGGGGGGCAGATGCCACACATTTGACCGAGCCGGTGAAGCTGGAGCTAGCGGATCACTGGGAAATGATTCGGTTCATAATAGCCCCCAAGATGACCAACCCAGTCATACTGGGACTCTCCTGGCTGGACAAGTGGGGCCCCACCATCTGGTGGCAAGAAGGGACCCGCAGACTGAGGATAGCAAGGGGACCCCACCCCCTGCCACCACAACCAGAGAAAACAGCCCCTCCTCCCACCCAGGGGGTCCAACCCCTCCCTCTAGAGGGACAAAAGACGCCTCCAACACAGGTGCCCAACCCGCCCTGTAAAGGGACAACAGAGCAACTGATAGCCACCTCCAGCACCTCCCACGGCCAGAACCAGATCCCAAAAGAGTACCAAGACTTGGCAGAAGTATTTAGCGAGACCGAGTGTGACGTACTACCACCCCATCGCAATGCCGATTGCGCTATTGAAATCATCCCTGGTTCGAAACTACCAAAACCTAAATTGTACGCCATGACACCCCGTGAAATGCAAGAACTGCGAAAGTACATAGACAAGAACCTACAAAGGGGTTTTATCAAACCAGCCAAACCACGGGTAGCGGCACCAGTTTTCTTCAGGGAGAAGAAAGACGGCTCCATTCGTCTGGTGGTCAATTTTCGCGGGATAAACTGTGTCTCCATGCACAACTTATACTCCCTCCCCCTCATGAAAGACATGCTAGCTCACTTGGCCAAAGGGAAGGTTTTTACCAAACTAGACCTTCGTGAAGCCTACTACCGCATACGCATCAAGGAAGGAGACAAGTGGAAGACAGCATTTAACTGCCCCCTAGGAAGTTTTCAATTTAAAGTGATGCCTTTCGGACTACAGGGAGCACCGGGGGTGTTCATGCAACTGATAAATGAAGTTTTACATGATCACCTTTATAAGGGGGTCCTCGTCTACCTGGCAACATTCTCATTTACACAGAAACCATAGACGAACACATACCCCTCGTCCGCCAGCCAAAGTACAATCGGTCCTTTACTGGCGACCCCCACACACCCGCAGACAACTGCAAAGCTTCTTGGGGTTCGCGAACTTCTACAGACAATTTATCCCCTCTTTTGCAAAAATTGCCAAACCTCTAACCGACCTCTTAAAAACGGGGAGTCCAGCAACAAAACCTCGCCCAGGACAGCCTCTACAAGCCTCTACAAGCCTTCGAAACACTAAAAGAAATGTTTGCAAAAGAACCAGTCTTGAAACATCCTGACCCCAACCAGTCTTTCGTCATCCAAACAGATGCCAGTGATGTGGCAGTGGGAGCGGTTCTACTCCAAAAGAACAGCCAAGGGAACCTTCAGCCCTGTGCTTACACTTCCCGCAAATTCACCGACACAGAGAGACGCTGGGCAGCATGGGAAAAGGAAGCGTTTGCAGTGAGGTGGGCACTGTTTATCAAAATGTGAAAGGCATCTTATTTCTAAGACAACTCTAGCCTGACAGTCTGATTGATTTGATAATAATATTGTAAAATAAAATGAATTAGAATGACCAGGGTATTCAGCAAAAAAGTGGAAAAAAATAATTTCTGGTGCGCTCCTGAATAGACAGGACAATAGAGCATAATATATTTTGTTGATTCAATTATTCTATCACTGCATGGAGACAATCCCTATTTGAAGGGGACTTGCTTTGCACATTCCTTCATAATGGCTTTTGGAAGGGCATTGAATGTGGCTAAAGAAAAGGCTCTTCTGGATTTTGGGATCGTTATGTGACTAAAATATCTGGCTTGTTGGAGAAGTGCAAAGTGGCTCAAGAAGATGCTCCTGGATAGGCTGAGAAGTTGGCTTGCAGCTCTAAATCAATGGCCCGCTGTTGGAGATCAGAGCACATTTGCAGTCCATTGAGGCAAGAGTTGGCCATGAATAGCCATAGAATTGCAGCTTGGCTTGCATTACCTGGCTCCAAGAATACTGGAAGCTGTCAATCATCATTAGAGGAACTAAACTGTCTGGAAAGAAAAGAGTTTTAAGCCAGTGAGGGAAGATGTGAATCCAGGCAGATGGTTCAATTTTGAGCTTCGTGGTGAAGGACTATGTTTGAAACGCAGCAAGGTGCTTAAAAGATGGTTCTCAGAAATTTGGACTGAACTCTATCCGAGGGAAGGAATAACCTGTGGGGGCCCAACGCAGCTCTCAAAAGGAGCTGGGCTTGAGTTTTAGCTGAGAAGACTTTAATCATTGCAGGTATATGCTGAGCTCCTTTGGTGAAGTAAAAGGATTGTAAGGACTCTGTTTTTTGTGCATTAAAAGTGAAGTAATTAGCATGAGATTTGCGGTTACTTGTAGCCTGGAAGACAATCCCAAGATATTTAAAGGTCTTCACTTGCTTTATTAGGTGGTTATTTAGTGACCAGACATGCTTCTTAGGGTGCGTAGTAAAGACCATGACCTTGGTTTTAGAGTGGTAATTAATTTCTAGGTGTTCTACTTGACAGTGCTCAGCTATTATTTGAAGCACCCATCTGAGGTAATCTATGTTTGGGAAAGCAAGACAACATCTAAGTATAGAAGAACTGAGATGTGTGTTTCCCAACTTCAGTGGATGAAAAGATGGACTGTTCAGTTTGCCAATAAGGAATATATATATATATATATATATATATATATATATATATATATATATATATATATATATATATATATATAAAAGCGAAACTTGAAATTTGGCATGTATGTTCCTCTTGGCTTCTAGGTGCTCGCTAAGAAAGGATTTTTTGAAATGACCATCAGATCATTAGTATTTCTAACATTATTATTAACACGCTCTGATGCTAAGGAATGTTGTAGTCCGCCAACAACCTGCAGAGCTGGCAGCAGAGTCGGACAGTGAGGAGGCTGAGGAGGAACATGGGCCAGTCCTGGAGTCTGGGGAAGGCTCAGACGAGGGCTCTGTGTTGGAGGTAGAGATGGGAGTTATGCGCAGAGTACAGAGCCTCCAGAGTTGGATATCAGAAAGGCAGAGGAACAGGAGGAGCCTGTTCCTAGTGCGCGCGTGCGCAGAGCTGCCGGAAGGAAAGAACAGTTAAAACTAAAGGACCACTTGGGAGTAAGACCTGGAGATGATTGGCCCCTCCCATAAGGCTTAAAGGCATGTGGGCTCTTTGCAGGAGAGCAACGTTGTTAATTCTGTTCCCAGTCGGCATCTCTGTTTAATTCTGGACTCCGTGGGGCTTTGCCAAGTAGGTCTTTGGCAGAGTATCAAGGGAGATAAAGGTTGATGATTATCCCGAAGGACTTCTCCCAAAAGACTTTTTTCAACTAATTGGGATTTAGTTGTGAATGAACTTAATTCACAGCTGTTGCAATTAAAGAAGTTTTTGGGACTATTCGTGTGTTTTAATGACTCAGGAAGCCTAGGAGTTAGATGTTCTACCCCCCTCCCCACCTGAAAAGAACTCTGTTCCAACTCCCACTTGGGTGTGGCTATGGCCAGGGCGTGGCCAGGGCGTGACTCACCCAGCCTGCGGGCTGGTAGTCTGAGGGAAAGAAAGGGATAAGATAGGAGAAGCCTCTGTGGGGTAAGCCTGAGGGTGAGAAAGGGATAGCAGATGATCAATGGGGCTAGCCTGAGGGAGAGAAGGGGGAGAGGAGAGGAGAGGCTTTTGTGGGGCAAGCCTGAGAGAGAGAAGGGGAGAGGAGAGGCCAATCGTAACTACTCATTAATGTTCAAGCTTGAACTGTCAATTTATCAAGCCTGATCACATAGTTTCATAGCAAAGCATGGGTATCCAGCTACTAGTTAATATATATTAAAGAGAAGGGGGACTAGAATATACCTGTTTCACTCCCTTCTTACAGGAATTTGTTTAGTGCAGTGCCCATGGGCATGGCATCAGACCTTCATCTGGAAGTTCTCATACAACTTGTATATAAGTCTTTTGTCCATTGAGGAAGAGTTTAATTTTTCTCATAGTTTGGAACTGGAGATGGAATCAAAAGAACATCTAAGGTCAATGAGCATCATGCAAGAGAAGTATTTCTCAACGACATTGGAAGGTTAAATCATGGTCAATGATTGAGTGGCCTTCTCTGAAGCCTGCCTGCTCATCAGCCAGTCTACGTCCCTTTTACTCCTTCCTCCATAATTCTCTCCTGTCATGCATGAGTGAAACATAGCAAGGCTTTATTGCTGTCACTTTTGAAACCTGGCTACAAAAATCTATGCATGTCACCATCATTGTGATAAATCTGGTCATGGAAGTGTCAGGTCTTTATATACAATTGCAATAGAATGCCAAAGCAAATGAATAATATGTTTGTATTTTTCTGTTTTGCTTATGGCATGTTTTGCTCATGTATTGAAGAGATGGGGCCCTTGGGAAACAGCATTGCTTTTTTTCCCCCCAGACTATTGGGATGCTGCCGGTTTGGTCAATATGATGATTATTTCTTTGATGACCCTTCTTAAACTCTTTAATGAGATTCTTAACGGCATGAGAATGTGGCAAAGTTAAAATAACTCAGATTTGATGATTAGTAACTCGTCAGATTCCTAAAGGGGCCATGACCCCAATTGTGAATCCCCCTCTTGTACCCTCTTCCCCTAGAGCCATATAATATTTTTTAGCTGTGAAAGGAAATTTTATGCCATCCAAGATTAGCCCACACTAATGCAAGGTCAAAAATAATAGAATCAATAAGCAAACTCAATACGGTTAACATTTTGAGAAAATTACTACAGAAAACAATGTCAACAACAGATTGAAATGGGGCTGCAATATTGTCACATTGATTTCCTTTCAGTTTCGTGACAATTTAACTCATTTTTCCTTTGCAATATGGTATCTAATGTTCTTGGTTTCCATCTTTCGGCTCTGCTGCTTTAAGTAGTGGACATTTTTCCCCTTTGGTTATTCACATTCTTTTCTGGCCAAATGAACACATTGAGCCAGTTTTCATTAGCCACCAGCACAAATAAACGGTGGGTGCCCTTATTTATTAATTTATTTGTTAGAAATACATGTCATCTTTCAAAATCAGCTTTCCCAAGGGAGAAACCAATCAAATATCCCTCGAATTATTATGAAAAACAATATATAAAATGAACCAAAAAACCCCCACCAGAGAATGGTTTATTAATAAAAACTACTCAAATGTGCACAAAAACATTTTAAAAATCAATTAAGACAGTCAATAAGTTATTGGAACTGAAAAACATTGCAAAAGTTTTCTAAGATCATGGTACTTTAAAAAGTGCAGAAAAATGAACACAAAGGCATTGGAATTCTTTTTTTAAAAAATCTTTGTATGGCACCTGAAACATAACAGAATAAGTGACAGTCATATCTTTGTAGGATGGCTTTCCAGAACTGGGCAGCGATAAATTAGAAGGCCCATTCTTAGGGACCAAATGTTGTCTCGCCATATAGATAGGCACTTGAAATAGGTTGTAGGAATAGGTGTCACAGGATTCCAGTGTCACTAATCATTTTGACTACTGAGTTCTACACTGAAAATTAGAGGACAGGAAACATTTTCAGAAGCCATGTTCAATAATCCTAGGAATTGTCATTCTGGAGAAAAAGTTGGAGAAAGCTGACTTGTTTCCCAACCTCAATTTTTACAGAATATCTGAAAGGCTACCGCATTTATGGTTTCATCACCTCTAAATTCCTCCATCATTGAAATATAGGAGGTGGAGCATTCCTTTCTTTTAAGAAACCCTCAAAAGTAAGATCTTCCATTGCAATCCTCTGTATATCAAACAAAAACTTTCCATCTGATTTTTTTTAGTTTTTTTCCTTTTTTCCTTTTATTTATTTTTTATTTTATTTTTCTCTTTTACATATTTTACATATATTTCTATTACATATTTAACAGATCTGTGATATTATTCATACAACTAGAATCAATATTCAATACATTATATACATTTTATTTCTAAACGTTCTATTCCTTTATATACATTTCCTTTCCTTATTTCTATTTTCTATCCATTCATGCTATTTCTCCCATACTGCATAATATTCTGAATCATCCTTTCCCTTTAGCTCTAATGGGAGTTTATCCATTTCTGTGCAATCAAATATTTTTTGAATTACTAATCCCTCTGGCAGTATGCTATCTTTCTTCTAATACTGCGCAAGAGCAATCCTTACTGCTGTTAATATATGTAACATCAAATATTTTATCTTTCTATTATATTTCACCTTTTTTAGGTTTTTTTATTATTTTTATAAATAACTTAAGACGTCAAACATACATAATGCTCCTTCCTCTTTCTGTTTTCCCAGCAACAACTCTGTGAGTTGAATTGGGCTGAGAGAAAAAGTGACTACCCCAAAATCACTCAGCCGGTTTTCATGGCTACAGTAGGACTAGAACGTTAGTTCATTGGATTCTGTGGTTAATCACTGTTTCACGGAGATTAATTTGTTATTTTTATTTATTTAGGAAATGTTTATGCTGCCCATCTCACTGATACAATGGCTATAACTACTCTATAAAACATTAATGCATGTTGAAGTTATGGCTCTACAGTATAGGTAGAAATAGATACATTGAAATGAGGAAGCAAACATCTGCAAGAATTAACATGATTGCGGTTTAGCCTATTTTGGCTGCCTGATATTAGACACAAATATCATTCTAACTGTAACATTACTGATGTTTCATTTATATGCTATGGTGTGTATGTGAGTGTGAGTGAGTGTGTGTGTGTATACACATACACATATTATACATACATACATACATACATACATACATACATACATACATACATATAAAAATCAGGTTCCTAGTCTTGTTGATTTGGCCTGAGTCACACAATCAAAAATTAACTTAGGATAATAGCAAAGAAATATTTAAAAATTAAAATTTTAAAAATTAAAAACTTAGTTTAAAAAGAGGATTATCATTCCACCATCCAATTAGGTGCTATATACAGTACATTGAACTGGCTATGAAGCTACAATTTATTTAAATCTACCAGCATGCCTGAATGCTGACTCTTGTTTCTGTTAAATCTGAATTAATTCCATTGGTTAATATAAGATTGTAACCTTAGAAATATGAATGTGTTAGTCAGTGCTATAGTGTCTATGAAAGAAAAGCAAGTAGCACCAACAAAACAGAATAAAGAAGAGATATCTGAAAATGTTAGGAACTAAAGATATTCCATCGTTAAACCCAACAGGCTTTAATAACAGTCAATTCTCCAGTGGCCTTTTTGATGCAAGGAAAATGTTTTAGAGAATGAGGTGAATGCAATTCTTTCTTCCCATTCACTTTCCTTTTGTATGAGAGAGTCTCTAAAAATTTTCCTGCATTGTTCTTGCAATACAAAAAAAAAAAAAAAAACCATCCTCTGAGGCAAAACTGATGCCCAGAATGCATTGGGCTTCACAATACGATGTATTCATTTCGTAACACCCTTCTTTTTTTCCTGTCATGAATGAAAGAGAAAGGTCACCGATTCACTCCTGTCCACTACATAATCTCGAACTCATCTCCAAAAACAGTGTTGCAGGTTTGGACAATTATTTAGAACTACCATGTTTCCCCGAAATTGGACCTACTCTGAAAGTAAATCCTAGCTTGATTTTTACACGTACACCCAATATAAGCCCTACCCCCCAAAATAAGCCCTCATTAAGACCCCACCCGCTCCAGGATGAATGGGTAAAAATTAAGATAGGGTGGAGATGGGGGGAGGGTAGAGCTGTCCTATGCAGCCAGGCCTCGCACACCTCAGCCCATTTCAGACAAAGGCCTCTGTTATCAGCTGCAGAGCCCTTCAGGAAAGCCTTGCTGGCCTTGCCAGCTGAAGAAATTCCTGAAGGCCTCTGACAGCGAAAAGAAAGCCAGCGGTGACTTGCGCAAGTGAGGTGAGTCAATGGATGACACCCCCCCCCAAAAAAAATAAGACCTGGTGCCTTTTTTGGTGGCAGAAAAAGTATAAGATAGGATCTTACTTTTGGGGGATAATTGGGGACTGAAGAACAAAGGAGAAACTAATGGCAACATTACCTTTCTCCTTTTGCCCTTCCTGGAAGTTTCCATGGATCCTTAACAGTGGTAAGTTGCCCCTGGTTCATTTTGGACTGGTTTGTCAGAACTGGTATTAAAATCGGCCCACCACCCTGGATGTTGTCATCAGCGATCTGCGCATGCATAGAAACTTCTGCAAAGCCAGCACGGCACGCGATCCCGTTGCGAACCGGTAGTAAAGGTAAGTAGAACCCACCCCAATCCTTAAGTAAATTGAATTCAACCCACCGTTCCTATTCCTCTTTGCCCTCCTGAGGTCTTAACAGTACAAACATTTCAGGTTTCATCCTATATTATCAGATACCCCTTATGTCAAGACAAACAAACTGTTGCCCTCTAGATGTTGAGCTTTTACTATTGTCTCTTTTAGCCAGCTTGATTAATGGCAAGGGACTGTGAAAGTTGGAAGTGCAAAAAATCCGAAGGACATCAGCTGACCTACCTCTCCCCCTGTCATTCCATACAGAGTCCAATTAAAATTGTTTTATTCATATAAATGCACATACAGAGAAAAATAGTATTTTCTTTTCAGATGGGCATCGAGAAACTAAATATCATTAAGTCTCATTGCTAAATGAATCTACAGGGAGGGCAACGAGCCCACTGTCCTTTATATCGTATCTGAATATATTTCGCCCAACCTATTTTTCTTTAACATTTGCTTGTTTTAATTTCTCAGATTCTTTAGCATCACTTCCCTTAATGGAATCGTATCCATGTTTCTCCAGAATTAGAGTCATTGCCAATATTAAATTACATGCACCAATCAAGAGCTGGTGATATATAGGCTCCTGTCCAGCAGGTATTGAGCTGGAACCACTAAATTCATTTTGTATAGGGACTTCATTCTGAGAGCAGTATTAGGGATAAATGGTCAGTGCTTTAATGGGCATTTCACACTTCATCATCAAGTCAACCATTCACCATATGCATCATTTAAGTCTTCCATTCTGATGCTTCTGCTCATATTACAAGGAAGATGAATGTAACATAGTGCCTACTGAATGGGAAGGAAGGACGGAAGGAAGAGAGGGAGGGAGGGAGGGAAGGAAGGAAGGAAGGAAGGAGGGAGGGAGGGAGGGAGGCAGGCAGGGAGGGATTGGTTCCTTTGCTTGACTAGACTTGTCTTGAAAGAGGGTAAATATTCTTTGTATCTGAATTTCTCATGACATGAAGAAACAAGACAAAAGATTGTTTTAGCCACCTAGCTTGCAGCTTGCTTCCATTTTACATACTGACATGCGTTTAACATCAAAAAGGTCAGAGCCAGAGGAGAAAAGAGACTTTGACAGCAGACATTTTAACAAGAAAAATTCTGGACACACTACTGTTTAAAATAATTTAGTGAAATAATTGCAATGATTGATTTTTAAAAAACAAAATAAAAAACACTCAGAGTTCATACTGCATGCCACATATTTCCATGTGACAACTCTTTTTGCACTCTCTTTCTCAAATTATTACAGCTGTTACAAGAAACTGCATTTCAAAGAAGTCCAGGGCAACTGTCAGAGCCTGATCGGATACACAAACTCTGTCACTGTTTGCCTGTTAAGTCCCAAGCTTGGAGAAGCTGCCAAAAGGAGCTTTGTTCAGGCAGCTGTTTCTGCTGGCAGCATTCAGTTAGGCAGTAGAACAGAACCATTTGCATTGACTTCAAATGGTCAGCCAACCTATCTGACAAGTTCAATCTCAAAAGTTTAGATACTTGTTAATGCTGCAGCGGTAATCACACCAGGACTGCACAACACACCTATCATTGCATATGGGAATATCTTGTTAATGCAAGGAAAAATTAAAGCCAGTTCAATTGTAAAATGGGTTTGTTCCAAGTACATCAATGCCTTGTGATTAAAAACCAAGTGAGAAGATATGGGAGAATTGTCTCAAAATGCAAAGGTTGTGTTGAACTAACATATCCTGTTCAAAGAAACCAGATTATATGTTAAAACAATGTCATCCCTTTGAAATTGGCAAGGTCAAGAAACAGGGATAGCATAGATCCCTTGTTGGGTAGAAAAATAATTTTGATAGCCCGTGACAGTTTCTCCATTTTATACCAAATAAAATCAAGTTGAGGTTATCTTGAGTTTCTTTCTCATATCTTTGTTCTTCTCAGAACTGAGTAATCTTTTCTGAAATTTCTCCTTTAACAGTTTAATCATTCCCTCTCTCTTCCTAAAGCCAGTTCTTTCCCAACCGACTTTGAATTGCCTGGTTCGCACAATATACTCAGCTACTATAAAGTTGGGATTCTGGGATATGCTGAATCACAAAAGATTCAGCACGATCTAAGGAACTGCAGATGGATGTAATCATCAAGACCCTACTATGTCTGGATATTTTGCCTTAGATTCCACACTTCAAAACGGTTATAACAAAGTTCTACATTGAACTGTTTATTTTAAAATGTTATTTTCAAAAAAATATAAATTGCACTGAGCCACTCAGGAAGGGCTAATATAGGCACAAAATATAACAATAACAATAACAATGCAGATGTTTCAAAAATAGACTCAACATATTTGCACATTTCCAGTTCTTGGTATCTGAAAACAGAACCAATGGTATTCATTGCAACGTTTCAATACAAAATAATAATAATAATTCTATGACTATCTAATGGATTTTTTGAGTTTCCTAATACTCCCTTCTAGGGAAATTTGTGCCTTCCCATTTGTGCCTTACACATG
This sequence comes from Masticophis lateralis, assembly GCA_030761175.1. Lineage (NCBI taxonomy): Eukaryota > Metazoa > Chordata > Lepidosauria > Squamata > Colubridae > Masticophis > Masticophis lateralis. The sequence continues at coordinate 194,601,697 of JAUDYJ010000003.1, read as the reverse complement.
GTAGAAATAAAACCGAGGCCATTAAATGGGAGAAAATCAAAATGCATCTCTAGTTTGTCAGATGCATCTGTCTCTCCTAATGAATTAGTCTGATTACAACTCCATCTCAGTCCCAGGCCAGATGTGAACTGTTAGCTTTCTGCACACTAAACTGTACAGTACAGCTTGTAACAGCTGCCCAGCCAAATGTAAATGTGCTCCAGTGCAAATCTGCTTCATGGTTTGAAACCAGAAAAAAAAAAAAGATATCCTTGAAGGTACATTTTAATATGGAGAAAACGAGGCTTGGTGTTTTAGTGGGTTTTCTTTTTTTTTGCTGAGATTATTTGATTGTAATGATTAATGAAGAATTGAAGGCTACTGTAAGTCTAGAGGGTGGGTTTATCTCTATTGCATTTTAGTGGAGGAAACTCCTCAATATATTTCTTGAAAAACACTAAGTAGAACGTTCCACCTTTTATTAAATCACGTAGTTCCCATTCACATTTCTTATGTATAGTAGTGATTCTACTTCCATATGGATAAGTTTAATAAGCTTACCTGCTTTATTAAACATTTCTTGCTTGGACTCAGCTAAAATGTAATAAAGCAGTAAAGCAGAATCACAGCACTTATGCTAAAGTGATTTGCATCTGTGACATTGGTTCTGTAACCCGAAAGGAAGACGCTATACAGTACAGGTGGTCCTCAACTTACAACCACAATGTAGCCCAAAATTTCTGTTTGTTAAATGAGTTTTGCCCCATTCAATGACCTTTTTTGCCACAGCTGTTAAGTGAATCACTGAAGTTCTTAAGTTAGTAACATGGTTGTTAACTGAATCTGGCTTCCCTGTTGACTTTGCTTGTCGGAAGGTCACAAAGATGATCACATGACCCTGGGACACTACAACCATCATAAGTAGGAGTCAGTTGCCAAGCATCTGTATTTTGATCAAATGGCGATGCTGCTGCTGCAAAGATCATTAAGTGTGAAAAATGGTCATGACTTACTTTTTTTTCATTGCCATTTTAACTTTGAACAATCATCAAATGAACTGTTATAGGACTACCTATAGTTGATTGAATCATACCACAAGTACTCCGGCTTTAATGTTATAGGTAGAATTCTTTCTTGGCCAAGTGTGTCTGGATACACAAGGAATTTGTCTTTGGTGCATATGCTATCAGTGTACATAAAAGGAAAAAAAAAATACATTCATCAAGAATCATAAGATACAACACTTAGTGATAGCCATAGGTTACTAATAAGCAATTAAATCATACTAGGAAACAAATAAAACAATATAAATCATAAAGATACAAGCAACATGGTTATAGTCATAAATGGGAGGAGATAGGTAATAGGAAGGATGAGAAGAATAATACAGTCTTAGTAATAATTTGACAGTGTTGTGGGAATTAGTTGTTTAGCAGAGTGATGGCATTGGGAAAAAACTGTCCTTGTGTGCTGCTCTGATTTTAAGTATTATTTGATTATCTGCTCTGATTTTAAGTAGGTCTGAATTCAGGGTTGGCACTTGCCATCCAAATAATTAGAACTTCAGTTCTTTTCATGCCCAGTCAATATGCCTAATGCCAAGGGATTATTGAGGCTATCTTCCAAAACATCAGGTAGACACCAGGTTATTTACTCCAGAATTGGAGAATAGTCTGCAGGAATGTGGCTTTAATCTGATTCAACTCAGCACATTGATTCAAATTGGTGAGTCAAATCAGAGAGTCATTTTGATTTCACACTTTAATTGCTTGGGGTTGATTTAGATCTCCAAGGTGATTCAGAGTGTTTGATTCAATTCCACCACTGGCACTAAATTTTCAATCTAATCTGGAAGCCTAGTTCAATATTGAGATGAGATCAAATTCCTTTAGATCAAATCTCTGAATGGATGGTTTGTACAACTTTCCTGAAAATGTTAGCATCCTGATTTCTTTCCTGTGGTTAAGGAAGGACTTGTGCTGGTGCCAACAGAATAGTCGAGGCCAGGGGCCAAGAAAAGTGGAACACTTTGAAGTGGAGGAGGAGAAGGAACCTGTGCAGAAGATCAAACCTTTCTTTGGGAATGTAATAATTATGGATGTGACAGCAAACAGCCTGATAGTGATTTTTTAAGGAATAAGAAGACTCTTGAGAGTCCCTTGGACTGTAAGGAGATCAAATCAGTCAACCCTAAAGGAAATAAACCCTAACTGTTGTGGCTCCGTTGCCTGAGCCTGAGTCATCAGCAGGGGAGGACTCTGAGAGTGAGGGAGAGGAGTTGGCAAGGCCTCCTTCTCCAGGACTCTCCTCTCTGGCAATGCCTCTGGAGGACACCGAAGGGCAGGAGATAGGCCCAGAGCCAAGCTCGTCCCCGCAGCCACAGGAGGACATTGACGAGGGGAGTGAGTTTTGGTTGGACCCTCGCCAGCGTCGGAGAGACAGGAGAGCCCAGCAGAGGAAAAGGCGTGGTCGTGATTAGCTGGTGGACCACGCCTCCTCCCAGACTATATAAGAGAGGGATTGTAGCCATATCTTTGTGACGAACAAAACAAAGATTCGTGGATCCCGGTTTTGAATCGGCCCTGCGTTTCAGCTTGTGTGTATGTGACGGACCTTTTAATAAAGACGTTGGCAAGCAGCTGCGGATTGCTGCTGACCATTGTTATCATCTTACTTGGTTGCCTGCCAGTTCATTAGCCTCTGGTTGTCTGAGGGGAGGTTATTTCTGGGCACGGGGCCAGAACATCTTGTTCGTCACCCAAAAAAGTTAACCCATCGTTACCACGATGGATCCACAGCTGCAGCAAATTATCCAACAGTTGCAAGTTGACAACCAGCTCCTGCAGCAGCAGGTCGGCCAGTTGACTGCACAACTGGCTGGGGGGAATGTGCCTGCAGCTGTTCCTCCTCCTCCCCCTCCTCGTCGGAAAAGCCCTATCAGTGTGCCTGATAAATTCTCTGGGCAGCAGGAGATGTTCCCGGCTTTCATGGGACAATGCCAGCTGTTTATGGCAATGAGGCCGGAGGATTTTCCAGATCACCGGGCTCGGGTGGCGTTTGTTGTCAACCTCCTCTCCGGCAATGCCGCCCGATGGGCCACACCTCTGTTGCTGCAGAATAGCCCCTTGTTGGCGGACTATCAGGGCTTTTGGCAACATCTGAGGGTGATGTATGAGGATCCCCTGAAGACCCAGACGGCAGCCAGGCACATCAAAGATCTCTGTCAAGGGAAGCGCCCCCTGCAGGAATATGTGGCTGAATTTCGGCTTCTGGGCCAGGACTCAGATTGGAATGATGCAGCGCTCAGGGACGCTTTCCAGGATGGCCTCTCCGATGACCTGCAGGATGAGCTGGTTCGTGTGGAGGCGCCTCAGACCCTCGATGCCCTTGTCATGCAGTGCTTGCGCATTGATGCCCATTTCCAATGGCGCAAGTCCCGTCAGCCCATCCAAGAACCCCCGCGTCCTGCACCGACAGCATCCCGGGTCACCCCGCGCTTTGTGGCACCTGCGGAGGAGCCTGTGGAGCTGGGAGCGGCCCGACCTCGCCTGACAGCCCCGGAGCGGATGCGGAGATGCCAAGGGGGATTATGCCTCTATTGCGGGGAGGCTGGACACTTTGCCGCTTCATGCCCCAAGAAGCGTAGTGGGACGCTCACGCCTGTTCCTGAATCTCGGCGGGACCAGCCGGGAAATGGGGCAGGCCCGGCCTGGGGGAAATCTTAGGCCGGGTACGTATCACTGCCCCGCCTGATTCAGCGGAGGTGGACTCTGGGCCCCCTCGACACCTAATCCTGGACACCCAGGTGTTGTTGGCCGACCGGTCGGAGGGGCTTCCGGCACATGCGCTGGTGGACTCGGGGGCCACCACGAACTTTATGGACCAGGCCTTTGTGGCCCATTTTGTGGTCCCCTTGGTTCCAGTGGACCTTCTGTTGAGAGTCGAGACGATCGATGGGCGGGAACTTGTTGTGGGGCCCATTAAGTTCGCGACTCAGCCCTTGTGCCTCGCCATTGGGGCCCACGAGGAGGCGATCCGTTTTTACGTGACGGCGGACCTGCATTTCCCGCTGGTCCTGGGGATGGCCTGGCTTCGGGCGCATGATCCGCAGGTGGCCTGGTCGAGGAATGCCATCTCCTTCCCGAGCCTGCAGTGCGTCGACCACATCCGCCACACCTGTGCCGGCCAGGACGTCTCCACCCCTGCCATCTCTTTGCCTCCTGAGCTGACGTTCTTCGCTGACGTGTTCACTGAAAAGGAGGCGGACCGCTTACCCTCGCATCGACCCTATGACTGCCCAGTGGATCTGGTGCCCAATGTGCCCCTGCCCACGCGACGTCTGTACTCGATGTCGGAGCCCGAATTGGCCGCCCTACGGGACTTCCTGGACAAAAACTTGGCCCAAGGGTTCATCCGACCTTCATCCTCCCCTCTCTCGGCCCCAGTCCTCTTTGTGAAGAAGAAGACGGGGGACCTACGCCTTTGTTGCAACTACCGGCAGTTAAATGCCATCACCGTATGGATTCGCTATCCCCTGCCGCTCATCCCGGAGCTGATGGAGAGGTTATGGGAGGCCCCGATTTTCACCAAGCTCGACCTCCGGGGAGCCTACAACCTGGTGCGGATGCGAGAGGGGGACGAGTGGAAGACGGCGTTTGGCACCCGATACGGACACTTTGAGTATACTGTCATGCCGTTCGGGTTGACCAAAGCCCCTGCGGTCTTCCAGCATCTGATGAACGACGTGTTCTGGGACATGTTGGATCAGTTCGTGGTCATTTATCTCGATGACATCCTGATCTACTCCTGGTCCCCGGAGGTGCGGATGGACCATAGGAACCTGGAGCACCTCACGACGGCCAGGAAGTTGAACCAGTGGCAGATCCGGTGGTCGTTGTTTTTTGCCCGGTTCAACTTCCTTGTGACCTACATCCCGAGTGGCCACAACGTGCGGGTGGACGCCTTGTCCCGCAAGCCGGAGTACTTCTCTCCAAAGGTCTCCCTGCCTCCGCGGACGGTGCTGCCAGCGGAATCCTTGGCCGCAGCCCAGGAACCCATGGACTTGTGGGCTCAGGTGCGGGAAGCGCAGCGCCAGGATGCCTGGTCGCAACAGCGGCAGGCGGAAGTCGGCCCTGCCTCCCCTTGGACTTTGGAGGAGGGCTTGTTAAAACACCGAGGCCGGCTGTATTTGCCCACGAGTCTGCTCTGAGCCATCGTTATGAATCAGTGCCATGACAACCCCGAGGCAGGACATTTTGGGTTCTTTAAGACACTGAACTTGGTGATGCGGACTTTTTGGTGGCCTCAGGTACGGCACGACGTGCACGTGTACATGACGTCCTGCATGCCGTGCCGACAGGCCAAAGCTGCGTCAGGCCCACCGCCTGGACTTCTCCAGCGCTGCCGACACCGGAGAGACCCTGGGGAGCCATCTCTATGGACTTCCTGATGGACCTGCCACTGTCCGCCACGTTCACTACCGTTCTCGTGGTGGTGGACATGCTCACAAAGATGGCACATTTTATTCCGTGCCATGGACTGCCATCGGCCCGCACCACAGCCCGATTGTTCCTGCAGCACGTTTTCCGCCTCCACGGCCTGCCGGACAGAGTGGTTTCCGACCGCGGGGCCCAGTTCACGGCCCACTTCTGGAAAAGCCTGATGGCCACGTTGGAGATGCAGGTGTGTCTGTCGTCGGCGCACCATCCGGAGACTGACAGGGGGACGGAGAAGGTCATCGGCATCCTGGAGCAGTACCTCCGCTGCTACGTCAATCAGCAGCAGGACAACTGGGCCGAGTACCTTCCCCTGGCGGAGTTCGCCTTCAACAACTCCCAACACACCTCCACCCAGATGACCCCATTCCATGCCAATGTGGGATACCATCCACGGCTGTTCCCTCTGTCCCTCTTGGATTCCCCTGTTCCCGAGACCCAGGACTTCCTCTCGGAGCTGCAAGCGGTGCAGCAGCTGGTGCGTCGGCAGCTGATCTGGGCGAAGGAGGACTATAAACGGGTCGCCGACCGCTCTCGACAGGCCACGCCGCTGCTGGAGGTTGGGGATCGGGTGTGGCTGTCCACGAAGCACCTCCCCACAGACCGGCCAGCGAAGAAGCTCGACCACCGTTTCATCGGACCCTTCCCCATCGAGGCGGTCATCAGCCCGGTGGCCTACCGGTTGACCCTGCCCCGGTCGATGCGGCTCCACCCTGTGTTCCATCGGTCCCTTCTGGTCCCTGAGGCTCCGCCGTGCCGCCTCCGACACCCAACGGCACCTGCTCCCTCGACCACGGTTGCCGACGACGGCTCCACGACGTATGAGGTGGACAGCATCCGGGACTCCCATTGGCTGAAGGGCCGTTTCCAGTACCTGATTGCCTGGAAGGGGTACGGGCTTGCAGATTTCTCCTGGGTGGACGCTTCCTCCGTACATGCTCCTGACTTGGTACGGGCTTTCCATGCGCAGTTCCCGTCCCGACCGCATCTGGACCGTCAGCGGCGGGGGAAGGGCCCTGCGGTGGGGGATAGTGTTGTGGCTCCGTTGCCTGAGCCTGCGTCATCAGCAGGGGAGGACTCTGAGAGTGAGGGAGAGGAGTTGGCAAGGCCTCCTTCTCCAGGACTGTCTTCTCTGGCAATGCCTCCAGAGGACACCGAAGGGCAGGAGATAGGCCCAGAGCCAAGCTCGTCCCCGCAGCCACAGGAGGACATTGACGAGGAGAGTGAGTTTTGGTTGGACCCTCGCCAGCGTCGGAGAGACAGGAGAGCCCAGCAGAGGAAAAGGCGTGGTCGTGATTAGCTGGTGGACCACGCCTCCTCCCAGACTATATAAGAGAGGGATTGTAGTCATATCTTTGTGACGAACAAAACAAAGATTCGTGGATCCCGGTTTTGAATCGGCCCTGCGTCTCAGCTTGTGTGTATGTGACGGACCTTTTAATAAAGACGTTGGCAAGCAGCTGCGGATTGCTGCCGACCATTGTTATCATCTTACTTGGTTGCCTGCCAGTTCATTAGCCTCTGGTTGTCTGAGGGGAGGTTATTTCTGGGCATGGGGCCAGAACATCAACTGTCCTTTGGAAGGACAGATACTGACGCTGAAGTTTAAACATTTTGGTCACTGAATGAGAAGGGTGGACTCATTGGAAAAGACCTTGATGTTGGGAAAGATTGAAGGCAAAAGGAGGATGAGATGGTTAGGAGTGTCATTGAAGCAATGGACATGAGTTTGGGCAAACTCTGGGAGACACTGCACACTGTGGGGCTTGGCATGTTTTGGGGCCCAGCATGCTATGATCCATGGGGTTGTGAAGGGTCAGACATGACTTAGTGACTGAACAAAAGGGGAGCTCAGGCACAAGGTCCTCCTAGCTCTCTTCCTTGGGAGCTTGACTCCTCCCCAAAGATATTGCTCCATCCAGAGAAATTATTTGGCAGTGAGCAAAGAGCAAAGACCTTGAGATCAAACACACCTTGCTGCCTAGAAAAAAGGAGGGTAGGGTGTAAATCTTCCTCTTTGACTTCAGAACTGAGAGTTCCCTACAAGATTGGCTTGACCTGTCAAAATCTCAGGGATCAGGATGTGAGGAGAGGTACCAGATCCCCAGTTCACTCACTGGAGAGGAGTTTTATAGTATTATATTTTTAACCGACTGCATATGGTCTGAAATGCAACCTGTCTGCTCTGTTCTGTTGACCTTAAATAACATTGTTGATCTAGATCAAGGGTGTCAAACTCAAGACCTGGGGGCTGGATCCAGCCCACGGGGTGGTTAGATCTGGCCTGAGGGGCCGCCCTGGAAACAGCGAAGGACAGGCCTGCTGTGCTTCTCTCAGCAAAAATGGAGCTTGGGAGGACTGCATGACCCAACACAAGTGACGTTGAGCTGGTCACATCCACCCTGGCCACACCTATTCTGGCCCTCTGAAATGAAACACAGCCCTGATGCATCCCTCAGTGAAATCAAGTTTGACACCCCTGATCTAGATCATCCATTCTTCTTTGAAAGGAGAGTTCTTGAATCATTGCATGAAATTTAATACAAAATTGGACATACATTCACTCATTGCCATTATAAATCCTACTTATGATTGAATTTGTATCGTATCTTCTCAAAGGAGTCAGTCTAGAACAGGGGTGAAATGCTACTGGTTCAGGATGGTTCGGGCAAACCAATATTTCCAACAATCAGCTGGATGACGATCAGCTGTGACATGTGATTTATATTAGCTAGAATTGTCAGATTTCCTGCTTTCTAGCTAATCTAAATCATGTGGCATCGTGAATTCCCCCCACACACTGTTCTACTTACCCTTGAAGACTCGGAAGGCTTCAAAATGTCCCTTTTTTAGCACTGCACAGGCACACCTCAGGCAGCAAACTCACAGAACCGGTAGCAGACTTCAAACGATTTCACCCCTGGTCTAGAAGTGCACCTGTTTGTTTCCTCCTTCATCTTGTCTCCTTTGCCATACAAAATAGGTGATGCCGAGCTTTGTACATTGCACCCACTCATAATGGGTTATAAAACGCTTATTATATTTTGGCTTGCCATGCTTTATAAATTCTGCCAACTGTAATGTATTAAGTGAACCACACTTAAGGAAACAATGGTTTGGTGTAATGTGGAAAGCAAGTCAGATCGTACACGCACAGATTTGAATCTCTCCTAGCCCTCTTAAGTACCACATAACATTATTTTGTTCCTGTAAAGACCCGCAGAAGATTTGGGCTACAGAGATAGTGACTATTGGGGAAAAAAATGGGCCAGATTCAAAACAAGTGTTTTAGAACACTAGAACTGCATTTGTGGAAAGTGCCCTGAGAGTTGTGCATAAAGGAAACACAACATTCTCCCACTGCTTTTTTATTTTTTGTTTTTGGAAGCATTTCAGTCACCCTATAAAGTGTGATCTCTTCCTAGCTAGAATCTCTAGAATAAAAAGGTGCATTTAACCTGTATATTCTGAAATATGCCCTGCCACAAACGCCCCAAAAATCTAAACTTAGTCATACATATCACAAGTGCAGCTTTCTCACGTTATTTCAGTATCTGGAAAGTTTCACCTCAGGGGCTCAATCAATATTTATTCATGCATAGCGAACTAGAACCTGTGATTATTACTCATACGATCTCTTGCTTTACAAGCTTCAAGTCAGAAGTATAAAACCACATCTGCTCCTGCTTATTCCCCATATTTTATTCAATGTTTTAACAGCTTTGCTGTAAATATCTCATCCATTACGATTCAGTTGTGACTGTATCAACTTCACATCTCCTGCTTTATTGCTGTCATTACAGTTAAACAACCACTGTTAATTTTTTTTTAACTAACAAGTTTATTGTTCTCGCCAGTCAGCCATCACTGCTTGTTGAGTCCACACACACTGTTGCTGGTTATAAATTAAATCTGGCCTGACTGAAACACAGTCTTTGTTAGGAAGAAGCAGTGCTCCCCCCCCCCCCCCAATAAGTGATATGTTTCTACAATGATTCACACTAAACAGGGATTATAGCTGCATGCTGACATTCAAAAGACCAGAAGGATCATGGCCAAGTCAACTTGCCTTCTGTTCCCATAAGCTACTATCCTGGGATACATGATAGCTGTATGAGTGGAGAAGCTCTGGCCCTCTAAATACTGCTCAATAACACTCCCAGCAGATCCACATTTATTTATTTTTATTTATTTATTTATTCAGTTTGTCAAACATGTATGAGAAAACAGGTATAAGTATAAACATAGACATGAATGCAGGAAATGAGTACAAATAAATGGGGACAATAGGACAGGGGTGGTAGGCACAAAGGTGCGCTTATGTACGCCACCTTTACAGACTTCTTAGGAATGGGGTGAGCTCTATGGTAGACCGTTTAAGGTTAAAATTTGTGGGGGTTGAGGATGTAACAACAGAGTCAGGTAGTGCATGACCAGTCTGTTGCTGAAGTTGTATTTTCTGCAATCGAGTTTGGAGTGGTTTACCTTGAGCTTGTATCAATTGGTCGTATCAATTGTATCAATGAGCCAGGTGGAGCAGTGGACTAAAGTGCTGTTAAATAGCACTTAGCTGCCAGCTGCCTGCAATTACTGCAAGTTCGAATCTCACCAGGCTCAAAGTTGACTCAGACTTCCATTCTTCCAAGGTAGGTAAAATGAAGACCCGGATTGTGGGGGCAATAAGCTGACTTTGTATATATAAAAAAAAGAACACCGCTTGGGGGGAGGGCAAAAGCCCTACTAAACAGGTATATACAAAAGTATGAAGGCTATTGCTTAACGCATTGTAAGCCACCCTGAGACTCCGGAGAAGGGCGGCATATAAATTGAACCAATAAACAATAATAATAATAATTGTTTACCAGTGTATTATTGCGGGTTGAAGCTGAAGTAGTCATTAACAGATAGGACATTGTAGCAGACAATTTTGTGTACTACGCTTAGGTCAGTTACTACTTAGGTAGTTCTAAGTTGTCCAAACCCAAAATTTTGAGCCTGGTGGCATAAGGTATTCTATTGTGAGCATGTATGCCATGATGGCAAAGAAGAATGGGAGGTGTAGTTCAGCAATATCAGGAGAGCCATAACTTCCCCAATCCTGCTTCATTTTTAGATAGGGTCTACTAGAACTGCGATCTTCAAAGGCATGCTTCACTTCAATGAAGTTTCAAGCAAGGTATCTCTGGAAGTTGTTTATCAAAGCAACACAGAAAATCCCTTGCTTCACACAGACCCTCCTTGGCATCTTTTGAACTTGCATAGTCCCTGCACAGAACACTTTTCTGGTTTTCTGGGTGCTGCAGAAAAATAAAAGAAGGTGGTGTCCTCCAGCACTTGCAACATCTAAAGCAATGTATGTTCCCAGGAAAAGAAGTTGCATCGAAACCTTGTTCAGCTTTTGCAAATGGCACAGGAAGGACAATAGAGAGCTTTGGGGGCACACAATATTCAGTATTTCAACCAAAATAACATGTCAAACACAAAGTTCTTAATCAAAGTGAGTTTAACTTGCCAAGTCTAAGGTCTACCTGTCTAGGTCTCCAGTTTTGATAGGTAGCAATCCCATGCTTGTAAATATCTGAGCAGGCCTTAGACAATTATTCTGTTCAATTTGTTGACATCAAGTGAGAATTGGAGTCAATGTAATCCAAGTAACAGTCTCGCTCTACATCCATCCATCCATCCAGTTAAATTTCTTAGCCCCTCTCACTTATGTGACTTTGGGCAGCTTACAATTTTAAAACTATAAATTTGTTAAAGTTTGTCAGAGAATGTACTTAGACTAGAATAGACATGGCAACAGGTCAGCTAATGGAGGCTGTTTGGATAGATATGGTAACAGGTCAGCCAATGGGGACTGCTTGGAAACTGAAACATAATATTTGTTTGTATGAGGCCATAAGAGTAAGTTTGGAGTCTGTGCGTGGCTTAGATTTGCTGAACTGTATATAAGAATTAGTTTGGCCTCTGTAATTGGAGCCTCTATACAATATTAGCCTCTGTATCACTTTACTCTGTAATGACTTGCTTCTATGAATATTGCTTCTGGGTTCCTGATATTGTATGCTGATTTCTGATGTATGGTATTATACATAAAGAAATTTTCTTATGTAGATGAATCCTGCAGAATTATTTGTGTGTCTGATTTTGGGTGCTGCAACAAACTCCGACAAAGTTAAATAAAAAAAAACAATTAAAACATCAAAAATTTTTTACCAGAGCTGAGATAGTTAACCAATTAGCAAGAAAGGGAAGAAATTGGGCCCTAAGCACATTTGAAATCCCAGATCCAGGTAATTATGAAACAATTCTGTATTCTAAATTCCAGATTCAAACCATTGAAGTTCTATGTTTCATGACTCATATAGATTAGATTAGATTAGATTTAGATTTATTGGATTTATATACTGCCCTACTCCCGAAGGACTCAGGGCAGTGTACAGCCAACAATAAAAATACATACGTACAAAATTTAAAAACTAACTAAAAACAGATTAAATGAATTTGGCCCGGACAGAATTAAAACACCCCAATATAATTTAAAATTTTTTAAAATTTGACACTAAAAATGGGGAGTGGTTAGGCCAGGCCCGCCTGGCGAAATAGAAAAGTCTTAAGAGCGCGGCGGAAGGTGGGCAGATCCGGGATCCTCCGTATCTCTGGGGGGAGCTCATTCCAGATAGTAGGTGCCCCCACAGAGAAAGCTCTCCCCCTGGGGGCTGCCAGCCGACATTGTTTGGCTGACGGCACCCGGAGGAGCCCCTCTCTATGAGAGCGTACTGGCCGGTGGGAGGCTATTGGTGGTAGTAGGCGGTCCTGCAAGTACCCAGGTCCTAAGCCATGGAGCGCTTTAAAGGTAGTAACCAGGACCTTGAAGCGCACCCGGAAGACCACCGGGAGCCAGTGCAGCTCGCGCAGGAGAGGTGTCACATGGGAACGCCATGTCGCTCCCATCTCCACCCGCACGGCCGCACTCTGCGCCAGTTGGAGCCTCCGGGTGCTCCTCAAGGGGAGCCCCATGTAGAGAGCATTACAGTAGTCTAGACGGGAAGTGACAAGGGCATGAGTGACCGTGAGCAAGGAGTCCCGATCCAGAAAAGGATGTAACTGGCGGATCAGGCGAACCTGATAGAAAATTGATATAAAGTCAATTTGTCATCAACCATGACTAATTTTGTTATTTAGTCATCTGTGTATGAATGAAATGTCTGCATCTGATGAAGTTTATTTTAAAATAGGTGATTTAAAGAAAGTGTGTCACAAAAATAGGCTTGAATTATGAAACAGTTGTGTGAATTCAGGTTTCTGAATGTGATAATTGGTATATCCTGAAAGTCAAGCATGCATAAAACTACATTAAATGCTTAACAAATCACTCAACATTGAGCGTGGAGTAAGATACGGATGTGTGATATTCTCTTGATTGCTTAATGTAATTTATATAAATGTATAAGGGATGTTTGTGATTGAGAGCATGAATATGTATATATTCCTATATGCAGATGAACCATTTTGTTGGTCAAGAATACTTATTATTTCAAGCAAGTGGTAAGTAGATAGGTAGATAGGTTGATAGACAGTGGTACAATTGATATATGGATATGAGAAATAAGGAATTTCATTATTTGCATTAATGGGAATACAAAAGTCTAGTGCCGTGATGGCAAGCCTATGGCACACTTGCTGGAAGTGGCACACGGAGCCATCTCTCCAGGCATATGAGACATTGTCCGTTGCTCTTCTAGGTTCCGGTGCGCTGGCCACTTGGTCTTCACACATGCGAGAGCACAGGAAACCGGAAGAGCAGCCGCCCAGTGCATATGCGTGCGCTGGGAAGATGAGCTTCTGGTTTCCAGTGCATGCATGTGCACCAGCCAGCTGGTCTTCATGCATGCATGCTTGCCAAAAACTGGAAGACCAGGTGGCCAGTGTGCTTATGCACCCCAGAAACTGGAAAATCAACTTCCTGGTACGTGCATGGCTGCTCTTCCGGCTGCTCTTCCAGTTTCCAGCACGTGCACATTCCATTTTGGAACTCGGTCCTGAAAAGATTCACCAACACTGGTCTAGTGAATAGTGCTGACACCAACTAATTTAGATATGTTTATTGTCTTTTTCTTATCTTATGCATTTAATTTTTGACTTATGGTTTCTTAATCCATGCATGATGTCATCTAAGATTATTGAGCCAATAGTCCATTCAAGAGAAGTATATTCAGTGACCAGAACTACTATAGTTGCACAGAAGGTGAGATATATTTTGTCAGTAGAAGTATCTTTAAGAGACTCAAATATCCCCCTCACATACAAGCAAAAGTGATTTACTTATTTCTGCTGCAAGACAATTGTTTTAAAACTTTTATCTAAAAGAACGTAAATGAAAAAGAGTAAATAAAAGAGAAAGATATCAGGAACTACATGTAAGAGAACAAAAGATAAGGTACAGATAGTTATCCTTATTGAACTTAAAATTGAACGCAATACTAATCATCAGAACAAATCCAGAAGTAAACAATATATACATCAGCATTGAAAATGAAAGATCAAGTGAGATATATCATACTGTGGAAAGGAAAATCCAAATTTGAGATATGGCAGAAAACTGTATATAACATTATAATCCAGGAATGGATGTTAATTACAATTAAATTCTGAAATAGATTTATTCTTAATCTAGGAAGTTAATCTTAGCATTGAAGCATAGTGCCATAATTTAATTAACCATTTTTCCAAAGAAGGAACCAAAGATCTTTTCAAATAAAAGGCATATAACATCCTTACAGCTATTAGTATAGAGTGTTCAGTACAAGTTCAGTAAATTCTGAAAGAATATATGGTTTGATGAAATTTAATAGAAATACCTTAGGTTGAAATTGAATTACAACCTTCAAAATTTGTTCCATTCTACTATGAATCATTTTCCAGTATTTTGGGGCTGTATAACATTCTCACCACATATGGGAAAACAGGATTCAGCCTGTTCTTTACATTTTCGACATTTTTAGAGGAAAAAAAATATTCATGTTGGCACTCAATGCTAAGATAATATATCAAGAATAAAAGCCCTTGTATCTATTCTTTCCAAGTATAATATCTGAAGTAAATTTAATATTTTTCTTCCACTGAAATTCTCACTGTTAGTATCTATAAGTACATTTAAATTCTTCATCCATTTAATCATCCAGTCTTGAACTTGTTCAGATTATGAATCTAACTTCAACAGTAGTTCGTAAATTATACCTATCAGTCATTCAGTGTTACGTATTATAAGATTTCCAATTTTAGTCAAATCTTTCAATGTTCCTCCTTGTTTCTATAGTTCTTTTGTTGCAGTTCTACTTATTGGAAGATAATGAAACCAATCAAATCAAGTAGAACATTGTATGGTAAAAGACTTTATGAGGATTCTTTGTTTTTCAAGGACTGAATATAACAATGCTTTATCATGGCACACACTTTACCCAACAGTAGGCTGTCGCTGTAGGTTAACTCTACTCTACTAGGCCTATAAGTTGATGTTGCCATATAAATTTTCAATTCATGAAAGTAGAGATTTAATAATGAAGCAAGGAAACAAAACCAGGATGCAATTTTTTCCTACTCTGTATATAACCCAAACAACAAGTAAGTTACTTAGTATAGCATGGTCCCTTAGAACATGGTCCCTATTCTGTTTGTATTAGCCCAGATATATCTATGTAGCCCCTCTGAGGGATTTCTCCCTTCTATTGGGGTTGTAGAATTATATGGAAAAAATAATCTATTCTGAAATCCACATTAAGCGGCTGGCAAGATAATAAGAGTCTAAAATTTGGGGGCATTGGCCCCCTCATTCTCTTAGCAGATTTGGCAGATTCTTGAAAGTAACTCTTGTTCTTTTGCTAGACCGTATGTAATTTGTTACTTGTCTGTGCCAGTCATTTAGTACTTTATTCTCAATAAAGACTGGAATCGTTTCAAAACAAAAATGAAGCTTTGGTAGGATATTCATTTTAGTGGTTGCAATTCTTCCTAGCCAAGAGAATTTGAAGTTTTTCCATCTGGAAATATCTGCTATGATGTTTTTCCAAACTGTGAAATGATTATTCATAAATACATTTTAATTGTTTCTTGTCTGAAGGTTTGTAAATATTTAACCTTCTTAAGACCAATGTTGAGGACTGTTGTTCGATATTTATTCTCCTTTTCTTCTTCTGTCAAGTTCCATGTCAACATTTTGGTTTTCAGGAGATCCAATTATTTTTGGGATCACTAATGATAATTATATTGTGCACCTTATACTTAAACTGTTTTATTATATTCTTAACAAACATGACTTAGCTAATAATCTGTAAAAAAAAGTGAGCGTGTAAGAAAAATGTTACGGTGCTCAAAGTCATACAAGCATTTGAAGTTCTAGACTGGATCCAAACTATCCCTTATCAAATAAGAAAGAATGGAAACTACAAGTTAGAAAGACTATTGAAAGAATCCAGAGAACAGCAAAAGATGAAAAGGAGCTTACACATGGTACGTATAAAAGAATAACAAAGTTGGAAGGAATCTTGTAAGTTTTCTAGTCCGACCCCTTGCTCAGGAAATCCTATACCATTTCAGACAAATTACTGTCCAACTATTCTTAAAAACCTCCAGTGATGGAGCACCCACAACTTCTGGAAGCAAATAATTCCAATGATTAATTGTTCTGTCAGGAAAGTTCTCCTTAGTTCTAGTTTGCTTCTCTCATTGATTAGTTTCCATTCATTGCTTCTTGTTCTGCTTCAGGTGCTTCAGAGAGAAAGTTGACCCCCTCTTCTTTGTGGCAGCTCCTTAGATATTGAAACAGTGCTATCATATCACTCAAAGTCTTTCTTTTCATTAAACTAGACATAGCCAATTCCTGCAACAGTTCTTCATTTCAGCCTCCAGTCCAATATTTTGAGACTGGTGATGACTGTGAGGAAAAAAATCACAGCTATCTTCAAGTGGAAGGTGGCATAGACATGTTCCAGCTGACAAGACAAAAAATAATTGAAAGAAAGAGCTGTTCAACAATGGAAGACTCTTCCTTGGGAAGTGGTGGGTTCTTCTTTGAAGGTATTAAGAAGAGGATTGATGGCCACCTATCAGATATGCTACAGTGTTGGATTCCTACATTGGCCAGGATATTGAACAAGAAGACCTCCAACTTCCAGTCAACTCTTCTAAGAAAACAGTAGAATGGATTATTCCTGTATTTGGACCTGGTGGGTGATGTATTCCAGAAAGTGGCCACAAAACACAACAAAACAGTTTGTGTGTTGGAATTGAGAGGAAATGGGTAAGTGGCTAATAAAATATTAAATTTATCCTCTTTAACATGCAGAAATCAAGTGATTTTACAATATGAGTAAGCTTGTCTTATTTTTAGATATATGCAGTCATTAGATCTAATTTTTTAAAATGTACAATTCCTAAAGGAGTTTATACCTTGCCTGTGATTTGAAAGCTGCCTCTTGAGATATCGTTGATGCCTAGTGATCATTTGAATTCCTTGCACTCCTTAAATTTGATTGCTGTGTGTTAGAAGTAATTTTAAACGAAGTGAATAAAATTCTCAAGTAATATGTGCCAGCATATGATGAATTCCCAGGCAATATGATTCAAATCTTGTAGGGATTTATTTTCCTTCTTTTAAGATTCATAAATGGGAATGGACACATCCTGTTGTAATAGCATATTGCTGTCTTTTTAGGATGGGGAAAGGGAATAAGCAGGTTAATGACTGAGAAACTAAAATCCCCAGTAGAAATATACTATATAAAAAGGCAAAGAGTTCAAATTACTGGTGTACCTCTCTAGTATGCAGTCAATAGGCATAGCTCATGAATACATTGTATTTTTCTTCTTATTTTTCATAATGATATTTGATAATCTTAAAAGTAACCCAGTTTTGTGTTATCATTTGTCCCAGGGGTGGGTTCTACTTACCTTTACTATCGGTTCTCAATGGGGTCGCACACATTTGCTTACTTCGTTCATGCACGCCCTTGCTTCTGCACATGCACAGATCGCTTCTGATGATGTCAGGGTCAGTGGGCAGAGCCTCCCGCCAGTTTTACTACCGGTTCTATAGAACCGGTCTGAACCGGGGACAACCCACCACTGGTTTGTCCTTTCTGGAAGGATTGGATACATATGAATAGAATAAAATAACAGAGTTGGAAGGGACCTTGGAGATCTTCTAGTCCAACTCCCTGCTTAGGCAGCAAACCCTACACCACTTCAGACAAATGATTATCCAATCTCTTCTTAAAAACTTCCAGTGTTGGAGCATTCACAACTTCTGGAATTCCACTGATCAATTGTTCTCGCTGTAAGGAAAACTGTATGGAATGAACACTGATAATTCTGTAATTATTATTATTTTTTACCTTGAGCTCTTCTATTCAACAGTGATGCTTTGTTTTGTTTCATTTTGTCTTGATCACATCATAAACTGTGCTCCTTTCAACGTTTAGTCAAATAGGACTCGCTCCAGAATATTTGTGTACTAGTTCTGCTTTTAAACTTGCATGAGAACTTCAGGAGATACTTCTGGTATATTGGATACCACTGGATATTGTGTTTTGGGAATTGGGAACTTAGCTGTTATTTCTCCATCCTTAGCATCAGTCTGTCAATTTGCCATATCAACAATCGAATAATGCTTTCACCACATATTTGAGATGTGGTGATCAGCATGTTTAGAGAGGTGGCTGATCAGCATGTTACCCCACCCTTACCTTCTTTTTCCATCCCACGATTTTTGATACAAGTTCACCAGTTAGAAGAATTTTGTAATATTCAAAATTTCAAATCTTTCATACAATTCTTTGATATTTTGGATATCTTAATCATATTTTGATATTTCTTAATCAAAGCATTGCCCAACTATGAATTCCCCCTGCTATTTTTACTCTAATTCCATAGTGTCCAGATATAGAATAGAATAGAACAGAATTTTTTATTGGCCAAGTATGATTGGACACACAAGGAATTTGTCTTGGTGCATATGCTCTCAGTGTACATAAAAGAAAAGATACGTTCATCAAAAATCATAAGGTACAATGCTTAATGATAATCATAGGGTACAAATTAGCAATCAGGAAACAGTATCAATATAAATTGTAAGGATACAAGCAACAAAATTACAGTCTTACAGTCATAAGTGGAAGGAGATGGATGGTGGGAACCAGTGGTGGGTTTCAAAAAATTTTACTACCGGTTCTGTGGGTGTGGCTTGGTGGGCATGGCAGGGGAAGGATACTGTAAAATCTCCATTCCCACCCCACTCCAGGGGAAGGATACTGTAAAGTCTCCATTCCCTCCCCAATCCAGGGGAAAGTTACTGCAAAATCCCCATTTCCTCCCGATCAGAATAGATGGGGACGGGGTCAGTTGGAATTTTTACTACCAGTTCTCTGAACTACTCAAAATTTCCGCTACCGGTTCTCCAGAACTAGTCAGAACCTGCTGAAACCCACCTCTGCTGAGAATGATGAGAAGATTAATAGTAGTGCAGACTTAGTAAATAGTTTGACAGTGTTGAGGGAATTATTTGTTTAGCAGAGTGATAGCATTCGAGAAAAAAACTGTTCTTGTGTCTAGTTGTTCTGGTGCAGTGTTCTATAGCATCATTTTGAGAGTACAAGTTGAAACAATTTATGTCCAGGGTGTGAGGGGTCTGTAAATATTTTCACAGCCCTCTTTTTGACTTGTACAGTATACAGGTCCTCAATAGAAGGCAGGTTGGTAGCATTTGTTTTTTCTGCAGTTCTAATTATTCTCTATATATTCATAAATACATATGCTTACATACATACATATATAATATACATATACATATACATATACATATACATATACATATACATATAGGAAAAACATATATATATGGAATATATATTTTCCCATGTAAGCAGACAACAGTTAGTACACTTCCAGGCCAAGGATAATTCTGTGATATATATATTAGTTTGACTGAATTCTTTCTAATTCATACCTTAAGTTCAGCTGGTCATGTTTCTTCCCCATAGGACAGCCAGCTCAAAATAGTTTAATGCTCACACTGCATTAAATTTTACATTGCATGTCAAACTAAGCCAAGTAGTTTTGCCACTAAGCCAGAGAAAATGGAGTTTTAGAAGTCCACTTAGTTATAATTTCAGAAATTGTGATAATACATCGAAAGGATTTCATTTAATAACCATTTTAAGAATAATCCAGACAGTTCTCCCTATAAAGGTTAACAAGGGATAATTGCTTTCTCAGGAAACCATGAGAATGACATGGTTTGCTACTTTGTTTTTACTAAAAGTTTTATGATGCTCACTTTTCACTACTTATAAATGAAACAAATGGGGTTAGATGGCAAAGATTATGAAAGAAATTAGTTATAATGAGTCTAGTAACTAAAAACATTAGTATGAAAAATTGAGTTGACCTTACTTTTATAATTATTCATTTTCTTAATTTTTTTATACAGGAATAATTGGAACAAAATTAAATGATATCAAATACAAATCTCACATATAATCATATGCTTGCTGTAGATTAATAACTTCTTCCAACAAACTTGGCAAACTAATAAGTTTTCCATGTGGGATCTAGGAGAACATCTATCTAAAGTTTTTGCATCAGTCTGAAAGCTCCCATTCTAAAACATTGATAATTTCATCACTCCTGCAAAATGCTGTTTATTTTTGGCTAAATTGTTTGAAATTGCAGTATGACTTGTTTTCTTCTCCACCTTTTCCAAAATTTTAGTTCCATAGAATGTGGTCCATATTTTCTTGTAGCTGGTGCTTTTGCTCCATTGTATCTTCTGTGTTGTGGCCCACCAGCAGCCTGCGCGGATTGTGGCTGATCCCAATGACGAGGAGGTTGGTGTGGTGTCGCACCAGCAGCCTGCGCAGCCGGTGCTCACGTTGGACAGCGAGACGGTCGAAGAGGATATGATGCCAGAGGCAGAGACTCAGCCAGGGCCTTCAGAACCTCCAGAGGCTCCTTCCAATGGAGAGAGTGAAGTGGAGGAGCTTCTTCTCAATGCTCGGGCATGCAGGGCTGCCAAAAGGCAGGAATGACTACTCAGGAGGAGGAGGAGGTCTACTCAAGAGTAGGGCTTGAGGATAATTGGCCACTCCCTTAGCCTATTTAAGTCAAATGCAGCTAGTGCTTTCTTGCTAGAAACAACGTCTCATTACTACAAAGCATCTTGGAGAGCAAGCGACTTCTCATATCTGGTTTTCTGAGCTGGTTGCCAACCTTTGTTGGACTTTGTTCTTAATAACTTTGATAAGAACCCTTTGCACGGGAAGCCTGCATTCTTGAAAGGATGGAGTTTGGAATTAAACAGTGGTTGCGAAGCTTGGTGTGTGTCACATCCTCTGGGAATCCGAAGCTGGGGCAGAACATTCTGGCTCCTGGACTTCAAGTTTAAAAAAAAAAAAAAAAAATATCTTGAAAGGTGTCTTTTCAAGACATCCTCACTGAAAAAACTGGGATTATTTTTGCCCATTACTATTAATCTTCTCATTGTCTCTATCACCCATCTCCTCCCATTTATGACTGTATAAGTGTAACCTTGTTGCTGATATTCTTAAGATTTATATTGACTGTTTCCCTATGACTATCATTAAGTGTTGTATCTTATGATTCTTGACAAATGTATCTTTTCTTTTATGGACACCGAGAGTGTATGCACCAAGACAAATTCCTTCTGTGTCCAATCACACTTGGCCAATAAAGAATTCTATTCTATTCTATTCTATTCTATTCTATTCTATTCTATTCTATTCTATTCTATTCTATTCTATTCTATTCTATTCTATTCTATTCTGAAACATGAGTCCAAGATAAACACTGGGGGATGAGGGAGGGTGCAAGTAATTTATTTAGTTCCTTTTTGCAAAGTATATGGATGACCATTTTGTTCTTACTATAGGATCTGCAAATAGTAGTTTTTGTCTCTTGTCCTCACTGTTTTGAGTGCATCCTGGGCCTCCAGAGATATTTTTTGGGGGTGGGGGAGGAGAGAAAATTTTGAAATAATAACAACAGCAACAATTATTTGCTAAGATTGTTAATTCTGCAATTTTAAGCATCCTAATTTCCCACAAGATGTGCCCTATGTATGGTATGGTATACTATAGTATATGGTATACTTTTAAAAAGTCATTTGTTTGTTGTATTTTTTCTAATATAAGACAACGATAATACTGTTAAATTTATTAAATTTAAATAAAAGAGGACTGATTCTTCCCAAGACAAACTTTATGGTTTCCATATTTAAAAGTTCTTTTCCAATTTTTCTTCCAAAATCTGGATTCCTCTCCCCCCCCCCCACCCCTTGGTTACATTAGATCAGCTTGGATATTCAGAACTCACATGTTATTCGCATGGCATGGGGAAAGGGGCACTGAACATATTAGCTCACAGAATATCATCTAAGGCAGGGGTCTCCAACTTTGGCAACTTTCAGACTTGTGGACTTGAACTCCCAGAATTCCTCAGCCAGCTTTGCTTCAACTTCTGGGAGTTGAAGTCCACAAGTCTGAAAGGTTGGAGACCCCTGATCTAAGGTGAGCTGCTTCCATTACTTTCTTCTCACTAGCTATCTTACACTTTGGCTTGTGGGTTCACTCATCCGTAGAGATGATCCTGCTTCGCTTATATAACCTAAAAATTTGGATAATCAATTTTTTTAACAAAAAATCATTAAGATATGTACACAAATAGAAGTGACTTCCAACCAATGGCAGTTGCTTTATAGGTTGTGGACGTCAGGGACATTGATGAGGAGAAACCATTCTCCCTGTCTTCTCAACAACTGTGTAGAGGATTTTGTTACCTAAATGAAGTTATTGGAAATGGCTATCTGCTCCCCCTCAGGTTCACATGAACAGTGACATCCACTGAATTAAAAGCCCCTAAAGCAAGGTGCTTAAGAGAGGTGGCTTTTCACCACAGCTCAATATTTGGTTATTTATGGGACCATCTTCCTCCTGTTAGTTCTGCTTGACCATTTGTTTATTAATGAGTATGCCGCCTTGAGCACAAGGTGACTCTAGGTGCCTTAAAAACTTGATTTAAAGCAGGTAAAAGAAACTGAAAATGAACAAGTGAAGGAAAATGTCACCAGTAAAATGCATGATACCCCATTGAGAGAAGAATATATAGACAAACATATTCCCAACTAATCACCACCAGAAAGTCGGATTGCTTAATCCCAGGATCTATGGAAAAGCCTGGATTTGTAGTTATATGAATCCAACAGAGTTTGGGCTACACAACTGCAACTATTGAGAAAATGTTTCTTCCAGGTCTCACAAGATGCTGTACTTTATAGTTGGCACCTGAAAGAGTTTCCAGATCTTTCAGGTGCCAGTCATAAAGCAGTAGCATCTTGTGAGACCTAAGAGAGAGATCTTTTCAGTAGCTACACCTGCCATCCAGGAATGCATTCACTCTGTGATCTACATAGTACAAACTGTTGAATTCTCATAGAGCCACAAATCCAGAGCTTTCCCATAGACTCTGGGGCAGAGTAATCATTGATTCCCTGTTGCTGGTTAATTGGGAATATGTTTGTTTATATAATATTTGTCAGTGGGGCATTATGTATTTTTCTGGTGACTTTTTTATCTACTTGTTCATTTTCACTTTCTTTTTACCTATTTTAAACATGTTCTTTAAGACACCAAGAGTTATTTTGCGATCAAGATGGCATACTTGTAAGTAAGTAAGTGAGTGAATGAGTGAGTAAGTAAGTAAGTAAGTAAGTAAGTAAATGTATTGCAACACAGAAAAGCAAAACAGAAAAGAGAGCTCTTGAGTACAAGTCTACCGAGAAACTAGAAGTCTGAAGCTACGTCTCCTAATCCCTGACATGGTCAGCTAAGTGGCATGTTCAAAGAAGCATTTGTCTTCAAATATGTTGACTCAATCCTGCCGAGGAGATTTAGATATAAGCTCTGGGCAGTCCGTAACAAATTAAGACATCAGCAGAAAGTGAAACATTTGTCCTCTTGTCACAGGAACAGTTTTACAAGAAATAGATTTTCAGCTTACACTGACCCCTTTTGGCAGATGCAAGACTGCATTTGGATTGCAGTGTGTTTGGGAAGGGATCGGAGGCACCAAAGCTGAATGCAAAAAGCTCAAGGAAAGACAAATGAATCGATGTCTCAGGAGCTGCCTATGGCTCTGATCTCACCATGTTCCACGTAGACCCTTAATATTTCCAATTTAATAAGGCCATCAAGCGATGGGTAAACAGATAGTCACTGACCATATTCTGTTCCGTTTGATGCCATACCTAACCATACATTTTTTTTTTAAATGAGGAAAGGGGAATTAATAATGCTCCCTGCCCAATTACTGATTCTGTAGAAACACAAATAACTCAGTGAAATAAAGCCGCTGTTGTTCTCGGATTTCATCTAAACAGACTAAATATTTGGTGGCTGTTCCTCTCGAATAAAGCACATCTCTGTTTTTGCTTTGTTTCTTTTTACAATCCCCTCAGGTTTTTTCACATTTTTTCTTTTTTCTTTTTGTCAAGGTAAATTCAGTAATTTATCATTGAATCAAAAACAGGAAACTGTTCCTTCAAATAATACCAGACTTCCACTAATGTAGAAGCTGTCTAGCAAAGAAAGCAGTTTCTTATTCAGGTGTAGAACCAGATCTGAGTATTTCGTTCCACCGCTGGCAGCCATTTTATCTGTGGAATCTCTTGTCCATCTCATGCATAGATAAAACTTCATTCTGATACTTTCGAACAAGTAAGTAGAAATAGTGATTTTTAAAAAAAAAAAAAAAAAGAATACTTATACAATTAATAGAGGCTTAATTGCCAGGAGGAGAAGGCAAGATTCCTTTTGGAAGAATGAAGAGAAGTGCCTCTCTCTTCTTTAGGATATGATGGCCCCATCATGCTTCTATCATTTATCTCAAATGCTATCGTTTTCAATATACCAAACATACGGATACGAAGTGTTTAAAAGTGGTTCTAGAACAGAGTCAAAACAGCAATGTCATCTTTCAGTCTCGCTGATGCTCTGATAGGAAATGTTGTACTTATTTTGAAAACCAGGAATGAGAATACTTGTGCAAATGAATTTTCTGGATCTGATTCTAAAAATAAGCATTTTATAGATGTGAGTGGAAGGTATAATGGGTTACATTGGGCTACTTACATTATTGAATAAATCCTGGACAAACTGAAATGAGGATGGAGAAGTTAGAAAGGCTGTCATGGATACATGTGTAAAAAATGCTTGCGATGACATTAAGAGATATGTTATGGAGATGTTCTGTACATGTGCATATAAAAGATGAAGCTCTTTTGGTTGAGAATACATATGATTTTTAATGAATGTAAGACAGATTCCATAACACAACAAGGAAAATGGATATCGAAAACCAAAGTACTTGGGTTTGATGAGGTAAATGAAGTAAACGATTGTTAATTATCTGTCCATCCATTCATCCAAAGACACACATTGCCAGAAATGAGATCAAGTAGATGAATTTGCATACTTTGGCAGAATGTTTATGAAAACCGTGGAAATGGAGAAATAAAGATGTACAAATGCTAGTAATAAGTAGTGGGTAGTATGTGATATGCTGTGAAGAAAGAATGATTATTGAAAAAGCAATAATGGATATGAATAAGGCTGTGTTTCTGCTAATTGTAGAGGTGGGTATGTCAGATGAAATATAAAAGTAAG
The DNA here is from genome assembly GCA_030761175.1 of Masticophis lateralis. Taxonomy (NCBI): domain Eukaryota; kingdom Metazoa; phylum Chordata; class Lepidosauria; order Squamata; family Colubridae; genus Masticophis; species Masticophis lateralis. The sequence goes on along the minus strand of JAUDYJ010000003.1, from coordinate 194,576,490 downwards.
TTGAACGCACTGGGAATGGAAAAGGCTAATTAGTGAAATGGTTGAGTATCAAGCTAGAAACTAGGAGACCACGAGTTTTAGTCTTACCTAGGCACAAAGCCACCTGGTTGACCTTTAGCCAGTCACTCTTTCTCAGCCCTAGGAAATAGTCAATGGCAATCCACTTCTGAAATATTGCCAAAAAAACTTCAGGGACTAGCCCAGGCAATTGTGAGGAATCATTCTTGGTTAAAAATTCCAGACACACACGCACACAGAGAGAGAGAGAGAGAGAGAGAGTCAAGAATGAAGGAGGGTTAAATTAATTTGAATTAAATACAAAAAGGAGGGACTTGTTTTTTATGTGTTTCATTGTTAATGTTTTGTTTTTTAGAAAACGTGTGTGTGTGTGTAGTTTTAGTTGGAGGATTTTGTGAGGCAAATTGACAATCCTAACAATTAACTTGAGAAAATCATGAAAGTTTAAAAATTATAAAACAAAAATATTGTTATAGTTGGCATTTTCATTTTTTAAAAAAAATACATCAGCATAAGCATATGGACTGAGTGGTATTGAATTTACTTCTAAATAAACACAAGTAGAACTGTGGTTTTGCTATGTTTTGTACCTACTTTAGAGTCAGGCCCTCAAAATTGCTCACCTTTCATTGAAACTTTGTGTAAAAGGATATGAACAAGGTTTCTCTTTTTACAAAATGAGTTATTCCTTATGTTGACCTATAATGGAGTAATGGCACCAGCTCTAGGGGAAAAGAACTCCTATAATTTTAAATACGACTTGTGGCACAATCTTGGAACACTGTTGACATACAGCTACCATAAATTTGCCAGTGGCATATTGATAGGACCTTCATAATTCCTTAATTGTGCAGAAACCATTAAACAAGAAAGTTAAGGTGAAAAGGAAAACCCGGTAGATGCTAAAAGAGACTACAAGCATATCAAGTTGTCTAAATTAAAAAGGGTTATAAAGGTCACAAATATTCTTTCCTTTCTGACAGATGTATGAAGGAGGAGGACCAGGGAAGGGCCAGGGATCAATTCAATTCAATTCAATTCAGTTCAATTCAATTCAATTCAATTCAATTCAATTCAATTCAATTCAAGGAAACAAATAAAACAATACCTTCCTCTGTGCAGAAGCTAAAAAAAAATATCAATCAATCAGAATAGAGCTGGAAGGGACCTTGAAGGTCTTCTAATCCAATCCTCTGCTCAAACTGGAGACTCCATACCATTGCAGACAAGTGGCTGTCCAGTCTTTTCTTAAAATCTCCAGTGATGAAGCACCCACAATCTCCAGTGATGAAACACCCACAACTTCTGAAGGCAAGCTGTTCCACTGGTTAATTGTCTCGCTGTTAGGAAGTTTCTCCTTAACTCCAGGTTGCTTCTCTCCTTGATTAGTTTCCATCCATTGTTATTTGTTTCACCTTCTGGTGCTTTGGACCCCCTCCTCTTTGTGGCAGCCCCTCAAATACTGGAATACTGCTATCATGTCAGCCCTAATCCTTCTTTTCATTAGACTAGACATACCCAATTCCTCATGAGAAGGAAAACATCTTCAAAGGGGGGGGGGACCCTAGAAAGTCCAGTTGCCTCTTGAAAAATCATCTTTCTGACCACCATGACCTGGAGACTGAGAATCCAGACATAAATATCTTCTTGGATGAGAAGTGAAACAACTTCAAAGAAAAAAAAAACCAGAAAGTCCAGTTGCCTCTTGAAAAAAACACCTTTGAGAAGATCAGCTTAGATACCTCATCCCACAGTGATGGATGAGCTCACCTGGTGTCTCATGTAGATGTTAAAAAGGAGAAGTGAGAACACCAAACCCTGTGGTACCCCACATAGTAGGAGTCAAGAATGGAACCTCTTTTCTCCAATCATCACTGGCTGAAATCAACCCAAACGTGAGAGGTGAAATAGCAAAGCATCATGCCACCCATCCTAATCTTCTGAGCCAATCCAGATGAATACCATTGTCAATGGTATTGAAAGCCATGGAGAGGTTACGTTAGGCAAGGGTGGAGGCACAAGCTCCATCCTGCCCATGCCAGAGGTCATCCAAAAGGGAGGTCAATGCTGTTTGATCAAACCAGAAGGGAAACAAAATTCAAAGGACTGGCCTGAACAGAAGTCTGTATGTTGTTAACTCCACTTTATTTGAAAGATTGAGGAACATAGCTTTCACAGCTAATTCTGTCTCTCACTTATAGAAGCAGTAAAACTGAATCCTGCTCATAGCAGAGATGCTTAAAATGGCTCCCTGTACTGAGCATTAGAAGTAGAACTAGGATCTACATCCCAAGTCATAGAAGCCACACTGGGACAGAACAATGCAATGTACACGGTGAGACAAATTCCACCTTTTGGAAGGTGGAATATCACAACGTGAGTACAAAAGGCCAGAGCATACATCACAACACACATTTCTTTGTTTCGGTGTCATCATGGTTAAGATGCCTGATGTTAGGATCTTCAGATTAGCATTTCCAGATGTATGCCTAAGCAAGTCCTTTTCTTGTCTCTTACCTTTGTCGTCCCTTCTTTTGTCTAACAGTCAGGGTAGGTCTTCCTTTTTTCTGGATCTTGTACTCCTTGGATTTAAAATCAGCATCGTATCTTCTAAAGCATTTGGAAAAATTATTCTCAAGCACACATTTGCTTTGCCAACTTTATGATTTGTTATCCATCTTGTGGGTTTTTAAAAAGAAACCTGTACTTAGTCTTCAAATTAATGGTCTGCAGTATATGTATGGGTAAAAACATTCAGTACAATGAACATAATAGTTGTGTTTGTGATATACATACTTGGTAAAAGCTTTCCCATTTTCATCATTCAGACAGGTATAATCTAATAAATCATAAACAGGAAATAGCAGTGGGATAAATGCTTTGGGAAAATAGAGGATTTTATGGTGGATTACTGTATACAAAAAGCCTTCATTTCTACTGGCTTTTTCTCTTAGTTTTTTTTTTTTTTAGTGCAGGGATGTGCAAAGATTTTTATTATGTTGAAGACATCAAGAAGGTTGAAAAGGTGGCTAATATTATCCCCTCTTTGTGGACAGATAATGGGGGAGTCTACTGCAATAGGATTTCTTCAGGTTAATAGGCTGATGCCGGCATCTAGGGTCTTTCAGCATTATTTTGGACCAAGCTTTCTTCTTACTTACCAGTGTTCTGTTCAAAATTTGCTGCAGTGAGTTGTTGCAAAGCTGACATATTTCTCCCAGAGGATCCTTCTACTCCTCTAGGAGAGACCATGTCAGATCCATTCTTTCAGGTTCAGGGAGCTTCTACTCTGAAATAGAAACCATTGCATGAACCAGCAAGTAGACAAATGGAGTAGAGATGGCAGGCACAGAATACAAGAACAGGTTATGGTCATATGACAAATAATCCCCTAGAGAAACAAAGGTCCATGCTTAAGAGTAATATCTTTCTCATAGAGCTAAGAGCTAAGTTTTGGGTGGGTTGTAGAGAATAAAAACCTTCCATTCCAATCAATTCCTTCTTCACAGAAGGATTGAGGATTGAGCAATTCCTCAATCCATGTTCCTGAACTGGATTCCTTGTCCCCAGAGATGGGTTTCACATAATTTTACCACCGGTTCACCGCACACCGAAAATGTGAGCACGCACAACTTGCACACATGGCAGTGGCTTAGAAAATGCAGCTACATAGGACGGCATAGTGCCAGTCTGGGGGTGGGGTGGGCAGGCCCACCCGCAGGTCACCACTACCGGCTCGCCTGAATTGGTCCAACCAGCTGAATACCACCACTGCTTGTTCCTAATCCTGGAGTGTACTTGAACTCTGATTCTGCTATTTCTTTAGCTTTTGCGATCATCATGATGGACCTTAGATCTCACTTTGTACTTTGTTTCTGTGAACTTAGAGCAATTTCCACTTGGGCAAGAAAGAAATCTTGGTATATTCTCACAAGGATCCATCCTGATGTTAAAATTGAAATATGAGGGAAACTCAACTGATACAGGGGCTCATAAATGCTATTGCTGCCTGACACTATTCCTCTGTCACTGCTTATAAATCCATGGAGAGCATGTCATTGGGAATTACTACACCCGGGAAAGCAAATCCTAGGTGACAGTCTGCCAAGGGCTTTCTTTACCTTTCAACTGAAGCTGGACAAAGTCTCCTTCGGCTGTATTCCTGACAAGTCTTAAAATCTATATAAGAACATTGGGCAAAAAGAATAAGAAATGCCCTTGCTTTGAATCAGTGATTCAAATGAATCAAATCATACAGGTAATAAAAAACTAGCATTCAATGGACCAAAGGGAAACTTCTTCCCAAGATAAATACTAGCTTCAGGGAAAGAATGTTCTTTAGGTGGGAAGAAAAGGACTTGATTTTTCCTCTATGCCTGCTTTGATCCGCTTAGGGTTCTTTTCTTTCTTTTCTTTCCTTCCCCTCCTCCCCCCCACCCCATACAATTTGCAATAAAAGAGAGAAAACTTCTCCACCATTAAAGCAGACAATGCTTTAGCAATGCACTTTTCAACTTTTTCTGAATATATTTGTTGGGTTCCTTACAGATTATTCATAATTTGTGTCTAAACAAGAGGTACATATACATATACTGTTGCATTGATACTTATACACAGAGAAAAAGAGAGACAGACAAAGAAACAGAGAGAAAAATATGTTCTTTGTATACTGGGCTTGTTCAATTTTATGATCGTGGGGCGTGGGTGGGTTCTAAAATTTTTTACTACCGGTTCTGTGGGCGTGGCTTATTTTCTGGGTGTGGCTTGATGGTCATGTGACAATTATTTAGGATTTAGCAGAGGTACCCGTCTACCAGGCTTTTAATTGCTTGCAGAGCTGTACTGATCTACTCATGTATTTTTGCAGGCACTGGTCTACCCATTTATTTTTTCAGGCACCAGTCTACTCATTTGTTTTCTTTTAACACTGATCAGCTGCAGGGTGGCCCTTTGAAGCCCCCTGGCAAGAGTTTAAACAGTTTATTTCCCTCTAGCCATCAGCTGGGACTCAGGAAGCAGCAATAGATTGGGGGTGTGGCCAAGTAAAGGTAAGAATAACTCAGGGGGTGGGTGGGTGGGGCGAGGGGAGAACCAGTTCGATGACATCATACCATCACCACTACTGGCTCGGCGGAACCAAGCCAAAACGGGAGGAACCCACCACTGTCGCGGGGTTATATGCAGTCACCAAAATGAAGGAAGAAGGGAGAAACAATTAAATAAACCAAATAAGATTTCATTGATGTAAGGTGAGGTAACTAAGTGAACATTAATGAAAATGTTCTGACCCCACCTGCTTCCTTATCCTAACTCCTTCTAGTATGGTCCTTGTCCTGATTAAATATTGTGCATCTCTGAATCGAACGACCCATCTTTTTAATAGTTAATTCTGTACTTTCCAGTTGTAGCTCACACACCTACCTGCCGAATTCTTAGAGCTAAACTGTAATTACTCAGAATACTTTATACACATTTTTGGAAATGCTTTCCTTTCCCTTTCCCTTTTTTGGCAGCTTTCCAGAACTCTCTGGGAAAAGAAATTGCTTTCCATTTATGACATCACTTTGTCATACCATTTGCTATCACATCAAGGACTGTGATACCATGCTCAATTTCCCTTCCCTTCCCTTCCCTTCCCTTCCCTTCCCTTGCCTTGCCTTGCCTTGCCTTGCCTTGTCTTGCCTCCCGTCCCCTCCCCTTCTTTTTTGTACAAATTGCTGTCTAGAAAAAATAACATAGGTTCAGACAAGAGAAATTGTGACAGCCATGGGATTACAAGAGGGGGGAAAATGAATTACACAATCTGGGTCTTTGTTCACACAATGCAATTAACATGGTAACTGAGTTAACCAATAAACCAAGCAGGTTTATTTAGCACAACTTGTTGAAAAAACTTAAGCAAGGTCAGAAGTAACCCTGCTACATAGAAGTACCCATTCAGTCTTTAATTGATTTGCTTAAATTATAAAAAACCACAACAACCAGGTTGTTTTTTAAAGAAAAATACTCTAATCATTTAACATTTGTATTTCTCAACTGAAAAATCCAAAGAAAGGGAAATTTTTCATAACAATCTTATTTCTTCTTTATTAGGAAGCTATCGGTTTATTGTGACCAAGCAGCTTTTTTTTTTACTGAATTCAAAATGGCTAGATTACAATCCAGTCATGAAATTGCCTGCATTTTTTTTAAATGAGGAAAATACCTTTTACTTAAATTGAATCCCAGACCAACAGGCATTTAACCCAGTGTCAGAAAAAAAAAAATTAAAATAATCAATAAACATCATTCACACTCTGGTCAATGTCATTGCCATTCATTTACCTCTCAAGTGATCAAAGTAATTTTTTATTCCATTCATTTCTTATGGTCTCTCAATAAAAATATCAACTCCAGCCTACTTCATCCTGTAATCTACAGAAACAGTACTGTTTATTGGATTGTTTATTGGATTCACCATACAAATCATGACAGAGAATGTACTGAATTCCTTCCTACATATTCTGCCCAATGTGAGGTTTACTCCCAAAGGTGCTTTTCTTCAAAAGGCAACTGGAATTTCTTGGTTTCTCTTAGAAAACATTTGGCTTCTTATCCAAGAAACTTTCCAAAATGTTATTTTATTTATTCCACAATATCACAACATGGCTCCCACACACCAAAATGGAGCGGCTGTACAGCAATCGATTTCCTCATCCTGCCTTACCCCCCATCGCCTCGATCGTCCGACATGTGTAAGACGAGGATGATTGGAGCTGGAGTACCAGGTGTGAGGTTTAGGATTCATCTGTCTATCCATCAGGCCTGGCCTAAGAGAAGCTTCCCCCCTATCCCTTTCAGGGCAGCAATCTCTGCCACCCACAGGTGTTTTTCCATGCATGCCAGTCCTGTCCCATCCACTTCTTCAGTTTAATTGAAAAAAAACAACAACAAGAAAGTCCCATTGCCTTTTGGAAAAAAAAACATGTCCTGGATGATTGAGAATCTCCATAGACATTGAGGTTTACTCATACAAATTGTCAGACAAATGAGCAAAGGATTTATATGATTTGAAGAGAAACCAGAGTATCACATAACAGAAAATTTGTGTTTTCAACTGACGGCATTTGATTCTGAATGTTGTACTTAATACTGAGTTCTAATTACTATTTAACACAGCATGTATTCTAGTTATATCATGCTATTGCTAAGATGACAGTCAAACATACATGACTGTGTCTAGCTTCAGAAAAAGTTATGAAAGAGAGAGGGAGAAAGGGAATGGGAGAGACTGTCAGATCCACTACCTTCGGCTTGGCGCCTCGCTGGCATTCTACCATCAACTGGGGAAGGAAGGGGAGAACAAATGGGCAATAAAGCTGTATATCTTTATGATGGGAAATTGAGAGGGGAGACTGATAGCTGATGAAGAACAGAGCATTTTGGAATCTGGTTTCTGCTGGCATGCTGGCATGCTGGTATCTTCAAGGCCGTTTACACTGAGAATGACATTTCACCAGTCCAAACATCTCAGTGTTTCCCAAAACATTTCAGCTGTGCTGGATTGGCTACACATGGATGGACCATGAGGGGAGGGTTAGGGGGAACCAAGGAGTTAGTTCTGTATTGGTTCATGGGAACTTTAGATTCCACTTGACTTTATTGCAATCAGTATCTCTTAGTAAAAGTGCCTTTTCACTTCAACCAAATGGAGTCGAGAGTTTTACTTTCCTAGGAGAACAGATTGGGGCAGGTCTGACAGAGAGAGAGAGAGAGAGAGAGAGAGAGAGAGAGAGAGAGAGAGAGAGAGAGAGAGAGAGAGAGATGTGGTTCATATTTTTTACTACAACGTTGTTAAGTATATCAATATGACTAGGGGCCATAGTTCATTCATTATATATCAGAACCATAATTCCTGCAGATGTCCTCATAGTATCCATTGCATCCCTACACATGGGCATCTGTTATGAGAAGGGCCAGTAGGGGAGGTAGAGTAAATGACAAAGTGTACATCATGACATCATGCTATACATAGTATGATTTTTGTACGTTAAGTCAGTTGCTCAATATTACAACATAGCAGCAAATTGCCATAACTGTTCAACTGTCCTCAGGTTGCTGTTGTGGCTAAAAGTAGCAAATTTTGTGTGTGGAAGGAAGCAGTAATAACCGATTCATGTGTCTTTAGCTATAATCTGGCTCTTCCCTCGATTCGAATGAGCATAGAGATATATCAATAGAAAGGCTGCACGTAAAGGGAAGTCTGCTTTTTGTAATGATTTGCTGGCAAGAATAATTTTAAATGGAAAGGAGAGAGATGGCAAAAAGACAATCCAGGTGGCCTGATCTATAGACAAACACCCTCGATACACAAAGCTTGTCAGCGGTAAAATGGGTTCTTGGTTTGTATCCACTCCCTGACATCCTTGAAAAGACGGAGCTTGTAAAATGATGGATACTTCCTATCAGAAATGATGGATGGGCATTTGCTTTGGTTTGGGATTTTTTTTTTAAGTTGTGGGAAACAAAATCTGATATGATGACACTTGAAAAATGGGGTGGCTGTCCAAGAAATACCACTTTTTTATTTTCTTTACTTGAAGATGGATGTAAAATATGAAATATATGCTCTTTTTTTTTTCTCTTTCCCCTTTTCGGTTTAATCATTTCTTTTCACCACCGGAATAATTTCTGTTCATTTTCAATCCAACATTTGAATAACTTTGTGATTGATTTTAATGGTATGTTAGGAGACTAAATCCTCATTTTTGGGGGCTTCCAGTGTGGTGCTCAGATGCACCATTGTGCTGGGAAGCACTTTCTTTGGGGACTGCTAAGCTCTTTTTGATTGTAGAGTTATTGTTGTTCTTGTTGTTTTTTCCAGTTTAAAAAAAATAAGAAGCTAGTATTCTGCAAAGCAAGCTTCCAGCTTTAAGCATAAGCTTTATTTCCAGGAATATTTCTAGACCAAAGAGGTATTCTTGGAAAATAAACTAATAGTTGGCTGCAGTGAACACTTTGTTTGAAGATGCGCTCAGTGGGGAAATGGCAAAAGTAAGTTGAGAACTAGACAATATCCTTAAAGCAGGTGAATGGGGAACAGCCACAACAGCTTGTTTCTGAGAAAAAATATATTTTATGACTGACCACTCACATCACAGCATTCATTGTGCACATGATTGCAAAATTTCCAATGTGCCCATCAGCCCAAAAAGGTTAAAGTTTTTGGTTTATGTGATCTATGTATACAGGCACAAGAGGGATGTTTTTTCCCCCATAAGCTTTTAGTGCATAGCAATTTTGCTATGAACAAAATTAAGGTCACGATTTGTGCAATTTTGTAATTTAAATGGTACATCCCTTCAATGGCCATTTTTAAGTGGATGAATCCAAATTAAGTCATCGCAGGTAGATAGGTACAATATGTATCTTCTCTTTGAACACATCAGAGATGGAACACACCAACATCTCAACAGATAACAAATGTTCTTCTATTGAACTGAGTCCTGGGAGGAGCAGTGGTTAGAATGCAGTATTGCAGACAAACTGCCCACTGTCAGGAGTTTGATCCTGACCGGCTCAAGGTTGACTCAGCTTTCCATCCTTCCAAGGTCAGTAAAATGAGGACCCAGATTTTTGGGGACAATATGCTGACTTTGTAAACCACTTAGAGAGGGATGTAAAGCACTGTGAAGTGGTATGTAAGTGCTATTGCTATTGCTATTTTGCTTTTAGGATTTTTTCCGCCTAATATTCATTTGAAATCTGCCTTCCTGTAACTTAACTCCATTGTTTAGAATGAGGAAGAACAGGCCTTGACCTGCTCTTGACATCTTCAAATAGCTTAATTTCCTTATTTGTTCTTGACAAACACATGCTAATTTTAGTAATTACTGCTTTGTTTTCAAGGTAATTACAGATTGATCTCTGTGATTGGCTCTCATGATTTCCCAAGAACTGACCTCAGGCTGATCACTCTTTAGTTTGTAGAATCTTCTTTATTCCTCTTCTTTACATGGATGTATCTATGAGGGTACCAGGAGTCAAACTTAATGTGGAGATTCTAATTGCACAAAACTTTGAAGTGGAGCATCCCTGCAACATCCCTTTAACGTAATACCACAAACAGAAGTGATACCCCGTTTCTAATGGTCAGAGTGAGAAGGCCCTCTGCTTTGATCTCACCAATATTTGTGCTGGTAAAACACTTTTACAAGATAGTTGAGGGAGCTCACAAACATGCACATAAATACATACACATATGCACACAGCAGGAGAGAGAGGTATAAAATATTCTAATTAATAAAGCAAATGAAGCCAGTGTGTTTCCTTCAGTGTTTCTAAGCTACCCTAACGTCAAATTGATGTACATAGCTCATTACTTACAAGCCATAGCACCACAGTACTAAATACACATTGGAGGAATTATAATCAAGCCTTCAACAAAATTGTTAAAAACCATAATGCTCATGAATAATTAGTTCCAGGCAATTTAACCAACATTCATTTGGTGCAAAGTAACATTATTTTATTACGCATACTAGGTAATGTTCATAAACCTAGCATGTACTCTCGTTACAGGTTTGCAAACCTAGTTAGTAAGTTGCCTTTGATCTGTCTCCACACTTCTTCAAACAGAGAACTAGTTCACTCTGCAAAGTGAACCAAGGATGATCAGACCATGAAGTTGAACTATCATTTTTATTTCTAGTTAAAGGCAAAATGGATAGGCATCTTTGATTTCCACTGGCACCCTAAAAACTTACCTTCATAATTTAGAACATTGCTTGGAGAAGTATAGCTCATAGAGGCCTAGAAATACAGAAGGATTTAAATAACTCTGATTACCAGCTGGGATTATATTTAGAGGTTCAGAGCATATCTCCAGATGCTGATAACATTTTTTGGAATAGGGTATAAGAATGTGGTTAACTCAACCACTTCTGATTTCAGTATCATCTCAAGAATAAGCATAAACAAATATTCCACAAAGATATAAATTATGGTCTGGGCTGAGTGGCATTTTCATGAAATATTTTGATGTGAAAGAACAATAAGTACCTATTCTGTTTGTTACTATTTTACTTTTATTTATAGGAATGGGAAAAGGGAGTTGGGCCTCATGTATCAATATAATTTAGCTCTCCCCGCCTTAGGTAGGAGTGGACATTAGCTACTCTGCTTCAGGATCAAACAGTCTTCCAACAGTCCTCTGCCTAATCATAGGGTTGACAATTTCTCATCTTTTTTACAGGAAGCATCAAGAGTTCCTATGCAGGATGCCTTATCAATTGAAACCGTTATTTTTAGCATTTCCTACAAGGGGATACAAGGACGCTCAATGGCTAAGATGCTGAGCTTGTTGATCAAAAGGTCAGCAGTTCAGCAGTTCAAATCCCTAATGCCCATAATGGGGTGAGCTCCCGTTACTTGTCCCAGCTTCTGCCAACCTAGCAGTTCGAAAGCACGTAAAAAATGTAAGAAGAAAAATAGGGACTACCTTTGGTGGGAAGGTAACAGCGTTCCATGCACCTTTGGCATTTAGTCATGCCAGCCACATGACCATGGAAACATCTTTGGACAGCGCTGGTCTTCGGCTTTGTAATGGAGATGAGCACTGCCCCCTAGAGTTGGGAACGACTAGCACATATGTGCGAGGGAAACCTTCACTTTTACCTTTTTACATTGGGATGTAAGAATTAAATTATTCTCAATTAAGTTTCCTTTTCAAATACCCCTAAAACATAGACATTAAGTGGGGAGAAAGAATTTTCTGTGACATTCTTTGTGGCTTCTGTTAACCATCTGAGCATCCATTCTTACAAATCTTAAGCTTAGCAGGAGCAGAGCTGTAACTCTACAGCCTGCAAAATGCACAGTCCTTCAGCCTTGCCACCTATCAGCTTGTACTCAGAAACCTTGAATATCAGCGGTTCACTAATGTTTTATGATATTTTACCTCACTTTATGGTGGCCATTTATGACAAGCCTAGAATGACATAAACTGCCATAAAGCAAAGCAATGCAATCACACAAATGATCATAAATCAAGGTAGCAAGTAAAAAAAAACCATAAAACGGAAAGGAAATTGAAGAAAACAACATCTGAGTTGAGATTTTCAAAAACTAGAAGTACGAGCCTGAACCTGATGAGGGGCAGATGTGAAATGCAAGCAAATTGAATGTTCTGCCATTACTCTAATCATTTTCCATTAACAGGCAAATATATCTTTATTTCCCATAAATGGGTTACAATCTGATAGCTCTTAAGGTAAGGATACCTATTACTTTTCTATTCTAAGAAGTTAGATTTCAAAAGTGGTCTTTCAATTGTTTTTAAAGCCCAAAAGCACAGCAATAATTTTGGCAAAGTCAGTTTTGAGTCAAAAATATGGGCCAACTGAAATAATTCTGTGTAATTTTTACTCAAAGACAAATGAGTTCTCTGAGAAGAAAGACCCCAGTAGAGGGCAACAAATCTCCCCTGATATAATTCATCTAATTATTGTCTTCCTAGATATAATTCATTTACTTTACTATACAAAGGAACTCCAAATGATCACTATTTTCCATATCCTAGATTTTTTTAAATTTTAATTTATGAAATATATTTCCTTTAATGCTGCAAACTAAATGCAACAGGATCCTTTTGGCTTTCAAGGCTCTTCTAAATGTTGAAACGTGCTTCACATAGAACAAAAAAATGATTAGGTGGAAAATATTTAATGTTCTCTACACTAGCCACAATAGCTCTCCAGAAGCCCCTTTCTTAGCATTGATTCAAACTTTCTTGTAAGTTAACAACAGTATAGCAGTTGTTGTCAACAATATTTCAAGTAATGCCATGCAGAAAAAATATCCTACATTTTTCTTCATAAGGCCTCATTTAATTTGATAAAACAGAAGTTGCAGAATTGTATATTTAGCTTTTCTTCCAGAATCTCATAATGCATTCCTCTTATGCTCTAGCTTAATGAAAATGTCTAGTTTAAGGGTCTACCACAAAGAAGAGAGGGTCAATCTATTCTCCAAAGCACCTGAAGGCAGGGCAAGAAGCAACAGATGGAAACTAATCAGGGAGCGAACGAACCTATAGTAGAACTAAGGAGAAATTTTCTAACAGAACAATTAATTAGTTAATTGTAACTCCAGAAGTTGTAAGTGCTCCAGCACTGGAGGTTTTTAAGAAGAGATTGGACAACCATTTGACTGAAATGTTATAGGATCTCCTGCTTGAGCAGGGTTTGAACTAGAAGACCTCCAAGGTCCCTTCCAAATCTGTTATTTTCCCCATAACAAAATTGTGTATTGGGTAGGGAATAAAATGGCTGAATCCAAAATCATTCTGTAAGCTTCCATGATTGTAGGTGGAGTAGAAGAGAGTCTTCCAATTCAAATTCAGTATCTTAACTGCTTTAACACTCATGGGCCTATTCAACGTTCACCTGAGTGTAACTTTAATATTTTATTCTATTTTTCTGTCAAATCTCTGAAAAGATGATCCAAGTAAGGCTTCCAGTTACCCAGAAATCTTGGATGGATGAGAGGTTTATTTTCTGTATCCAGCATTGAGAATTCTACAGGTCAAGCAAATGATGGTCTGTCATCGTCATTTGTAACAATCTGAGCCTGAATTACATTATTGGCATGTCCAGTATTTCACAGGACCAGATGTTTCAAAAAGATTGTGTGAGAAAAAAGGATATGTGTACATACACCACCTCTTAAAGTTATATTCTCATAAAAATGAAAAACTACTGGTGGTGGAGGTAACAGCATTTATGAGAAGGATTTATAGACCACTCATGCGGTATAGATATATACTGTACACAACTACCAGCGAGGATAAATTCCACTGGACATTCTTGTTATTTTACCCATAACCTTGAAAGGGTTGTCATCCTCATTTGGCTAAGGAAAGCATAAAGAGACTAAACATAAAACTTCAGATTTTTTTTTCTCTCTTCCCAAACACACTCACTCAGCACCTCTGATGTCAATATTAAATAAGAATGTATGTTTTAAACTGCATTCTTTTGAGGTATATATTATGCAGGATTCTAGTCTTCTTATGCTGACGGCGTTGTTCTTGTTTGTTAAAAAGGGAAGTGATTCAATCCTATTCTCACTTTGGAAAACCGTTTTCATGTGTTTGTACATGAAGCTTTTTTTCCATTTGAATCTATTTCCTTTGAAGTTCCTAATATTTTAATCTGTTTCTATTTTAAAACTATTCATTATACTTATTACCCCAGTAAGATTTGAGGAGAAGAAAAGGTTACCAATGTTAATAAATAAATACATTTGCAGTGACATTCAAAGAGCAATATTTCCCAATCTAGCTGTCTTTCTTCAGAAATATCCTTTTCCTTTGATTTATCCAAAAATGCTTGTGTTTGTGCCTAAGCAACCTGTGAAGTAGACCATGAGAAAGAAAATAGGCTGCCCCAATGATGGTGAAGTAGATGCAGAGAAGTTGTCTGAATGAAGACTTCATAGGACAGTGATGGCTAACCTTTTTGCCATCGCGTGCCAAAAGTTGGGGGAGTGCAGGGGGTCGCGTGTGCACCTGCCCACACCCATAATTCTGTGCGGCCTCCCAAGCATGCGTGCGTGATCCACCTGCATTCCCCCTGCTTTTGGGGCACGATGGCACAGTGGGCCCAGTAGGCCCGTTTTTCACCCTCCCCAGGCTCCAGAGGCCTTTGGAGGCCGGAAACGGCCTGTTTCCCTACTTTTGGTGGGCCCAGAAGGCCCGAAAATTGGCTGGCTGGCACGCACATGTGCGTCGGAGCTGAGCTCACGTGCCCATCGATATGGCTCCGCATGCCACCTATGGCACGCAGGCCATAGGTTCGCCATCACGGCATTAGAATATACTATACGGTTTACCTACAGAACTCTGAAATTCAATCTCTGTGTCCTAAAAGCTAGAAAATTATTATAAAGTCTGCACAGCCACTACCAGACATAGGCATGTTGGCAATAAATAAATAAAAATGAGAACAGTAGATAACTGATTACTTTATATGATTTCTGCAATAAGTCAGGATTTCTCACTTCCATTTTTTTTTTAAAAAAGAAAATGTAGTATGAGTTAGGATTGCAGGTGAAACAGTATTGATGACTGAAAACATACTTTTTGTTTTCAAATGTTCTCACATGCAAATGACTAGTTGATTAAAATTAGTTAACCATAAACTGGGTCTGTTTGGGGTTAGGTTTCACCCCATCAGTTAGGCAGTAGAGACAAATAGCTGCTTATTATGAATTGTGACTGTCATGTAGTGTTTGTCCACTGGCTTGGCATCTGTTCATTGAAGAAGGTGATGTTGAGAAATGATCTGTGTGTCAAGTGGACGAGCCAATTATTTCTTAAGTATACATCCTATATTCAGATGCAGTCAAGAATGCTTTCTGTCATCATTGTTCCATTGTTAGCCCAGTTGTCTCTACATATCAAGCAGATGGGAATAACTTATTTCTTTATTTCTTATTTCTTTCATGGTGGAGCCATCCTATTTCAGCTGACCCTTTGTATCTGACAGTATCTTAGAAATGTTGTTCCATAGCATCTACAAACTGATATTTTGTGTCTACAAAAAGGGAATATACAACTGATGCTTACTGGACAAATTTAAAATATAGAGATCTTTCCCAGTCACTGGGCTGGGAAACGATTTTTTTTTTTTTTATTGTGGCCTATATTATTTTAGTGATCACGTTGAAAGAGGCTAACCATAATCATATGTTCATTGACTCAGAAAAAAAATGCCAACAGTTCTACATTAATTCCAAGAGGAATAGTAGTCTTCAGACAAAGAATTGAAAATATGGATCATTAAAGGAGAGTCGGAGAGATGAATGGTGAAGCCCAACCCACAGTAAATAAAGGCCTGTAATTATGTATTTCACACACACACGCACAAACACACACACACACACACTTTCAATGGCAAAATGCTTCAGTAATCTCATTACTGAGCTCACTAATAATCATTGCAGCATTCTGTATTTTCTCTAAGATAATGAGCAGCACTGTATGTTATGAAATAGACTCCTAAGCCACAATTTCTCATCTTGAGTTTTAATGGAACAAATATGCTTGCCTTAAGGTTTGAAATTTCACCTTGTTGTTGTTGTTTTATTATCTCTTTCTTTTCTTTAAAATAATTATTTATGCACCTCCAATGTTAAGGCAGGTGGCAGTGGCTGGGGAATTGTAAACATGAAAGCTTCTGTGCGGCTGATAAAGGAAAGGAAAAGAAAATCCTTGTGATTTTAACCACGATCAAAATTAGCCCAAGTTAAAAGCAATAATTAGTAAACAACTTTGTCATATTCAGAGCAGCATCATTCCCATTAACATTTCTATAGTTCCCCAATTACATTATAAATCACAAGTAATACAAAAAGTCAATGCTATAATGAGAATGCATAGACTGCATCAAAAATTCTGATGCCAGCTTTTTCTTTGCTTTGGATCCCTCTCTTAATTTGTTTCATTTTATTTTCTGGAGCTGTGTAGCAGCAGAAGGGCAATTATCATAAATAAAAGTTATACCTTGGTGGATAACGCACGGGCATTTGAGCAGGATAACTCAGTCCAATTTTTTTCCTTTCTTTTTCTTTTTTTTTTAAAAAACAGGCAGTTTGCATCCAGCATATACATACTGGCTTATACTGTAATTTCTATTACTTTTATTCTCTCCTATTTTCATGAAAATGCCTCCCAAAAATAAGTCTAGAAAAAATAGGTTGTCGGCATATCCTTGTTAAATTCTATGGGTCAAAAAAAGAGAGAATTACGACTGTGATCACTTACCTTAGCCAGAACAGCCAGTGCTAAGGAAGGAATTTTGGATGAGGATAAGGAGACAATAGAGAAATTACTTGCATCTGTAATTCCTGAAGGAACTGCAACAAATATCAAGAAATGGATATATACATACATACATACATACATACATACATACATACATACATACATACATACAGGAAGGTTCTTCCTACGTAAACCAAGATTTTTATGCAGCCCTAGTTTAGTGAAATTACAATCCACTAGTTTCTAGGCTTTTTTTTCTGGCAGCCAGCAAACCCTCTGCTTCCCATTGGGAGACAAACATAGATCTATTTCGGTCTTATAAGCCCTCATCAGTTAGCCACACCCTCGTCCCTCATACATACACACACACACACACACACACACACATATAAAGTGTTACTTAATATATTATTAAGTGTTTATCGAGACACCTGGTCTACCCCAATATGTGGGAGAGGGCATTCTGCTCCCTTTTGCCTTTTAGCTCCAATCCAGGAGCCCTCAAGCAGTCACATTCATGACAAACCATTTTTATACCAAATATATATTTTGTATTAATGAAAATACAAAAACCTACGATAAGAGAAGAAAGCAAATACATAGCCTCTATAGGGAGGGAACATATGGTAATGGTGTGGCTAAGTGATGAGGACCAATCAGTCCAAAATAGATCTATATTAGTCTTCCAATAGGCAGCAAAATGCATGCTTGCTGTCTGAAGAAACCTAGCATAGTGGATGTGATTTCACTGACCTATGGCTGCAATTTGAGAAACTTGGTTTACATAGGAAAATACCCGGTTGAAGAAAAATACATACAAAAACCTACGATAAGATATATGACTGGACATCAGGAGAATCATAGTCAAGAAAAATTTAATAATAGTGGGAAGTAAACTGTGGAAAGCATTATTAAAGATCAAGCTACCTTGGAGAAATTCTAGGTGGGTAAGTCTTGGCTATGTTGATGAACCATCAACATACTTCCTGCAAAGATTAGTGTTGTTTCACTAAGCAATTGGAGTTGGCTGAAAACATTTTGCTTCAGCCTGTCAGGTCCCAGATATTTCTACAAGGATGCTGGCATTTTGGTGGGAGGAAGTGGGGAGGAATGGAGTGGTCTTATATGAAGTTTCTGCTTCTGTTTCCAGTTTCTGTTTCTGTTTCCTGCATTACTGTGTTAATCTCTATATGAAGTCTCTGTTTCTGTTTCCCTGCAATGATGTAGTGTGGGAGGGTTTTGGTTAGCATTGCTTTAAATAGCTGGTTTTAGGTGAGAAGCTTCAGTTCTTGCCTAGATCTCTTGTTATCACAAACCTTCCAATAAAAGCTCCTTTTGGAACCTCTGCAGTTTCAAGAGTCTTGCTTTCTTGGGAAGACTGGAGAGGCAAGACCTTACACAGCATCTCCTTTGTCCCTTAAGTGATCTCCTGGACTATGTAGCAATAGCACTTAGACTTATATACCATCTCATAGTGCTTTACAGCAGGGGTTCCCAATCTTTGAACCCCAGCCCACTACCTGTTGGCCACCAGGCTATGTGAGTGGCTGGCCAGTGCATACACGTATGTGCGCGCACACTCCCTCACTCATGCTGGCATCGCCACATGCATTGTGTGGGTGCTCGCGGCCCCATTTACATCACACACATGCGGGCCCAGTCATGCATGTGTATGCATGTGTAAAGGAGCCTGCCCCTCCTCCCCTCCAGGCCACCAACCCAGAAAGGTTGGGGAACTCTGCTTTACAGCAGCCTCTGAGTGGTTTACAAATGTCAGCACATTGCTTCCACCAATCTGGATCTTCATTTCAACTGACCTTGGAATGATGGAAGGGTGGCCGCCCTGAGTCCGTAAGGAGAAGGGCGGTATATAAATCTAAATAATAAATAAATAAATAAATAAAACCTTGAACCAGTCAGGATTGAACTCCTGGCAGTGAGCAGAGTCAGCCTGCAATGCTGCATTCTAACCACTGCACCACCAGGGCTGTCTGTATAACCTATTTGCTTTGAAGTGAGACAGTTTGTCAAGGCAGATCAACCCTATCTTGACACTTTATGAGACAAAGGACATTGCTTTCAATGTTTGCCTTCAGGAAACATGATGGACTGTGTTGCTTCTGATGCCCAAAGTGGAATCCACCCATTTTCTACTGCTTGTGGGAATTTGCCTTAATTTCTCTTCTCTTTTAGAGAAAAAATAGAATCTATTTTCATCCCCATCAAACTGAATGAAAGTGATAGGGAAAATAAAGCATAGCATTATAATATATTATATTATATTTTTTAAGGAGGACACCTCGATCAGATATAAAATCTACCTCTCACTCACAAAAGAGCATAATCTTTCATCAAGATAAAAATGGAACAAAAGCATCCACTGATGTATAGATGGGTTTTGACCATTTTCTTTTCTCCTTACAGTTCTATCCAATACCTCCACAAGTCTCTAGTAAAATATTTCAGCAAATACAGATGGATGAAAAGGAGGAAGAATTGGCAAAAGAAGTTTTCACTTCAACGGGAGCATCAGAGGACAACTAAATCTGGTTCAAGAGAACTTTGGACCCAAACAATCCTGGAATGCAAAATTCTGTAAGAGGAAGGGAAGAAAACAGAATGTTACATTTTTAAAATAAATGAAGCTGATTTAACTAAGGTCTTATTCTACAATAAGTATATGTGTATATATGTTGTATGATGAGTATATCCTGCTTATAAGCAAAAGAGAGGAACTCATAAGAGGCTAAAAATAATAACTCTACACCCACTGGTTATTTTTACTACAACTCCCTTGTCTGCTGGAATTTTATAGGACATTGCCCACACAGAAACTGGCAACAAAAATGAAATATTTATTAGGTCTGTACAAAGCATTTCAAAGGGGTGTTTCATGATACCTGTTAGTAGGAACAAAGCTGTTCTCTTTGAAGTATTAAAACTGCCGTGTGTTTTGCAATACTCATATGGCTGCTTTGAACGTTGTTCCTGGTTGTATATCCACAGCTGCTTTGTTTTGCTGATGGTCCCAATGGAAGTGTTGTTTTGGATTGCAAAAGATACAGAGGCTTTAACAAGTCGAACAATGGTATATATTTTTTGCATTAGTCTCCACTGGAGGAAAAAACCAAAATCCTCTTTTGACGGCTTTGCACAGCCTTAATCCACATCATGCTGAATTCTGTGTTCAATTCCGTGGTTGACCTTTTTGATGAACTGGCCATTACTTAATGTTAGGTAGATCTCTGTCCCTCTATCAGATTCGCTCAGTAGAACCACGGGACAACTGTTAATTCTTGCCCAATTTTAGAGGGTAAAGTGAGTAAAATCATTAATTCAATTTCTCACAGTTTTGCCTCTGGTGATTACTGTCACTTTGGGTAATAGGTTGTCTGTGGTTCTGAGACAACCTATTCCAAAGCCTGTCTCACACTACTCAACCAATTAATCTAATGCTTCATTAATTGCAAGCATCTGAAATCATTAGAACCTGATTGAACACAAAAAGCATCAAAGCTAGAGAAGTTGTGATTGCTTAGCTGGCAAATAGTCTCAGCCGCAAAAGAATGTCAATGTTTATAGTATATGTAACGTAAACTAGGGTGTTCGCAGACATCTTCCTCCATTTGTATACAGCTATTCTGACATCTATCAGTTCAAGAGTGTGTGATTTATCCACTGCTATATCCTGGAACTGACAAGCCAAAGATTACAGCTTAACCTTTATGAAAGCAGAAGCTGTATGTATCCCTAAAATAAATATTTAGCTACTAAAAAGCTCTGCTTAATTTTAATTTGTGATCGAAAGCAGTCAATTTAAACTGGAGCCTGCCAAAAGCCATTTGTATTTTCTAAATCATTTCTCAACAAATCAAGTGTAGAAAGGCTGCCCACTTTGGAAAAGGAATCTTTCTGTCAGGATTTTGCTATAATCCTCCTGACTGCTATTTCTCATAGTTGTCCAAATATTTTAAATGCCCTAAAAGCAAAAAGAACCTTTCATACATCTGAAGTGTGTTCTAGAACCTTTCAAAAGGAACAGCAACAATAACCTGGAGAACGATATTGTGTTTCTGTTGTATGAAACAATTAAATTATCTCAGCCAAGTTAACTCAAGTTTTCAACCAATTCATCAAGGCAATACTGACCACAAAAGGTAATGGGAAATGAGTGTCGGTGGGTTTTATAATATGGGTCATATTGTACAGTATTATATTTTATTGTACTGCATGTTTGCACTATACTGTATTATATTATACCATAATATATTGTAACATACATGAGTCACTGTTTGTGATTAACAAACCTTTTGACTCTATAACTGCTGGTTTATTTAGATTCTGAATAGAGGAATCAAAGGTTGAATTAAACAGATATATCTATATGAAAACTATTTTTCAGAAGAAGAGTTTTCTGACAATTCTTAATACAATCAGATCATGCCAACCAGCAATAGTCCTACCTGCTACTCATTTTGCAATTTTCAGAATAGTCAATGATTTCCATCCTGTGTTGTAAAAATAGCATTGCAAACATTTACTGACGTTTTCATATATCAGAAGGTAATCTGCTGACCTGATGTTTTGGGAGTTATTTCCTCCATCCCAACCAGTATAATCCATGTGGCCTGAAGTCATGGGATTAAACATATGCCTTTCTTTCAACTTTTTCTTTTGTTTTTCCTTAACCATTATTCATATTTATTGGTCTCCTGTAAACCATTTTCAAATCTATAAACCTTGGTTGAGGACTGAACATTGCTGAACACAGGAATTGCCATGCCATGTTCCATCTCATATATATGATACTTCTGTAAAGTGGTCCCAAAATAACATTTGCTTAAAAAAAACATTCCCATTGTTAGTTTGATTGACAGGCTTCATTGGTTAACCATTTAACTTTAGCTTTTAAAATGTAAATACATTTATCTTTTCTTAGGTATAATGTGTCATGGCAGCTTTGAGATTTTATTCTATTGGCTATACTTCAATTCTCCAATTTACTAATCCATGTATTACACTTCAACATTGTATTTTCTGAAGACTGCACCTCCCATGCTTAGTTTATGTGGCTTGTAATAGCATCAACAGCAAGGAGTTTACAGCGGTGGTGGGATTCAAATAATTTAACAACCGGTTCTCTGCCTTAATGCCTGACTGGGTGGGTGTAGCCATTGTGGGTGTGGCCAGGAGATGCGACAGGTAGCATTTGGCCTCCTGAACCCCCGGGAGCAAAAATGGGCCATGGGGGGTGGCTCTGCCCCCCCATGTGCCCCATTTTGGGCCTAGGAGGCCTCCCTGAAGTCTCTAGGGAGCAAAAACAGGCCGTGGGGGGGGGGCACCAGACACACACCCCGTGCCCTGTTTTGGGCGTAGGAGGCCTCTCTGCACTTACCTGAGAGTCAAAATGAAGCATGTGGGGACTCCTGGAAGGGGTGGGGAGGGGCGGAGCCAGCCAGCAACTTATCTATCAATTCATCCAAACTGGCCAGAACCAGCTGAATCCCACCACTGGTTTACAGTGTATGTTAATGTAGTTGCAGCTTTATATATTTCTTTGTACTTCAAAAGCATAGAGAACTTCTCAATCACATTTCCAAAAGAGAGAAGAAAGTCTTCTCAGCGCTGGACATCAAAACATTGGACACTTCACTCAAAAATCTTGTCTGATGCCTCCACTGATGTCTCTGTACAATTAAGTGTCTCTGTGCACGTATGCATTTGTATGTGTTTAATTTTTATGATTCTTTAAGAATGTTAATAATATTTCAATCTCATCTTTTATATTCTTTCTGAACTAAGGTTTTAGACCTGTGAGATTTTTCCGGCTCCCTGTTGTGATTGGAGTATGTAATTGCAGGTGGAATTGGTTATTTTCTGCACAGAAAATTCTTGTTTCTATTTTATTGAACTTTTGTCTTGGGTATTGGTTACATTGGATTTGATGTGTATTTTTAAATTGTTTACTTGTTTATTAGCCAGAAGTCACGGAATAAGTATTTTTATATCTTTTTATTGATTCTGGATCTGTAACAAAAAAAAGGAAAAAGAAAAACTATAACCAAGTACAAGCAAAATGAAAATAAAAAAGCAAAACAAGATAATTGGAAAATAATGAGGGATGGATGGATGGATGGATGGATGGAAGGAAGGAAGGAAGGAAGGAAAGAAGGAGAACAATTAAATGCACAATGGTATTAAATCAAACAGCAAATGAAATCTTGGCCATGTAAATCACGATCAATTTCTCATGATTTCAATTCATATGCAGAAGTTATGGGATAACTAATAAACACATGCACATGCATTACACACCACCCACTCTCTCTCTCTCACACACAAACACATACACACGCTTCCTTATGCCTTTATGTGCAAGAAATGGCAATCCATAGTCCATAAAGAACACACTGCTCTCGAAGTCCATCTTTTGCAGTATTCCCTGAGCCCCTCAAGGGTGCAATAGTGATACTCCACGGATAAGAGTCAATTTACAACATGCACAAAAAATCCTCTTAAACAGGTATCCTCAATGGACTAAAAAAAAGCCTCAACCTTCCAACTCTCAAAATGAATAAAGCCAAATAATCTGAATCATCTCCTTTGCTCTCAGTAACATCATTAAAAGAGACATATTGATTTCCCTAGACTTTCAGGATCAAATAGAATGAAAAGTGTGCCCCTGGTTGAAAAAGACTGTCAGACCCTTAAATATACAAACACAGGGAGACACATACATACCTCTATGTAAGTTTGGGCTTCCTCATTTCTATTGCATAAAACCCCATTGTTTGCATATTGCTTGCTGTCTGGTTCACACCAAGAACGACCTAGAATTGCACAAAATACGACTTCAGCAACAGAGTGGTCAAGATGGTGGTCAAGGAGTGGTCAAGTGGTCATGAGCTGAGGTGGCGCAGTGGTGAGAGTGCTGTACTGCAGCTACTTCAGTTGACTGCTAGTTCAACAGGCCAGCAGATCAAATCTCACTGGCTCATGGTTGACTCAGCCTTCCATCCTTCCGAGGTGGGTAAAATGAGGACCCAGATTGTTGGGGGCAATATGCTATTTAGTATACTGTCGATTGTTGTAAGCCGCCCAGAGTCCTCGGAGAGTGGGCGGCATAGAAATATGATTAATAAAAAATAATAATAAAATAAAAGGCCTAGAATGCACTACCTGACTCTGTGGTTACTTCCCCAAACCCCCATAACTTTAACCTTAGGCTGTCTACTGTTGACCTCACCTCATTCCTAAGAGGACTATATGGGGTTTGCATAAGCGCACCAACGTGCCTACTGTCCCTGTCCTACTGTTCCCCATTTATTCGTATCCTTATTCTGTATTCATAATCATGTTTATACTTATATCTGTTATCTTACACATGTCTGACAAATAAAGTAAATAAAGAATAGAATAGAATAGAATAGAATAGAATAGAATAGAATAGAATAGAATAGAATAGAATAGAATAGAATAGAATAGAATAGAATAGAATAGAATAGGACAAAGTTCAGTTCTTTATTTGCTTACATCCAATAGATAGAATCATGCCAGACTAAATCTATGCTATCTAACCAGGGGTGAAATGCTCCCAGTTTGGACAGGCTCAGGCGAGTAGGTAGCAACGGCGGCGGGCAGTTTGGAGAACCGGTAGCAAAAATCCCTGCCCTCCCCCCGATGCCCAGCTGAGCCGTGCAATCATCAGAACCTTTTTTTTTCTTTTAAATGACTCTGACGAGCCAAGCTCTGACGATCCCAGCTGAGTTGCCTGCCGATCAGGCAACTCAGCTTGGATTGTCAGAGCCTTTTGAAAGCATTTTTTAAACATGGTTTTACATGTAAAAAATGGTTTTAAAAGTAAAAAAAATTGGCCATGCCCACCCAGTCACATTATTCCCTCACCACTAAGCCACGCCCACTGAACCAGTAGTAACAAATTTTAAATTTCACCCCTGTATCTAACCCTTATGAATATAACCTGGGAACTTCTAAGAAGTGGCTATTCTAACCCTCATTCAACTCTGGGCTGTGTTGCCCCTTGCCCCCCCCCCCACCCTTTGAGGTGTGCTCCATCCTTCCTGGGAAATGTTGTTTCACCGTAGTCCATCACACCACTTCCCTCTCCTTACGCGCAATCCAGGGGTGGGTTCTACCTAGCTTTACTACCGGTTTGCAACGGGATCACACATGCATGCTCACTTGCTTGCTTCTCTGTCATGGATACCTTGCTTCTGTGCATGTACAGATCGCCAATGATGACATCCGGGGCGGTGGGCGGGGCCTCCTGACAGTTTTACTACCGGTTCTTGAGAACCGGTCTGAACCGGGGGCAACCCACCACTTGCAGTCTTTTCCTACCATGCTTTTTCTACAAATCTGAAATGATATGTTTGAATTTCATTCATCTTATTCTTCAGGGAAACTAACCAGTTGCATTATAATAGGCATCAGGCAGAAAAAAGACAAGAGGAAAACTACTGGTATCTAAAGCACCTTTAAAGAACAGAAGTATAGAAACACAAAACATCCATTGCAATTGCTGCAGAAGTAAATGTAAGAAGGAACAGGGTGGAATTAGGAAACTGATATTTTAAAATTTTGCTAAGAACCAGTGTGAAATACTCTATACCATGCATCTGTGCTTCTCAGATGTCTGTTGAGGTAACAAACAATTCAAAATATTTGCCTCTCCCTAAAATAACTATTTGCACAAGGCAAAAAATTACTTTCAGTGCAAAATGGAGAACCAAATGAAAGGCATTGCAATGAAGCCTAGACTTGATTGTGGACATTTAGATGCTGACAAGGAGAAAGAAGAAGCCAAAAGCGGCCCAGAATGAAAATATATGGAACAGGACGATAGAAACAATAACTGTTGTGAAAGCAGAGAGATGGACACAGCATGTTTTTCTAATGAGAAGTGACTACCAATGCTTTCTAAAGGCTCCATGAAGAATGAAATAGATGGAAGAAGACAAAAGGAGACAGTTTTGTGGAATGAACGTCAGCACTCAGTATATCTGGTTAAGGATCAGGGTATGGAATGATTAGCTTGGTGTATTTCGAAGGAGTTTTTGTGCTTCTTTGCACACCTTATATATCAAGCAAGAAGACGTCTCTCATCATAAAACTGCTTTACAAAAATGTTTCTGCCCCAAGCTGTGACCCAAGAGAAGTTTAGATAGTAGCTGCTCTGAATAGCCCCAAGAGGCACAATAGTTAGAGGGTTAGGGAGTTGTGAAGGGATGCAAGGAATCAACATACAAATTCTTCTTCAGCACTGTTTATGGCCTTGGGCAAATCAGTAAGTTTTATTCTAACCAAATCCTCCTGAATCTGGGGCTTTTCAGATTTATTGGGATCACAGCCTATGCTGATTGGGCTGAAATGTGATCTTGAATTTCATAGACACTGCAACTCTACGGAACTTCAGTCTTATAAGGAAATTATGTTGATTGGTTTGTATTTAACACTATGGTCAAAGGTCAGAGGCAGAAGCCTCTATAGCAACAGACGTCTGCAAATTATTTCTTATTTTATCAAATCCCTGGAAAAACATAGCCTAAAATATAGGGCATGCAGACTCAGTTTTCCATTTAGAACTGACTTTGAGCCTACAAATGGGGAAGACTTATACATGAATGCTCTTGTCTCCCTTTACTGTTTTCAACTAATATGCTCAGATCAATGGATAGAAGTTCCTGAGAACTAAACACTTTCAATCAGAATAGAGTGGGAAGGGACCTTGGAGGTCTTCTAATCCAACTCCCTGCTCAAGTATGAGACTATACCAGTGGTGGGTTGCCGGTTTGGACCAGTTCACAAGAAACAGTGATAAAACCGCTGGGAGGCTCCACCCACTGACCCGGACATCATCATAGATGATCTGGGTGCAATGCGAACTGGTAGTAAAGAAAAGTAGAACCTGTGATGGCGAACCTATGACACACATGCCAGAAGTGGCACGCAGAGCCATCTCTCCAGGCATGCCAGCCATGACCCATTGCTCTTCTGGCCAGCTGGTCTTCACATACATGGGAGTGCCAGAAACCAGAAGAGTAGCTCCCTGGCATGCACATGGACGCCAAGAAGCTGAGCTCCCGGTTTCCAGCATGTACATGAGCGCCAGCCATGTGGTCTTCACACGTGCATGCACACCAGAAACTGGAAGACCAGGTGACCAACGTGCATGCGCATGCTGGAAACCGGAAGCTCAGCTTCCCAGTGTGTGCATGCACACTGGGGAACTACTCTTCCAGTTTCTGGCACTCCCCCGCCTATGTGCACACGCTCCCGTTTCAGCACTCAGTGCCGAAAAGGTTTGCCAACACTGCCCTATATAATCTGAGACAAGTGGCTGTTCAGTCTCTTCTTAAATAAACATTCATATATTACTTTGATATTCATTGTATATTATTATTAGATTCATATCTTATGCAAACAAACAAGAACCACATTGTGGTTTAATGTGAAGGTCTGATTTACATAATGTGCCATGGCAAGAGCTGGGCTTCCTTCTCACAACGCTGATGTACGTAACAGAATTGAAGAATGAGAGAAATAGCTACAAATAGGAAACAGCTTAAACAGAATAGCACACAGGCAGAGCTAGAGACGGGCATAGATTGAACTCATATAGCATATTTAGTTCGTTAGATTTATATCCTTCACATATTTTCTTCAAGAACTCAGGACAATGATCTCCATTCGTTTTATGCCCACAAGGAAAAAGGAGTAACTAGCCTAGTGGTTTCCATGGCCAAGGTGGACTGGTTGTAGTCCAAATGATGCTAGACTGGTCACAGTATGCAATTGTTAGAGTCATGCTTCATTCATATATTACCCCAAAAGTGCTTTCCAAAAGAGCAACTGGACTTTTCCTTCTCTATCCTTTCTTCCTGTGGTATTGAAATTTTTAAAATCTGAAATGTTTTAAGTTCTAAATGTTCCATTTAGCATTCATGCTTATTAGAACTATTCTGAGCTCAGAATGATTCTTAAAATTAAATTGTATAGTGACTAGTTGAAAACTAAGATCTATATTACACGGGTGTCAAACTTGCTGGGTCATATTGCCATCATGTGACATTTCATGATGTTTTTCCCATTTGCGGACCTGGGATGCATGTGGCCTGCATGTGACATATTTGGCCCGTGGGCCGCCAGTTTGACACCTCTGCATTTAAAGAGGCCTGATCCATCAAGCAGTTAGCCTCTGAAACAGAGATTCTCTGCTTAACTCAAAAAACAAAGTCACTGACATTTACCAGCATTTTGCCTGTTTAAAACAGCTGTCAGCACCTAATAATTTATTGGGAACAACTTTTGTAATGATGGATATGCATACCTGTATCCTTATTTCCTGCTTTGTTTGTTGACTCTTGAGCTCTTTGACTTTAACTGGTGTTGGATTCTTGAACTGTCACTTTCTTTCTTTTATATGGGTACATATGAGCCACGGTGGAACAGTGGTTAGAGTGCAGTACTGCAGGCTACTTCTGCCGACTGCTGGCTGCCTGCAATTTGGCAGTTGGAATCTTACCAGGCTCAAGGTTGACTCAGCCTTCCATCCTTCCGAGGTGGGTAAAATGAGGACCCAAATTGTTGGGGGCAATATGCTGACTCTGTAAACCGCTTAGAGAGGGCTGTAAAGGCATTGTAAAGCAGTATATCAGACTAAGTGCTATTGCTATTGCTACATATGTCAGGCTCCAAAAACCTTTCTCCACATCCTTTATTGTTTCTCACCTATAGACAGAAATCTAGCTAAACTAAAGCAGATTACTTTACCATAAAGCATATACACTGGGAACTATTAGAGAAGAGCCATCTTCGCCATCGTTCTCTCACATAAACTTCGCCATCTCTTGCTCCTCTGGAATGCACTCCCTCCCTCCCTCCTGGAAATCCAGATTACCTTCCATCACAATATATTAGTGACTCAGGGTGGTCTACAACATGAAGACAACAAACCATGATCCAAACCATGATCCATGTCAGACTGGTGGGGTCAGTAGAAACAATAGAGAATGGTTCTCTAAAACCATTCAGCCAGAGCCTTGGTGGCACAGCAGACTAAAGTGCTGTTAAGTAGCACCAGCTGCCTGCAATTACTGCAAATTCAAATCTCACCAGGCTCAAGGTTGACTCAGCCTTCCATCCTTTCGAGGTAGGTAAAATGAGGACCCGGTTTGTGGGGGCAATAAGCTGACTTTGTATTAAAAAAAAGAACACCGCTTGGGGGAGGGGGAAGCCCTACTAAGCAGGTATATACAAAAAAGTATGAAGGCTATTGCTTAATGCATTGTAAGCCACCCTGAGTCTCCAGAGAAGGGCAGCATATAAATCGAACCAAATAAATAAATAAATAAATAATTCTCCATTTGATTCTGAACCAAACTGTGTAATTTTTGAATAGGGAATGAACTTCCTTATTAGTTTCCCAACTCATCTGCCACTGTTGCAGTGTATTGAAATGGCTGCTGCATGATCATACCAAAGAAAAATTAGAAAGGAGCTCTTTCAAACTCAGATGTTCTAAGTGTTGAAATTCAGTGATGGCAACTCTTCAGTTGCCTCATAACCGACTGACCACAAGGGGACACTGCTATAGATAGAGAATTAAGGATTTGCTCTATATCCTTTCTTGGTCTATCAGTCTGGCTTGTAAGATATTTCTAACTTGAAGTTGCTTCCGTCTGCCTTTCTTCTCAGCTTCTCCTGTGCAGAACATTTGCTGTTTGACTTTCCTCATGACAGGATATAATCAGTTAGGTGCTAGGCTTTGCCTGACCCTATGATTTCTTTCCTGTACATAAATTAATAAAACCTGCTTCACTAATTGTTGCCAACATTCCTCCTTTCATGCAAACATAGAATACTTCGACCTACAACACTGAGCTTCAAATCCGTTGAATTGAAAATGATTTGCATCTTCCTTTTTTGCACACCTCCTTATAGAAATAGAATAACAGAGTTGGAAGGGACCTTGGAGGCCTTCTAGTCCAACCCCCTGCTCAAGAAGGAAACCCTACACCACTTCAGACAAATGCTTATCCAATCTCTCCAATCTAAAAACTTCCAATGTGGGAGCATTCACAACTTCTGGAGGCAAGTTGTTCCACTGATTGATTGTTCTAACTGTCAGGAAATTTCTCCTTAGTTGCTTCTCTCCTTGATTAGTTTCTACCAGTGGTGGGCTGTAACCAGTTTAACGATCGGTTCTGTACAGAGGTGGGGTTCAGCAGGTTCTGGCCAGTTCTGGAGAACCAGTAGCGGAAATTTTGAATAGTTCGGAGAACCGGTAGTAAAAATTCTGACTGCCCCCACCCACCCCCATCTATTCTCTGCCTCCCAAGTCCCAGCTGATCGGGAGGAAATGGGGATTTTGCAGTATCCTTCTCCTGGAGTGGGGTGGCAATGGAGATTTTACAGTATCCTTCCCCTGCCATGCCGACCAAGCTGTGCCATGCCCACCAAGCCACACCCACAGAACTGGTAGTAAAAAAATTTGAAACCCACCACTGGTTCTGTGAGAGTGTGTTTTGCTTGTGCACACGTGCTTATACAGTGTTCAAAATATAGCAATTTGAAGCTCAGCTGCTTACCTTCTAAGGCAGCCATGGTAAGTGGAACAGTGGAGGTGCAGAAATCAGCTGTGCCACACAAATCAGCTGAGCCAGAAAGAAGGTAATATATGATAGGATAGGGTGGGGGCAGGGGCGGGTGGGTGGAGCCAGCTGATCTTCGGAACCACCGGTTCGCCCAAATCGATCTGAACCGGCAGCAGTCTATCACTGGTTTCCACCCATTGCTTCTTGTCCTACCCTTATGCCATGTCTCCATCATCTTCACCATCCTTTAGGATTGTAAAACAGAATGTGCGAGTTTTAGATTTAGCAAAAATAAATCAGAAGGAAGAATGGATTTGTCTATCGGTGTAGCTTTCATTCGGATACGTAAGGATGGGGTCTTTGTTTTAGTACATACTCTCCAAATGGTGTTCCTTACTTCACTCGCTGCTACAAGATGCTGATAATTTACCATAGAATTCAGCATCTGTTGCTGTACATTCCATGCCCAGTAATGGACTTGGAAGATATTGTATTAGATGCTTTTGACATTATAAATGGATGTAAAGGCTCACAAATCAGAATCAAATTGTTAAGTAGATGGTACAGAGGAGGTGGACTGTGGGGCCTGCCAGAAACCCAGCCTGTTATTTTCATATTAGAATGTAATGGCACCATTAAAGTTAAAATCACTGTTAAACTTGATTGAGTAAATTAGTTAATTAACCATAGCATCTAATGCATTCCTCCAAGGCATACCTCAAAATCCTCAAGATGCAGACAACTGATAGAGCCCAAGCCATCCATTATCCTAACTGCGCATTGTGGCATGATTACACTCATCTCTAAATGACTTATTACGAGATCAGTTTATAAAAGAGAAGGTGGCAAGTTGAAGCTCTGTGGTGACTTTGAGACAGAAAAAAAATGGCAAGAGATTAAGATGCTTGTCTCCCTAGACTTGTGGCAAAGCTTTAAAATGTGCATTATGGCGCATTTTATTTATCTTCTGTTAATCTGTTTTCTATTTCTATCAAATCCCAAATGTCTTACAACTGTTTTCAGAAGTTCCTATCCCAGTCCAGGATAAAGCCTAAACTTGCAGAATTTATAGAATAATACAGCTGGAAAGGACCTTGGAGGTCTTCTAGTTCAACCTCTGCTCAAGCAGGAGACCTTGTAGGTTATTTAGTCCAACCCCCCTCTGAGCAGGAGACCCTACACCATTTCTGACAGATGGCAGTCCAATCTCTTCTGGAAAGCCTCCAGTGATGAAGCTCCCACAACTTCCGAAGGCAAGGTGTTCCATTGGTTGATTGTTCTCACTGTCAGAAAATTTCTCCTTATTTCCAGGTTGAATCTCTCCTTGTTCAGTTTCCATCCATTATTTGTTGTCTGGCCTTCAGGTGCTTTGGACAATAGCTTGACCCCCTCCTCCTAAATATGGGGAGTGAATGAAGAGTATTAAGTAGATTTAACAAATCAGTTAAAATCATTGGTTCAATTTGATGAATCAAGTCCGTTTGATTCAGTCCTACTTGAGTGCCTTCTTAAAATGATATACACAGAAGTATCCACATGAACTTCCCTTCCTATTAATGGTGGTTGCTGATTTGGTGATTTTTAAAAGCAGTTTGCAAATTGTTAATATAGCATGATTTAGTGACTCGCTGCACCTCTGACACTGAGACGGCATGCACAAATTATGTGCAATACTTTGCAGGGAGAGTTACTGATTTATATCCTCAGTGCAATTTGTTGGTTCAAAATTTGCAGCAGCAACTTTGTGGTCATAAATTGAAAATGGGGGGAAAAAGAAGCAAGGCAAATGTGTGGCTCTTTTGAATGCTTAATCAATAATCAAAGTATGTGGGGATGGCAGCTCCTTCCAATTAATGGGTATTACAAAAAAAAAAACCCTTGGCTTTTCTTGACATCTTCTAATTCTGGTAGAAATGAATAGCTACCTAGAATAGATTGATATTTTTCAGATAGTATCCTGAGAATACTCATGCAGAAGGCAATTTAGGCATAATTCTAATTCATCTACATTTAGCCAGAGAAAAACCATGGAATCTCAACACTTTTTGTTGTTGATGTGTGATAACCTGCATCCCAATAAACCCCAACTTGTATTTTTCTTCAATGCCCTACTACATACAACTGGAATAATAAGGGGATGATTTGCACATAAGGGGGGGCATTTGCACAGATTCATCTGGTGCGCCAATTGTGCCCCTACCTGGACTGTGATGACCTCCGTACAGTCACTCATGCGCTTGTGACCTCCCAGATTGACAACTGCAATGGTCTCTACATGGGGTTGCCCATGAAGACCACTCGGAGGCTTCAGCTGGTGCAGAATGCAGCCACGCGGGTAATGATGGAAGTGTCCCAACACTCATGTTCCACCCCTCCTACGTGACCTGCGTTAGCTTCCGGTTGCCCTCCGGGTGAGATTCAAGGTGCTGGTTATTACCTATAAAGCCCTACGTGGCTTAGGCCCGGGGTACCTGACCGACCATCTGCAGCCAGTGACAGCTCCCCATCGCCTAGTGCGTTCCCACAGGGAGGGCCTCCTTGGAGTGCCGTCAGCCAGGCAGTGTCGACTGGCAACTCCTAGAGAACGGGCTTTCTCTGTGGGCACACCTACTTTATGGAATCATCTCCCCCTGGACTTCCGGGTGGCCCCTGACCTGCGCTCCTTCCGTCGTGACTTTAAGACATAGTTATTTCGCCAGGCCGGATTGGACTGAAGGGTTTTTTAAGGGGAATTTTAATAGTTTTCAATATTTAATATTGATTTCTCTTTTTGTTTTATTGCTGTGAGCCACCCTGAGTCCTTGTCGGAGAGAGGGCGGCATATAAGCTTAATAAATAAATAAATAAATATGATTGATTACATGCCAACAAATTGGTGCTGACCTTTAGCAACCATGATGTTAGGCCTTCTATAGGATGATCTGCTCCCAACTTAGACCTTCAGATTTTGTAATGGTGCGTCCACTGAGATATTACCTGAGTCCATCGACCTTGCTGCTGGTCATCCTTTCTCTTTCTTTTCATCTTTACCAGAACAAATAGATCTACAATGGATGCTATAGCCATCACCCTTCACACTGCTCTGACTCATTTGGAAGAGGGAGGGGCTATGTGAGGATGCTTTTTGTAAATTTTAGCTCTGCGTTTAACACAATTCTTCCATGTAGACTTGTGTCTAAACTTATGGATCTTGGGTTTTCTTATTCAATCTACCTTTGGATTATGGATTTCCTGTCTGGCCGCTCTCAGAGGGTCACATTAGGTAATCATATGTCCTCAGCCCTTATTCTTAACACTGGTACACCACTGGGTTGCGTGTTGAGTCCCTTACTCTATATTCTTTATATACATGACTGCATTCCCATTCACACCAATAATACTATTATTAAATTTGCAGATGATACAACAGTGGTGGGACTCATCTCCAGGGGGGATGAGTCTGCCTATCGAGATGAGGTGGACCAGTTGCTTTCATGGTGTGGAGACAATAACTTGGTCATTAACACCAATAAGACCAAGGAGCTTATAGTGGACTATAAAAGGAATAGATCAGACATCCAGCCCTTGCAAAGTAGAGCAAGTGGTTAGTTTTAAGTTTCAGGTGTTATCATAAAAGAGGACCTGACCTGGGATGCTCACATTGCACCACTGGTCAAAAGGACCCATCAGAGATTGTACTACCTGAGACTTCTCAGGAAACAACAACTGAATGGAAAACTGCTGGTGACCTTCTACCGCTGCACCATAGAGAGTATTTTAACTTACTGCACCTGTATATGGTTTGCCAATTGCACAGAATTTCAAATCAACAGGCCTTTCACTCTAAGAATTTGGAAAGCTGCAGTCCCAATACATGTGAAGGGCACTTGTGATATGTGTGGTTGCATGCAATTTAAAGTTGCCTCTTCATGAGATTAAGGGAGATAGCAGAAAAGTTGTAGAAAAGACAGGGGAACAACAAAACTGACCCCATTCTTTATAACTTCAGAAGCATCCGGATTGCAGAGATTCATTCTGTGGAACTCAATATCTAATAAATTGGATATTTATTTACTGAAATTGGGTAGAATGCATAAGAAAATGGGTTGGAAGTAGAGGCACACAATGCATGCTAGATAAGTCCACAATGGCGACAATACCAATAAATTAGGAAATTTCATCATAAAGGTTGTATGCAGTACACTTACATTAGAAAAGATCAGTTGGGTCATTTCCATTGGAAAGGGATGTTGTAATCAAGACAATGCAATGACATTTGTTAGAGGCTGAATCTCTTACTTTGGCAGGAAAATTCAAGAGTAGCAATTTGGTGAGTCAACTGAGAACTTTTGCCTAGCCATGCTGAATCGTAGAAATTAACTAGGAAAAGTTCTGTAAGAAAGCAGAGATAATGAATCTTCAGTTCTGTAAGGGTGAACAGCCATGCTGAATCCAAGTACAGCTGTCTTATATTTGCTCTGTGTGCATTTTGCCACCAGTAATTTTGTCATCAATTTTCATAATTTGTTTAAACATATTTGTCTTTTGGACACAAGAGGTCATATTTCATAGCCGTGATGAATTTTCTCCTTGGTCCAGCTCTACAGAATTTGCACTTAATTAATTGCACAACCTTTAATTCGACAGACTGTTCATTTCTAATAGCCGGATACTTTCAAATGGTTGTATAGAGATAGGGAGGGATGAAGAAAAGTAGCTCTGAAGTAGTTTCAGTAATTTAAATCATACAAAAATTGCTTGTTGTTGTTGTTATAATTATTATTATTGATCTATTCATTTCCTCTTATACATTCTTTGGATATATTGAAGCAAAGGGGAAATCTTTGTAACTGAGTGACATCTGGGGAATGCATAATGATGAAGCACATTTCTGGAAGATTCATAGTTCCATAGTTGCTTCAACAACTATTTTAAAATGTCAGGGTTGTTTGACTAAACTAGGATTTACTAGCAGAGGTGTTCATGGGTTGGACAGACAAATGGCAACACTCAGGTATCAATATAATCACAGATGTGCCACATTCACAAAGTACCTAAAGGCAAAACGAGAAACAATGGCCAGAAACTAACCATGGAGAGAAGCAATCTAGAACTAAGGAGAAATTTCCTAACAGTGAGTTATCACTGTTATCAACAGTGATGTCAGAGGAAAAACCTCTTAATATATTGCTGCAACTAATTGATTGTTTGGTTGAACAGTTTAAATGAACCAATCAGAGCACGGCTTCCTGGCTCTGAGTTTCCTGCATTTTCCAAAGGTCAGTGAAGAGAATATAAGTGGCAGCAGGATTGCAGCCAACAGAGACTCTCACGAAGAGACTCTCCAGCAGAGAGCTCCACAGGCCCTCAGAGAGAACCTTCAGAACTGACGGCACTACAAAGAGCTGAGTCACTGCCTTGCTCCTGAGAAGACTGACAAAGAACACAGAAAGCCTCCCACATTTGGGAAGAAGATTAGAGCTAATGGACTTTGCTGAGAGGAGAATCTTGTAGGCTGTTGATGACTTCTTGTAGGTTTGTTTTTATGTGTTTTTTTATTGAAAATAGTTTCTCAAGACTTCTCAGTCCATTTCCATGCTTGTGCGTTTGTGTGCGTATCGGGCCACAGTCCACTCGAACCCAGAAACCTTTTTCCTTCACAAGTGAGTTATCATCAACCAGTAGAATAGCTTGCCTTCAGAAGTTATGGATGCTCCATCACTGGAGGCTTTCAAAAATAGACTGGACAACCATTTATCTGCAGTGGTATAGGAACACGAGGGGGTTGTATTAGAGGACCTCCAAGGTCCCTTCCATTTCTGTTATTCTATGTTTTTGTGTATTTCCATTAATATATAACTGAGGTATTTGTCTGATTACATCACTGCAGTTGTGTTATGACCTCGCCATCATAGCTGATGCCTCTTCTAATTTTATACTCTGTTTATATGAGAGCCCACCCAACTTATCTGAAGAGCCTTGCTTAAACATGCCAGTTATATATGAGCCCAGCCTATGTAAGGCTCACCCTATTTATCTGCAAGATGAGTTTTGTTGTGCACACTTTCACCCTTTTCACTGGCATTTTAGCACCTATGTTCATGCCTGTGATAATCCCCTCCATCATTTGTTTAAATCCTGACATGGATCATATGAGTTTTATAATAACACCACATGCTAGAGAACAATTACATTATCAAATGCTACACCACCTGATCATTCTCTGTATTTGGTTGAGACGGGGTGGAATTTATGCCCACCTCCCTCGCACAACAGATTTCATTACAAGAGCTTAACTATAATGCCTAAAAGCTTTCTTGGTTCTTAACAGGGCTCTCTCACCCATCTAGACAGCCAATATCTGGAAATGTGCCCATCAAATCTGTCTGTCAACTTACAAGGCTTTCCAAGACATCTAAAAGGCAGACAGGAAAGAATAGACAAAGGTTAACTCTTGTCACTTCTTTGTAAATATAATTGTACTGGCAGCTTGTAAGGCAATGCATTGCTCCCTAGCAACATTTGAGTTTGTGGAAGAATTGAATATATATTTCAGTTGCTTTTCCCTTGAATGTTTAGTCCATCCTTGTACGTGTTTTTGCTGATTTTTTTTTTCTTCAATGACTACACAGGAGACTGACTTGTCTTTTTTTCAAGATATTTCTACAGGTAAAGTGAAGCCTGTCCTTACCAACTTTGAAAGGAAAAAGAAAAGGAAACTTACTTAACATAGTCTCACTGGTTAATTAAGGCAAATATGCAAGGTGCTTGTTCTATTCCGAATGAAAATCCTCAATAGTTTTGGCATTGATCAGAACTTGGCTGTGTAAAGCACCAATAATAAAATGGGTTGAATGTGGAAGCAGGAATCTTTTCATTAAAACTGCAGGAGGCCCTTCTTAAATGGGTCATAAATTTTTATATATAATTTTTTTGTTTAATAAGTTTTTTAAAGTAATGTTTATAATTTCTTTTAAAAATTCCTGCACACTGTTATGTTTAACCTTGACTTTTCTTAAGCTATTTAATGTATACTGTATTATGCTAGAATGTTAATAAAAATGTCCAGAATAAATATAGCAAATATAGCAAATAATTGGGAGAAAGTGAGAGGGGATAATGAGAAAGCCAATTTGCTAGGGCAAACATCTGGAATGATTATTACCAGTTCTGTTATTCTGGATTAGTCAGGCCAGAATAATATGCACCATTGAGCTTCCTCTTATAAATCTTGTTATACATTTTGGGTGTTGTCACTATTTCTGCCTCTATCACACTTTAGATTATAGATTATAGAATTCTTTATTGGCCAAGTGTGATTGGATACATAAGGAATTTGTCTTTGGTGCATATGCTCTCGGTATACATAAAAAGAAAAGATACATTCATCAAGAATCATAAAGTACAACACTTAATGATGGTCATAAGGTACAAATAAGCAATCGAATCATACTAGGAAACAATCTATATAAATCATAAGGATACAAGCAACAAGTTACAGTCATACCATCATAGGTGGGAGGAGATGGGTGATAGGAATAATGAGAAGGTTAATAGTAATAGTAGTGAAGACATAGTGAATAGTTTGAGAGTGTTGAGGGAATTATTTGTTTAGCAGAGTGATGGCGTTTGGGGAAAAAACTATTCTTGTGTCTAGTTGTTCTGGTATGCAGTGCTCTATAGCATCCTTTTGAGGGTAGGAGTTGAAACAATGTATGTCCAGGATGCGAGGGATCTGTAGATATTTTCACAGCCCTATTTTGACTCGTGCAGTATACAGGTACTATATGGAAGGCAGGTTGGTTGTAATTGTTTTTTCTGCAGTTCTAATTTTCCTCTGAGGTCTGTGTCTGTCTTGTTGGGTTGCAGAACCAAACCAGACAGTTATAGAGGTGCAAATGACAGACTCAATAATTCTCTGTAGAACTGTATCAGCAGTTC
The DNA here is from genome assembly GCA_030761175.1 of Masticophis lateralis. Classification (NCBI taxonomy): domain Eukaryota; kingdom Metazoa; phylum Chordata; class Lepidosauria; order Squamata; family Colubridae; genus Masticophis; species Masticophis lateralis. The sequence goes on along the minus strand of JAUDYJ010000003.1, from coordinate 194,538,132 downwards.
CTTGGGCAGTTTGAGCTTTCTGAGTTGGCACAGAAAGAACATTCTTTGTTGTGCTTTTTTGATGACATTTTTGATGTTAGGTGTCCATTTTAGGTCTTGAGATATGATAGAACCTAGAAATTTGAAGGTGCACTCCAGAAGCCATTGGACAACCAGTTTTCTCCCTGTAAAATAGAAGGGATAGGAGCAGGGGTGAAATTCAGCAGGTTCTGACGGGTTCTGGAGAACCAGTAGCGGAAATTTTGAATAGTTCAGAAAACTGGCAAATACCACCTCTGGCTAGCCCCCGAGTGGGGTGGGAATGGATATTTTGCAGTATCCTTCTCCTGGAGTGGGATGGGAATGAGGATTTTGCGGTATCCTTCCCTTGCACGCCCACCAAGCCACACCCACAGAACCGGTAGTAAAAAAATTTGGATTTCACCACTGGATAGGACGCACTTATTCTGGAGTTCTTCAGACCTTCACAGAGGTCCATCCCTCCTCAGAGGTTCAAAACTGCAAGAAGAAGAAAAGAAATGGGAGAACCTCCATGCTCTCTTTCTCTGCTGCATAAATTGTTGTGGACTAGTCACCTAAGATTCTTCATTCCTTTTTAAATCACTCTAAATATACATTTTGTGATGGGACCGATTTGACCAGGTTGTAAATAATCTAGTCCCCCATGAAAGGCAGCCATTTTGTAAAATTGTATACAACATGTCATAACATTTCTAATAAACTAATCATCTGAAAATTATTGTTGATTGCTGGTTTATATGTAGATAAGAGACCATAGATTACATCTAAGCCTGATTCTACCTCCAAAATCATTTATGGATGTTGAAAGCATTAAGGTAGGTTGTTTCCATAGCAGCCTCTGGATAAGTAATAGTTGCATTCAATGTCCTTCTGTTTAGCGATGTGAAACTAGGAATATTTAGAATGCTAAATTATCCATCAATAATCTGTGGTTCAAATTCTCCCTTTCTGGCTATAAAATGAAAGAAAAATGTTCTGGCTTTCAAGTATGTATGTATGTATGTATGTATGTATGTATGTATGTATGTATGTATAAACACACTCTTTTTTGCTATGAATTCTAAGAAAGTCGTTATTACGGTAGTCTTGTAAACAGATTCCTTCTGTCCAAATGGGACAGAACTTCTCATTAAATCCCAAAGGCCAGGCTGCAAAGTAGTCATGAAATCACAACAGGTGTATGGAAGCTCCTAGCCTGGCTTCAGGCCTGCGTTGCTCCTTGGAGCTCCGTGAAGCTCCTTGTCACATCATCAGAAACTACAATAGGGGCTTTCCTGAGGCAATTCCCCAGAAAACAACAGGAAGAAATAGTTTGGGCCTGATATAGCGAGCACTCTTAAATTACACAGCAGTTTCAAGTACAGTGCACAGGAAGAGAAAGGCAGGGTGAATAAGTACCCTTCAGTCTGTCATGTCCGTGAACTAGGAAAGCTCTCTGGTTCATTGAATCAATTCCAACTGCCACGGCTCATCCATTGATTCTACGGGAGGCCCCCAGACCAGGATGTTCCGAGATGAAAGCAGGAGTAATTCTGAACTAGCTGTAATTCTTTATAAAACATACACTAAGTATTTTTGTTGACTCCAGCATGACATTTCCAAGGTGGCTGGAAAACTGGGTCATTTATTACATGAGGTCTGAATCAATAATAAAAAGAGAAGAAGAAGAAGAAAAAAAGAGTAGGCTGGTAAAAAAGGGAAAGAAGGGAAAACAAGCAAACAAAGAGAAATAAATATGTTTAAGTTTCCAGGAGAAACCCTTTGTGGGCACATTTGTGCATTTTTAAAAGTTAATCTAAGAATGTATTTCTCGGTATATTTTTTTTATATAAAAAAAGAAGCAAACGACTCATATGGTAAAATTTATAAAGTATAAGCTTAAAATGTTTTGCAGAGTACCGGGCCCTTGAATTGCCCCTGTCTTTTCTTAGCTGAAACTCATCAGAGCTAAAAGAGACAGTATATAAATTCTGTATTGAGCCAGCCCTTCTTCCTGAATTTATTATCTCAGCTTTAAGTATACTGATTCCAGATTCCGGCTTCCAAGTACAGAAAAGATGAATTTAATATTTCCCCTACTTGCCTTTTCAGGATGCCTTTCCTGGGTGCCAGTGCTGCAAATTGTTATTTTAAAAAAAGACGGAGGAAGATTAGGTTGCCTTTGCATCAGGGGTGAAATCCAGTAGGTTCTGACAGGTTCTGTAGAACCTGTAGCGGAAATTTTGAGCAGTTCAGAGAACCAGTAGTGGAGTAGTTTGAGTAGTTCAGAGAACTAGCAAATACCACCTCTAGCTGATCCCAGAGTGGGGTGGGAATGGAGATTTTGCAGTATTCTTCTCCTGCACTGGGGTGGAAATGGAGATTTTGCAGTATCCTTCTCCTGCTATACTCACCAAGCCACACCCACCAAGCAACACCATGCCCACCAAGCCATGCCCACAAAACTGGTAGTAAAAAAAATTAAATTTCACCATTGCTTTGCATGGACATTACATTTGAGAAAATAAACTTAGGAAATAAGACAGCATGAAACAATTTACATATTCTCCTATTTAGCCCTCAGGGGCCTGTTTAGGTTCATAACAGATAAACAGTGCAGGCATAACTTTTCCCAGAACTAATTTTCATCTGAAAACAAGATGTGTTAGTTGAGGTCCTGTCAGTCATATGAAGTAAGGCACAGAGTTTTGTATGGTAGTCAATTGTTGGGCAGTTTTAGGTATCAGATTGTGTCCAATTCTTTCTTGGTCTTCCAAGAGCAGACTACCAATAAATCTTGGAATACATGAATTTGAAACTAATTAAGTTTGAATGTTATCTTGGAACAAAAATTTGTGATGATAGTAGCAGTGATGCTGTAGAGAGGTCCTAAATAACAGCTGATCTGTTTATGTGAGAGTTTCTCTGAAGAGAAGGATAAGATCTGTCCTTATTTCCCTGATGGAATCTCTAAACTTCATCCATAGCTTCAAAATAATGTCTATGGAGATTCTCAGTCATCCAGGTCATGGGTGTCCCAAAGGTGCTTTTTCAAGAGGCAATTGGACTGTTTTACTTCTCACCCAAGAAGCTTCTTCAGAGCTGAAGAAGAAGAAGCTTCTTGGATAAGAAGCGAAATGTCTTCAAAGTAAAAACAGAGAGTCCAGTTGTCTCTTGAAAAAGCATTTTGGACTTCAAAATAATGATTCATTCACTCTCCCCATAATTCTACTTCAATTGGCAAGCTACAGGGAAAGAGTGGGTGTGTGTGTGTGTGTGTGTGTGTGTGTGTGTGTGTGTGTGTGTGAGAGAGAGAGAGAGAGAGAGAGAGAGAATGTGTGATGGATATCTGAAACAATGATGTTCTAAACACCGTGAGCCTCAGTAAATATCAACATGAGCCAACTATGGTGGATCTAGGAAACTAAATGGAACCAGTCTTGGTTAATGCTTCAGTGGGAATTAGTTCAGAAGTCCAGACTGGGAAACTATGTCAGAAGGCAGCTACCCTTGCCTGGAATCTCAGCTGCCAGAAAGCTAAAACCTAGGCAGATACAATTCCATAGACACCCCTCCAGGTCTCAGTTATACAAGCCAGTTGGGCAACCTTATATGTGCTAATATTATGAATGAAGGTAGATTTACTGAAAACTGATTTGGCATTTAAAAGCAGCAGCCAGAGCCCAGAAGCACCATGGATCTCATAACTAGGGTGGAAGTCAAGTGTGAGAGCTTTGAAGCAGTGGATCCAATGTCTCCAGGGATAGCCTGTTCCAGGTTTCCCACCATATTTTCCTCTGCCCATCACTGTCATAATATTCATATCTGCCTTTTCCAACCGCCTAACCTGCTCTCATCATTCATTCTTTCTATCTGGGCCAATGAGTGTTCCTTTTGCTTTATACTAGCATTGCACTGAAGTTGTATAACTGCAAAGACTGCAAGCATAATGATGAGATGCTCACTTTCTTCAACTTTGAGGTATCTGCACACACTGCATACTGTACTGTCTTGTTAATGTTACTCATGCAATTAAAAAGCACATGCAAGTATTCCTGATACAAAGATTCATTTGAGAATTGCTATGCTGAGGTAGGTACTTTAGGAAAGTGTCAAATATCTATGCTGTTGCACTAAATACAGCTGCTTTTGTGAATTGTAGATGTCTAAAACTTTTTTTCCCCTGCTTTTAGGATTGGCTATTAAAAGCAAAGGAACAAGCAGTCAAAGAGTATGTTGTAGTCTAGCACTTGGTAACGTAGCTATGAAGACCATGGAAATGATATTCCGATGCTGGCATGTGTCCTTATTTACAAAGATCAGCATTTTACTAACAATGGCTTTCCCTGCATCGCTTCCTTAGAAAGCCTTAGTTGGACTTTGAAGAAGCAAAGGTGGAGTATTAATGATTTTGAACTTGATGTTGGAGAAGACTTTGGAGAATTTACTGCAGACAGCCAAGAAAACAAATGGATCTTCAAGCAAATTGACCCAGAGTTCTCACTCAAGGCACAAATGACTAGGCTCAAATTATCCTACTTTGGACACATTATGGGAAGACCCAGATCTCTGGAAATGGCTCTAATAACCTTCCGCTAATTAAAAACATGTTCACATTTCCCAGCCTGGACTGAGGGTTTTTTTAATTATTTTAATGGGTTTTAATATATGTTTAAATTATATATTTATACATTTATGTATTTTATGTATGCATATTTATGTATTTTACATTTTATTGGGTTTGTTTTTAGTTGCTGTAAGCCTCCCTGAGTCCTACAGAGATAGGGCGGCATACAAATTATATTAAATAAATAAATAAATTAAATAAATAAATAAAGGTGAAAGGAAAGAGAAAGAGATGACCAGGAATCTTTTGAATTGGACTGAAAATGAAGGACAAGAGAAGGAATAGAATAGAATAGAATAGAATAGAATAGAATAGAATAGAATAGAATAGAATAGAATAGAATAGAATAGAATAGAATAGAATAGAATAGAATTCTTTATTGGCCGGGTGTGATTGGACACAAAGGGATTTGTCTTTGGTGCATATGCTCTCTGTACATAAAAAGAAAAGATACATTTGTCAAGAGTCATAAAGTACAACACTTAATAATAGAATAGGATACAAATAAGCAATCGAATCATACTAGGAAACAATCAATATAAATCATAAGGATACAAGCAACAAGTTACAGTCATACCGTCATAGGTGGGAGGAGATGGGTGATAGGAATAACGAGAAGGTTAATAGTAATAGTAGTGAAGACATAGTGAATAGTTTGACAGTGTTGAGGGAATTATTTGTTTAGCAGAGTGATGGAGTTCGGGAAAAAACTGTTCTTGTGTCTAGTTGTTCTGGTGTGCCGTGCTCTTGTGTCATTTTGAGGGTAGGAGCAGAAACAGTTTATGTCCAGGATGCGAGGGGTCTGTAAATATTTTCACAGCCCTCTTTTTTGACTCATGCAGTGTACAGGTCCTCAATGGAAGGCAGGTTGGTAGTAATTGTTTCTTCTGCAGTTCTAATTATCCTCTGAAGTATAATAAATACATACATACATACATACATACATACATACATACATACATACATACATACATGAATGATACTTACTCATTTGCAATGCTCTTCTCTGGCTTAAGACTCCACAGCCCAAAAATTAAAGGGCACATAAAGTTGCTTAACATAACCATGTCATGTATGTGCCATGTACTTTAAGCATTTTTTGTTTTCTGGCAAGAATACAACAATAGATTTAACATTGTCTTCTGGGTTAATTACTTTCTTGTCTTCCTTCTTAATCTAGTCTACAGTTTTGAGAACTCCTGATTGTTTCCTACCTGAATACTAGCCAAGTTTGAACGGGCTTTGCTTTCTGTGAACAGTTCAGCGATGGGCTGCCAATGAGCCGGGCTGCTGAAAAACAAAAATGCCAAGGCACGCATGACTTAGAACAGGAGAAAATGCACCCAAGCCTGTTATTGATTTTGGCAAGCTTAACCAGCACAAAGAAGATATTGTTTGTTGGTTATGTTTGTTCAAAAACAATTTGACCCCAGCTTTTCAGGCCTGCCTCATGCTCTCCAGATGAATCCACCTTTTCCCCCAGCATTACAGTTTAAAAGATATAACATGGCTGGAAAAGAAGATAGAAAAGAAAAAGACAGAAATAAAGCAATCTCTAACACCCATGTTAAAAATTTAAAATTAGTTTTATACAGTGCCCAGTTCAGAAAGAGAAAGAGACTGATGGCAGCTGATTCCATTTCATCTTTCTTTGCTGCAGTCAGGTGACAAGTGGGAGAGGTAGCTGTACTTTAGAGGAAATTATTCAGCAAAATGAAAGGACCACCTCTTGAGCATACTAGAGGTTTTGCCAGCACACAATAGCAAAATACAAGAGACAGTGTATTATTCTTACAGATTTACAAATTACACAGTGCTTTTTATTCTTGCTGAGTTACAAATTACACAGTGCTTTTATTGCAGCTCAGATATGGACATGTATACCAAATGTATGCAAGCTGGGCTTTGACCAGATCTCTCCAACTCATTTCAGTGTATCAGGTTATGCCAAATCTGAATCACAATAGTTATTTGAAGCAGTGATGATGTTTTGGGCTGAATGGCCATGATCTAGTTGTTGTTTTTATTGTCCTGATTTTTTGCCAGCTGCTGGCATCTTCAGAGGTAGAGTAAACTGCAATGTGGTATATCTCTCAGTAGTTCACAGTCAACTGAACAGACATACTCAACAAGTAGTCCTTAATGGTACTACATTTATATGGAGAGAAGTAAACAGTAGGGTACCACAAGGTTCGATCTTATGCCCAGTACTCTTCAATATCTTCATAAATGACTTAGATGAAGGAATAGAAGGGGAACTTATTAAATTTGTAGATGATACTAAACTGGCATAAATAGCCAATCCCATAGATCATAGGCTCAAGATCCAGAAGGACCTTGACAGACTTGAGCGCTTGGCCCTATCTACTGAAATTGAAACTGAAATTCAACATAGAGAAAAGTAAAGTCTTACCCTTAGCCAAGAAAAACCAAAAGTACACATCTAGATTAGGTGAAACCTGACTTAATAACACTAACTGTGAGAGGGATCTTGGAGTCCTAGTGAACAGTCAATTAAATATGAGCCAGCAGTGTGTGGCAGCAACCAAAAAAGCCAGTGCTTAGTAAGGCCACATCTACAGTATCGCATCCAGTTTTGGTCACCACATTATAAAAAAGATGTTGTGGTTCTAGAAAGAGTGAAGAGAAGAGCAACAAAGATGATTAGAGGTCTGGAGGCTAAAATATATGAACTGGAAGAACTGGGCGTGGCTAGTTTAGTGAAGAGAAGAATCAGAAGTGACTATAGCAGGGTCCCAATATTTGAGGGGCTGCCACAGAGAGGAGGGGGTCAAGCTATTTTCCAAAGCACCTGAAGGCCAGATAAGGAATAATGGATGGAAACTGATCAAGGAGAGATTCAACCTAGAAACAAGGGGAAATTTTCTGACAGTGTCAACAATCAACCAATGGAACAATCAACCAATGGAACTTCTGAATGCCTTCAGAAGTTCTGGGTGCTTCATCACTGGAGGCTTTCAAGAAGAGACTGGACAACCATTTGTCAGAAATGGCATAGGGTATCCTGCTTGAGCAGGCTGTTGGACTAGATGACCTATAAGGTCCCTTCCAAGTCTGTTATTTTGTACTCTGTATTTGAATCTGGCAAACTGTTCTCTGATTGATACATGTCACAGGAGTCCAAGAAAGCTGGTTCCTGATTATTTCCTCATCTAGATAAAACTCCAATTGATTCAATTTGAAGAAATTCCAAGGAAAACAGTTCTTGATTGTTCAATCTTTGACCCAGGCTGTTGATGAGCTCTTTATGTAAGTGGACTAATGAGCACTGGGGCCTGGCTAGCTCCTAAAGTTAATACATTATACATAGTCACATAAAGTGCAACGATCCATTATTTCAATTCCTGGTAAAAAGTTTGAACCCATAGAAAAAAATCCAGCTTCATATCTCTGATGAATCCCAGCATAGGACAAAAGCACACAAATATTGCCTCCAGGGGTTTTGTATAAATAAAAGCTCCAGACAAGATATAAGCTGTGTTAAATATACTGAAGTTTCTGTGTTTCTTCCTTCCATGGTTGCATCCTGCTATAAGGAGTGTGACAGTAGAGGCATTACATGGACATACCTAGAAGCTTCCATCACTACTCAAACTGCAGGAATCTGGACCAGCTGAGCCTTCCGGGTGAACTCCAAGTACAGCCCTGTGAAGAGGGAATCACGATAGACAAGACGTAACTAAACATGACCATGCAGAACTTCCCAATCCAAAGAAAACAGTAACAGATGTACACCCTAAATGTAGTTATGCAGATGTGTCCGCACATTTAATACTTTCCACTTTCTGGAAGTTTTCTTCTGAATATCATAATCTTCGTGAATGACCCCATAATCCCTTGCAGTCTGGGCAACTGAATGGAGCTGAGTGTTTACTCAGCTCCATTCAGTGTTTACTGGCCTGATACCCTTCCTGTTGCCAATGCAGAGATTTGTTCAGCAAATATATTCTCATTGTGCTCAGAGAGAAAAATATCTGCCTCTACTTAGGATCGAACTCACAGCCTCCTCATTGTGAGGTGAGAGCTCCACCTCTAGGCCACTGCACCACTACTAAGTTTTTTTCTGAATATATTTATTTTATTTTGGGAAACTATGTGTTTAGGTAGGTAGCCACATGTACCTGTCTGTGTCCTTTTATTCTTACCTTATTAATAAGAATTTGAGGGGACAGTGGAGAGAGAGCGGGGGAGACGGAGGGAGGGAGGGGGGGAGGGGGAGAGAGAGAGAAGAGAGAGAGAGCTGGGACTGGGCAAAAGAAGGTGATCATTAGCATCAGTACCACCAAACTTTGAATGTAAAGATTTGGCTTTTGATAAACAATGAAGTAGGGTAATGCTGTGCTAGCTATTTTTAACCCACCTTGTGAGTATGCTTTTTTATTGCTTTATACAGCATATCTGATTCCCTCTAAAGCACAAACTAAAAAATCTATCCAGCTGTCATTTGCTGCATAGGGCTATCTATCATCATGCATCGTGGCAGTTCCAGTGCATGAGAGAGAGAGAGAAAGGGGAGTTGAGACAGGAGGCAGAGTCAAGGACTTTTACATGTAACAATGGGGGAGAAAAAAAAACTTGTCACAATTATTTATGACTCTGGCTGGGGCACATAATAGGACACATAAACCTCTGTTTTTGTTTCAAGCACCCTCACATCCCTACTCCCTTGTTGAAGTTGGTTGCAGGCAGTTTTTGCTTTACACATACAATTTCCCGAACAATGCAAACATTTGTGAAGTGACAGTGACAAATATAAAAGATGTTGGGTTCAGCTCTCTGGGCTTTTAGGAGAACACCGATGTCAATAATTGAGAAAGTGTGCCAAGGATACCAACATGCCAGTGTGAAACTCCACCTTCCTTGCCAGCTATCCTAAATATGCACCATCCACCACCATCCTTGTGCATACTGCTAGGTGTAATTCCATTTAGAGTCGCCAAGAGTCAAGTGACATTTAAATTTAATAAATTGTTTTTTGTCACACAGTCAGCCAGATGTTTAGGTTATATTTGGAAATTTTCCTTCAATTTTTCCTCTTTTAATTCTTCTTCTACTAGCAGAAGTAGCATCTGCCTTCAAAATGCATTTCAAGAGAGAATAAACCTTCAAAAGAATTATCTTGTTTCGAATGCAGTGATTTTGCACTTATTTAATGATGAAGCAGTGATTGTATATTATTTAGTATGGAGATTTGTATGGCAAAATTCTTCCTGGAATTTAAAAAACAATCCACACACTTTCTCCTTCAAAATTTCCCCACAATAACAATAATTGTGAGGTAAGTTGGACTAAGAGAGAGTAACAGTTTTCATTCAGCTTTCATTCATTCATTTTATTCAGTGAGCTTCCATAATTGAGGGTGGATATGAATCTACATTTCATAGGTCCTACTTGAACGTGAAGAGATGTGGTGGCTCAGTGCCTAAGATGCCAAGCTTGTCGATTGAAAGGTCGGCAGTTCAGCGGATTATGCTGTGTAATGGGATGAGCTCCCGTTAATTGTCCCAGCGTCTGCCAACCTAGCAGTTTGAAACTACGTAAAAAATGCAAGTAGAAAAATAGGGACCACCTTTGGTAGGGAGGTAACTGTGTGCCTTTGGTGTTTAGTCATGCCGGCCACATGACCATGGAGATGTCTTCGGACAGCGCTGGCTCTTCAGCTTTGAAATGGAGATGAGCACCGCCCTCTACAGTCAGGAATGACTAGCACATATGTGCGAGGGGAACCTTTACCGTTTTACTCTAATGTGATAAAAAAAATAACTCTCCAAGTTGCCCGACCCTAATTTAAGGTTTCCAGCTCCCCAAAAAGCCCCATAATCTCTCCTCCCAAAAGCAGACAGAATTCTTCTTTCTTTTTATTGGATCTCAGCATCGGGTGACTACTTCTGGGCACATAAGGCTGATAGTTTGCTGTTTAAGAGCTTTCTGATGCCCACTAGAGGTAATAACAGAAAAATGTATAAAAATGTTGCTTGCTTTTCAGAGCATTAAATGAAATTTCAAGAGAGAAGCTAGAACTGAATGCACACTCCAAATTTCATAGAAATTGATTCAGTTTTTTTCAAATTACCTTCACTTAAAATCCGAGCCTTAACAACATGGAATCTTGTTGTCCCAAGACATAATTATGCTTCTCCTATGAAAGTTGCTGTTATGATAGAATACACCAATACCAATTCTTCAAGAAACTTACCAAAGAGAAATAACAATCTTGAAAATGTATTGTTAGAATCAAAGTTCTAGGTTCAAGGTCCAGACTGGGTCATTTTAAAGAACACACAGGGCAAGTTACATGGAACAGAGGAAGAACTTATTTTGACAGCATAACGTGGAATACAGTAATCAAAAATGTAGACTATGAAATCAGAGCACAGAGAGTAGTAATACATATCTGTTTTGCCCTGGGGACATGTGAAGCTCACTAAGGAAATGATATCTCCCCCTGTGGGGTGTGCTGAAATTTCCTAGATGTGGAATCTTTTCTAGGTGTGGAATTTTATGAGCAATCTGGCCTTGGGAAACATTATAGTGATGTAGGAGATTTAAAAAATACTTCACTAGCTCCAAAATTTCAGAACAATTAAAAAGAAAACCCTCTACCAAACCCAGCATTAACAATAAACAAAAGAAAACACTTGTGGTGGTACAGGATGACATCCAAAATGCCCTCCAGAAATGTTCAGCCTTTGCTACTTTCTAGAGAACTAGTTCAACTCCTGTATTTCCACTCTGATAACAAGCTCCACTGCATTCTGGATGGCGCATCATAGTGTGGAAAGAAAATGTGTCACCAGGCAGTGGTGGAATTCAGATTTTTTTTTACTACCAGTTCTGTGAGGGTGTCTTGGTGTGTCTTTTGTGGGCGTGTCTTGGTGGGCGTAGCAGGGAAAGGATATTGCAAAATCTCCATTGCCACCCCATTCCAGGGGAAGGATACTGCAAAATCCCCGTTCCCTTCCCACTCCTGGGGAAGGATATTACAAAATCTCCATTCCCACCCCACTCCAGGGGAAGGATACTGTAAAATCCCCATTCCCACCCCACTCTAGGGGAAGGATACTGCAAAATATCCATTCCCACCCCACTCCAGGGGAAGGATACTGTAAAATTCCCATTCCCACCCCATTCCTGGGGGAAGGGTATTTCAAAATCCCCATTCCCACCCCACTCTGGGACCAGCCAGAGGTGGTATTTGCTGGTTCTCCGAACTACTCAAAATTTCTGCTACTGGTTCTCCAGAACCTGTCAGGACTCGCTGAATAGCACCGTCCCCCAACTCTTCCACAGTCAAAAGCCTTCCCTGACCTACATACTAGTTCATAAAAATCTCTTCATCCTATGTAGGGTGAAAGTGACAAAGCATGTATCCCCAGGAAGCCAGCATATCCAGAATTAATGGGGCTCATTATCAGCATGGAAGTACAGGAGATGGACTAGTTTTCCAGAAACTAGCAAAGGCTGAACATTTCTGGAGGACATTTTGGATATGATCTTGTACTTGTTTTGTTCCCTCATTATGTGTTTTCTTTTGTTTATTGTTATTATTGTGTTTCGGCTTGTTAATGTTAAGTTATTCTGGGCTCTGAAGTTTTGGAGCTAGTGAAGTATATTTTAATTTAATTTTAAATTGTTTTGTTTTTCCTTATTTTCATATCATGGAGACTTTGTTTTACTTCTTTTTTTGTTTTTCCCCTAGTGGATCAAAATAATTCAGTCTAATAAAAATAATAATAACAATTAACTTAATTACCATTAATAATAATTAACATCACCAAGCAACAACATCTGCCTATCTTAGATTCTTGGGAAGGACTTGATAGATTGACAAAAATGCCAAATTCAGTCTGAACATCTGGCTGATTGTGCAACCAACCATAATAATAACAATTAAACTGGTCATTTGTTCAGTTTAGCTATATTATATAGATTAAAAGACATCATCAAAAACCCACTTAGGTCACATGGAGCTCAAAATAAGTGGGTTCAGACTAATCTCCTCTATCTTGGAGTAATAAAAATCACCCCCAAATTATCCCATTCTATCTCATTATCTAGAATTTAGATAAATCAAACACCCATCTTTCCTATATGCATTTATAAGTGGATTTCACTGCTATTGAACAAGATAGCAGATGTTTCTGATGTGTGACTGGTTGTACAAAGGAAGGCAAAACCAGATCTGAATCAAAGCATGTGTCCTTGTTTCCCTAATAATGATCTTTATTAGAAATTCAAGCCGTTGACAGATGGAAATACATCCATGCACAAATCTGACATTATGTTCAGTCTCATTTGCAACGATTCAATTTTGCCAGTCGTTGTTATGGGCTTAATATCCATTCAACAGCTTCATCATGGTATATTCAGCCATTATTAGCAAGAACATTCTGTTGTGAAACTGGTACAAAACGATATACCTGAACTGCTCACAAAAATTGCAGTTAATTGTGCACATAAATTTGGTATATGGGTGTTTTTGGGGAGTTAGCGCATTAGAATTCTTAACAGATTTTGATAATTCGTGGTCGTAATCCATTTTCATGAAGCTATAAAATAACTTGCAAGCTGAAAGAGCATACTTTTGTTTAATGTTTCCAGAAAATGCAATTCAAGTTCCCTCATTTCCAAATATATTACTGGTACATAACCTGCATTTATAGAGATTTCCTGAAAGTGGACTATTGAAAACTGCACAGATTTTTATCTTCCATCAACGACATACTTATACTTTCTTTTCACACTGCTTATGAGGCAGAGAAAGAATTGGTTTTTCATACTAAAAGTTGTTATTTTTAAACATGCATACACATATGAACCTGTAGCTCCATTTGGAATATTCTTTGTCTAAGATTATGACACCAATTTAGCAGGATCTGGCAAACATACAGCTACCAAGGAAATAGTTCCTTAGCAACAAGAAACTATTAACAACTCTCTCAGCACAAAACCAACTTTAGTATCCAAACCATATTACTTCTTGGTTTTTCATCTTTTCTCAAGAGTTTCTGGTAGCTGTCCAAATGAGGCATCAAAGGACATGCCATGTTTCTGCATAAATGTGCACATTTCTGAAATTAGGGACCACAGGAAACAGTCTTCAAATGAAACTGGAAGTTGGAGCCAGAAGACTTTGGTCTTCTGTGAGTCACATTGTGATATTTGTCACTAGGATTTTCATTTGAAGATGGAGTGTGAAAAAGGAAGGCCATTCTCTGATTAAAAGAAATGATAGAGATAAAAGATGGCATGTGAAGAAGTAAACAACCCAAGCCCGGTTTGCCTAGCTGGACATTTTTCCTTAACTTTTATTTATTGAAGATGCTCATCAGCTCTGGTCTGAGCTTGATTCCATGGGACTTGCAAAGTAGATTTTCATTTACCCAGTTTGGTCTAGTGATTAAGGTGCTGGTCTACAAACCAGGAGATGTGAGTTCTAGTCTTGTTTTGGGAATGAGAGCTGGCTGGGTAACTTTGGTCCAATCACCAGGAGACAGTGAGTTCCATTTCTGCCTTTGGCATGAAAGCCAAGTGGGTGACTTTAGGTCAAGTCACTATCTCTCAACCTAACCCACCTCACAGGGTTGTTGTGAGAAAAATAGGAGAAGGAAAGATCAATGTTCACCACCTTGAGTTACTTATAAAAATAATAAAGACAGGCTATAACATACATACATACATACATACATACATACATACATAGTAAACACAATAGGGAGTGCATAGACTGGAATTTATTCTATGATAGCTCTGTATATGGTAGATCAGGGATAGGCTGCTGGGAGTTCGTTCCGGAGAACCTCTAGCTAAGATTCTGTGCAGTTCGGAGAACCTCCAAATCCCATTCCTGGCTGGCCCTGCCAACCCCACCTCACCTCTCCCAGGAGTCCCCACGCGGCCCGTTTTGGATGCAGGTAAGTGCAGGGTACACATGGAGGCTCGGGGAGGGTGAAAGCAAAAAGTTCATTTCTGGCCTCCAGAGGGCCTCCAGAGCCTGGGGAGGTCATTTTCGCCCTCCTGGTGGCTTGAGGAAAACCTCTGGAGCCCAGGGAAGGCAAAAACGCCCCCTCCTCACTGTGATGCAGGAGGCCGACTAGGCCATGCCCACCCAGCAATCGAGCAGAGAACCCCTCACTAAAATTTTTGAAGCCCATCCCTGCTGTAGATATGCAGTAGTAAACATTTAAAAAGGAAAGAAAGCATCAAGAAAGAAAGGGATACAATTCCCAAACAAAACATGCTGAGAAGTGACTGTTGTGTTCTAGCTGGAGCTGAACAAAACCTGGAGGTGTAAGAAAGGAAAGGGTGTGATTGACCTCCAGCAATTTATAACATCCTTGAGAAAGATGAAGAAAGGTTTCTGTGGTGTCTTCCTTGTTTTGCTACAGGTTTGCTCTGTTGCTTTTCAGCTGATCTATGAGTTCTCCATTACAAGCTCTTGAATGGCTTAGGAGCTTAGTGAAGGATTATATTTCCTTGCAGTCTAAATGACTGCTTTTCTTTTTTTCCCCTTGGATTTTCCCATTTCCATGTCTGTTGGTTTCCCTTTTAAACTTCCACGCTGGCAATAGCTTCCAGGCAGCTGATTTCAACACTGCTCTCTAGAGGGGTTGTTGCTTAGAGCACTTTGTAGAGACAGTTTGAATATTTTTCATTCTTCTTTGTCGACTTTATGACATCAATTTAGCAAGACATAGCAAGCATCCAGCTACCAAGGAAATAGTTTCCTTAGCAACAGGGAACCTATTAACAACTCTCTTCACAGAACCAACTTTTAACCCCAAACCACATTGCTTGCTTTTAAGGTTTGCATCTCCCACCCCCCTTTCCTTGTAGCTGAGGAACTCAGATCTAAATATTCTTTTTCTAATGAAAAAAGTACAACTTTCTTCTTTTGCTGTGATAAACCAACTCACTGATGAAACCAATACTAACGGGCAAAGGTCAATGCTGTAATATTTTGTTTGGTTCCGTTGGAGGCATATCAGTCATGGATTCAAGCAATTATCAATGCAAGTATCTTCAAGAAAATAGATTATTGCACTATCTTACATAGGGGAACAATTTAGAAAAATGGGTAATTGGTAGTCCAATGTAATCAGAACTTTATGTTGCAAATAAATTATTAGAGGGAAAGAAAATACTCTATTCTCTTATGTTTTCAGAGTATTTGTGATAAATGTTTGATAATACAATACAATATTGTAATTGGTTAAAATATGAGTTTCAGCCCGATTTACATGGCTCTGTCTTGAGCAATTCGAAAGAAGACGACTAGGGATATGGCCTGTATCTTTAATAATATATGCAGAGGCTTTAATAGTAATAAAAGATGGAATGTGGTGTTCAGCGAGATTTTTATTTCTATCCCATTTTGAAGGAATACAAGATTTCTATAAAGAATTCAGGAGAGGAAGAATGGAATTTTGAGATTATTTTTCCCTACTTTAAAAGAAACCCTTCACAAACACTGCAAACATATTGGAGTTTCTTTTCTTTTCTTTTTCTAATAATAGCATGTTAACTTAGCCATTAGACGCGGTGGCTCAGTGGCTAGGACACTGAACTTGTTAATCGATAGGTCGGCAGTTCAGCGGGTCGAATCCCTAGTGCCGCGTAACGGGGTGAGCTCCTGTTACTTGTCCCAGCTTCTGCCAATCTAGCAGTTTGAAAGCACATAAAAAATGCAAGTAGAAAAATAGGGACCAACTTTGGTGGGAAGGTAACAGCGTTCCGTGTACCTTTGGCGTTTAGTCTTGCCAGCCACATGACCATGGAGATGTCTTCAGGCAGTGCTGGCTCTTTGGCTTTGAAACGGAGATGAGCACTGCCCCCTAGAGTCAGGAACAACTAGCACATATGTGCGAGGGGAACCTTTACCTTTACCTTTACTAACTTAGACTTGCAGAGAAAGCCACATGGACCAGTTAATTTTGAAGGGTAAAATTTGGATAGTAGAAGGAAAACGTCCTTAATTATGCTTCCTTTTGAGGAAGAAATAGATTTGAAAACATATGTTCTTTTCCTTCACCTCAAATTACTTATTAACAATTTATTTATTAATAATTTGCTTACATTATGTGTAGACTTTCCTGATCATGAAAATTGTTCTTTTAACATTTCTTTCCTTTCACCTTCTGTCCTTAGCCCTTTTTGACAGAGATGAAGTCAAACAGAAAGAAAAGTTTGGCCTGGGCTTTATATATATATATATAAAGATGAGATGTGGGTGTGGCTTACTGAGGATGGCTAATGAGCCAGAAATAGCTATATAGGTCTCCCACAATGCAGCACACAAAATTTTGCTTGCTGCCAGAATGAAAAGATGGAGAAAGAATCCAGAAAGTAGTGAATGTGATTTCGCTCAATTGTGGTTCCAGAAAAATCTTGGCTACGTAGGAAAAACCTGGCTTAAAGAAAAAACGTGTGTGTGTGTGTGTGTGTGTGTGTGTGTGTGTGTGTATGTTTGGTTATTCGGGTCTTCTCCCGCATAAAATTGGAAGTGTTTTGGCAACATTTCGATGAAGTCTCATTCAACATATATATATATATATTTCCACTTTTAATATTGTTCAGAGCCAGATAAACAGGGCTATATTACCTAGATTTTTTAAAGTTTTATCTCTCTGGATTTATTTATTATCCAGTTTTTCTTGTTTTGGAGATGTATTATTTCTGTTTTGTTTGTTAAAATAGTATACTGCATTGGGTTTTATTGTTTTCAATATCCCACCTGGATGTTGTCAAATACGTTTGGTTTGGACAAATATTTACAACTAAAACGGTGCTTTATCAGCAACTAAGTATATACTATCAGAGATATTTTAAAATGCTTTTTAAAGCCAGATTCAAGCCCAGTTGTACCTTTGCTAGCTTCAACAACTGGCTTTAAGATTCAGAACCTATATTCCATTCACAGGATTCCTGAGTAGCAAATTTAAATTGCAAAGACCACACAAATAGGTACTGATGTTATATTTCTTTATAAAGAAAGGAAACTATTTCCCTTGGGTGCAACCAGTTTGCAAATTATTTTTAAGCAAAATTTAAGTAATCCTGTTCTATAAATGCATCCTTCCTTCACCTTTTCATTGCTGGATCCTTCTCTGCATCACAAGCCATCCTCAGGTCTTAGGATACCATAGATGAGGTAGACTGTAGTACTCTCCAAACTTCTGTTAGATCAGGCACATTCATTTCAGATAGAAAGTGGGTGAGGGTAATAAAACCAGAAGTATTTCATCTGCATCCCAAAATAATAACTTATACAACATAAAAGATAAAGCTGCTTGCTTTCCTAAAAAAATGCAATCCCAGCATAGATAGATAGATAGATAGATAGATGATTGATAGATAGATAGATAGATAGATAGATAGATAGATAGATAGATAGATAGATAGATAGATAGATAGATAGATAGGTCAGTGATCTTAGTATGGTTCTCCTAAAACCAATGTTCTACCTCATTAAAGCAGGAATAATTAATTCAAATTAAATGCATTTAATTTATAATAAAAATATGTTTATTTATTTATATTTTATTTATGAAACTTATATGCCACCCATCCTACCAAAGGCAAAACTGGCGGCGATATTGAATAAAATGAAGTATAAAGTATTAAAGCAATAAAGATCTTAAATTTAAAAATTCAATTAAAATAAAACTCAGCAGGATGGAGAGGGAGGGTGCCACATGCACAGAGGAAAGAGGTGGAATGTTCTCTACTCCCTTAGCCACCTCCAACATGCCACACACCCATTGGGACCCCAGGCTAGTTGGCATGGCTATGTCTTCAAGGCCTTTTGGAGGGACAAAGGGGTGAGAGAGGATCTGACCGTGGGCAAGATATTCTTAATACTAGGTCAAGTCAGTCATCCACCCAAGGCTGATTCAATATAGCATGGCCAGGACAGATTTATGCAGAAAATCTGGGCAGGATCTCCTCTGGAGGTGCTACATTGGCCTACATTGATTCTAACAATATTTGGGAGAATGGAGGATGCAATGTATGGGACAGTGATGCAGAAAGAAAGAAGTTATGGCTGTAACCAATTTTTATGGGTTTTTTTTAAGGCTTTTTCACCTGTGGAGGCACTCAAGTAATTTTAAGCATATGTAAGTGACTTTTATTTATTTATTTTTAATCACTTTCCACTAAAATGCTGTTGATTTGTGACAATTCTGACCTTTGGAGTGAAGGTTGCTTGTGCCTGGAATAGATGGACTGACGGATACATAAACAGTTTGTGTTTATTTAGTTGTTAAATTTGTATATTGTTGAATCTGGATGGACCCAGAGTGGCTTGAATATAAAACTGAACAATCCATAAAAGGTAAAAGTTTCCCTTGCACATATGTGCTAGTTGTTTCCAACTCTAGGGGGCGGTGCTCATCTCCGTTTCAAAGCCGAAGAGTCAGAGCTGTCCAAAGATGTCTCTGTGGTCATGTGGCCAGCATGACTAATTACCAGAGGCACACAGAACACTGTTACCTTCCCACCAAAGGTAGTCCCTATTTTTCTACTTGCATTTTTATGTGCTTTCGAACTGCTAGGTTGGCAGAAGCTGGGACAAATGAACTCACCCCGTTTCGCAGCACTAGGGATTCAAACCACTGAACTGCCAACCTTTCGATCGACAAGCTCATCTTAGCCACTGAGCCACCACATCCGTAAATATTCATAGGATCAGCATATAGTTATAATATCAATGCCAAAGAACATAAGGAAGTGATATCATGCCATAGGTACTGGTTATTTGGAGAACTATCAACCACATATTGGTTGCCCTTCAAGATAGCCTAGACAAGAAGGAAAAACCATGAATAATATTATTTTTATTGTAAGGTTACTGTAACAGAATCTTGCAAGTCTGGAAGTTTTCTCCCCTCCCTTTCTTTTACTTTCCAGAAAATTAGGGAGGCCTCTTTTCGAGATGCTTTCCATGTTCCCTTTCTTTCTATGGGATATCTGAAATAGACTGTGTCTCTTCCTCCTGTCATCCAAAGTTATTCTCACAGATCTTTACACATGCCATCATTGTGCCCATCCTATACAATCGGACAGAGTTTGCATGTTTTGTGTCTTATTGATTAAACAGTACAACCTGATGGAATCCAGGAGGCAAGCCTTCTCTGTCAAAGCACCGGTCTTCTGGAAAACCATCCCCAGATTCAAACAGTCCCTGCCATGACCTTGTTTAAGCAAGTTTTGAAAGCCTGGCTCTTCCCCCAGGGCCTGGACTAAGGAATGTAGCGGATTCCGTTGAAGAATACTGTATGTGCAATCATTCTTTTCTGCTAGCTATAATAGTTAGATAATATCACTGATGCAATGAACATGAATTTGGGCAGACTCCATGTTCTGGTAGAGAGAAGCTCCCTGAAGATGGAGTCCAATGTGAATCTGAAAGCTCAGGTGACTGATCCAGATTGGATCTAGCAACATTATCCTGGGAAACATATATTTACTTTCATTCATAATGTTTTCAATTATTTTAATACTGCACACTTTCCAAAGTTGTAGTGGAATCATGTAACATTAGAAAAGAGATACATAGATAAACAAATGATGGATGGATATATGAATAAACAGACAGACAGACAGGCAGGCAGGCAGGCAGGCAGACAGACAGACGGATAGATGAGAGAGAGATGGTAGATGGCAGATGATAGATGATAGATAGAAGATAGATAGATAGATAGATAGATAGATAGATAGATAGATAGACAGACAGATGATAGCTAAACAGAGAGAGAGAGAGAGAGAGAGAGAGATGACAGATAGACAGATAAACAGATAGACAGATAGACAGAGACAGATGATAGATAGATAGAGAGATAGAAGGAGAGACAGACAGACAGACAGACAGACAGACAGATGAGAGATAGATGATAGTTAGACAGATGAGAGATAGATGAGAGAAAGATAAATAGATAGACAGACAGACAGACAGACAATAGATAGACAGACAGACAGATGAGAGATATAGAGAAAGATGACAGATAGACAGATGAGAGAGATATAGATAGATAGATAGATAGATAGATAGATAGATAGATAGATAGATAGATAGATAGATAGATAGATAGATAGATGATAGAATATATCATATATATTCTAAATAATAACACAACAGTCCCTCTTGGTGTCACAGAAGTATGTCTCAGTATATAGCTGCTAGGGCTGTGCACATTTTGAAAAATTAAATAGACCTCACAGAAAATCTTCCTGATACTCATTAGAATATCTAGACTTTTTTCAGGCTTTTCAGGAAAAACCTGAAAAGCAAAAATAGTAATAATGTCTCTGCTATAAGGAATTCACTCACTAAAGATATTTGATCTTGTAAAGTACCAGCACCTTTTTTTCCAGACTGGTAAAAATAGCAAAGAAGTGCTGTCCTTCAACAAAGCCCCAAAAAACCTTTGAAATATCCAGTCTTCATAGTTGGAAACAAACATATTTTTATCTAAAAATAGACTGTACAGGTACACACAGAAAAAAAGGGCTGTTTCATGAAACCACATAAATATTTGTATATCTAATAGACAACTGGTCTATAGGAGAAAATGATATGTCATGCAGCGCTGGTATGAACTTCAGGTTTTATACCGATAAATGGATTTGCCATTTATAGGTATAAATAGCCAGTAGAAGATTGAACCTATGTCTCAAGTAAGAGACCAAAATAATATTGAACTTATGGCCAGCAAAAGATTGAACTTATGTCTCAGTAAGAGGCCATAATAATAAAGGAAAAATGGAAACTGGAAATGGCTTTTCATATATCATATTGATCCAAAAAGAGAAGGTACACAACCAATATATCACTTTCCCACACCTTGCCCAGGACAGGAATATAAAACTTGTCCCAGTTAAATGCAGCTGGGTTTTTTTTCTCCCAGAAAAAGTGTATATGTTGCAGGATTTACAAGATTCTGAATCTTCTTCAGGACATTGCTTGGTAACTCACCCAGGGAGAATCCATGAAAGGTGGTGGACCTTCAGGAATAGCTTGAAATGTGTGAAGGGAAAATGTGTTTTCAGTCTTCTTTTTTCTAAAAAGATATGTTTTTTTTTCCAAACATCTTTTAAAAGATGTTGAGATTCTGGAAAAAGTGCAGAGAAGAGCAATTAAAATAATTAAAGGCCTGCAGACTAAAAACATACGAAGAACAATTACAGGAACTGGGTATGGTTAGTTTAGAGAAAAGAAAGGCTAAGGGTTACATGACAGCAGTATTCCAGTATTTGAAGGATGCCACAAAGAAGAGGAATTTCAAACTATTCTCCAAAGCACCTGAGGGCAGGAGAAGAAGCAAGGGATGGAAACTAATCAAGGGACCTCTTTCTGCCACCAAGAGCCTTCCACCGACCAACGCGCTCCCACAGAGAGGGGCTCCTCAGGGTGCCGTCGACAAAATAATGTAGGCTGGCGACCCCCAGGGGGAGAGCGTCTCTGTGTGGGCACCCGCCCTCTGGAATGAACTACCCCCTGGGATACGTATGATTCCCGATCTCCATACCTCTCGCCGGGCCCCTAAGACCCTGCTATTTCAACAGGCTGGACTGGCTGAATAAGAATCTGGATGGGGTATTTTAATTGACAGAGCCAAATTTATTTAATTTTGTTTTAACTTGGTTTTTAAATTTTGTATGTTTCATTGTTTTATTATGGCTGTACACCACCCTGAGTCCTTTGGGAGAAGGGCGGTATAAATTCTAATAAATATTTTTTTTAAAAAAAGAGAGAGAGAGAAGTAGCCTGGAATTAAGGAGAAACTTCCTAACAGTGAGAACAATTAACCAGTGGAACAGCTTCCCTCCAGAAGTTGTGGGTGCTTCATCGCTGGAGGTTTTTAAGGAGACTGGACAGCCACCTGTCTGAAATGGTACAGGGTCTCCTATACCAGGAGGTATAGGCTGAACTAGAAGACCTCCAAGGTTCCTTCCAGCTCTATTCCAAATCTTAGCTTTGCTTGCAATATTAGAGCCAAAGGAAAAGAGACAAGGTGGCGCAATGGTTAGACGGCAGTACTGCAGCTACTTCAGCTGACTGCTAGTTCAGCAGATCAGCGGATCAAATTTCACCGGCTCAAGGTTGACTCAGCCTTCCATCCTTCCGAGGTGGGTAAAATGAGGACCCAGATTGTTGGGGGCAATATGCTATTTAGTATATTGTCTTTGGTGTAAGCCGCTCAGAGTCCTTGGAGAGTGGGGGGTATAGAAATGTGAATAATAAAATAAATAAATAAAATCATAAAAAAGGAAATTGATATACTAATTCAATGATTGACATACTTTCCCACTTCTCTTCAAGGGTGTTTGGAAAGAAAGTGTTCATTGTTTTTCTGGCACTTCCCATTATTGCCATCGGAACCAAATATAGCACCAACATGAAGAAAGAAAGGAATGGTTTTTATGACCACAAAGGAAAGGTGTTTTGGCATTTATATCAGAAGTGGATAGAAATTCTAAAGTGAATTTTAGAATCTACTGTATTTTCCTGCGTATAAGACTACTTTCTAACACACAAAAATCTTCTCAAAAGTCGGGAGTCGTCTTATATGCCGGGTCTCATTCTCCTGTAACCAGGCAGACCAGCCCATAAGGCTCTGATGAGCCTTAAATGGCTCTGAGGAGGGTCTTCTTATAGGCCCAGGCGTCTTATACGCCGGAAAATACGGTATGTCTAAAAAGGGACCCATGTACAGCTCCCAGGTTTTCTATGTTTATTTATTTAATTTATATATCACTCATCACGCTATCCAAAGTCGCTCTGGACTGTTTATGATAGTGTAAAAGGATAAGTTAAAAAGTATGAAAAGCATTAAAATTCACAACAATTAAATAAAAGGTTAAAACCAAGAATATAAGCCCATGATGGGGAACCTATGGCATGCATGCCGGAAGTGGCATGCAGAGCCATTTTTCGGGGCATGTGAGCTGTCGCCCAACTCACCTGCAGCTGTGCAGGAGCACACCTCAGCTGGTGTCCGGGCCTCCGGTGTGCACGAGTGCAATTCAGGGGACCCATCTGGTCTTCGGAGCTCTCCTGCGCATGGTCGCACGTTTGTGCATGTCTGCGAGAGTACTGGCGCACAGTGCACACTTACACAGATGAAATTCACACATGTGCATTGTGCACTTGAATACCATGCGCAGATGTGTGATTGCATGCACAGCGCACAGAGGAGCTGCACAAAACCTGTGTGCATGCGGAGATGGTTCAATTGTGTGGGCACGCACTGTGGGGCGTGCGCGAAAGCTGTGAGCATGTGCAGATAGTGCGGCTTCAAGCGCAGCGCATGTGGGAGGAGCAGCATGTTAGCGCGGATGTCACACGGGTGCATGAAGCACACGGAGCATGTATCTGTTTGGCACTCAGCGAGTAAAAAGTTCGCCACCAGTGCTATAAGCAGTATAAGGATGGGATGATCTTTATTACTCCACCCACCATCTCCAGTGTAGAGCATCCCCTTTGGGGCCCCAAGTCCCGTGTCAGAGCCATGTTTTTTTTAAAAGTTTTTTATTAGTAGTTCAAAACTAAAAAACATTGGACATAGATATGACATCACTGGTCCCAAGCATCTTTCAACACTTTAAGTTAATACATAATATACTAATGATAAGATAATAATATATTCCTTACACCTTATACGTTACTTAAACATAGTATAATAATAGTAATTTATACCGTATTCCTATACAATTATACATATCTATACCTACATATGCCTATCTATACAATTCACACACATATTTATCTATTTATCTATCTTTATTAGAGCCACGTTTTAAGGTCCTTCCAGAAGGCCAGAAAAGATGGAGTCAGATCTCACCTCTGGAGCCATGACTTTCCAGAGCGCAGGAGTCATGGCAGGGAAGGTTATATAGAACTCACTTTTGCACTATTTCCTAAACTTCCGAGGGCTTTCTGTGATTTCACAGAATCACAATAGGTCTTTAATCAGATTCCACCTCCAGGAGCCTGTTGCTTTTATTTCTTTCCTATAAAAGAATGTGAGCATTCAGAGACCTACTCAAGCAACTACATTTGCTGGCTAGAAACATTGGTATAGTGCTTTAGAAGAAATCTTTGAATATTCAGATACTTGAACCTGTGTTGGCCATCCAAGAACTTTCATCGCTCATCACTAAACTGTTTCATTTAAATTGCTATTTCAGCAACCCCCTGTTGAGTGTCTATTTTATTCTGAATGGCTGTGATTTGATTATCTCTCTCCATGAGCCCCAGCAATCCTTTGGATATGCTTAAGTATAATTAGATGAAGTGTGATGTGAGCACCAACAATATTTTCTAGCCATTGGTTTTCAAAAACCTTGCCAGAGAGAAGCCAAGCAATAAAATGATTTTTATTTTTAGTTTTCTTGTAAATTAAAAGAATTATAATCCATCATATATATTTTAACGTTATTTTTTTCCCTTCTAATACGAAAAGGAAATGCTGATTAAAAACATAATTTAATACAAATTATGCAGTGGAGCATAATAAGGGGAAATATTTTCCAATCATAAAACTTTCACAGACATTTGGGCAAAGACAATAATGGTTTAAAAAAAGTTGTTAAAATCAGCTAGGGAAAATACTTTTCTTGCTGCTGCTATTGTTGTTGTTTTTTTAAAAAAACAGTTTTTCTTTTTCTCTTTTTTTTTTCTTTCCCTCTTTTATAAATACAATGATATTTAGAAGTGGGAGACTGACTGTTTTTGGAGCAATAAGTTAGAAATAGCATAGATTTGATCCAGGGATGGGCTTCAGATCCTTTAGCAATGGGTTCGCTGCCCTGTTGCTGGGTGGGCGTGGCCATGGTGGGCATGGCCTAGTCAGCTGCCTGCTCCATGGGTGGGGGGTGTTTTTCACCTTCCCCAGGCTCCAGAGGATTTCCTTGAGCCTCTAGGAGGGCAAAAACAACTTCTTCCAGGCTCCAGAGTCCCTCCAGAGGCTGGAAACAGGCCCGTTTCCAGATTTCCAGAACCTCCGATAGGCCCATTTTTTGCCCTCCCTCCGCATGGGGCTGGGTGGGTTGGGGTGGGAGGGGCTGGATGGGAGGGATGGGGAAGCCAGGAGGGGAGGGGTGGGGTGGGAGGGAAGGGGTCAGCCAGGGGTGGCATTTGGGGGGTTCACTGAACCCCGGTGATCCTTGGCTAGAGGATCATTTGAACCCTGCCGAACCCCCAGGAGCCCACCCCTGATTTGATCTCTCCATCATCATAAAACAGATATTTTTTCCCACCTCAAGAACAGCCTTTTTCACAAGGGAAGAAAATGATTTTTGACGGTTTTGATGGAGAGCCATGGTGGCGCAAGTAGTTAGAATGCAGTATTGCAGGCCAATTCTGCTAACTGGCAGCCGTTCGATGCTGACAGTCTTAAAGTTGACTCAGCCTTCCATCCTTCCAAAGTCGGTAAAATGAAGACCCAGATTGTTGGGAGCAATTTGCTGACTCTGTAAACCACATAGAGTGGACTGTAAAGCACTATGAAGCAATATATACATCTAAGTGCTATAGTGCTATTTTGGACTCAGTCAAGCAGCATCTCTTCAATATATTTAGCAGTGTTGTTTCCTTGCTATAGAAGATGGTAAAAGTTGGACTTGAACCTTCCATGTAAGCATTCTACCAAGATAGGAACTATCTTGAGGGACAGTTGCCTACATTATATGCTTGTTTAAAACATTTTCTTAACATTATGATTTACCCTCCTTAAACCAAACTCTGGGCACTCAAAACCCAAGAATAAAAACAATGAAATTAAAACTGTAAAACAAACAAACAAACAAACAAACAAACAAAAAAGACTAAATCTTGCCTAAACTGTGAAAATGTGGTTGCATCTATAACTGATGGCATGATAATATATAACGTTCTTTTTTAATTTCTTAATATTTTTATAGCACTGTCTTAGTATTATGACTGATTGATTGGTTATTCTGTTCACTTCCTATAAAAGCAATTTCTGCATTCTTCATTGGGCTGGATCTAAATTTAGATGTGTTTACAGAAGACCCACAGAAATAAATGAGACCTAGGCTGATCACAAAGAAGTTTGACTCTTAACCTATTATAATAAAATATTGAAATTATTGATAAATTATGAAACTTATCATTAAAGGCCTGGAGACAAAAACATTTTTATTTATTTATTAATTAGATTTATATACCGCCCTTCTCCTTACGGACTCAGGGCGGTGAACAGCCGAGTAAAAATTCAATACATAAAAGTTAAAAATTTTAAAACACATATACGTTTGGCTGAGAATTAAAACAAAATAAATATTAAAATGCAGCGACTCTACAAACATTAAAAATTTAAAAATTCTAAAAATTCAGCAGGGATCAGGCTAAGCCGGCAAGTTGAAAAAGATGAGTTTTTAGGGCCCGACGAAACGCCCGGAGGTCGGAGATAATTCTCAATTCTGGAGGAAGATCATTCCAGAGGGTAGGGGCTGCCACAGAGAAGGCTCTCGCCCTGGGGGTCGCCAGCCGGCATTGTCTGGCTGACGGCACCCTGAGGAGGCCCTCTCTGTGGGAGCGAACCGGCCGGTGGGAGGCAATTGGCGGCAGAAGGCGGTCCCGTAAGTACCCTGGTCCTAAGTCATGGAGCGCTTTAAAGGTGGTTACCAACACCTTGAAACGCACCCGGAACTCCACCGGCAACCAATGCAGCTCGCGCAGGAGAGGTGTCACGTGGGAGCGCCCTGACGCTCCCATAATCCCCCGCGCGGCCGCATTCTGTACCAGTTGGAGTCTCCGGGTGCACCCCAAGGGGAGCCCCATGTAGAGAGCATTGCAGTAGTCCAGGCGAGAGGTGACGAGTGCCTGAGTGACTGTGCGTAGGGAGTCCCGATCTAGAAAGGATGGTTGCAGGATTTGGGTTTGGCTAGTCTAGAGAAAAGAAGGAATAGGGTAACATGATAGCAGTATTCCATGATTCACGCATGATTCCCGACCTGCGTACCTTTCGCCGTGCCCTCAAGACCCTTTTATTCCAACAGGCTGGCCTGGCTTAACAAGAATTTGGATGGGGTGTTTGAATTTTTGGGGTTTTAACTGTTGGGCCAAAATATTTAATTTGTTTTAAATTGCTTTTAAATTTTGTATTTTATGTTGTTTTATTGTGGCTGTACATCGCCCTGAGTCCTTCGGGAGAAGGACGGTATAAAAATTCAATAAATAAATAAATGAATAAATAATTCCGATATTTGAGAAGTTGCCACAAAGAGGAGGGCGTCAATTTATTTTTCAAAGCACCAGAGGGCAGGACAAAAAACAATGGATGGAAACTAATTAGGGAGAGAAGCAACCTGAAATTCACCAGTGGAACAACTTGCCATCAGAAGTTGTGTGTGCTTCATCACTGGAGGTTTTTAAGAAGAGACTGGACAGTGACTTGTCTGAAATGGTATAGGGCAGGGATGGCTAACCTTTTTGCCGTCGTGTGGCAAAAGCAGGAGGAACACGAGGGGGGGTCACATGCGTGCCCACATCCATAATTCAATGCGTCCCGCCCCTCCACACTTCCCTTGCTTTTGGCCCAGAGGGCCTTCTCCACGCCAGAGGCCCTCCAGAGGCGGGAAACAGCCCATTTCCCGACTTCCGGTGGGCCCAGAAAGCCCAAAAATCAGCTGGCCAGCATATGCATGTGCGCTGAAGCTGAGCTAGGGCAATGCTCATGTGCCCACAGATATGGCTACTTGTGCCACCTGTGGCACGCGTGCCATAGGTTCACCATCACAAGTATAGGGTCTCCTTCTTGAGCAAGGGGTTTGACTAAAAGTCCTCAAAGGTCCCTTCCAGCTCTATTCTGATTCTGATTGAGATTTTATTTGGAGTTGTGATAACTGGGTATTCTTGTTTTACATTTGATATCTTTGACTCTTTTCTATATAACTAGAAACCTGTGCTCCACTGGGTCATATTTTCAGAGATATTTCCTTACCTAAATAGAGAAAAACAATGACCAAAGGCAGGCAGAAAAGCAGTGGGGCGGGCGCAACTTCCAATTTCTGCCAGATTTCCCATTGAGTTTCCTTGTGGGAATCTGACAGGGAGCATAAGAAATCTCCCCTCCCCTCCTCTCTTCTCTTCTCTGCCCTGCCCAGCAGGCAAATAGTAGCTGCTGCTGGGTGGGATTGTGAGATTGGCTGGGAAACTGTCACAGAACATTAAAATTGAAGACCACATGAACTTCAGCAGCAGCCAGTTGCACTGAATTAGTCACAACTTCTACAAATTTCACTCTCTTGAGAGTCATGTGATTTTGGGTGCATTCTATAAATTGAGATACCCTAATTCAAAAATTGTTGCCCTATGCATTTTGCCCAATTAAAAGACATGCCAATGAGAGTTTTAGTATGCAGATTTGTCTTGAAGATATTAATGGAGACATAGCATATAAATTAAACGGGAACTATCTTGAGGGACAGTTGCAAGTAAGAGTATGTAAATCTATAAATCTGTAATGTATATGCAGATCATCAAGTCTAGAATTTATTTTCTAATTCCATGAGAATTTTAGCTGATATTTTTTGTCAAAAAAGTAGGAATATGGAATTTTATAGAATATAAAACTAATTAAAATAATTAGAAAATCCCTTCCCTTTATTTCAATATGATTTTCTTGGCAAAATATTCTGTACAGAGTAATGGATGTTAGAAAAACAAAGCTGTTTAGTTCATCATAGGTACCCAAAACCAATTTTGTTTCAAAGGTAAAAGGGGAAAAATGCGCAAATTTATGTATGCATAGTTCTAAGAATCTTTTGTTAGCAAGCAGATGTTCATTTAAAAAAGCAATAAAAAGACAATAAATTAATAAAAAAATTTAATTGACACTAGAAGATATTGCTATTTTTAAATACAGATTTGAAATAGGAAAAAGCAAGAAACTTAATTTAAAAATAAAATCACCTTGAGTGATGAAAAGGAAAATAAACCCAAAGATAAACACCACAAATTGGATTTTTCTTTTGTTTTAGCTTTAACTGGGGAAATGCTGAATATGTAGCCATTTTTTCCTGCATTAATAATAATAATATGAAATGGCAGAGACTGGCATCTCAGCACAATTCTAATTTAATGAGAAACAATAAAATAGTTTTCCAAAGGGGCCTATTTAGGGGCAAGAGCAGGGAATATTAAAGTTTCAAGATTTATTTTATTTTTGTTAAGGTATGCTGATGTGCATTTTTGATGACAACATTGTATCCACAGTATAGATTACATCCCTTCTATTATTTCCTTGCTTGAAAGAAAGAGCAAAAATTCTTTATAGAAGATAATGACTCCAAGGCCAGTTGCCAAATCTCTTCCTCAATGTATGGTTATAGTGATCTATAGAATACAGTGCCAATTCCTAATCTGGTTCCTATCACTAACAAGGAGATACTCAACAAATACATAGTAATCAAGAGAACCAGTGCTGGACTAGAACTGGAGATAACCTTTTTTGGGACATGAAGTGGCTGAAGAAATGCCCAGAGCACTGCTGGAAAAAGTATTGCTGGGGTTTATGGAAAGAGATAAACAGCAGACCTAACCAAGCACATAATAAGCTTTTATTAAGGATTACTTTGTGACAATAAGGGTAGAAAAGCATGATTATTTTTCCATCCTCATTGTGTACACAGATCTTTGGCCAGTAGGCTGTGTACAATGACTTGCTCACTCTTGAGGTCAGAGGTGAAAACTGTTCAAAACATCTGTCAGATAAATTTTTGTTGGATCCGTACTGTGGGAGTCTCCAGTGTGTAAATCCTAGGCAGGTTATTAGAGCACAACATGGCTTGGTTATCTGAGAAAAGCTTGTTCCTGCAGTTTCTGAGGAAAGGGACAGGGTTTTTTAAACATGTATGTCTGCCCTTCTAAGTAGAACCCATGACCTTTCTGGTTGACCAAGAAGGCAATCTATAATTTAATTCAATTAAATCAATTAATGATGAATACATCCTTGAAGGAGAAGATGGAACCATAACCCAGGGCTGAAATTAAAGAATTTCCCCTACTGGTTCTGTGGGCGTGGCTTGTTGGGGGAGGTCATGTGATTGGGTGGGCATGGCCAACTCGACATCACTCACATCGAGGGGCTATTCACCGGCCCCTCCCCTCCCAGCCACTCCTTTCACGCATGGCAGGAAAATGGGGAGGGGAATATTCCTGCCAACCATCCTTCCCTCAATCTGTGCTGAGATTGAGGAATGCATGACAGGCAGGAAAATCCCCTTCCCCATTTTCCTGCCTTTCACAAAAACAGCTCCATTCCAGCTGCTCTCCCCCTCCCGTCCCCCTCCCTCCTGGGGACTACCTTAAAAAGGACAGGCTGTATCAGCTCTGTTGTGAATGGAGGGAGAAAAGTTAGCATTCTCTCTGCTGCATTTAACATTGAATAACTTTTCTCTCTCCATTCACAATGGAGCTGCTGCTCCCTTTATGGTTCTCTCCCGTCCCCCTCCATCCTGGGGACTACCTTAAAAGGACAGGCTGCAGCAGCTCCATTCTAAATGGAGGGAGAAAAGTTAGCATTCTCTCTGCTGCATTTAACATTGAATTCTATGGAATATTGAGTGGCTGGAAGAGGTGAGTAGCGATCGGCCAGATGTGGGTGGGGCCAAGAAGGGGTAATTACTACCGGTTCGGCAAACTGATGCCCATAATCCCTAGCGGTTCGCCCAAACCGGTCCAAATCGGTAGAATTTCACCCCTGCTAAAACCTCTTATTTTGAGAGTGGTCCATCCGTTCCTTAATATGCCATCACTGCATCCCATGGAGGTGAACAATTTTTACCCTAGCTCCAATGTTTATTTTTTAGGTAAATTAGTTGGGTTATAGTTTAAAAACGCACTAGAGGAAGTAGATTTTCTGGATCCAAATAGTCAGATTTCAGTAGGATAAGAATGATACATCGATTGTTTCCCTTGATCTCTCAGTGCTTTTTAAGACCATTGATCATATCCTTCTGGATCTTTTCACCAACTTAGCAGGTGGGAAGTAGGGGAACCTACTGAGGTAGTTCTCCTTCCTCAGGATCAATACCAGACAAGGTTGTTAGGGGATGGGAGTGAGGGATTCTAACCCTAAGTCTGAGCTTTGCAAACTTCCATAGGGAAAATTTATATACCATAAATACTTATACATTTATATGAATGTTTATAAATTTATGTAAATTTGGGCTTTCTGACAGTCTTTT
This sequence comes from Masticophis lateralis, assembly GCA_030761175.1. Classification (NCBI taxonomy): domain Eukaryota; kingdom Metazoa; phylum Chordata; class Lepidosauria; order Squamata; family Colubridae; genus Masticophis; species Masticophis lateralis. The sequence goes on along the minus strand of JAUDYJ010000003.1, from coordinate 194,506,268 downwards.
TATTGTGGCGTCCTTTGTGTTGTCTGAACGTCATTGATTTTTTATAGATGTTTCATATCTGGATAGGTGACATCTTCAGTGCTAGAAAGGAGTGGGGCTTACTCCACTGGTGGGATTAAAAAATTTTTACTACTGGTTCTGTGGGAGTGGCTTGGTGGGCATGGCAGGGGAAGGATACTGTAAAATCTCCATTCCCACCCCACTCCAGGGGAAGGTTACTGCAAAATCCCCATTTCCTCCCGATCAGCTGGGACACGGGAGGCAGAGAATAGATGGGGGTGGGGCCAGTCAGAGGTGGTATTTACCGGTTCTCTGAACTACTCAAAATTTCCATTACCGGTTCTCCAGAACTGGTCAGAACCTACTGAATACCACCTCTGGCTTACTCTCTGTTTATATACAGTAGCTTGCCCTCCCACTGTTAATGGAGGTGTTATGAAATGTCTACCCCGGAAAACATCCAAGCTCAGAGCGTATCAAGGACTCCACAGTTCAAACCTGAGCTACATATATTCCCTTTTATTGATATTCATATCATTTTCAATTAATCATGATACCATTATCTGCTTGTAACTTCCTTAGGCTGTCATCCCATTCTTTTATCCTTTCCTTGTCCAGCAAAAACAATTCATTAGGGAAAGAAAGTGGTGCAGATGAGCCTTCTAGTTGAAAGCAATATTATTTTCCTCCCTTAGCAAATCCTTTCAAAAACTTGCTGTCAAACTGTAATTTTTAATATGACCCAAAATTGGACAGTAAGCATATTAACTGTAATTACATTAATTAATTAAATCACTTGTAATTAAATTCAATCTATTCAATCTAGTTTTGTTCAGTGTCTTGCCCATTTCTTACTTCTAGCTCTACCCAGTGTTTACAAGCGATCTCCCCTGTCAAACCCCACTCAGCTGGGCAAGATTGAGAAAAAAGAATTATACAAAATTCAGTAAGAGGTCTTTCTTGCTACTGGTAGCATTAGGGATAAATACAATTGCAATTGCAATAGGACTTTCCAACTTTTATTTATTAATGTGTTCCATTAAGGCAGAGTTTCTTGGAACATTTTGAATTCTTTCTTCCTGGGTTGAGTTATCTCAGTCTTACTTCTTGATTGTCTAACATTTCTTCCATTATTCCTCCAGCTTCCCCAAATCTTTCATATCTGCCCAGCCAGCTACTCTAAAACAACATTTTTCAAACTTGGCAACTTTAAGGTGTGTGGACTTCAAGGCCCAGAATTCTCCAGTCAGTATTTTGGCTGGGGAACTATTGGAGTTGAAGTCCATACATCTTGAAGTTGCCAAGTTTGAAAAACACTGCTCTAGGAAAGCTATATTTTCCTCCTTTACATCATATGATGCTGCAAATGAATAAGGTAATAAGAGAATAGAGTTTTATTGAGAGACCAGTCACAATTCAAGGACTACATATACTGCTATATTGTATTAAGATGATGAGGATGATGATTTTGGAAAATCATGTCTGAGATATTCCTGGGACCAGGTTCACGTATTTATTCAGTTCTCTCCTGGATCACATAACTATTTGGTCCCTTCAATGGATATGTTTCAGAACAATCATTTCCTACACTTCAATGAGGCATCAAATCAGAATGTATTAAATAACTATCAGTGAATAGCATTCAGCCTTTCATTCATTTACATTGACAGGCAATTCATTCCCTACTTAACTGATATTAAGACAGATAGGAAATATGATGACCAACAGTATGAACTGAAGCCATATTTAACATCTTGTGTGAATTCTCTACATTGGTTTTAGCCATTCTGCATATCATAAGCAAATTCCTTTGCATTACTTTCCTTAAAGGCGACTTACTGAAAATATTGTTCCAGCTGAAGTTCCAGTCAACTCAAGAAACCTCACCAATCTGACTGAACATGGTCTGTATTCACGTTAATGAATGAAGAACGTATTAAAAGTGGTGATCCATATATTTTTTTTCTATCCTTATTCTGCTTTAATTGGAAATCCCAGATTTGAATTGGAGATTGGAATAAATGGCCTTTCATAGTTCTCCTCTGTACTGTGGGGCAGAGAAACTGGATAAATTATTTTTCTGAATTTCTTCAGGAGGAGAGGAGCAACTCCAACACTTTCTCAAGGACTGGCTTGCCCCCTTAACAGGAAGAATGGCATAGTTTACTAAGAGAAGGAGTAATCTCATCTATAGAGAGGAACGGTGGCAGCATGGTGACTCGGTGGTTAAGATGCTGGGTTTGTTGGCTGGAAAGCCAACTGCCCAAGTTCGAGACCTGAGTGCCATACAACAGGGTGAATTTCCATCCTTGCCCTAGCTCCTTCTAACAGTTCAAAAGCCTGCATATGCAAGTAGATAAATGGGTACCACTATGGTGGGAAGGTAACAGCACTCTACGACATCATGCTGGACACATGATTCTGGAACAGTCTTTGGACAATGCTGGTTCAATGGCCTTGAAGCAGAAATGAACACACACACCCTATAGTTGGCAATAGTGCAGTCAAATCCACAAGGACTCCTTTACCTTCTTTTATATAGAGGCACCGTGGCGCAGTGGCTTAATGACACTGGAGAAGGTCTGTACTCCGGTGGTTTGAGCCCTAGCACTGCATGACAGAGTGAGCTCCTGTCACTTGCCTCAGCTTCTGCCAAGCTAGCAGTTTAAAAGCATGTTATCTATGCAAGTAGATAAATAGGTACCACTTGGGTGGCGAAATAATGGGGTTTTATTTAGTAGAGTGAATCCAGCAGTGCTGGACCTACCCCAATGTGATGCCTGAGTGTGAGGTGACATCAATGGAAGGAGAAGACACAGATGTCACTTCAGAATGCTGTTGAACCTGAGTGTGAAGCTAGTCAGTCCTCTGTGATGAACTCTGAATAGCACACGGGCAAGACAGATTAGCAGCCAAATAACTACTTTGTACTCCCACTGCATTCTCCCGGCTAATGTAATACCGCCGTATGCTAAATAAATAAATTTCATCTGTAAAAGTGATTTTCACCATCATATCAGCCCAATTTTTTTGCCTAAGCCATTTTCACCATTCTAAATTCTACACACAAACATACATTGCTAGACAAAAGAAATGAGGCTGAGGAGAAAAAAGCAAGGAAAAGCAAATTTCAGTGCAATGGTGGAGAAAATGCTCTTCCACCAGTACATTATAATCAAAACAGAAATCTCTATTCTTGGGAACATTCTATAGCCTAACTTTCTTTTGTCTCCAAGGTATTTTGCTGTACCAGGACAACCCAAAAAATGTCATTTCTTGCAATGGTGCTATTCTGCTCCTTTGAAATTATCAGCAACAATTCTTAAATTCATCAAATTAATATTTTTCACCAGTTGCCATATTATTCTTATTAGTCACATTTAGAAAAATACATTGCATTACAGAGCTGGGTGAAATATTTTGCACATGCAGCAAATGTGGCACAATGTACCACTTCACTGAGTTTGCACAGAAACTGAGGGCGTCAGGGAGGAAGGAACAGTAGAAAAAAATGCAGGCAATCCTCATTTTTTTCAAGTATAATAGCTCTAATTACTAAATTAGCAAAGACCAGAGTGAATGCTTGAAAGTAAGAAAGTGCTTTTCCTACAAGCAGGTCTGGTGCTGATTAGGTAGGAACACATATCTTCTGATACTTTCCCTGAATAAGGGGGGGGGGGGGAAACCCATTCAGTTCATATCAATGCATATCCTGTGCATTTTTCATGTGATTCTTTTTTCCTATTATCGGTTCCTCAGAAAATGTGACAGTGTTTGGTGAATTGTTGTCAGTCTGAGAAGATACCCTGTTTTCCCCAAAATAAGACATCCCCTGATAATAAGCCCAATTGGGCTTTTGAGTGCATGGCAATAAGGCCAAGCGCTTATTTCAGGGTTCAAAAAAAATAAAATAAGACAGGGCCTTATTTTTGGGAAAACACAGTAATATTGGGCTATATAACCAATGCATTGATTTGCTGCAAAGCTGCCTTCTATAGTCTTGAAATAAAGTATTGAAGCGATTGGGATAATTCTGAATAGATATCTGGAGAGGTGCTTTGCTTTGAAAAGGCCCAAAGGAAGCACCCTCTTTGAAAGTCTGCAGCACCCGCTTCTAAGCAGCGAAAGAAAACAAACTTGGTGCTTTGTTTTGGTCAGGAAAAGTAACTTCTGCACATGCATTATGGCTAAATGACCAATTGAAGCTGATTAATCTCACTTTAGGAAGGGGCGTCTGTCCAAACTTGGCAACTTTAAGACTTGAGGACTTCAACTTCCAGAATTCCCCAGTCATCCACATTGGCTGGAGAATTCTGGTAATTGAAGTACGCAAGTCTTAAACTTGCCAAGGTTAGACACCAGAGGTGGGTTTCAGCAGGTTCTGACCAGTTCTGGAGAACCAGTAGCGGAAATTTTGAGTAGTTCGGAGAACCAGTAGTAAAAAATTCTGACTGACCCTACCCCCATCTATTCGCTGCCTCCCAAGTCCCAGCTGACAGGAAGGACGTGGAGATTTTGCAGTAGCCTTCCCCTGCCATGCCCACCAAGCCATGCCACACCCACCAAGCCACACCCACAGAACCGGTAGTAAAAAAATTTGAAACCCACCATTGTTAGACACCCCTGCCTTAGGATGTTGTGGAGGTGAACTGACTTGCTTTGAAAGACATGTTTACATCTTGAAGCGGAACAATGAACCTCCATGAAGCAAAGTGCCTCACACTATAGGTAGGCCTAGGGTCATTTCTTCCCACTTTCAAGTTTAATTTTGAAGTTAATCTATTATTCAAAATAGGCTTTCCTGCTTGAGTGGGGAATTGGACTAGAATAACTCCAAGGTCCCTTCCAACTCGGTTATTCTGTTATTAATGGAAATTAATCTATTAATTGGAAGAACTCTCCTGCTGTGTATGTGAAGCTAGAGAAATAGAAAATATGGTAAGAGCACGTCATGTTTCAGAAGGTGGGAAAGGTATAATGCCTCAAAGTCACAAAAGCCAACCACGCCAGCAGTAACACATACAGCAGTAAATTATGTTCGAAAATACCATCAAAAGAACAAAAACAAAAGAACAGAAACCTTTCATAGGGAAAGAAAGAAAAATGGAAAAATTCCAGGATTTTGTTTTTTTAGGCTGATTCTTTGAAATAGGCGATTTGTGAGTTTGCCGTAGAGATCTGTTTTTTGAACAAATTAATGAACATTCTCATCCCTGTTCAAGTTAATTCTAATCTAGCCGTTCTCTTATGATTTCAGGAACAAACAAGAGTGGCAGAAAAAGCCTTCTGCTTCCTGCTGATTGGGGCCTTTATTAACAATTGAATATATTTGTTGCTTTTCAAGACTGGAACAGAATCTATTACAACCTATCAAATTATGTCAAAGCACTCTCTCATTTCTGCGTCTCTATGGCTTATACTCGGAACCTGTATTCTGGAGCCATCATTTCAAATAAATTGTGAGTAAGCTAAGAAATGTGGGATTCTTATGACACCGTTAGATACTAGGAAGAAGTATAGAAAGATTTGGAATGTAGGGCTTTTTTAAAAAATAATAATAATAACCATCTTATTTGCTGCTGTAATTTGCAAGGTGGATGGACTCAGTTACAGCAGCAATGAATACATCATTGGAAAAGGTGAAGGAGCAGGTATGGGGCAAATTGTCATGGCAAAAAGGTTATTTATGTGGTTGCTGAGTGATGACAATGACTTGATGGCACATAATCGATCGACCTTTTTCTCAAATAGATGAGCACAGACCAAGAATGCCCCATTCTAAGTTCCAGCTCTCTTTGTTCCCAGTCAACTGGCCCAGACTGCAGAGTGCCCCATAGGTCCCAGTGCACACAAACATACAGCTGCTGCACTGGTGGGATTCAGCCAGTTTGAGAAAACCGGCTGTTAAATTGCTGGCTGGCACTGCCCAGCCCCTTCCCTTCCCACCCCTTCCAGGAGTCCCCACACACCCCGTTTTTGCTCCCAGGGGGCTGCAGGGAGGTTTACTAGGCCCAAAACAGACTGCAGGGTGGCAGCATGCCTCCCTATGGCCCGTTTTTGCTCCCTGGGGGGGGGGGTGCAGGAGGCCAGGTGCTGCCTGCAACACACCCCTGGCCCTGACCGCCATGGCCACACCCACCCAGCCAGTCATTAAGGCAGAGAATTGGTTGTTAAATTATTTGAATCCCACCACTGAGTTGCTGTTAGTAAAAGGGCTGAAAGAATTCCAGAACCCATATTTTGAATTTTCTTTCTCCCTCTTTCTCCCTGTCCCTCTCCCTCTCACGAGCGTTGGCATGAAAGTGTTCCATTTATTAATTCAATATTTGAAATCTTATCAGAAGCAACATTCAGGACACTGGCAGTTAAACTATAACCCCCAAATTATTTATTTTCGTATTTTGGATTTCTTCACATGCCTTTATTTTCCAGGCCATTGGCTTCAGTGGGCCCCATACTCACCCAACCACAAATAGGCTGACAAAGGAAGTACAGTACTAATATACTGGATGAGGTTCAAATGAATATCCTCTTCCTGGGCCTTGAAATGATCATGCTTGATTCAATAAGCTCACCACTTAGCGAGGTCTACATCTGGCAAAAACATCAACTAGACATGGCTCTCAAGAAAGCCATTTAGCCTTGACAAGTGCTAGAACGAACTTTGTCAGCCACAGAACATATCTGGACAGATATGCATACTAATTTGTTATTGACTAATACAACCAGGAAATGGATTATAGAGGAGAAAATCTGTATTTTCAGATATTTAGGTCAGAAGGGCTTATCTGTTGCTTTCAAGGTATCTTGCCAGCCTAATAGAGATTAAGAAATTAATAGGCTACTGTGACGCTGACTTGTGGTCTTGTATGTTCCAGCAGCTTAAGTTGGCTAAGCCCCCGAAAATACAAGGCACATATTGACTGATCTTACTGATATTCTTTCCTTAAATGTCAAGACAAGAAGTACTTATCCCTTCAGATGAGCTGTGGAAAGCAAATGAAGAATATGGTATGGTTCTTCCACTCAGCTCATTCCTACCTTCCCAAAGGGAGGGTTCATTTTTCTTAAAAGCAGCTGCTGGCTTTTTTTTTTAAAGTAGCACAGAAGACAAATGCATTATTTCAAAAAACTGTTCCTGAACCTCCAGAGTCCCAAACAAAACCGATGAGAATAATTTTGTACCAAAAGAAAGATGCCACACATACATACATACACACACACACACACACACACACACACACAAACAGTTACAATGAATAAATAATTCTTAATTCTTGTGCTTAAATTACTGAACATTCTTTCAAAATGTCTATGGAGATTCTCAGTCATCCAGGTCATGGTTGTCCCAAAGGAGATTTTTTTCAAGAGCACCTTTGCTTAAAACAATGGGTGGAAACTCATCAAGGAGAGAAGCAACCTAGAACTAAGAAGAAATTACCTGACAGTGAGAACAATTAATTAGTGGACCAACTTGGCTCCAGAAGTTGTGAACACTGGAGGTTTTCAAGAAGAGATTGGACAACCATTTGTCTGAAATGGTATAGGGTTTCCTGCCTGAGCAAGGGGTCAGACTAAAGACTCCAAGGTCACTTCCAACTCTGCGTTCTGTTCTGTTCTGTTCTGTTCTGTTCTGTTATTTGTATAAGGGAACAGCGGGGAGGACAATATCCTACTCTTATTTCTGCCAATAAATTTGTGCTCAGAAGCAGGGGGAAAAAGGAGAATTCAGCGAAATTGAGGATTTTCTGGGAAGGTGGTAAAACATGGTCATAGTTAATACATAGATTAAAAAATCAACTTGTTTTGAACTTTTTTAAGGAAAGGTTTTCAGATTTTAATGACATTTTGATTGATTGATTTACTTCTTTACTTACTTACATTGAACAATTATTGTAAATTATACAAAAGAAGCATAAATTGAAATAAAACTGCAGCCCTAACTATCTAACTATCTTTCTTAACAGGAAAACTATTTAAGATCAGGTCATTTGATCCTAAGTAGATTATTAATTTATTCTGATTTCATTTTGGAAATATATTTTGTCTCCTTGTGCCTCTTCTCAGTATTAAGCGTCTAGTGTTTTTCTTTCACGTGTTTTTTTATTATCAACTTTCTTAGCTCTTTTTTCAGAAAACCTCTTTTGGTTAGCAATTGTAGAGTGAGATCTCTAAATTTACAGCCTCTATGCTGCCCTATTTCCTTCAGGTGCCATTTCAGCATTGCATCATGGGAACAAGTTAGTAGAATGTCAAACACTTATTGCCATATATTGAATCAATTTTACCAAAAGTCTTTTCTTGAACTATATTACTCTAGTGTACTATAGAAAATATCACAAGCATAGCAGAAAGTAAAAAGGATCTCAATCATATTTAAATTCTGTATATATAGATTTTGGACTTCGTGACAAGAAGAATTGCTTATGCAAGATTCCAAAATAATTTTGTTGGGAATAATAAAATTTGAGGAAAGCTTTGTTTGCTTCATAGTTGGACTCAATTCCATTTTTCCTCCAGGACCTTCAAATTTTATTTCTTCCATTTTTTACTACAACTATTTTATGAAAGTTGGATTGAGAAATAATGACTGGTCCATTAAACAGTGAGCTTCCATCACTGAAAGCAGACATGAAATGGGATCTCTTATTAACCACAGTGTTCTTTGTGTTCTTTCTCCACAATGGTTCTTTGTGGGTGGGTGAATGCACACACAAAATGTTAGCGTTTAATTTAGATGTAGTAAATATTAACATAGCCACTGGGTCTCTTTTATTCTTGCTGGATGTAAATGTAATCCATAATCCAGATCAAGAGTGTTAATCACAATGGCTTTGTCTGTGTGTGTGTGTGTGTGTGTGTGTCAGTGGTGGGTTGGCCCCAGTTCGGACCGGTTCGCAAGAACCAGTAGTAAAACCGGTGGGAGGCCCCACCCACCACCCCAGATGTTGTCATCTGCGCATGCACAGATGCAAGGCATGTATGCAATCGAAGCGAGCAGATGCGCACAATCCCATTGAGAACCAGTAGTAGAGGTAAGTAGAACCCACCCCTAGTGTGTGCGTGTACACAACGTGCTTATGCACAGACACAGAAAGTGACACACAAAATGCTAGTGCTTAATTTAGTTAAAAGTAGTAAATATTAATATAGCCACTGGGTCATATTTATTTTTGCTGGGTGTAAATGTAACCCTTAATCCAGATAAAGATACATGACTAGCAATCCCAGCACTGAATTCCCACCTATCAAGTTCAGTGGGTCAGAGAAGCATTGTGTTGCAGGTGTGATATCAATGAATATTTTCATGATGTCCTGAGCATCACAGGATGGGGTAGGCTCCCGTCCTCACAGCAACTTATGAAAGACAAAAGGAAATGAAAATTAAAAGAAAGAAGACTAATCTGTTGTCATCGATAGATGCAATCAAGCTGAAAATTACACTGTTTCCTGACAGTTTTACTTACTTCATGTAACTAGCTGATTTTTTATTTTTGACTATGAGTACATCAATAATTCACTGACAGCTGAATTGACAGGTAGAATGCAAAGCATGCTGGTAAAAGCCTTTTTGCATCTATTCAATCTGAAGGCAAGCATTTCGCTCTACCGTATCTTCAAACAAATGCCAGCTGTGAGCATTCATTCCCCTGTATTATTGTCTTTTTTTCTGGGTGTAAATGACTATAATCAAATTGCACATGCAAATAAAAGTTTAAAATATCCTTCTCAAAGTGTACTTGTTTATACAATATTAGCAGTACTTTATTAAAGTGGATGTTAATTAATGCTTCACTTCCTGTAAGTTTGCAACTGTACGTGAGAGACATCAAAATAGCTTACTTTCAAAATTGCTGGGATTATTATGATCAAAATAATTCAAAGATTGCTGTGTTCTTTTCTCTCTCTTTTCCTCTTATGAAGATAAAACTTTTGTTTCTAATTCCCAAAGGAAAGTTCTCCAGTATATATGCAAAGGCTAGTTAGCATTAAGATATACAAGATATAAAAGAGAACAAAAAAAAAGAAGAAGAAAAACAAGAATAAGAAGAACCATTGTGGTCTAGTTGAAATCAGAAACTAGGCTAGAAACTAGAAAAGTTTGAGTTTTAGTCTTACTTTAGGCATGAAAGCTGGCTGGGTGACTTAGGGCCAGTCATTCTTTCTCAGCCCAACCTACCTCACTCGATGGTTGAAAATAGGAGGAAAGAGTATTATTTATTTATTTATTTATTCATTCATTCATTCATTCAACTGATTGATTGATTGCACTTTTATACCGCCCTTCTCCCAAAGGGCTCAGGGAGGTGTACAGCCATAGTAAAAACAATAGAAACACAAAAGTTAAAAACAATTAAAACAAATTCAATAATTTGGCCATAATTAAAACCCCAAAACTAAAATACCCATTAAAACTCATCGTTCCATCAGACTAGCTTGATGAAATAGCAGGGTCTTAAGGGCACGACGGAAGGCACGGAAGTCGGGGACCCTTTGTAACTCCGGGGGCAATTCGTTCCATAGGACAGGGGCCCCCACAGAGAAGGCTCTCCCCCTGGGGGTCGCCAGTCGACATAGTTTGACCGATGGCACCCTGAGGAGGCCCTCTCTGTGGGAACGTACCGGCCGGTGGGAGGCAAACGTATTAGGTACGTTTGTCACCTTGAGTTATAATAAAGACGGGATATAAATAAATGAATAATAACTATCTAGGTTAAATGCCTAGGCAGTTGTTTATATCCTGCAAAAGGATGGTTTACCAATGAAATTATTCAAAACCAGAAATATTCATTGATATTTCCTCTAATTTTCCAGTCCTCATGTTCTACTAATGATGCTTTATCACCAACAGAACTGTTTGCATCCTAATTCGTGTAGCATGCTTATATGGTAGTAACACAATATCACATAAAACATAGAATAATTGGGTTGGAAGGGAACTTGGAGGTCTTGTCCTTTTCTCTCTCATAAATCAAATTGCTATGACATTATAGCAAACTTGTTAAAACAATTTTAAATCCTCTTTCCTCTAGGACTTGAAAATCTAGTGCTTTTTATGTTCTCCAGATGGTCTGGGTTCATCTTCATTCAACTTCCTTCTGCAGGGAAGGAAATTAAAAGTAGTTCTGCAAAATCCATGAAGATGGCTTTCCAAAGAAAGCAACATGGACATTTAATTCATTTGCTTTTTGTGCTGTGAAAATTTGTCCATCCATCTGTATCTGTCTTTAACTGGATTTGGCCATTCCAAGAAAATATGGGGGAAGTAAAGATAAAGGTTCCCCTTGCACATATGTGCTAGTCATTTCCAACTCTAGGGGGCAATGCTCATCTCCGTTTCAAAGCCAAAGAGCCAGCGCTATTCGAAGACATCTCTGTGATCATGTGGCTGGCATCAGGGGTGGGTTCTACCGGTTTGCAACAGAGCCGCCCATGCAGAAGAATTTTGATGATGTCAGGGTCAGTGGGTGGGGCCTCCTGCCAATTTTACTACTGGTTCCATAGAACTGGTGCAAACTGGGGGCAACCCACCACTGGCTGGCATTATTAAACACCAAAGGTGCACGGAACGCTGTTATCTTCCCACCAAAGGTGATCCCTATTTTTCTACTTGCATTTTTTACATACTTTCGAACTGCTAGATTGGCAGAAGCTGGGACAACCAACGGGAGCTCATCCCGTTACATGGCACTAGAGATTCAAACCGCTGAATTGTCAACCTTTCGATCAAAAAGCTCAGCGTATTAGCCACTGAGCCACCGCGTCCCTCCATGGGAGAGGTGGAAAAAGTAGAAAAAATTATTAAGAAAATAAGACACTACATATGGGACAAATGGATGTAGAAGAGGCAAAAATATAATGCAGATTGCCTGTCTATATAAGTTTCAGTTTATAATGTTTTAGTGTTTTAAAATAAAGATTTGAGTCACAAGCATGGATGCCAGTAGTCCCACTTGGGTCTTAAAAAAGGGAATAATAAATAACTACTACTTTTTCTTGTCATTGTGTAGAAATTGCAATGGGTACTTTGGAGTTTCAAGCTGTGGCCACAATATTATTTTTTGTTGTTGCACAGAATTAGATTGGATTTACAAAAAATGTTAATTTGTGCTTGGTGTGTGAAAACATCTGCATTGTGTTATATTTCACCTGTATGCCAAGAAAATAATAAACTTTTGATCTCCGAAGCACCATCATGTAGTTTGCCTTAAAATATTTTGGGAGAAAAGAGAAATGTCTTTTTCTTGCAGGGGCCTTCAATGCAAAGAAAACCTGCAGGAAAGTTCACACAAACAAATGATGTTCACTCGGGCCCAGTAAGTAAGACTCTGTGCATATGGAGGGCCTCATCTAACTTCATGCCAGCAGATGTCTGCCTATCTAATTAAATTTTGTCCTTTCCCTGCAGGGGAAAGGAAAATCTAATCCATCAATGCTGGCCGTTCCACTGAAGAAAACAGGATGCAACTTTGAATCTAGTTTGTTCTTTAGATGTGGGAAACTCAGGATCCAGCAGGAAACCTCATTTCTCATCGTCTCCAGAGTGCTTTCTCTTTGCATTGCCAAACCTGCAGAAGCTGCAAGGCGAGTCCCAAATAATGTCAATAGTTTAAAACAGGTTACCTCCCCCTTATTTAAGAAGAGATTAGACAACCATTTGTCTGAAATGATATAGGGTTCCCCATTGAACAGGTGGTTGGAGTAGAAGACCTCCAAGGTCCCTTCCAACTCAGTTATTCTGTTTTTCCCCAATAGCAGGAAACCACAACCTCCTGCCTGACAATTAAATATGCCCATTGGAGAATAAAAAATCACCCACATGCCTCCATAAAAGGATAGGGATAGGATTTTACTCCGTTAGTTGTTGCCGAGTATCAGGGGTGGTACCCATCCCCATTTCAAGGACACTGAGCCAGCACTGTCCAAAGACATTTCCACAGTCATGTGACCAGCATGATATCCAGCTGTTACCTTCTCACTATTTATCTACTTGCATTTGCAGGCTTTTGAACTGCTAAGTTGACAGGAGCTGAGGGTGAGGACGGGAGCTCACCTCATCATGTGATGCTCGGGTCTCAAATCTGGGCTGCTGGCTTTCCAGCTAACAATCCCAGAGTCTTAACTGCTGAGCCACTGCTGCCCTCCATAAAAAGATGCTCTAACTCAGGGGTGGGTTCTACTTACCTTTACTACCAGTTCGCATTATGCCTGCACGCACTCTTCTGCGCATACGCAGATCACCTATGATGACGTCAGGGTCAGTGGGTGGAGCCTCCCAACGGTTTTACTATTGGTTCTTGCAAACCGGTCTGAACCGGGGGCAACCCACCACTGCTCTAAATTATTTGTTGTTAGCCTCTCTCAACAAGTGGCAGCCGAACAACCCACCCCAATGCCACTGGGATATCAGAACTGTGGAAAACCAAGTATTAATGATTTTATATATTGATTTGTTCAATCAATTTGTACAAAGTAAATACCAGTTTCTGACAAAAATTGTTATAGATCGCAGTCCTGTGACTGAGAGGCTGCAAGCAGCCATAAATGCAGGCCATTTGCCAAGCACCCCAAATGCAATCATGTGACCACAGGGAGGGGTCAGATGTCAGAACTTAGATTCCATTGTAATTTTGAACAGTGGCTAAATGACCAGTCATTAAGTGAGAACTTAATAGTCACTCATCTCATTTAGTGACCCTAGTGAGCTCCCAATAGAAACATAACATAAAAGCCATGGTGGCGCAGTGTTTAGAATGCAGGCTGCTACTGCTGACTAATGGCTGCCTGCAATTTGGTAGTTCGAATCTCACCAGGCTCAAGGTTGACTCAGCCTTCCATCCTTCCGAGGTTGGTAAAATGAAGACCCAGATTGTTGTGGACAATATGCTGACACTGTAAACTGCTTAGAGAGGGCTGTAAAGCACTGTGAAGCGGTATATAAATCTAAGTGCTATTGCTATAACAATACCTTTTAAAAAACCATTACAATATAACTAAGGCTCTCAGAAACTTTCTCACAACCATGATTCCTTCTACGTTGACTCAGTTAACAGCCTGGCCTCAATGCTTCTGGCAAAAGTTAGATCTCATTTCAAAGCTACAAGATTTGGAGACATCTGGATTTCAGGAGGGATGTCTTCCACCAGGCAAGGGCTGCACCAGAGAAAACAATCCACCCTGAATACACATAGGGATCAGGCTGGTTTACCTGTCCCCATCAATACAATTAGTGGAATGAAAGCATTTTTCCTGTTCTGCTTAGCTGTTCAGTGTTAAGTGTTGCGCCATTTGAGCTACACAGAGCTGCTTGTTACACGTACCTCCAGGAAGAGCCAAAAGACGGAAGGAAAATATCGCCCAAGGAAAAAGTCTATAAAGATTTCTCGCTTTTCTAATCCCTTCTTTCTAATGTTTCTTTGTAAATTTGTCAGATGGGAATGAAATTGCCTCATAACTCTCCAGACGTGAAGAGCATCACTGCACAAAATTACGTACTTGTCAAAGCAAAAGGGAATTTATGCTGGTGTTCCTGAGATGTGATTTTATACAGTCTATTTCCTTTCTGCAGATCATAGCAACTAGAGAGACAAAAACAAGTAGTTTATGTATATTCTTTCTTTCAGCTTTTTTAAAAAAAATCATTTTAGTGATTTCCCCTTCCTTGGTTTCTCTTTTCCATTTTATTTTCTTATCCCCTTTGTTTTTATCTTCTGTTTATTGCTGGTGATGGCAAGCCTTCATCTAATGCTATTCTAATCGTAACAACTATGTTTCTAGCAGAATTACACATTCTCTCTCCTGAAAAGATATGATTTCATTATATACCTTTCAAAACCTTTTGTTTCACCAAGGGGAGGCACTAATTCCCAGAACAGGTAAGGTCTCCATTCACATTTGTTAAAAATATAATATTTGTTACTATAGTCCACTACATACTCTTATTTTATGTTATTGCTTTATTATTAATAGATGGCTTTGTTTAGTAGTGCACATTAATTGTATATGTTTACTTTACCTAGAAGAAGGCAATTTTAGTACAATGACTATATGGTCCTTAAAAGATGCCACATCAATATTTTATATAAAGAAGAAGCGAAATGTTTCTGAAAACTGAAAATAGTACTATCTTAACAAGCCATCTTCTTACATGATTCCTAGTCTAAAGCATGTTTAAAAATATCTTATTTTAATAAAATGGCCTTTCTTGCACATAACATGATGTCACATCTTCCACCCAACTCAATGGTAGTGATGATGCAATGGAGATAAAGGAAGAACATATAATATTACTGTGTATACATTGCCCCATGCTTAAGGAAGGAGTTGACATGCGATGCCAAATGTACAATATATTTGCATTATGTCAACCTCAGCAACCAAACATTCCAACTTGTGAGAGTGTTTAATATTCTCTTAGAGCATGGTCTTCTTCAAAGAACTATGATTTTCAGATTTTCCTGGAGCTAGAAAAGGAGGACTTTTTTTCAGCCATAGTAAATATATTTTGGAGGGTATCTTAAAAGGAGAATGCAAAATAAAAAAAGGAGTAAGTGTAGATGTGTGCAATTTTCTTCTCTTCTTTGAGACCCTAAGGGGAATGGTCTGGTGTGCACTTCACAATTATGGTTCAGAGTAATGAAATGCCATTGAAATACGTGTGCTGGACCTTTCATAAAAATCTGTGACTCAGCATTAAAACATTTGATGCATTCAAAAGGTTTCATTTCCACCTAGGGCCTTGGAAAGACTCTTTAAGCAACATCTGGAGAGCTGCTGGAAGGTATAATGTACATAAAACACTTCCATACAGAAGTCAGCTTTCCAACAGCAAAATCCAGTTCTGCTACTGCATTCGGCCATACTTTTACCCATCAGTGAATCCCCAGTATGGTTCAGAGGTTAGATACTCAGATAACATTGGGAAGACTCAAACTCAAGTCCGCACTCAGACATGAAGATCAGAGGAGGATGTGTCAATTACCATCTCACAGCTTCTTCTAATGGTCCTCTTAAGGTAGGACAAGAAGCAATGGATAAAAGACTAATCAAGCAGAGAACCAACCTAGAACTAAGGAGAAATTTCCTGACAGTTAAAACAATTAATAAGTGGAATGACTTGCTTCCAAAAGTTGTAGGGGCTCCAAAGCTGGAGGTTTTTAAGAAGAGATTGGACAACCATTTGTCTGAAATGGTATATGGTTTCATGCCTGAGGGGGTTGGACTAGAAGACCTCCAAGGTCCCTTCCTGTTATTCTGTTATTTACAATGTTCTCATCAGGAGAAAATATGAGAAGGCGGATGGAAAAAGAGACAGAAACAGAAAAGTTTATCTCTCTCTAGTGGTATCTACCCATCCTATCAGATCTAATAAGAAAGGCATACTCCAGGTTCCATGCATTAGGGAATGTCATCTAATACACCTTTTGATTACACCTTTGTCCCAATCCTACTTGCTTCCATAAAGTTTTAAAGACCTGGTTCTGTTCCAAGCCTGGAGCTTGGGATATGTGATTGACGGCATTTTGTAGTGATGTTGATTGTGCTATTTGGTTTCACCTGGCTGTTATATTTGTTATTAATTGTTTTATTATGATGTTTTACTGTGTTTTTATTTGTAGTTATGTGCCCATAATCATATACAGTATTTGAGATGGACAACCATATAAAATTGAATAGATACAGGCAGGGGTGGGCTTCAAAAATTTTAGCAAGGGGTTCGCTGCCCGGTTGCTGGGTGGGTGTGGCCATGGTGGGCGTGGCCTACTCAGCCTCTTGCACCACAGTTTGGTGGGGCGTTTTTGCCCTCCCCGGCCTTTGGAGGCTTCCCTCGAGCCTCCGGGAGGGTGAAAATGGCCTCCCCAGGCTCCATAGGCCCTCTTGAGGCCGGAAACAGGCCTAGCCAGGAGTGGGATTTGGGGGTTCTCCAAACTGCACAGAATCTCAATTAGAGGTTCTCCCAAACCCCTGTGAACCCCCAGCAGCCCCCCCCCTGGACACAGGTACAAATACAGATGCAGATATTATTCATCCTGAAAGAGTCCAAATGGAACAAACAGGGTTTTTGTTTTAATGGACACACTAACATTTGGTTCAAGGACAAGTAAAATGGATGAAATGACACCAAACTTTTCTGCCTTTTTTTCTGCGGTTGAGCCCTTGATGATCTGGATCAGGCACATAAGGTCATACTAGTTATGATGGGCATGAACCTCTGAAATACTTCCAACTCTACATCAGGAAAAGCAACTGGCGTATCCTCACACTATAAATCTAAGAAACTTCACTGATAATCCCGTCACAGAATTAAGCAGCTCTAGCAAGGAAACTGCTGCACAGTAGCAAGGCTGGTACCGTAGCAGCAATCCCAACTGATACTTAGGACCCCATTTCATAAATGGGACCATAGATATGATCATCTGTCAGCAGTACTCTTGAAAGCCACAAGAATCTCCTAAAGAACAATATCCACCACTTCCTCACCTCTACCCAAATGGTCATGAATCATGCCATACACCAAACCTATGTTGGCATATTGCAGGAAGAGATCACCCTGCCCCCATGTCCATCTAGGTCTCAGTTACTCATCACAATTAGTTCATAGATATACTATGGCAGAATAGAGTAGAGTAGAGTAGAGTAGAGTAGAGTAGAGTAGAGTAGAGTAGAGTAGAGTAGAGTAGAGTAGAATAGAATAGAATAGAATAGAATAGAATAGAATAGAATAGAATAGAATAGAATAGAATAGAATAGAATAGAATTCTTTATTGGCCAAGTGTGATTGGACACACAAGGAATTTGTCTTGGTGCATACACCTCTCGGTGTACATAAAAGAAAAGATACGTTCATCAAGAATCATAAGGTACAACATTTAATGACAGTCATCTTAATGATACCAGCAACAAATTTACAGTCATACAGTCATAAGTGGGAGGGGATGGGTGATAGGAACAATGAGAAGATTAATAGTAATGCAGACTTAATAACTAGTTTGACAGTGTTGAGGGAATTAGAAGCAGAATGATGGTGTTTGGGGAAAACTGTTCTTGTGTCTTGTTGTTCTGGTGTGAGGTGCTCTGTAGCGTCATTTTGAGGGTAGGGGTTGAAACAGTTTATATCCAGGATTCAAGGGCTCTGTAAATATTTTCACAGCAGGATATCAAACTTGTGGGCCACAGGCCAGATGTGTCATGTGCTGGCCATTCCCACCCCTGCTGAAAAAAGTTGTGATACATCACATGATGACAATGTGTCATTGTGAGTTTGACACCCCTGTACTACAGGCTGAGCCAACATTCAGAAGCAGAGGCCCTAAAAAACCAATAGTCAGACATAGGGAACAGCCACAGAGACTGAAGTGTAGTATTTATCTAAGCCACCATAAGCACCTTCTCTGCAAGTGACCCACAACCAGCTCCCTGTTTTATCCCCCTCTGTCCACCTCCACCAGGATATTACTGCCTGCCCATTTCCCCTAATACTTCCTTACCTATTCTTTCCCTGGGACAGAGATCTTCATCGAAACCTAGAAGCACATGGCCACTCTTTATCCTCACCAACCAGACTGATTCCTATGGATCACTTCTCATCTGACATAAATCTGCCCCATCACGACACATAAATATCTACCAATCCACACCATATCCGAAAATTACATTTGTGCAATGATAGCATATTTCCTGACTCTAAGCAATATAAGAGTAGGATTGCTTTGTATGACAGACAATTAACACAGGGCAATTGTTTAAGGGTCTAGGAAGTGCCTGGGTAAAAAAAAAAAAAAGAATGATGTTGAAGAAATTAATTAAGCTCTTTGGCAGATTATGATTCAGAAGAAGAATAACAGTGATAGCATTCATTTTCTTGGGGATGGGGGTGGGGGGATCAGAGTGTACTTGTTTATAAACCCTCTTTTACCAGCCCTAATATCATTACAATGTCTGTACTTTGATATATGTTTGGTTGTTACCCTTTTAATAGATTAAAAAAAAAGATTTAAGTATTTCATTCTGTTGCATTTTGACAGCTGTTAGCCATCATTTTTCCATTCACCTGCATTTAGCAATCCCATAAAGGGAGGTAATCTTAGAACTAACAAGAACCTGGAACTGCAATTCCACATCACTTTGGACTATAAATATCTGACAGGCTTTGCGCTGAGTCAGCAGACGGCAACAAAGTGGCAGCTGTGCCCTTTTATCTGTGCGAGTGTTTCACAGCAATTGGACTATCAGCCCTGCAGTGAAAATCCATAGTATTGATCAGGCCATTTCTCCACTGTAATTCTTCTGTAGGAAATCCCTGATGACAAATTTTAGCTGCACCACTTTTTGATCGCTGGTTTGATGTAAGTGATCTCCAAGGGCAGAGTTAAGCTCCCGGCCGTTCCAGATTATCAAGCACTAACTTTATTTACTGAAACTGCATTTGTGGTGAAAAGAAGGGAGGGAGGGAGGGAGGGAGGGAGGGAGGGAGGGAGGGAAGGAGGGAAGGAGGAAGGAAGGAAGGAAGGAAGGAAGGAAGGAAGGAAGGAAGGAAATCTGTTGCTATGATCTGAGCCATTAAAGAATGATAGTGATGGAAGAGTTAAAGTTGTCCAATTACTTGACTCTGAATGTGCGTTATAAACATATGTTCCATATTCATAAATTAATACAACGATAATAATCCCTCAATGACTGGGTGATTCAAAGCAACTGTCTTATTGGATACAGTCTTGTCAATAAACATTTTTCATTCTTTAGAAATTCTTTGGGACAAAGGAGAAAAAGGCAAGAAGGTTTCATTTGAATACTAAATTGATTCAGTATCATTAATGCCTTATTATTATCTTGCGTACTATGCTTTAAACCAAGTCAGAATATTTATCTTCCATCCAAATTTGTTTGTTCTAACAGACAACAGTTCTCCACCTCCATTGTCTTATATTATTCATTAGATATGCTATTAATTATATTTAGGTCCTTCTGCGGGGCAACATTATCTCTAAAATGTGATTTTTCAGATTACCATACATTTTCAGTTCTGCGTTTACCACCCGGCAGGACTCTTGCAGAAATGATTAGACCTATTTGGAATCAAAAAGTGGGTTTATAACTCAAGGAATAAAATGGAGTGTTTATTGTAAGCATTAGCTGATCTATTTTCCTTTATTCAATCTTGGTTTACTGGCATTGTAGTCCAACACTTACTGAGGATCTCACATTAGGGATGGCTAGATTGTAGGTTATTTATAATTCAAATTCTGGTCTCAAATCAGAGTTTACTAGAAGACAGAAAATGCTATTGTCTTGAGCCATGGTGACACAGTGGTTAGAATGCAGGATTGCAGGCTGACTCTGCTCACTACCAGAAGTTCAATTGTCACTGGCTCAAGGTTGACTCAGTCTTCCATCCTTCCAAGGTGGGTAAAACGAGGACCCAGATTGTTGGGGACAATATGCTGAGTCTGTAAATCACTTAGAGAGGGCTGTAAAGCACTGTGAAGCGACATATAAGTCTAAGTGCTATTGCTATTGCTATGGCAATGCTACTTTGTCATAGGACTGTCTGTCTTCTAACACATTCTGATTGCCATAGCATTCATTTCATTACACTTTACCCTCTTTTGACTACGTTAAGATCTAACTTCTAAAATACCCAGATATATCCTTCTGGGGGATGATGATGGGGATTTTAATTTAATCGTATAGGTAGTCCTTGATTTACAACCATTCATTTAGTGATTGTTCAAAGGCATAATGACACTGAAAAAAAAGAGTTATGTCCAGTCCTAGTTCTTACAATCAATTAGCTAAAGGTAAAGGTTCTCCTCGCACGTATGTGCTAGTTGTTCCGACTCTAAGGGGCAGTGCTCATCTCCATTTCAAAGCCAAAGAGCCAGCGCTGTCTGAAGCCATCTCTGTGGTCATGTGGCTGGCAATATGATTAATGGAAATATAATTAATAAAATAAATTAAATAAATAAACATCAAAGGCACACGGAACACTGTTACCTTCCCACCAAAGGTGGTCCCTATTTTTCTACTTGCAATTTTTACGTGCTTTCGAACTGCTAGGTTGGCAGAAGCTCGGACAAGTAACGGAAGCTTACCCCGTCACGAGGCACTAGGGATTCGAACCACTGAACTGCTGACTTTTTGATCGACAAACTCGGCATCTTAGCCACTGTACCACCATGTCCCTCTACAACCAATTACATGATCAAAATGTGGGCACTTGGCAACCAGTATGTAATTACGATGGTTGCAGCATCCTGGGGTCACATGATTGCCATTTTCAAGCTTTCTCGCTGACTTCTAATAAGCAAATCAGCGGGGGAAGCCCAAGTCACTTAACAACCATGTGATTCACTTAATTGCACTGATTCATTTAAAAACTGTGGCAAAAAAAAACATTGTAAAATTGGGCACAACTCACTTAACAACTGCCTTCCTTAGCAACAGAAATTCTGGTCTCAATTGTGGCGGTAATTTCAGGATTACCTATAATAGGCTGTTTTGTGATTGCTGTTGTTATATACTGCTGTTATATACTCTGACTAGTCACAGTAGCTTCTGATCTCAGATCACTGAACAATGAGCAGTTGATATAATAACTTGCTGTTCACCGCTAAGATGTTTTCTTTCTTCTTTATGAATAGAGTTGGTCTAAATCTCTCTCTCTTTCTCTTCTCCTCTTCCTCTCTTTATTCTCTCTCCTCTCTCCTCTGTCCTTCCTCTCTCTCCTCCTCTCTCTCTCTCTCCTCTGTCCTTCCTCTCTCTTCTCTCTCTCCTCTCTCTCGCTCTCTCTCTCCTCTGTCCTTCCTCTTTCTCTCTCTCTCTCTCTCTCCTCTGTCCTTCCTCTCTCTCCTCCTCTCTCTCTCTCTCCTCTGTCCTTTCTCTCTCTTCTCTCTCTCCTCTCTCTCTCTCTCCTCTGTCCTTCCTCTCTCTCCTCCTTTCTCTCTCTCTCCTCTCTCTCTCTCTCTCCCTCTCCTCTCTCTGTAGGTGTGTGGGTGCATCTGTATGTATGTACAGTATGTATGTATGTATGTGTGAATAAGTATTCCTTTAAGAGCAAGACAGCTCCACAATGACTCAACTCATCCCTATTCCATCCACCCCGAGCAGGTGTGTAGCAGGATGCAGAACATCTGCTTCCATCTTGGGTCCCCACCATTGACAAAAATGTAGAAAAAGTTGGCTGTGGGTGAAATGTAGTAATCAGCTCTGACAACCTCTTCCTCAACTGGATCTCATTTCCGACTGGCCTCCAACCAAATGCTAGTGAGCAGAGTCCTCCTTCTCAGAGTTCAAGAGGGGAGTTACAAACACAGCCGTAAAAGACCTGCATGTCTCCGGTGCGCTCAGGGTTGTAATTCTTTCTCGCAAAGTTACCTTTCCTGTTTCTATGAATTACTCTTACATTCTTGTAAGAGATATGGGGTGAGGTATTTATGGTGCCTTCAATTCTCCTATCATTGATTTACTGGACCAAACCTGCTCAGGGATATGATGTAAAGGCCCTTATTCCAAAAAGCAGGAGGGGGAGCCTCCTTACTTCACATAGGAAACAGCATTTTCTGCCCTGCTGCCCTCCAGCAGATGACCAAGAGAGATAAACAGAGGGCACTTCACTCTCCAGTTGCAGTGTGCCTGGTGATATGAAGGAATCAATCAGACAAAAGTAGATTATTAGAGTGTCTGAGAGAGATCAAACATTGCTGGCATCTTCACCCACACACGGGTGATTTACAGGCAAGCTGATAAAGTGCTGCAGCTCACTGTCAAAAGTACATGACAGTTCCTCTAGCTGTATGGATAAATTATTGCTGAAGCCCATGATAACATTTCTCCACCTAGCAACCAAACATAACAGGATGTGGCTTTTAGCACTAAGAGCCTGAAAGGATACAAAGAGAAACACGAGAGCTCATTGTGCAAGAAGGAAGCATAGAAAAGAGAATAGGAAGGGGGGGGAACCATTTTGAATCCAGACATAAATACGCAGGCCACCCCTTGCCTTTCCCCTCCACACAGGAAGGGGGAAAGGATGCAGTGGGAAGGAAAACCTTAAAAAAGTGAGAATGTGCAACAAAGGGCATTTCGAGAATTATCGAAGCATTGTGTCCTCTTCAGCCTGGGTCTGCTCGACTGAATGTGGATCCCGTACCAAATTATCAAGATTAATAATTGCTGTGATTGGTATTAATACCAATAGGATTGAAACACAAGCACTGCAGAGCTATAGACATTAATGGGGTGGTATGTATTTTGTTTGTTTAGTGCAAATATGATTTTTTTTTTTTAGTTATTGGGTTGTTTGCTGATCTTTGTACTATAGAGGTGTAAAGTGATGAACGAGATAGATTAGATAGATAGATGGATGGATGGATAGATGGATGGATGGATGGATGATGGATGGATGGATGGATGATGGATGGATGGATGGATGATGGATGATTGATGGATGGATGGATAGAAATAGATAAATAGATAGATAGATAGATAAATAGATAGATAGATAGATAGATAGATAGATAGATAGATAGATAGACATAATAGATGATAGATAGATGATAGAGATGATAGATAAATAGAGATAGATGATGGATAGATAGATGATAGATGATAGATAGATAGATAGATAGATAGATAGATAGATAGATAGATACTATAGATAGACAGACAGAAGATATAATAGATGATAGACAGATGATAGAGATGATAGATGATAGATGATAGATAGATAGATAGATAGATAGATAGATAGATAGATAGATGTATAGATAGATAGATAATAGATAGACAGACAGATATAATAGATAGATGATAGAGATGATAGAGATGATAGATAGATAGATAGATAGATAGATAGATAGATAGATAGATAGATAGATAGATAGATAGATAAGTGGGTTTTTAAATACCGTATCTGTCACATCTCTCCTGTAGTATGCATATACATTTACATTTGCAAGTGAAGTTTCAGAAATCAGAGCTTTCATATATGTGTGTGACGTGTGCATGCTTGTACCTATGCATACTTAATGTGCAGCTATGCATTAAGTAAGTGAAATTCATGCGGATCACTTCTGATGGAACATGTTCCTATCAATCATACTTTATGTGCATGTGATATTCTGTTTTTAAAAATGAGAAATAACAGTTTGTAGAAAAAGGAAAGAAATTATCTTGCTGCTGACATAGGCATTTTATTATGTAAATATATAAATATGATATATTTTATTAAGGCTTGTCAGCCCTACCTGTCCTTGCAGTGGGAAGGGACCCATTAGGATGTTCCAAAGCTACTTTCACAAAAGGCAACTGGACTTTTCTTGATTTTTCTTGAAGATATTTCACTTCTCATCCAAAAAGCACCACATATACTGTATAATATTGCTTGGTTTGTGCCTGGGTGTTTTGTCCTTGGCATGAACTAGCTTCTTTCTTAACGTGTTCCTGGATTTAAAGTGTGCCCCTATGTCGTGCTCATTGAACATTTTCAATATCGTGCTGTATATTCTGTGCAGTGCAGTGAGGCCTGTGCAGACATGTACATTGAGAAAAACAAAACAACCACTACACAAACGCATGCCACAACACTGGCAAACCAGTGTGTCAGGACAGAATTCAGAGTATAATCTGCACCTGAAAAAAAAGGGGGCCAATCCTCTGAAGACAGCAAGGTTTACATTTGGCACAGAGGGAACCATTGGTTTGAAAGAGGAATTGAAGAGGCCATCTATATCTTAAAATTGAACAGCCCTCTTTTAACAGGTGGGGGGGATATGACACCTGTAGAGGTAAAAGGTCATGGTGTCAGGCTGAGTGCAGCACACTGCCTGGGCTCAGATGCTACGTATCTTGCCTGTTTGTATGATCTCATTCTGGCTCTGATTTGCATTATCTCACCTTGCCTTCACTATCAGGAGGATGCAGGAGGGTGGCCTCTTAAGGCGGGTGAATAGTATCTACCAATTAAAACACTGTTCCTGGTTTGCCTTTCCTGCTTGTAAAAAACTGTATAAAAAAGCAATAAACGCTGCGAAGGAGAGACATCTTCGCACAGAGCAAATGCCTGGACCTAGATTTCTACAGACACCTGTTATCTCTTGTTTACAATGCATTCTTTCAGTAGTCCCAAGACACTTCAACACTCGCCTGCACTCTGATTTAGGTGACTAAAGACACAGATTAACTCCCAGGTAGCTTCAGTGATCCTCAGTGTTAAGGACTGACTGACTGCAAATAGCATGAATTCTTTCCATTCCTCACCAGTTAGTTAGAACTAAAGAAGCTTCTTGGGTGAGAAGTGAAACGTCTTGAGTCTCAGATAGCTCAACCGGCTGAATAGCCTGTTATTAACATCCAGCTGTCTGCAATTACACCAATTCGAGACTCAGGGTTGACTCAGCCTTCCATCCTTTCTAAGGTAGGTAAATTGAGGACCCAGTTTGTGGGGGCAATAAGCTGACTTTGTAAAATATACAAAAGTATGAAGGCTATTGCTTAATGCCTTGTAAGCCGCCCTGAGTCTCCGGAGAAGGGCGGCATATAAATCTAATTTAAAAGAAAAAGAAAAATCAAGAAAATCCAGTTGCCTTATTAAAAGCATCTTTTGGACAACCATGACCTGGATGACTGAGAAACTCATTAGGTCACTGTCATAGTTTGTTCTGGATTTCAGTGGACATTTGGTGAATTTTCCAGCAACTTATTAGGGAGCTGTGTTAACTTTCTATCATCTGTGTGTCATATAATATATGTGAGTATATACATAATTTTATTAATTAATTAGTTAATTTATTTATCTTGTAATGATTATGTAGTATAATATTGAAGATGGTGACCCTTTAAGAGCTGTATGCAATGAAATTTCATTTTTAATGTATGCCAATTAGCGTACATTCAAAGTGACAATAAAGTTGTTTTATTGTATTCTGTTATTCTATTCTATCTGTCTCACTATGCTTGTCAATAATCACACTCAAACTCTTCCCTAATATATACCAGTGATGAAATCCAAATTTTTTTACTACCGGTTCTGTGGGCCTGGCTTGGTGGGCGAGGTGGGCGTGGCTTGGTGGGCGTGGCAGGGGAAGGATACTGCAAAATGTCCATTCCCTCCCCACTCCTGGGGGAAGGATATTGCAAAATCTACGCTCCCACCCTACTCTAGGGCCAGCCAGAAGTGGTATTTGCCAGTTCTCCAAACTACTCAAAATTTCCGCTACCGGTTCTCCAGAACCTGTAAAAACCTGCTGGATTTCACCCCGATATACACTCTAACCTCCCAAACCATGAACACCTCATCTTGTGTGTCTTAGATTTTTTTTCCTCCTTAAACGTAACATCTTGCATTGGTAAAGGGCAACCTGATTGTCTCCATCCAGTTTTACAATCTGTTTGTATTAAATAGCAATTTTGTCCTGTTCTCCTGGGGGCTAGCCAAGCTTCTTAATTTCATATCACACACAAATTCAGTAAGCAGACCATCAGTCCCATTAGTCTTGTCATTAATAAATATGTATAGCACTGCCTCCAAAATATGAACTCACTGCTTCTTCTTCTTCAGTCTGATGATTGCCAGTAAGGCTGACTCTCTTGAGTGTGGTAGGCCAGCCAGCTGTGAACCCACCTTACTATGGTGCCATCCAAACTTAACAGCTTGTCAATGAGAGGGTCATATGGAATCTTATCGAATCTTTATGAAATTGAGGTAGATTATATCTACCGCATTCATCTACTCCACTAAAAGTAGTTACCTTGTTAAAAAAGGAGCTGAAATTTGTCTGATGTGACACATTTTTGACAAAGCTATGCTGACTTTTAGCAATCACAGCATTGTTTTCAAGATGCTTGCAAAGAGTCTGCTTTTTATCTCTTCTAATATTTTTTTTCCAGACATTGATATTAGATTCTTGGAAACTGCTTAGTTTTTTCCTCTCTTTTTCTTGAAGTGATGGACCGCATTTGCTCTTCTCCTGTCCACTAGTAGCTCCCAATTATCAAAGATACTGGACAGAGGTCCTGACAGTTTTTCAGCCAGATTCTTCAATGTGCTGGGGTTTAAGTCATCAAGCTCTGGAGACTTCAATTAGTTGCCAAGGTCTGATGGTTCCCACCACCTTATTTGCAGCTGCCAGCTCTTAACAGATGAGAGCTGTTACATCCATGTAATGCCTTTGTTGCAAGGGCTGCATTGTCACCTGTTTAGTTCCAGGTACAATTCAAGATGCTGGTTATTAATTATAAAGCCCAGAGTGATTTGAGTCCTGAATATACACCACCTTCGGTCTGACCTAAGAGTAGTACATAAAATTATCTGCTACAATGTCCTACCTGTCACTTAATACTTCAGCTTCAACCACAACAATACACGAGTACACAATGGATACAAACTTAAAGTGAACCGCTCCAAACTCATTTGCAGAAAATACAACTTCAGCAACAGAGTGGTCAATGCCTGGAATGCAGTACCTGACTCTGTGGTTTCTTCCCCAAACCCCCAAAACTTAAACCTTACCTGTCTACTGTAGACCTCACCCCATTCCTAGGAGCTCTGTAAGGAGCGTGCATAAGTGTACCAACGTGCCTACTGTCCCTGTCCTAATGTCCCCATTTATTCGTATCCATTTCATGTATTCATAATCACGTTTATACTTATATCTTATATGTGTTTGACAAAATAAATAAATAAAGTAAAAATAAAATAAATAAATAAGATTATTTTCTCCAAGTTGAATTTGACTGCTAAGCGTCGTCTGGCCAAACAAATCCAAATAGTCATCGTGTTACAATCACAACTGACCCCAAAATTTCAGCTGCTAAGTGAGACATTTGTTAAGTGAGTTTTGCCTCATTTCATGACCTTTCTTGCCGCAATTATTAAGTGAATCGCTGCATATGTTAAGCTAGTCACGTGGTTGTTAAGTGAATCTGGCTTCCCCCCTTGATTTTGCTTGTCAGAAGGTCACAAAAAGATGAGGAGGTGATCTCTGCAACTGTCATAAATGTGAGTGAGTTGTCAAGAGTCTGAATTTTGATCACATGACATGGGGATGCTGAAACGGTCGTTATGTGTGAAAAATAGTTATCAGTCACTTTTTTCAGTGCTGTTGTAACTTCGAAAGACAATAACATTAAATGAACTGTCGTAAGTCAAGGACTACCTGTACTGCAGGTCCTCATCTCAGGCGTGGCTATATTTAGCCTTTAGAAAAGCTGACAAAAGAGGGATATGGTAGCACTTTACAATGTCTAGTAATAAAGACGTATTTTCTGTTATTCCAGAGTGCAGGACACAATATAATGCTCCCATTACAGCTGGAAGGCAATTCAAGGTGAGCATTGGGTAAAACTTCCTAATAGTGATACCCTGTTTCCCTGAAAATAAGACATCCCCTGATAATACGCCCAATCGGGCTTTTGAGCACATGCGCTAAAATAAGCCTCCCCTCAAAAATAAGCCTTCCCTGAAAATATTTAAACGCAGAGCTCAAAATCGGGTAAGACAGCAAGAGGAGCCCCACCTTGCTCCACGCGCCCCAAAATAATAAGACCTCCCCAAAAATAAGGCCAAGTGCTTATTTTGGGGTTCAAAAAAAATATAAGACAAGATCTTATTTTTGGGGAAACACAGTAGCTATTCAACTGGATTTTTGCTCCAAGGTTTGTGATCATGGTAGTCAAATCTGCCTGGGACTGAAATCGTTCCCCAATCACGCACCAAAGGCAAAATATATGGAAAACAGATCCTTTATGAAAAGTTCCAAAAAGCAGGTTCTGTCAATCATCATCACCACCACCATATTTGTTAGAATGTACTGATCACTTGTGGCTCTTTCCTATTTACAGCCAATTTTTATATAACACGTGTAGGAAAGCTGGTGTTGAAATACCAAAAAAATCTGTTAAGGATTTGGCTGGTACTTGTTTCTTTATGTGTTCCTCCAGAAGCAAGCCATGGAGATTCCCAATACTTCATATTAAAATCAATAGCAATATTCTCATCACTTTTAATAGGACAGACATTTCATCCGTATCATTAAATCAATGTTTGAACAAATTAATCGGCAGTTACTGTACATACGTAAATGGAATGGTTGTATTCACTGTTTTGTTGGCATGCAGCCATACCCACTTAAGCGCCCTTCAAGATCCTGCCTCATCTATATTCTGTCCAGATGATTAGCCACTAACGTTCATAATTACTGCTTCAACAAATCTGAAAAGATGACCCTTAAAGTGTTTAGTTAAGAAGAACAGCATAATTTTGTGTCCCATGCTGCTTCATGTTCCTTGTCTCGATTCTTTCAAAAGCCTCGCCTTTTTATGCCTTTACAGAATGTTTCAGAGCTCAGTTAAAAGGGGTAGTTGAGTTGGTATTGTAAAGCAATATGCTATGGTATTTAGGACTGCCCTCCAGAGTTGCAAACATATAGCTCAGGGCTGTCAAACTTGATTTCATTGAGGACCGCATCAGGGTTGTGTGTTGTGTTTGAGCTCAGGGGCATAGCCAACTTGATGTCATTTGTTTCGGGGTTGCCTGTGGTGACCCAAGTGCTCTGCCAGTGAAAACGGGTTCCCAAGATCCGTTTTTGGCTACAATGGCCTCCTGCAACCCTCTGCCAGCGAAAATGGAGCTCGGGAGGGCCACCCACAGCCCTCACAAGCTCTGTTTTCAGCTGTGACAGTCTCCTGCAACCCTCTGCCAGCAAAAATGGAGCTTCCGGGTTTTTCTCACCCAAAAGAAAGTTCAACTCCTTGCCCTTCATCCACATGTCCATCACACAAGCCAGTCAAGTACCCTTCTCATTCTTATCAGCTCAGCTGCAGGGCACAATGAGTTTGACACCCCTGATATAGTATATGAACAATTTCCAGTGGTATGCAAAAAGAAAGGAAGGAAGGAAGGAAGGAAGGAAGGAAGGAAGGAAGGAAGGAAGGAAGGAAGGAAGGAAGGAAGGAAGGAAGGAAGGAAAAGAAAAGAAAGTGGAAGGCATTTAATTCTAAAACTCAGAAAATGCTATCAAGGATTACATGGCTTAGTCGTTACATGCCGCATTGAAAAATTAACCATAAACATTTCAACAGTCTGGTTTATTATTACAGTCAAATTTGTTTAATATACTGATTATTGGAGGGATAATGGGGCAGGTGTCCTTTTTATGAGGTAATAATCTGGCTCACTTTTGGTTTCATGGTTTTTCCATTTTGATGAGCTGCAAGCCAGGGGGGAATCTTCTATTTTAATAATTATCATAATAACAATTATGGGTTATTTTTATTATTCTTTCAACTCAAAAGGATCCTTTGCAGATCCTATCAGCTCATGGAAACGTGGAGAGGCAGGGAGAAGTACATCTTGCACCTGAATCGTGAGGAAAAATATATAAAAAGTCATTTGATGACTTTGAACACAAATCCCTTAACACCTTCAGGGATACTGGCTGGGGAATTCTGGACATGAACAGTACTTTGGATTAAAAGCTCAGGTTCTCTTTCTACAAAGAAATGAACAGGGAGCTTATCCAGGTCTACTAGTAGAAATCTGGGCAACTGGTAAAGCCAGAATCGCTTTACTTCTTATCTGTAACAATAGCCCTAACAAACTGGCTTCTGGTTTTGTGATATTAGCCCAGGGCAGGGGTCTGCAACCTTGAACACTCAAAGAGCCACAAAGGTCCTAACCAGAAGCCCCCGTTCAATTCTGGAACTATGGTGTTCCCCCACCATAGAATCTTCTCCTAGCACAGTGTCCTTTTTCCTCTACCTGTCCTAACCGAAAGCCCTATCAACTATGGAGCCGATTGGTAACAAGGAGCCACAGCAGAGGGATGAAAGAGCCACAGAGACATCTCTACTGTTTTGAAGAGGGAAACTAAACCTGTAATAAAGCTTGAAATAGCTATATCATAGCTTTAAAAAAAAAAAGCAAAGAAAACCTAAACAATTCCACACAGTTTGTGGTTCTTAGTCTCCCCAACACATACAATGTTAAATTGACCAGCAAAAGGTTGCTATTTCTGTCCTAATAAATCAGATTGTAGTTCAATGATTTCATGTCATAGCCTCTCCTTGAAGTTCATTTACTCAAAAATGTTCACATCAATTCAGTTACCAAGTATCTTGAAAAGATCTTCTTTCTAAAGTTGTCATGGCTAAACTCATATTTTTTCTTAGTACTATTTTGCATAAAAATCATTTCTGTTTGAGGATATGCAATCTATTCCTGAAGATGACCATAGAAGAAATAAAGAGAAATCAAATATTGTATTTGGATGAATTAAAAATTACGATTATTAGGAATGAAAAAGAAGGAATATAACATTAGTTTATTTGATCGAAGTTTAAATAATATATGGTGCTATTTCTGACAAACCATTTATCGGCTTTTGGCTGACAGGACTAAA
Organism: Masticophis lateralis; assembly: GCA_030761175.1. Classification (NCBI taxonomy): domain Eukaryota; kingdom Metazoa; phylum Chordata; class Lepidosauria; order Squamata; family Colubridae; genus Masticophis; species Masticophis lateralis. Next base: position 194,474,871 of record JAUDYJ010000003.1, on the reverse strand, counting down.
TAGATGATGTTTTATGAATTTGTTTATAGATAAGAGATGGGATATGGGATGAAGAGATAAATATTTGTAACCTTAGAGGGAGTGAAGTGTCATTAGATTTGTTTATATTTGTTTTGGTAAAGATTTGTTTGTTTATTTATTTATTTATTTTGTCGCATTTTGTCACATTTCTATGCCACCCAACTCCCAAGGGACTCTGGGCGGCTTATTTATTGAACAAAGACTAAAACAATGGGAACAATCCCATAAAAATGTTAAAAAGAAAAACATTAAAACATTAAAAACTTTAAAAATGTTATTTTTTTTACATTAAAAAATGTAAATATTTTTAATGTAAATATTAAAATTATATGCTGTCTTTCTCATTATTCAGAGTTGGAATTTCTTTTCTCTTTATTATATTCTTACTTTTCCCTTTCTTCTGTTTTTTTTTACACACTATAATCCTTCTTTCCGTTATCTTTTCTTTTCTGATTTTAATGCACGTTTTTGATTATTATCAAAAAATTTAATAAACAATAAACACTCAGCTCCATTCAGTTGCCCAGACTCTACCCCGCAGGGGATTATGGGGTCATTAAAAGGAAATGGTGATGATGATGATGGTGATGGTGATGATGATCAAAATTTTTAATAAATATACCAATATTTGAAACTTGTCCAACATGCTTTAACACATTCTCCACGATCCAAAGTTTGGGCACCTCATAAAATTAATCTGCAGAAGATTCAGAAAAAAGCACCTATTTCCTATCTTACATACCTTTAAATAGCAATTAGACAGATTCATGGCCTACTTCATCATACTGGTTGTCTAGGAACATTGCAGCCGTTTGTTCTATGACGTAGAAATAGCAAAGAATTCTCACCACCATCACCTTACTGTTAATGGCTGGGTTGGTGAGGACCAACTCAGTCACTAACAATAACAAGAAGAGGAAAAGCTAGGAGGAAAAGCCAAAGATGCTTATGATTATCCAACAACCTGTCCGGTCCCATTATAGCTGGTAAGACTGGGCAAAACTTCTAACAGGGCTTTGCTTTGATTATGCTTTCACCAAAGCAATCCTTCAAAATGTGGCTTTAACTGCCTTTAAATCGCCTGAGTTAGAGATTTCCAAAGCAATGCAGAATGTCTTGCTGAGACAAACTGTACCACTGCTGTGCCTTGAAAAGGTGCTTCCCTATCCTTGCTATCTTGACCAGGCCTAAGAGTTAACCTTTATGGAAAAGATGGAACATTATGAACTTTCACCATCATTATCTTATTTTGCTTCCCATCCCCCCCCTTTTTGGGGGGGTTATGTATCTTTTGACGTTGGAAAGTTGATGCCAGAATTATTTAGTTTCACCCTTATATAGAAATTGTGCCACAGATGCTTTAAATCAGGGTTGACTCATGTTTTTGTGGCTACGAACTAAAGTAATAATAGTGGAATTAGCAGCAGCAGAATTTGGCCCACTGACTGTCACAGGAGGGTGGATGAAGATCCATGATATTGTCCATGAAACAAACTTTTTAAGTTCATTTTTCTTCTCTTTTACAGGCAGAATACTTTATCTATCTATCTATCTATCTATCTATCTATCTATCTATCTATCTATATCTATCTATCTATCTATCTATCTATCTATCTATCTATCTATCTATCTATCTAAATGGCCTTGTGTGTGTCCATGTGTGTATGTTGCAGCATAACTCTGGAACACCTCAAGCAATTTCAACCAAACTTGGTATACAGATGACTTACTCTCTGGAAAAAAATGCTGTGGGGGTAAGACACCCCTAACACCCCTTGGGGGGAATATAGCTGGCGGCCTTCCTCAGCAGCCATGCACCTTCCTCAGCATCCACACACTACCCACTGGGCCATTCCGGACGGCAAGGAGGACCGTTGGGTGTTGGCCCAGGCGGTTACCGCGGTGGCCGGCCATGTGCAGCCCCAATGTTGCTGGGCACCAGATGGTAGTTACTGGTGGCCATGGACAGCTGGATGGGCAGGGGATGGGGCCCGAAGACTTATAGTGATTTTGTGTATGATTTTACTTTATAATGTGTATTCTGTATGTATACTTTTAAAAGCCTGTAAGGATTGGGATACACAAATACCCAGGCAACGCCGGGTTATCAGCTCTCAGGGCAGTTCGTTCCTGCCCTCTGGAACGAACTGCCCCCGGAGATACGGAGGATCCCTGACCTATGCACCTTTCACTGTGCCCTCAAGATGCTATTATTCCAACAAGTGGGACTGGCCTAGACATGATTTTTAATTGTGGTTTATTTTTAATGATTAGGCCAATGGTTTAATATGTTTTTTAAAATGTTTTTTAAATTTTGTATTTGGACTTATTTTATTGTTGGCTGTGCACTGCCCTGAGTCCTTCGGGAGAAGGGCGGTATAGAAATTAAATAAAATCTAAATCTAAATCTAAATCATAAAATGAAACCTCTTAGAGGCCGAAACACCTATTTTATTGCACTGCCTACTGCAAAGAAGCATGTGCCAGAACCCATTCAATGATTTGCCACTGCTTATTTTCCGCATTAGTCATCAAATGCTCCAGAGGTTGTAAAAAGTGGGCAGGGGTTGTAGTGAGCCTATAGGTAATAGACCACCCCCTTCTGATTTATACAAGCATACGTGATGGTTCCAGAAAAAATATGCCCCTCACATTCAGTTTCTGAGAAATCATTCCTACAAGATATTCATGGTTCTTGTGGGCCAGGGTGGGAAGCTGCATTTTGGTATAGTGTGATCCAGTAAAGCCATGTTTTAACTCAGAGTGATCTATCATATCTATTAGAAAAGGTCCATGTTCTTAAAAAAAAAGTCCTATACAATCTGACAGTTCTTGCTCCTACACTATTTGTTAGTACTTGGCCTCTTGAGTTGTTGGTTAGCCGTTGAATGATGTCATATAACATATATGGCCCTCAAACGTCCACCCTTTGATGAATTCTTCTGCGGTAAGGTGACAAACTATCTCATCACTCAATATTTCAAGCGCTCCAGACAACCCCAGGATATGTGCTTGCAGCCTTTCTTTTCCTTGCAGTTTGCCCTGGGGAGATTGGTTGCCAAGTTGAGATTACGTTAGTAATATATGTTTATAGTGGGAAAGAAGAATTTACCCACCATGCAGTTTTTCCCCTCCTCCAAATTTATCAGAACAGTGTCTTCCACCCTTATATTGTTCTTACTCGTCTCTTCATGGTTATCTTTCTTTTTCATGCTAACTTTTTAACAGCATCTCTAAAGTTTTATTGATGCTAGATTGTTTTCGGTTTAGAATTTGGCATCGTGCTGGAATGAATACAACGGTACTTAAAAGTTTGTGAATTGTTTTGAATGTTCAATATTTCTGCATAACTGTGATCTAAAATTGATCTGTTCCCCACAGAAAACTAGATATGTCATCACAGCCAAAGCATGTTAAGAAGATTGGCCCCTTTAACGGACAATGTAAAATAGATTAGTAACCTTAAAGGACCCCATAATTGAAATGCCAGTCAGAATCAGCTGGTGGTTGAAACTTCTCTATCTTCAGGCAGAACTCTCTGTGTGCTCTGCTTTACACATGTATATTTTTCACGTGGCTGATTTTGTGTACTGAAAATGTCACATATTTAATTTCTTAGGTGAGCTACATGTCTTTCAGCTTTTCTAATTCACTTTCTGTAAAGTAGGTATTTTGTAACTGCCCCGCTACAGCCATCTTTTCTGAACAAGTCTGCATCCAGATTGGTTTGATTTTTTTATATACAGTAGTGGCCAAAATTGTGGAAACCTTTTGGGAAAATGTATTTTTTGAGGTTTGATGGCTAATAACACCACTTTTTTTTTTTTTTTTTTTTTGGAGTTTCAAGACAATCATATTCCACTGCTGGAATGGCCTGGGAATAGCCCAGACCTTAACCCAATTGAAAATCTATGGAGCCGACTAAAGAAACTTGTTAGTCAGAAGCAACCCAGCAATAAAACCCAGTTGATAGAAGCAATCCTTCAATCTTGGTTTTACATTATAACAACTGCAGAATTAAATGACTTGGTTCACTCCATGGGAAGACATTGTAAGGCCATAATTCATGCTAAAGGTTACTCAACTAAGTATTAACTGACATGATGAGAATTCTCGTTTTTTCTATGGTGATAATTTTTCAATATCTCATTTTTACTACGTTTCACTTTTCTTCTTTATACTGTAATTGCTATTCTAATAGCAAATCCTTCATAAAAGTTATTGCATTACATTCTTGTAATGCAATAACAATGTAACTTCCATTGATATATAATTTTATGGTACTACTCCAAAAATAAGTGATGTTATTAGCTAGTTTTAGAAAAGACACTTTCCCAAAAGGTTTCCACAATTTTGGCCACTACTGTATATAACATAGGGAATTCCATCTCAAACTCCAGATGTGGGACTTAAAAGATTGTGAACTTCAGCAGTAAATTATAGGGAACGAATATAGGAACTTTATACATTTGGTATGTCTGCAGATGTAACAAATAACCAGCGCAAGTTCCTTCTTCTATGATCTACCAAAGGCATATTACATTCTCCAATTCCCATCTGTGTGTAACCCGAAATCAGGTGACAACAAGGTTTGGCAGGTTAATTTAAGAACATCTATGAGACTCCGCATAGTCAAGAGGTCTGTCACAATCACACAAGGAAAATGTTGCCTCTTTTTTTTTTTTTTTACTATTGCACGCAAAAATGGGAGAGCTTCAATTGTAAAGTCCAAACCACCATTTTGATTTTTTTTTTTGACCCTCTGTGGATGTCCCTATCTGGAGATCCCCCAAACCTTGGATGTTAAATCTCCAGAGACTTCTAAACTTTCTTACCAAATTGTAATGTTTAATGTAACATAAGCGAAAACAATTAAATATACAAAATAAGAGTTATCATAGTAGCTACACTAAAAATGAAATCAAATTTAATTTTCTCCTGACGCTATCCATTAACAGCTGAGTACAATTCTTGTCCAGTAAAACGTTATGCCCTCCAAGGTATATAAAGAACTATTTTTAAAAAGATAGAGAAGACTTCCTTTTCCTTCAGTAGTATGGGAAGTTCACTTTAATCAAGTGAAACCAGACCATTTACTACAAACTACCTCTAAATTTTTAAATGCAATATTCTACGGTCTGTCTTTCTTTCTTTCTTTCTTTCTTTCTTTCTTTCTTTCTTTCTTTCTTTCTTTCTTTCTTTCTTTCTTTCTTTCTATAAAGTACATATGCTTTAGGGAAAAACCTGGCACAAAGCTATTAACTCTATGCATTGTATCTATGCTACCATATGCTAAGGCAGAAGTGGGGATATGATGCCCATATATGGATAGAGTAACATGGATAGGCAGGGAGTGACATTAAAAGGTGGCACCAATTGCATTAATCAACAGTCTCTAACTCATGGGAACAATTGAGAGATTGTTGCACTCTACATGCATGCAAAGAGTGAGTTTTATGGGGTTACACAGCACATCATCAATCTCTCCCCTCCACCAACCAACACAGAGAACAACACTGATAGGAGAAGGCCAAATTCTGTTCTGTGCTGTTTCAGAATGCAGGAGATGGAATAATCAGCTATCAACAGGCACACAGAGAAAGACAACATTTACATACCATTCAAAAGAGACCGTTAAAAAGCTAACATGCCTCCTGGCCAGCAATAAACACCCAGAGAAGCAGAGGTTAACACCAGATAAACCATCAAATAGTAAACAACAGCCTAATCAAGGAACCACCAACCACCCACTGACACTAACAAAGCATGCCACTTGTATATAAACAGAGAGCAAATCCCACTCCCTTCTAACATTGATGATATTATCTAGTTGGATAATGAAACACCTGCAACAAAACAACCAAGCTCAGAGAACACCAGGGACCCCACAATTCAGCCCTGAGCTACAAATATTCTCTTCTATTGTTACATGGAGTAATACATTAAAATTATTGGCAGACAAATGTTGGTTGAATGTTAAGAACAATTTACTGATAATAACAATAGCGATAGCACTTAGACTTATATACCGCTTCACAGTGTTTCATAGCCCTCTGAAAATGGTTTACAGAGTCAGCATAATTTCCCCCAGCAATCTGGGTCCTCGTTTAACTGACCTCGGAAGGATGAAAGGCTGAGTCAACCTTGAGCCAGTGAGAATCGAACTGCCAAATTGCAGGCTGCCAGCAGTCAGCAGAAGAAGCCTGCACTCTAGTACTGCATTCTAACCACTGCACCACACGGCTCTTATGATAACAGCTGGTCAGCAGTGGAAGCAATTCCTGAAAAAAGTCAGAGGCATGGAGGTGTTTATTTTTATTTATTTATTTTTCAAAGTTGGCTACTGCCCATCTCATTCTCAGATGAATGTATAGGCAGATTAGATAGCTGCACCTTGAAGGTGTTTTGATTTTGGATATAGCAGTAAGCAGGAGTTTGACCTTAATAGTCCATTCTAACTTATTACCATATTTTTCGGAGTATAAGGCGCAACTTTTTACCCCCCAAAAGGGGGTGAAAATCTGGGTGCGTCTTATACTCTGAATGTAGCCTTGCCCACCCGTCAGCCCCCACCCTTCGGACATTTTTGGGCAGTTCCAGGCGGCGGGGATCTGGGTCGGGGCACAGTCCGAGGAACAATCCTCTTCGGGATGGTCTGGGGGGTGTGTGGAATCTGCCCGGCAGCTTCAGGGAACAATGCAGGCCGCCCAGCAGGCAGCTTAGGGCAGACAATGGTCGCAATGACTTCACTCCCCAGCAATGTGAGGTGGCCTGCTGCTGCTGCCTAAGCCCTCTCCGTGCCCAGGAGCCGAGTGATTCCAAAGGAAAGCGTTTTCGGGTGGCAGACCCACAACCCCCTTCCCAATTCCAAACATGGAGTGTGCAGACCCAAAAAAAAACGCATCGCGTTTCAGGCGACGGATCTGGCCAGGAGGAAAGAGAAGGTGAGTCTGCTGAGAAGGAGGACGGGGGCGCGTGGCTCTGCAATGGGAAGAAAAGCATTTTCATGTGGCAGCGCTGCAATCCCTCCCCAAATTCAAAACGGTTCCCAGTTCCCTGCTGCACATTGCAGGGGAACTAGCCACCTGCTGCCTGAAACACGGCTCTGAGAATTGTATTGGGGAATCTGGGCAGCGGTGGCTGGAAAGGAGGGATGTTTCACTTTAGGAGCTCTCATTCGGCTCTCTTGGCTCCTGGGCACAGAGAAGGCTTAGGCAGCAGCAGTGGTGGCTCCTGACATTGCTGGGGAGTGAAGTCATTGCGACCATTGTCTGCCCTGAGCTGCCCACTGGGCGACCAGAGGGGTGACCAGCTGCAAATTGTGGTGCTCGCCTTGTTTTCCTTGAAGCTGCCAGGCAGATTTCCCCCCCCCAGACTGTCCCAAAGAGGTTTGTTCCTCATGCTGTGCTCTTTCCCTCCCCCCAGAGCATGCAAGGTGTCTCTTTGGGGGAAAGCGAGTAGTCCCTGCAGATCACAGGAACATCCTGATAAGTTTTCTGGAAAAGAACTTATCAGTAATCAACACCCTCTTTCCCAGCCGACCTGCAGAAGGAGGAGGAGGGCGGCGTAAAGCAGCGCCACCTTAAATGCTGATAGGCAGAGGAAGAATTCTTGTTTTCTTATTTTCCTCCCCCCAAATTAAGGTGCGTCTTATACTTTGAAAAATATGGTAGAATTCTCTCCTATGGTAGGTGAATATATGCACAGAAACTACTATATTCAGCATTTTATGTGTGCGTTTTTTTACTTTACTGCTTAAAATTTAGGGGGTTTTTTTCTCATTCATCTTCCTATGGTTGTAAGTGTGGCTTTTATAAATGGGTTTTAAAGCTTTTCATTCAATTTGAAGAGTTTTATGCATTGCCAAAAAGTGCACATTTCCAGATTATCAGATGCTGCACCAGTGGTGGGTTTCAAATTTTTTTACTACTGGTTCTGTGGGCTTAGTGGGCGTGGCATGGCTTGGTGGGTGTGGCAGGGAAACTTTACTGTAAAAATCTCCATTCCCTCCCCAATCCAGGTTACTGCAAAATCCCCATTTCATCCTGATCAGCTGTGACTCAGGAAGCAGCAAATAGATGGGCGGGGGGTAGGAGCAGTCAGAGATGGTATTTACCAGTTCTCTGAACTACTCAAAATTTCTGCTACCGGTTCTCCAGAACTGGTCAGAACCTGCTGAAACCCACCTCTGTGCTATACCATTGAAACAGTAATGTTCTTATCCATTATCTAAAAAAAAAAAAAATAGACAGTATACAACTTTCCAGAATTATAAATTCTACAGTGTGTTCCAGTCTTTGGAAAAAATAAATTCTCCCAGAAATTTTCTCATATAAATCCCACTGAAAAGAATGGGAGATTGGTGAAAGGAATGTGATTTATTTCATTGTGACATGCATTGAAGTACTTCTTAATGAATTACATCCTTTATTGGGGGTTTCTTTTACCCAGAAAGTAAACTCTCATAATCCCAAGGAGAAAATGCAACCCTATTATTGCTAACATTGCTAATGGGGAAAGGAAGCAATTCCCAGCTGATTCATCAGAAAATTCATATTGAGGGGGGAAAAAAGTGGAGGATTGTAATTGGATTTTACAATTATACCTTCACTCACAATGTTTATAAAACAGAGTTTAAAGATGGAAGCTACTTCTAATGGCACCTTAGCGGAGGAAAGGATAGAATGAAAGCATTTGTATGGAAGGAAACATGGGAAAAGGTTTAATTTCAAAGCCCCTACGAAACACCACATATTTTGCTTTGCTGTGTTTAGCAGATTACAGAAAAGCGGCTCAATTATGCTTTCAATTACAAGGTGTATTGCAGTGGGAGTTGCACCCCATTGCCAATTGAGGGGCTGGGGGTTTCAGCAAGCAAAGTTGCTCCCGAAAGCCAATCACAAAATGCCAGGTTAAACCTCAGTGTAGTATTGGAGTTTGTACTTTGGAAGTAAATTTAGTTCAGGCAGCTGTAATCCCACTTGAAACAATAAACAGTGCTGCAGGCTTAGAGGCCATTTTTGCACAATGTTAACATTAGGCTAACATATTAAGTTAATTCCTAAGGGCTGATTTCCTCCTTTAAGCTATTAGAGCAGGTCAAGAAGAAGATGTTGGAGATTTTGCTCCCTACAACCAGATGTGTATGCTGTCGTGCAAAATTGCTCCACCGCCATCGTTTTGCAATCCATTGAAAAGCTCAAACAGTAAAGGTAATGAAGTGGAGTAGTTGTACAGGAATCATCTTACATGTATAGACATTCAGGCCAGTGGTGGGTTGCCCCTGGTTCAGACCAGTTCGCAAGAATCGGTAGTAAAACCATCAGGAGGCTCCACCCACCGACCCCGATGTCATCAGGAAGCTTCTGTGCAAGAGCGCGGCCCCATTGCGAACTAGTAGTAAAGGTAAGTAGAACCCACCCCTGATTCAGGCTTAGCGGAATGCCCAAATGTTATGTCATCTCTTAACAGTGGCAGGTTAAGCAATATGTAGTACTGTAGGAAGTTAGCACCCACCCCTCTCCTACTAGGAAAATGAGACATTTTAGGAAATATTAAAAGGGCATAATATTTTCCCAACGAAAGAGGCGGAAACTCAGCCCCCCACCTTTGTTAATAGGCTATTAAGGCCTGAGCCAGTCCATTCTACATAACAAAGATAGGATTAGCCCTCTACCCATCTAGCAACAGAACTCGCCATATGGCACCTGGGGAGATTGCATTATCCAGCAAGGTTCAATCAAGCTTGGGACTCAGGACAGACTACAGACCTGCATGGCCCTATGGGAGTCTGACAACCAATCAGAATACAAGCTCAAATTCAAAGCCCAACAAAGGGCATAAAACCAAGGCACTCTCAGCATCTCAGCCTTTTTTCTGCTCAGGAACTCAAGCCATGTGATCCTGTTCATCAGTAAACCTTCTTTCCAAGCAACTTCCATGAATCTAGTGTCTTTTCCCCCACTTGGAACTGAACCCAGAAGGATCTTTCTTCCAACACTACCTATAAAATATTCTACCAAGTTATAATCTAGATCACTGTTTCTCAACCTTGGCAACTTACAGAATGCAGAATAATAAAGTTGGAAGTGAATTGGAGGTCTTCTTCTCTCACCCTCCTCTTCAAACAGGAGACCATATGCCATTCTAGACAAATCTGTCCAATCTCTTCTCAGAAACCTCCAGTGTTGGAGAGAGTCAAGCCACTCCACTGATTAATTGTTTTCATTGTCAGGATTTTTTTCCTTAATTCTAGGTTGGCTCTCTCTTCGATAAACTTCCATCTGTTATTTCTTGTCCTGTCCTCAGGTGCTTTGGAGAATGGTTGACTCCCTCTTCTCTGCGACAGCCTCTCAGATATTGGAAGATTGTTATGAACTTCATCTCCCCAAATTCCCAAGCCAGCCTTCTGGTAATTGAAGTCCACACGTCTTCAAATTGCCAAGGTTAGGAAATACTGATTTAGATGCAGCTTGCAATTTATCCCACTTGTCTTTCTACATTTTGTACAAGGTTATTTACCCAAAAAGGTGGCATGTGTGTATTCTAGGTTATGCCTACTCTTTTTGTTTCTATGATCCAACTATTATCTTTCCCATCTAGGATCATCTAGGATCCACCCAAGATCACCCCAAATGTGTTGTGATCTCAGTTCCTTACATTCCCAGCAAGCACATATAGACAGGGAATTTAATTGCCAGAATTCTCACCCAACCTGGTAAACTATGAAGTCTGGGGATGAAATCACAACACATTTAAAGGGTTCTACATTGTGAAAGGCTGCACTATCTTTGAAACATTTCATTATATTGACTGAAAAAATGGGCCGAAAAAAGCCTCGAAAATGGGCCAAAAAAGGGGAAAAATGGGCTGAAAAAAGCCTCAAAAATGGGCTGAAAAAAATCTTGAAAATCGGCCCAAAAAGGCCCATAAAAAGCCAAAAAATGGCCAGTGGGTGGGCAGGACTTTGGCAATATTTGGTCTATAAGACGCACAGGCATTTTTACCCCTTTGGGGAGACAAAAAAGTGCGTTTTATAATCCAAAAAATTCGGTATATCAGATGGATTTTATGGAGTCATAAAATCACAGTCATAGAGTTGGAAGGGGCCATCAAGTCCAACTCCTTTCTCAATTAAGGAATCCAAATTAGAACACCCATGTCAACCAGCTGTCCATCTTCTGTTTCAACATTTGCAGGGCAAAACCAGCCTATCGACTTAACACAGATCTATTATTTTGTGCCTTGTATTTTGCACTGATGGAAAACAAACATTCTATGTGCAATCTTTCCCAACTCTTCAAGGCTCTTTTCTCAAGGCTAAAATTATCCAATCCTCTCATTCTCTCTTCATTCAATTTAGTTTCTTCAAGATTAGATCTTCAAGATCATTCTCATTTTAATTATTTGAATTTGTTCCGGTTTGTTCATATACATCTATGAGCAGAACTGGACACAATCCTTAAGTTAGGGTTTGAGCAATACTTCAATAAAAAAAAAATCACAATTATTATACTAACTTAAGAGTGAACAAAATCACTAAAAGCTTTTAAATCTCAATATTCCTTCAGAAGCCAAGCTGGAAAAATGAACTGATATAGCATCTATACATTTTGATTTTTTCCCCTCTTGCTCTTTGCTGTGATGGCAAACCTATGGCACGCATGCCATAGATGGCACATGGAGGCATATCTGTGGGCATAAGACCTTTGCCCTAGCTCAACTCCAGCTGACCAGCTGATTTTCGGGCCTTCCAGGCCCACCGGAAGTCAGGAAACAGGATGTTTCTGGCATCTAGAGGGCCTCTGGGGGGTGGGGAAGGCCGTTTTTGCCCTCCCCAGGCTCCAAGAAATCCTCTAGAGCTTGGAGAAAGCAAAAACCAGCCTACCAGGGCCACTGTGCCATCGTGTGCCAAAAGCAGGGGGTGTAGGGGGCTCACACGTGCATGTGTGGGGGGCAGAGCATGGGGAATTGAATTATGTGTTTGGGCACACACTCACGTGATCCACCATGCTCCCCTCACTTTTGACAAGCGATGGCAAAAAGGTTAGCCATCACTGCTCTAGAGAGTTAACACCAACTGCTTTATTTAGTGAATAAATTGTCTGTCCAAGGACAAAACCTATAGCAAAACTGTAAAGTTGAAACATCTAAGGAATCATATTTCCTTTGTTTTCTTTCATAATACCTGAAGACCACTGGGTCTTCACTGGGATGAAAGAAGGGATTGTTAAACAAAAAGAATTACAATGTTGGAATAACAGTAGAAGGAAATCATATCAAGAGTGAACTAGGAGTTCATTTGTGACTAGAGCTTCAAAATACAAAAACTAGAATCAGCCAGAATGCACACACAGGAGTTCTGATGAAAAGTTGATTTAAAATTAAACAGAGTCAAGGAAATTTACTAGGCTCCTTGTATAGACTTTCCACTGTGTATCACCTTTTTATTTGTATTGCTTTCAAAGTATTGGCTATGGTGAGAGCTCTGAAGACTGTTCTAATCTTTCAAATTAGTGATTTCTCCTCCCATTCTAAATCAAACAACCTGTTACGAGCTTTTAACTTGGTGGATCCAGATTGCTTATTCAATCATTTCATGATCAACACATCTTTTCTGCCAGGTTAACATTCAGTCACTCATCCAATATGTGCAGCAGAAAAAAAGAATACTGTAATTAAAATACTGAGATTGAAAATAACTGTAATGTTTTAAATAGAAATTGAAGTTATATCTCCTTATACTAGAAATGGCCCATGGCCAGAGGTGAAATCTAGCAGGTTCTGACAGGTTCTGGAGAACTAGTAGCAGAAATGTTGAGTAGTTTGGAGAACCAGCAAACATCACCTCTGGATGGCCCCAGAGTGGGGTGGGAATGGACATTTTGCAATATCCTTCCCCTGCCATGCCCACCAAGCCACGTCCACCAAGCCACATCATGCCCACCAGGCCACGCCCACAGAACCGGTAGTAAAAATATTTGGATTTCATCACTGCTCATGGCCCATTAGTCTTAACTGCTAAATGTATTGTCTATCCAACTATTGATGGGAAACTTTTGAGGCCACCTTCTTTCTTCTTTAGGGATTTATGCTTGGAAAAGAGAGGGTTGTCTTCCAAGAGGTCTGACACATGTGTATAAGGTTATATTGTAGAGCCACCCAAACACGTGCACTTCCATAGCTTGACAACTTCTACAAACTAGGGCAGGCTGGCAGCCAGCGGGCCAGATGCGTTATGCTCACCCAGCTTTGCAAAGGGGAAAATCATCACGAGACTTTATGTGACGGCAACGTGATCCCGTGAGTTTGACACCCCTGAGCTAGGGCATATCAAGCTGTTTTCACCTTCTCCTGCAAAGTTTTAAAGAGGAAGTAAAAACTAAATGGCATCTGAAAATTAGAAAACTGCAACCTGATCTATTCATGATCACTATTGTGACCCTGACTCCCGAGCCTGTCCTAACAGAGGAAGACGACTCAGAAGGTGATGGGGAGGAACTGATAAGGCCTCCCTCTCCAGGACCCTCCTCTCTGGCAATGTCTCAGGTTCCATCCGAAGCCCAAGAGGAACAGCCTGGGATATGCCAGGAAGAAAGCATATCGGAACAACAACAGATAGGAAGCGAGGATGATGAATCCTGGCTTGATCCCAGACAACGTCGGAGGGAGAACGAAAGGGGTGTGGGAGGGCCAGAGATTGAGCTGAGTCATTGAGCCACACCCCACAAGGAATAAAAGTGGGTGTGATTGCTCTTCAGGCTTTGTGACAGTCAAAGTTAAAAACCTGAGAGTTACATCTCATTACCGGAAATTTGGCTTGTGCATATTTGGATTGGACCTTAGCTAACTCTTGCTTCATGCATTACTTTTCACTACTGAACCAGACTGAGGATAAACTCTCTCTTGCTGACTGTGAATGAAAACTGACTTGGCAGGCATTTCGCAGTTTACTGCCAAAACTCTTATCTGCAAGGGTTTCTAGTCTGATTGCTTAATAAAATCTTGGCAGGCATGCGTGGTTGTATGTTTGCCTGTGTGGGGAAGGGGGACAGAACAATCACAAAGTGCATTTTTCATCATCTTGCGTTCTGTAATACAGTGTTTCTCAACTTGAAGATGTGTAGACTTCAACTCCCAGAATTCCCTAGCCAGCCTAATTATTGATCCTGCAATTCCCAAAATTATCAACCAGCTAAAGGCAATACTCTCTGGGAATTCTGGCAGAGGCATAGCTTAACCAGTTTGGAAAGGAAGACACCTGGGAACGATCAGTTTAAAAAATGATTGTTATTCTGAGTTGCACATAGTAAGGGAGGGACACGTGAGGAGAAGGAGAACAGCAACATTTTAATTCTGTTAGCGTGCCCCTTCCCCTTTACTAGTACAACTGAAGAATATTCTTTCCGCCTCTGATGCATCTTCCCCACCCACACCCCACACTCCTAAATATATCTTGATGCCATAATTCAAAAATTTCATTTTGGATGGTGTGAAGCAAGCCCTTCCCTGAGGCCCAGAGGCTTTCATTAATTCTGGGTTGTCTTCTTCTCAAAACAGGAGACTTTGCAGCTAATAGTACCCATTTTTATTCTGCTGAATGATTTAGAGGATGGGGTAAAAATAAGCAGGAGAGATAAACCCCAAACGCAGGCCTAAAATTCTAAATTTTGATTCATACTTTTTATGAATATATACATCAATAACCAACTGCACCAAGAGGGATTTCTTCTTTTTTTTTTTTCCCATTTGCTTTGCAATGAAGAAACCAATCGTTATCTCATGTCCACTTATATACTGAATGTCTGGAGCCTTTGACATAGAAATATCACAGTGGCTGAACTCCTTTATTTCAAGCAGAATTAATAGCAGGCACGGTAAGGGTAGAAAATGTCAGCGAATATTATGTGCATTTTTTTTTTCAAAGACTAAGAGAATACTTCCAGAGACCGGATCTCAAAAACATAACATCTTTTAAAAATGAACAGTTCTCACTTTTTCTTTCTTGAACTAACTTTGTATCTGATAAAGCTATGGGTTTTGTGACCTGGCATTGTACACTACTAAAGCCAAATTCCCTCTTCACTGATCCTCCTACTTTTAGCAATGGAAGGAGAACCTTCTTGATTAATTTGGAAATGGAAGACCTCCTATTAATACTAGCATTAAAAACAAAAAAAATTAAGGAGAAAATCCAGCCCAATTCAATCTCCATGTATGGGCCAATCCCAGAGATGATACAGTGAAGTGCATTCAAGTCCATTTCTTTATTTGCTCACACTTAATAGACAGAATCTTGCTAGACTAAAGCTATAACCTTCTAACCTAACAAATAGACCATGGAAGATTCTAGAGTCGGGTTACCCTGAACCTTTTCCTCCCCTTACCCCCACCATCAGTTCAAGATTGCTCAGTCATTTTCCTGGGACCCCTTTCTGGAATATACTGCCTCTTCCCTCCCTGGGAAGCTGAGGTGCTACTGCCAACTTTTCTAAACGACTTCTCCTTCAGCTGTACATTCCATCATGCTCCTGAAAAACCATAATTTCAGGGCAGAGGAATCCTATTGGCCAGGGGTGAAATGCTCCCGGTTCGGACCAGATCGCCCGATCCGGTAGCGATGGCAGCGGGTAGTTCAGAGAGTGGCATCCTTTTGTGAGATTTTAGCATGGAAGGGCACACAGCTTGGGAATTTCTATCATAGCATGTAACATATGAAACAATACATTTTAAGAAAGAAGCTAACCAGAGGTCAATGAATTATAGTAAATAAAATTCCTGAATAATCTAGATTAGAACTACATACAAATATTTACAAAACTAACCTCCTTGTGCTTGCTGCAAAGGATAAATAATCTGAAACAAAAACAAATTAAAAAGTACATTTGTTTCCTTCACAAGCAAGTGCATGCAGATTTAATTGATTATTGATCTGTTAAAAACCCATAGGATAAATTGGCTACATTTTAAGTACTTGGAATTCTATGACTTTATGTGCTCTAAAGTCTTTTAGTTTGACAGAAATGCAGGAAGATTTTGTTATTTTCAAAACTTGTTCCTAATTTGCTACTTTATTCCTACTAGTTTACTTTTCTATCCCGATTCAAATACTTACACCAAATAAAGTACCAGGGTCACAATAGAACATATATTGTTCATGATCAAGTAAGTGATTTTATCATGTTGGAAGAAATGTCCATCTGGGTTCAGTTCCAAGTGGGAAGAAAGACAGTGGAAATATGGAGACTGCTTGGAAAGATAGTTTAATGGTGGACAGGACCACATGGTTTTGAAGTCCTGGACAAAAAGAGCATGTGTGTGTGTGTGTGTGTGTGTGTGTGTGTGAGAGAGAGAGAGAGAGAGAGAGAGAGAGAGAGAGAGAGAGAGAGAGAGAGAGAGAGAGAGAGAGAGAGAGGGAGAGAGAGAGAGATTTATACCCTCTCCTGGGCCTTGCCTTGGAGCTTCCTGTTCCTGTGTAAGAAATGTATTCTGATCGGTTGTCAGATTCCCATGGGTCAATGCAGGGGTAACTTTGCAATGTCTTGAGTCCCAAGCTTGGTTGAATCTTGCTGGGTGATGATGTAATGAAAGGGCTTTGGGCAATTCCTATTATGGCTGAGGGCTAATCCTATCCTTGTTGGATCTTGGATGAGGGTATTTGCTTATGAATAGACCTAGCTATCTCTTTAGTGCTAACATCTGCTATGGGCTATTGAGAAGGGTGGGGGCTATTAAGAGTGTGTCTGCTTCCTGTCTTTAAAAAACCATGTTTCTCCATTTCTCATCCAGGGAGGTATAATATTCTGCCTTTTTAATATTTCCTCGAATATTTCATTCTTCTAGGAGAGGGATGGGTGCTAACTTCCTACAATCATAAACAAATTACAATATGGTAAACCCTTGTTTTAATAAACTAAGCTAATAGGCTGGATATAAAGAATAAGATTTTTTTTTTCAAGAGCAAATATATATTCATCCATGAGATTAAGCAGGAAAGTCTTTGATGTACTGAAACCAAAGAAGGAATCTGCAATAGAACAAGCAGAAAGTAAAATACAGCCACGGTAGAAAATGATAGCAGAGCAATCACCAAGTGTTTTAGGTACTGGATAACTGGGCAAAAATGTATGGAAGGTGTTAGCATTCCTAAATCTGGGCTGAATTAAGCATAGGGGGAGTAAGAAACTACAGATAGTCCTTGATTTATGTTACAAATGAGACCAGAAATTCCATTTCTAAGCAGGGCAATAGTTAAATGAATCCCGTCTGATTTTTACAACCTTTTTTGCCACGGTAGTTAAGAGAATGAGCGCAGTTGTTAAGTAAATCATGCAGTCATTAAGCAAATCCACCTTCTCCCATTGATTTTGCTTATTCAGAAGCCACCTGGGATGATTGCAAATGGTGATCAGATGACCCAAGAATGCTGCAACCATTGTGGATACATGCCAGATGCTAAGTACGTGAATTCTGACCAAGTGGCCTGGGGATTCTGTGATGGTTGTAAGTGGACGGATGGATTGTAAATCACTCTTTTCAGTGCATTGTAACTTTTGTATGGTCGTTAAGCGAATGGTTATAGGCAGGGGTGAAGTGTAAAATTTGTTACTACCAGTTCTGTGGGCGTGGCTTGGTGGTGGTGGTGTAATGTGACTGGGTGGGCGTGGCCAACTTTTTTTTAAAAAAAAAACTTTTCAAAGCATTTTTTCTAATGCTTTGAAAAGCCTCTCTGCCAGTCAGGCAACTCAGCTGGGATCATCAGAGAGGCTTTTTAAAAAATGCTCTGAAAAACTTCTCTGATCATCAGGAACTCAGCTGGGATCATCAGAGACTTTTCAAAGCATTTTTTTACCACCTCTTTGGCCAATAGGTTGCAGAAAAAAATGGTTTGAAAAGCCTCTAACGATCCCAGCTGAGCAGCGCGATCATCAGAGGCTTTTTTGTTTTTACTTTTAAAAGCATTTTTTCATCGGAAGAGGTTGTAAAAAAAATGCTTTTAAAAGTAAAAAAAAAATGCCTCTGATGATTGTGCGGCTCAGCTGGGTATGGTGGAGGAAGGGGTGCAGGGATTTTTGCTACCAGTTCTCCGAACCACCCGCTGCCATTGCTACCGGATTGGGCGATCCGATCCGAACCGGGAGCATTTCACCCCTGGTTGTAGGTTGAGGACTATTTGTAGCAGCTATATATGCAACAATGGTGAATGAATCTACACCCTCTTCCCTGTGACAAACCTTCAAGTATTTGAAGACTGTAATTTTTGATGAAAAATATTTTGCATATATATATATATATATATATATATATATATATATATATATATATATATATATATATATATGGATATTGTATAAATATACTTCTGAATTTTGCTAAACTATTCAAGCATACTTGTTGCATCTATAGCTGGTCATACTTAAAATTTTGCTTTATATGGGATGGGACAGGTTTTCCCAATCTGCTGCCATTTAGCTATGATGGCTTCCGAAATCATGTTCTTTGTGATTAATGGGAATTGAATATGTTTGGAAGGAAGATCTGAAGGAAAGTCATTTTGGTGCCTATCTGCACATTTAAAAAATGCTAAAAACAGAGTTAACCTTTCTAATTTATTTGACACATTTATGTTAAATCATGCTCCCCTACTACCTTAAAAGCATGCATGAAATCCAGCAGGTTCTGACAGGTTCTGGGGAACCAGTAGCAGAAATTTTGAGTAGTTTGGAGAAACAGTAGCAGAAATTTTGAATAGTTTGAAGAACCGGCAAATGCCATTTCTGGCTGGCCCCAGAGTGGGATGGGAATGGAGATTTTGCAATATCCTTCCCCCAGGACTGGGGAGGAATGGGAATTTTGCAGTATCCTTCCCCTGCTATGCTCACCAAGCCACACCCACCAAGGCTCACCACACCCACCAAGGCACACCCACAGAACAGGTAGCAAAAAAAATTGGATTTCACCACTGCTTAAAAGGAATCAACATCAACCTCCATCTATTTCTTTTCATTAGTTTTACATCTTAAATGTGATGTTGTCCAAAAAGTTATTCCTTGTTATATAAAATAAAGCCTATTCTTAAAATCAGAATGGATTTTCTGAACAGCTTCAAAAAGGTTTTGATCTAAAATTAAAGTAAAAGGCTTCTGGAACCCAGGTTTGTACTGCCTTTAACTCCACTGCTTTTCCTCTTGCCAGTCCTTGAAATGACCTTGGTTTAATTACCTGCATCTCAATGAGTAAATCTACATAGAAACTGAAGGTTAATTAATGAAGGATCGTTTCTTGCTCTAAACCCATTAGGCAGTGGCTGACAGCAAGTCTGGACTATGTAGCATTATTCTATAACTCATTAGAAATGGCCAGATTGATGTGCGAGCTTTGGTCTCAGGAAAGAAGGAAGAACACATTCTGTTAATGATGGGCACTTCTTATTATGGACTTTGCTGGGCTACATGAAAGGGATCGCCCCTTTATTATTCAATTTGTATGTAAAATGCTGAACAGAAACATTCCACTGTATTGCAAGCTTGGCATTTTTTTAAAAAAAGCACTAAATCAAAATCATCTAGGCCTACAAACAAAGTCAAAAACTAAAAGAAAACCCAAGGGGGAAAAAAGCAAAGACAAGATGAACAATTAGAAATCATTTATATCAGGAATCAGATGACAGGGGTGTGTGAGCTCCAAAATATTCTCTTTTGCCGAGAATCGAAATAACCATTAGATGAAGGCAGTTAAATCTCTCTCGGCTTGGGATGTGTCACTTAAATTACTCAAGTGTAGGGTGGCTACGAAACTCTAAGTACAAAGATTTTTACTTGGTATACATTTCTGTGGCATCCGTATATGGAGCTCAGTTGGGAGAGTTCCAAATTTGTAAGCTATTCTGAGCAAAATGTTACTGCTATTGATCAGGAATTGGTCTTCTCTTTTTAGTTCAAACCTGAATTTAAGTTTGATGATATTGTTCTGATCTAGGCTTCCTGATACAGTAAAAGCACACAATGAGTCCCCAAAACCCTCTTTTTATTTCAATGGCTGTGAATTCTGCTCATTCAGGTCCTGTTCATTCTGTTCATTCACAGATGAGTCCCAAATAGTTGTAGAGAGCCTGACAGAAGTCTGCCACAATTCTTCGGGATAAGGCTGATAAACACCCACCTTTATCTCCCTTAACATGCTGCCAAGACTAATTGGCAATTAACTTTGCAAGGCCACACGGAACATAGAGTCAACACGGAGCTGCAGTCTTGAAACCAGCCAGCACGAACAACGGTTGCTTCCTGCAAAGGCCCACATGTCTTTGCTTCTCCTTTATGTCTTATTTATTTATTTATTTATCATATTTCTATTCCGCCCACTCTCCGAAGACTCTGGGCGGCTTACCACAATCGACAGTATACTAAATAGCATATTGCCCCCAACAATCTAGGCCCTCATTTTACCCACCTCGGAAGGATGAAAAGCTGAGTCAACCTTGAACCAGTGAGATTTGATCTGCTGATCTGCTAAACTAGCAGTCAGCTGAAGTAGCTGCAGTACAGCACTCTAACCACTGCGCCATCTCACAGTGAGAGGGGCCAATCATCTCCAAGTTCTACTACCAAGTCAACCCTTTTGTTTAAACTGTTCTTGCCTTCTGGCAGTTCTGTGCATGTGCGCACTGGGAACAGGCTCCCCCTGTTCCTCTGCCTCACTGATGTCCAACTTTGGAGGCTCCGGAGTCCGCATATAACTCCCAGATGGCCCTGGCCCCATCTCTACCTCTGATTCAGTGCCCTCGTCCGAGCTTTCCCCAGACTCCAGGATTGGCCCATGTTCCTCCCCAGACTCCTCACTGTCTGACTCTGCTTCCAGCTCTGCAGGCCGCTGGCGGATAACAACAGATATTTACAATGGTGCATGACATATCACCAGTGGTGGGTTCTTCCCAGTTCGGCCCAGTTCTCCCAAGCCGGTAGCGGTGACAATATGACGTCACCACACCAGTTCTGCCCCCCCACCCTCCCCACCCCCCATGTTATTCTTACCTTTTATTTGGCCCCACCCTCAAATCTATTGCTGCCTCTTGAGTCCCAGCTGATGGCTAGAGGGAAAAAAAACTGTTTAAACTCTTGCCGCAGGGCTTCAAAGGGCCGCCCTACAGCTGATCAGTGTTAAAAGAAAACAAATGAGTAGACAGGTGCCTGCAAAAATACATGAGTAGACCGATGCCTGCAAAAATACATGAGTAGATCAGTGCCTGCAAAAATACATGAGTAGATCAGTGCCTGCAAAAATAAATGGGAAGACCAATGCCTGCAAAAAATAAATAGGTAGATCGGTACAGCTCTGCAAGCAGTTAAAAGCCTGGTAGACCAGTACCACTGCTAAATCCTAAATAATTGTCACATGATCATCAAGCCACGCTCACAGAACCAGTAGTGAAAAATTGTAGAACCCACCCCTGCGTATCACTATTTGCCAGAGGGCTCTGCTCTTTGTGAAATCCTCTGATATAGTTTTAGAAGACTTAAAGGGAGCATAAAACAGCTAAAGCTCAGGGAAATCAGAGGATGTAATTAATCTGTGGGTTTCAAAACACATCTTTCTCTTATAATTTGGACAGTGCTTTCAAATTAGGGGAATGTTCCTGAATTACCATTTATTCAAATATATATCTATCGTGTATATATCTAAAGATACATTGGAAAGACAGATGCAGTAATTTACCCAATGACACTTCCAAAGAAATATAGAGTAAAAAAAATTACACAAAGATTATTTTTTAGTAATGTCAAGTTAAGCCTATCAATGAATTCTAAGACATTTCTCAAAGAATCTCAAAGTCCATAACCTCTCCGCAATAACATATTTAAAGAGCTGCTGAGCAAGGCTAGTTCTCACTTCAGGTGAATGTTGAATATATCACCTTCATCCGACAAAAAGTTTCTTTCATGATGCAGAATAGAGGTGAGATCACCTGGTGACCCACGTTCCATCTCTATTTGGCTACTACCCTGTGTGTAAAGATAGGGGGTTAAAGCTGTAATAACCAAGGGCTACTCCCTTTGTGACTATCCCTGATAATTACCCATGGCAATGCTCCCAGGGACTTTGAAAGGTTATTTAGATAACACAGATTGCATTATTTATTTATATTCCACTCAACTTTGGAAACTTGAAGAGGTATGGCCTTCAGCTCCCAGAGTTTTCCAGCCAACTAGGGAATTCTGGGAGTATTCAATTGAACCCCACAGTTCACAGCAGATTGGTACTGAACAATTGCAGAGCTCAGCAGTGCTGGGTTCCTCCCGATTCCGCCCAGTTCCACCGAGCTGGTAGCAGTAATGATATGACATCACCAAACTGGTTCTGCCCCCCCACCCCCACCTCCACCCCCACCCACGTTATTCTTACCTTTTATTTGGTCCCACCCCCAATCTATTGCTGTCTCCTGAGTCCCAGCTGATGGGCTATAAGGAAAAAAACCATTTAAACTCTTGCCGCAGGGCTTCAAAGGGCCGCCCTACAGCTGATCAGTGGTAAAAGGCAGTTTGGTGGTAGACCGGTGCCTGCAAAAACAAATGAGTAGACTGGTACGTGGAAAAATAAATGGGTAGACCGGTGCCTGCAAAAATAAATGGGTAGACCGGTACAGCTCTGCAAGCAGTTTAAAGCCTGGTAGACCAGTACCTCTGCTAAATCCTAAAGAATAGTCACATGACCATCAAGCCATGCCCACAAAATAAGCCACACCCACAGAACCGGTACTAAAAAATTTTAGAAACCACCCCTGGAGCACAGGCATGAGGTGGCAGTTCTGAGATAGTCCTTTTAAGGCTGTTTTGGTTGCAAGGTAACTTAGCAGTGGGCACTGAATTTTACAGTAGCAAATTCCATGCCTGAAATTTGAAGAAAGTCTTGCTTCTCTCATAATTCAGCTGTGTTGAACCTATCCAACTGGATCTGTTACACAGCTAAATGTCTAATACTTTCTATATTTCCCAAAGCACAACGTGTATGATTTAGGTTTGAGCTTCATTTGTTCATTCAGAATTATCGGTCCCCTTACCTATAAAGCTGAATTATTTTATCTTCTTTCAGAACAGATATTTGTAGTTTTATGAACAGAATTATCTCTTAGGTTTGCTTTCTTTCAATATTCATCTTTTATTGATATCTCCTTGTATTTTCTTCTATGTGGGTCAATAATCTATGTACACTGAAATATTACCTACCCCAAAATCAAGTATTTTAGTATTTTGAGTGTATATCACTATTGACTAACTTTTGGAATGAACCATTTTTGAAATAATTTGAAAAGGGTTTCTAAAAACATGGACCAAACCAAAATGTCATTGTCCTGATCACACTCTGTAATTTTTAAATGCATCTAATCTGAAAAAAGCAAAATGTATTCATGGAAGATCACTGAGGCTCATGCTAAGAGAGAAAAGAAAAAGAACATCCCAGAAAAATCAGTGGCCAAACGCCTCCACACTGTACCTAGAAAATTACATGGAAGTATTCACAAAGTTATTTGGATTCCACTTGATCTCAAGGAAATCTTTGCTTTTCAATATGAAACTTCACTGATTTAAAAGAAAGAAATATTAATGATAGCAATGGCACTTAGACTTATATACCGCTTCACAGTGCTTTATAGCCCCTCTCTAAGTGGTTTACAGAGGCAGCATATTGCCCCCAACAATTTGGGTTCTCATTTTACGCATCTCAGAAGACTGAGTCAACCTTGAACCTGGTGGGAATTGAACTGCCAAATTGCAGGCAGCCAGCAGGCAGCAGAAGTAGCCTGCAGTACTGCACTCTAACCACTGCGCCACCATGGCTAATTAACAATGCAATTATTATAATCTCAGAACTAAGTTAAGATAGTCATTACAAAGCTATACCAGCATTTCTCAATCTTAGGAACTTTAAGATGACTTCAGTTCCCAGAATTTCCGAGCCAGTCTCATAATCAAAGGATACAACATCAGGTTTTACTAGACCAGAGATTTTGTGATATTTCAAAGTTCTGTACTGATTATATTAGTGTGCTTATTAGTAAACCAATGACAATTGATAATATAAAATATAAGGTTGATTTTTTTTCTTTTCTCTCTTAGCATGCATTTTTCATTTCATTTCATTTAAGAGCCTTGGTGGAGAAGCAGACTAAAGTGCTGTTAAAGCAGCATTCAGCTGCCAGCTGCCTGAAATTACTGCGAGTTCAAATCTCACCAGGCTCGAGGTTGACTCAGCCTTCCATCCTTCCGAGGTAGGTAAAATGAGGACCTGGATTGTGGGGGCAATAAGCTGACTTTGTATAAAAAAGAACACTGCTTGTGGGGGGAGGGGCAAAAGCCCAACTAATCAGGTATATACAAAAATATGAAGGCTATTGCTTAACATATTGTAAGCCGCCCTGAGTCTCCGGAGAAGGGCGGCATATAAATCGAACCAATAAATAAATAAATAAATTTCTTTTAGGTTGCCTCTTTTCTATATTTTTTATTTTTTTAAAAAAATAATGTGTTAATTGTGCATTTATAACGTGTTTAGAAAAATAAAATATTTGAAAAGGGATTTTCTTTTTTTGTAAAGCCATGGCATCTCCTCACTCACTACTTATTAAACTGATCCAGATGTCTATGGAAATTCTCAGTCATCCAGGTCATGGTTGCCCCAAAGGTGCTTTTTTCAAGAGGCAACTGGACTTTCTAGTTTTCCTTTGAAGACCTTTTCGCTTCTCATCCAAGAAGCTTCTTCAACTGGTCCTAGAGATGAATTTACCATGCTACTCAGATGCTCCATGCTGTCTCTTTATTTGCCTTTGGTTGCCACTCCCTTATTTTCCCAACTGTTTTGTTTATACCCATTTGAACATAGTTTGGTTTTCTAGAGAAGACCAAGAAAGAAAATGTGTTGAAAAGTCCTGTGCTCTCCCTTTTACCTGTCACTATCCTGTATCTTATCCTAGCTCACTCAGTTCTTTTTCTTCTTTGTATTGCAGACAAAGAAGTCTCATTGCTTCTGCAAGCTTAAGTTCCAGTTGCTGTTTAAATTTGCTTTCTGAAGGTATCAATAATGTTCTGGTGTATCTCCTAGTGGGTTACACCCATTTTCCATTTCCTACACTTTAAATGTCTCTTTTAACTCAGCTCATTGGAAGCACACTATATATCCACATCAGAGGTGGTATTCAGCTGGTTCATACCAATTCAGGTGAACTGGTAGCAGCGATTGCAGGTGGAACCCACCCGAACCCACCCACCCACGCAGATGTAATGCTGTCCTATTTAGCCACATTTTCAAGGCTGGGTGCATGCGTGGAAGGCGCACACAAGCAAAGCACATGCTCAGAAGGCCGGACGCATGCGTGGAAGGGGCGCCTACACAGTGAACCAGTGTAAGCATATGTGGAACCCCCAGTTGATCCACGTGTTCAAGTATAATTTTAGGAACAATTTCTTTGGAATTGATCACAGAAGTTGGGAGACAGAAGAGTTATTCACTATATGGGTGAATAAAACTCTATGACATGCTTAAAAGTGCCTCTTGTTTAATAGTTTACCTTTGCATTTGCAACAGCTGGGGAGACAAAAATAATAAGCTCTAAAAATATTTTTCTGCAACTACTGAGCAGAATTCATTTACCTTCTGTGAATTTCTATTAATGTACAAGTCATATTAATGTGGCATTTAATTTGGGCCTCTTAATCCTTTTTTTTCCAAACTATGCCTTTAGTCTTTCTATCCTTGGATTCTGTCATGTCAAGCTGCTACGACTCCTTCACGTTCATTTATTTTAACTTTCCCAAGTCTTCCACCAAATCTTTCTTCCTTTTATTATGAAAGCATGAAATTTTATAATTCTCTAGAGCTTCTCTAGCCAGATGCTACACTGATCTTAACCTGCACTAATATATTTCTTCATTTTTATCATTCAAATGAGCACTGTGCAGCCTTCATGGTTTGTAATTTGGAATGGAAAAAGAACTTTTAAGTTGGTTTATGGCATTAATAGATTTTTAATTTTATTTTAATAGATACAGTTGGCTTCCCAATGTGTTGTACTATGCACAACATTCCATTACAATGTCTAGATTTCATCATGTTAACTGTATGTTATATTTTATAGTTTTCTATTATTTGAGATTCATGCAAAAATGGCCCATCTATTTCTCAGCCATTTTGAGCAATACATTTTTATGGAATTATATGCATATCCATCTTGCTAACTTGAGAAGAAAACTTTAAAAATCACGCTAACAAAATTTCATGTTTATCTTGTGTAGTATATGAGTTTTAAAAATTCATCAGATAATCTTCCTTCTGTCAGGCCTGGAAGCCATCTTTTTCATTGGATCTTCAGGTCTGCCACGTTTACTACTGTGGGAAACTGGGAGGGGGGATTGTATTGAGCCAGGGTGATATATAGTCGTAATAACATTCTTTTCTCAGAGAGTCAAGGACATCTTGCCCTGCACCTGAACTAGGAGGCATCTCCAGCTGGGACAGTGGATTGATTGGACCATGTGATGGACATGTGGATGTTGGGCAGGGACTTGGATTTTCTCTTGGGTGGAGAAAACCTGGAAACTTTCAGATTCGGATTTCCGCAGATGTGCCAATATGACATCTCTAATAAAATGTAACTTTGAGGAAACTCAAGCCTCGAAGGTTTATTTCGTTGGGGGTGTTACTTGGAACCCTGACATTAATGAACACCTTTACAGCGGGAAGGGGGTTATCTGTGGCTCTGCAAATGAGGCACAAATACAGTTGTCTCAACCCATCATCCTAGTCTTGAATCTAACCCTTGTAAAGTGAAAAAAGTGTATTTTGATGCATTAATCTCATCTGAAGATCTTCCAAGTCATATTTGATATTATTTAAAACACAAGGAGGTTTACATCTGTGCCGTTCCTGGTATGTGTCCAGATGAGTCCCTTCACTTTTCTTGACAAGGTTTTTCAAAAGTGATTTTCCTTTGCCTTCTTCTTCCTAGGGCTGAGAGAGAGGGACTGGCCCAGAGGTGGGTTTCAGCAGGTTCTGACAGGTTCTGGAGAACCGGTAGCAGAAATTTTGAGTAGTTCGGAGAAACAGTAAATACCACCTCTGTCTGGCCGTGCTCCCATCTATTCTCTGCCTCCCAAGTCCCAGCTGATCGGGAGGAAATGGGGATTTTGCAGTAACCTTCCCCTGGAGTGGGGAGGGAATGGAGATTTTACAGTATCCTTCCACTGCTATGCCCACCAAGCCACACCCACCAAACCATGCTACATCCACCAAGCCACACCCACAGAACCGGTAGTGAAAAAATTTGAATCCCACCACTGGACTGGCCCAAGGTAATCTTGGCGGTTTTGTCCGTAAGGCAGGACTAGAACTCAAGGTCCCCTGGTTTCTGGCCTGATGTCTTAACCATTATATCAAACTGGCTGGTAAACACAATACTATTGATTTATTAAGATGGGATATTCCAACCTTTTGTCTGTCATTTTTACAAATTGCCAACATCCTAGACATCTTGGTTTTTTAGATGTCTATAAAAGACTGTAGATTTAGAGACTTTCAAAACATTTCCAATTTATCAAGAATTTTTTATTGGAAAGCTGCTAATGTATCAAGTTTTATTTGAATAATAAAAGTATTCATTCGTATTTATATAGCCTACATATTTCTTCGAACATATTAAATATCTTAAAATAGTTATTAGCAATAAACTGATTTAATATATTAATACTTCGTTTGTTTTCTACAGCCACCCATCTCAATAGGGTGATACGCCTCTTAGTGGCGAATCTCATAAAAACATTAAAACAATATAAAATAAATAAAGTTGTCGAGTAAACTATTGACATGAATTTATATAGCCAAGAAATGGGAGTCTTCATATATGCAGAGCCATAAGACTGGGCACATGACCCAGTCTTCACAGCCTAACAAAAGGCCAACAGGGTTGGAGTCATCCTCATTTTTGAAGGGAGAATGTTCTAGAGGGCAGGAGCTATGGCACAGAAGCACCTCTTGGTCCCTGTCAGTCAACATTTCTTAATTGATGGGACTTGTAACAGACCAGACTAAACTGGATGGGTAAAAATGACAGGGAGAAGATATTCCTTAGGTAACCTAGCCCAAAGCCATGAAGGGCTTTCAAGATGAGAACCAGTATCTTCAATTGGATTAGGAAAGCACAGCTAATGAAACTCATGTAGCAATAGTCTTTAATATAGAACAACATCTGACCAGCTACATTTTGCATTGATTAAAGCTTCTTTCATATAAGATACAGTCATACTCTCTATAGATAGAGAGATGATAGATAGATAAATAGATAGATAGATAGATAGATAGATAGATAGATAGATAGATAGATGAGAGATAGGAGAGAGAGGGGGGAGGGAGAGAGAGAGAAACCTATATATGGCTTCATTGGGTTTGTAGCCCTCTCTAAGCAGTTTACAGAGTCAGCATATTGCCACCCAACAATCTGAGTCCTCATTTTACTGACCTCAGAAGGATGGAAGGCTGAGTCAACCTTGAGCAGTTCACAACTGAACTCCTGGGGTGAACAGTGAGTTAGCCTGCAGTACTGCATTCTAACCACTGCATCACCACAACTGAGTTATCTTCCTCTCCAATCTCTCCACTCTGCAAAGGGAAGGGGAAGAGTCAGGCAAAGGACAGAATGCCTAAAGAAATTGCTCGTTCCTTTCTCCCTCCACCCACCTCCCACACCCTTGCAGAGCAGAAATTAGAGAAAAGGGGATTTCAAGAGAATACTTCATACTGTTTGTATAACATGCCCATTGCTTGCAGCCCTGAGTTGCCAGCAGGATATTGCTTTAATGTATAGAAGAGCAAACAGCTTACTCTCTTGAAATCCCTTTCTCTTCAATCACTCTACTTTCAAAAGAGGAAAAGGGGGTGGGACACAGGTCAGGCACAGTACAATGTGTACTGACTGTAATGGCAATCATGATTAAGGGATGCTGCAAAGGTTATAAATAATTATACATTGGCCATAAAATTACTTTGTAGTTTCATAATTTTGAACAGTTACTGAATGAGTGGTCAGTAAATCAAAACTACCTGTAATACTTCCTCGGAAGTAGTTGTCCACGAACAATGGCATAATGGCGGTTGTATTGTTTGTACTTTATACTTTCGAATCAAGACTTCCACTATATTAAATTAACATTTCAAGCTAATAATGCTTTATTTTCCTTTGAGAGCAGAAAATTTTCTCATTATCCATCTATTTGTTGTGAGTTGCGAAGCCATGTCCGACCCATCGCGACTCAATGGACAACCTTCCTCCAAGGCTTCCTGTCCTCTACTATCCACCAGAGACCATTTAAGCTTAGTGACTCTATCTAGCCACCTCATTCTCTGCCGTCCCTTTCTTCTTTTGCCCTCAATCGTTCCCAGCATTAGGCTCTTCTCCAGTGAGTCCTTCCTTGATCCATCTATATTGCTACACAATTTCTAATCTAAACTGTGATTATATGTATGTACATATTTATTTATTTATTTATTTATTTATTTATTTATTTATTTATTTATTTATTTATTTATTATCGGATTTATATGCTGTCCTTTCTCTGTGAGAACTCAGGGCAGCTCACAACAATAAAACCAGTCCAGATTAAAATTCAGACGCTAAAAACTAAAATTCCCATTAAAACCCCATTCAGTCCAGGCCATGTTTATGTTCAGTCCAGGCCATGTGTACACAGTCCATGTGTATGCATATACAATCCCTATCTGTTGTATTTATTTCTATGCTTAGAGTCCATTGGGAGCCAAGTTTTAAAAAGCCTCCTTAAGAAATAAGAGTATATTTCATTGTCAAGGAAAAGCTTTTAGTCATTATGACATCCAGCTATCATGCAGCAAAAATATTACTAATACTATTTTGTCTCCAAAGTGCATTTGTTATCAGTGTGCACTTAAACTAGTGATCAAGATCTTGTAAGAAGACACACCTGCTCTGCATTTCATATCCTTTAATACCTTAGGGATGCATCACTTAATAATTTAGTGCTAAACCATTTAGCATTTTAGCCCATCATCTCTTATATTACACACAGGATTTCAGTAATGTCTTCTAAAATTATGTGTTAGCTGCCTTACATGTGCGTCAAACTTAATAAGTCTTTCTACCCCCTCCCCAAAATCCCTATCTAAGTTTAATAACTGATTTCTTACATTTATGGATGTGAAAATTTTATTGCTTGTAGATATAGTTTGAATCTAAATCTACATACCTTATAAATTGAATTTTAGTTTCCCTTTTTGACCTTATGAATTTCAATCAGTCATTGACCTCTTGTTGCTCATGAATTTGACTGATTTAATGTTGTACAACAATAATACTTGGGGGGGGGAAGGATTATCATAAGAGCCCATAAGACATGTTGAAATCCACAAGTACGTTTTGGAAGCCTTAGGCAATCATAACTCTTGATCCAAGACCATTTGTTAATGCTTTCATCTGTTATCACTCTAGACTAGCCAATCTTTGTCATATAGGAAACCAAGGAGGTTACCCAGGAGAGGAACAGCTAAAACTATATGTAAAGGACAGGGTTTGAGTATGACACCATTGTCTAAAACATTTATTTAAAAAATAATAATTCTCTCAGGACCTGTCATGTTTCAAACACAAAGTAAACTATTAGAAAGTGGAGAACTTAATCTCTATTCAATTCTTTAAATAGTCTAAAAATAATGCCATAGGTTCAGGAATGGAACAATTCAAATAACTCAAAGCTAATTTCCATTGGGGAAAAACTCTTTTATTCCTATTAATTCTCAAGTATTGTATGTTGTCTCATAGTTACATTGGAACAACCTGACTTTATTTTATGTCCCACATGCAGAAAAGGAGTGGGTTGCAATAATGCTGCACCTACCATCTTGGAGACGTTGATCCTTTGCTGGATGCTGGGTGGGCTGAAGTGCTCAATCTGTTAAAAGCAGCATTGTTCCACCACAATGCAAAACTCATTTGGCGCATATGCACCCTATTATAACACATAGATACAAAACGAGTGGACTTTAGGTTGCAATTCTGCTTTCATTGCTTTAAAGAAAACAACTAAAGTAACAGATACCTATGCTTCTCCTATATTGGCGTGATAAAAGTAAGCTCAGAATACCAAAGGAAATTCCACAGAAATTTTCCTGAGACATTGGTTTAAACCAGAGGTCTTCAAACTTGACAGCTTTAAGACTTGTGGACTTCAACTCCTAGAATTTTCCAGCCAGCTATGCTATTTCTGTCTTTCATTGAAAAACTAGGAGAAAAAAAGGTTTGTCTAATTTCAGCAGTGGTTTGTTGCATTTTTTTAAAACAATGGGGGCGTGAGGGTGAACAATGAATCAAAGATTGTTGTGAAATTAAATGAAGGGGGGATCTAACCCTCCTCCCCACTTATACCTTCAAATCTTTTTCTGAAGCTGTCAGCTCAAAAAAAAAAAAAAAAAAACCACTCAAGTTATTTTGAGAAAAGATGACTCAGGACAGTTTGGTGCCTGAGGCTGACAGTCCAGAAGAGCCTCTTCTTGCCCAAAAACTGAGATAATAATTGTTAGATTGCTTTCTTTTAATATACATTTTTAGTATAAATTTTCCTTTACTATATACCACATTTCCAGTTTTTGCAACGACAGTGTAATGGCTGTATTAAGTCCTTTTTAAGTATAGATAGTATTATACACCCTAAGCATAACCATTATTCTCGTAGTCATACAATATAGTCTCTTTTAAATACATAATGTTATACATCATAGTTATAACCATTATTTTCATAGGGGGCAGTGCTCATCTCCGTTTCAAAGCCGAAGAGCCAGCACTGTACGAAGTTGTCTCCGTGATCATGTGGCCAGCGTGACTAGAACACTGTTACCTTCCCACCAAAGGTGGCCCCTATTTTTTCTACTTGCATTTTTTACGTGCTTTCGAACTGCTAGGCTGGCAGAAGCTGGGACAAGTAACAGAAGCTCACTGTGTTACACAGCACTAGGGATTTGAACCACTGAACTGCCGATCTTTCGGTTGACAAGCTCAGCGTCTTAGCCACTGAGCCACCGCATCCCTTCTATTTATACAATATAGTCTCTTTGAAATACATAATGTTGTACGTCATAATTATAATCATTATTGTCATAGTTGTACCATAACACTCTATACATTTATCACTCTACAGATTGCTTTTTTTTAAATTGCATCTCAAAATCTGGCCAATAAAATGAGCATCTTCATCTACATGGTTGGTCCAGAATGCATGGTGAATGCTCAATAGCACAGAAACAATAATCTGTAAAGAAAGCATTTCTACCATTCAGAATACAGACTAGACGAACTAAGAACCTTTGCAGTGGTGCTACCCTTGAAAGATAATAATTAATATTATAAAGATCTTGGAATGTGCTCCCTGCAGAGCTGAGGTGGTTGATTTTTTTTTCTTCACGTTTTTAAAACCTTGAAATACATTCCTCAGCTGAGATACTTTTAGTTTGTATTTGTTTTCATTCATTTCTAATATTCAGAGTTTAATTTGGATTTATCATCCTGCCTTTTTATAGTAAACACTGAGAAACATTGATGCAAGGACTCAGTGGCTCAAGTGGCTAAGACACTGAGCTTGCCGATCAGGAAGATCGGCAGTTTGGCAGTTCAAATCCTTAGTACAGGTCTCCTGCGTGAGGTTGGACTAGATGACCTCCAAGGTCCCTTCCAACTTTGTTACTGTTATATTATTATTAAATGAAAAAATGAACAAAGGATTTTATATGTATATATGAGGCAGGCTGAAATAAATCTAGCTCCCCAGGATATATGCAATCCTTGGATTATTTGCTATCTCAACCCAGCCACTCCTTATGTGGCTACATCCACTTTTAAAATAACAAAAAATGCCCAATATGTTTCCTTTGTTGAACTGGTTAAGGAATTCAAGATTTGAAACCAGAGTTTTATTATAACAAAATATATTAAGCCTTCAAATGTTAAGTAGATGAAATACACCCACACAGTAAGGCTTATGAAAAAAAACCATGAAACTTGTTGGCTACAATGAATTATATATTCCTACCAGAGGTATAGAAATCAAATCTAATTTGATTCAAATGTTCACACTGATTCAGAAAATCAATCTAATTTGATGTGGACATATTCAGGCATACTCAGTTTGTTGATTCTAATGAGTTCTTCAGAATGGTTCAGATTTTTCCAAATCTATCTAGGGGGTAGAATATTTGTTTCAGTTTATCAAATATACTGTTTCATTGGAAAGGGGAAGGCTTCGGTAAAGTATTTGTTTTTAATACATTGCACACCTTGGAAATATTGTTTCCTTACTAACTTCCACAAAGTATCTCACAGTTTATTTATCCCAATATCAGATTGGAAAGGTTGATTTTGCACCAAGAAAGTATTAAATATTCCCCCAAGTACAGATACATCAGGTACTGTTGGGGATACTTGTGAGATCGCCTTCTGCCACCGATGGCCTCCCACCGGCCAATACGCTCCCACAGAGGACTCCTCAGGGTACCGTCGGTCAAACAATGCCATCTGGCGACCCCCAGGGGGAGAGCCTTCTCTGTGGGGGCACCTGGCCTCTGGAATGAACTGCCCCCAGGGATACGTACGATTCCCAAGGTGTGTACTTTTTGCCATGCCCTTAAGACTCTACTGTTCCAACAGACTGGGCTGGCTAAATAATTATTTTAATGGGGTTTTAGTCTTTGAGTTTTAATCTGGGGGCCAAATTATTTAATTTGGTTTTAAACTATTCTAAATTTTGTAATATATGTTGTTTTATTGTGACTGTACACCGCCCTGAGTCCCTCGGGAGAAGGGCAGTATAAAAATTTAATACATACATACATACATACATACATACATACATACATACATACATACATAAATATGCTGACATTGTGAACTGCTTAGAGAGTGTTGTAAAGCACTATGGAGCAGTATACAAGTCTTAGTGCTATTGCTATTTCTACTTATGGTTATTTTAAAATCAAAATTGTGATCTCTTTACTTCTGCATAGAAATTATGGGGGATAATCCAAACTTGAGATCAAAGCTTTTTATTAAGGCCACACACATGGTCCTTATTTCTTAAAGATATTTCTAGCTGCTTTGCTTAGAATATAAAATGCTTTTCTCATATAAGTTACAACAGAATTAACCACTGGGTTGTTTAAAGAGTAGCCTACAAACACATTGCTCAGACTAAAATATGCTGCTCAAAAAAATAAAGGGAACACAAGTAGAAGACATCCAAGATCTGAATGAATGAAATAGCCTTATTAAATACTTTGTTCGTTACATACAGCAGTTTATACATTGCTCAAACAACTAAAGGGAACACAAAACTACTGTATGTAATGAACAAGGTATTTAATAAGGCTATTTCATTCATTCAGATCTCAGATGTCTTCTGCTTGTGTTCCCTTTATTTTTTGAGCAGTGTATTTTCATTGTGTTTCTTTTACTTTTGGCCACTATCTAAAAAAACAACAACCATGCACTCTTGAGCTAAAGGAAAGAGTTAACTATAGGAGGCTAACTTGTGCAAGAGGCAAACAAAGTTTATTCCCAGTGAACAAATGAAATCTAATTACACATTAAATAAAATCAATAGTATAAAGAATAATGTGGGGAAAACATAGCTATAGCAATTACTACCCAGAGGCTTCATAAAGTAGAGAAAAACCAGATTTGTTAAGAAATACTAGGTTTTTGTTTCTTCTATTCCTCCCCCCCCCCCCAGGTCTCCAGCACCCATAATCTATTTTGATTTCTTGGTGTCCTTTCAAGTTATATTGTATTATTCATAACTACAACACAATGGTAGCTGCCAATACAAATTTCGTCTTTTCTCTTAATTTTGTATCCTTCTGTCAAAGCAGATGTCTGTTTTGCATTAGTGTGCACCCCTCCAAAATTGTGGGAAAAGGATGAGTCATTCCAGCTAAGGTAAACCAACATCTGTGTTATGCTGCTTTCTTTTATTATCCAAAACTTTAAGATGACACATAGTTCATGGTTGAGAAGTAAAGGTTTCCTTGCTGTTTAAACCAAATGTCTATCAAGGTCATTTCCCTTGTTTCTAACAATGACATGCCCAGAAATTGGTTGAATAATATAGTGCATATTCTATAATATTCAGAAGGCTCAAGAATGGAGCATTAGTGGATACAGAATCCAGTGCTCTGGTGATTTCAAGTTAAGTTGCAGATAAATACTATTTGCAATTGTTCTGACAAACAGGGACCAACTTCCTAGGACCCAACACTTGTAGATTTGCTGTTTGTATAGAATGGTGTCCATTGTAAAATTGCATTCTTTGCTACTTTAGTGAAGTTTCCATGCCTTGAGCATGGGCCATAACTGCCCACTCTTCTTTGTAATGTATTACAAAAGGATAAAAAACTTTTAAGACTAGAGTCTATTTATTACATTTCTGACTAGTGTCCTTTTCCAAAAATCCTATGGCACCACCCATTACTTTCTCCATTGTCATTGGCATCCTTCAGTCTCAAGAGCACCTAGTGTGACTAAAAAGGCCAATTCGAGAGTGGCAATCTCTTCCACACTGAGGGCAGATACATTCTGTTCCCTGCCCAGCCCCCCAATTTTGCTGATTCCGGGACTGTCTCTTTGCCTCAGTCTGCCGAACAAGTATCTCTTCGAATTGGAGAAGGCCATGCTGCGTCTTTAGCCTCCAAGCTGAACGATCGGAGATCAAGGTTTCCCAGTTGTTACTGTCCATTCCCAGGGCCTTTAGGTCCCTCTTGCAGATATCCTTATATTGCAGCTGTGGTCTCCCTCTGAGGCACTTTCTCTGCACTATTTCTCCATACAGGAGATCTTTCCGAATCTGACCATCAGCCATTCTCACAACATGCCCCAGCCAGCATAGTCTATTTTCTCCAGTCTTAGTTTATTTTCAGAATGTGATTAACTTGGAAAACAAATTGGCTGACCTAAAGTTAATGATCCAGTGGGAATTTGGAATAAAACTTCTTCAACCCTAGCAGTAAAAGGAAACCTGACCCTCAAAGAACACAATGGCTGGACACATTAGCCAGTAGTGGCGGCTGCGTGAGGCTCCGTCCATACTTGTGGACGTCATGATGTCACTTTTTTTGCAACATTTTAAGCCTCTGTGTTTACGCTTTGTTCATGTGCAGATGATGGCACACACTCATTGGCAAACCAGTAGGGAAGGTAAGTGAATTTCACCCCTGCACCAGCCACAGCTTAGAAAAACTCACAGAAGCAGTGCAAGATCAGAAGATGTGGAAAGACCTGGTTCAGAGAATCACCAAGAGTTGCACTTGACTGAACAGATATCATTATCATCACTGTCAACATTATCTTCATCATCATCCCTAGAGTATTTGTTATTGTTCTAGCAACGTGTGTAGCAAGAGTAGAACAAGTATTAATATTTAGGATTATGTCTTAATAATTGTGTGTGTACATACACACACATACACACACACATACATATGCACACACATATATACTGTAAATTCTTACCACTTATAAAGGCCTTCATGGCATAAGGCCTGACTAGCTGAGGGATTATTTATAGTTTATGCCTATCCTGTAGAATTGGACAGAGTGGCCCAATTCTCTGAAGCCATTAACGAAACAATGCCATCTCATGGGATCTAGGAAACAAGCCTTTTCTGGTACAGTGTCTCCCTCTGGAATAGAGATTCCTACAGACCATATTCTGATCATGTTGGAAAGGTTCTTAAAAACTTGCCTTTTCCTCTCGCCTTTAGTTTATACTCTTATATGATTTTAATCTGAATAGTTTATCTGTTCTTGACATGCATTGTTCCTTTCTTTGTTTCTTATTATATTCTTATATTGTTCTTATTCTTATATTGTTTCTTACTGTTTGAATCGTATGCTGCCTGGAGCCTTTATGGAATTAGGAATTACAAATTTGATAAAAAATAGATGAGATGAGATGAGAAAGAGAGAGGGAGGGAGGGGGGAGAGAGAGGGGGGAGGGAGAGAGAGAGGGGGAGAGAGAGGGAGAGAGCAAGAGATCTTTTTTCAGCAGGACTTATTGTCTCATTTACTGCAGCAACAACACAGTTTATTAGAAGATCTAAAAGATCAAGACCAATGGTGAAATCCAAATTTTTTTACTACCGGTTCTGTGGGCGTGGCTTGCTGGGCGTGGTGTGGCTTGCTGGGCGTGGCTTGGTGGTGTGACAGGGGCAGGATACTGCAAAATCCCCATTCCCTCCCCACTTTGGGGCAACCCAGAGGTGGTATTTACTATTCAAAATTTCTGCTACCGGTTCTGCAGAACCTGTCAGAACCTGCTGGATTTCACCCCAATCAAGACAGGTCTGTCTTTGTCATCGTTTTGTTGCTTCTTTACCCCTGTCATGTCTTAACATTCTTTAATGTTATTTTTCCTGGAGTAAAAATGAACTTGGAGAGAATTGTATCAGGGTATTTCAATTTATAACAAAATTATAACAAAGGGGGGAGAGGGGCAGACAGTTCAGAAGATTGCTGTTCCATAGTTTGAGGGGACAGCAGGCCCCGAGATGGATCACCTCTTTGCTGTACCTTCATCTCTTCATGTAGGATGAGATCTTCAGCATCCCACCTCATTTTATGCAAGGGATAGTAACTGCACTGATATTTATATTCCAATACAATTGTATAGGTCAGAAATGCAAGACAGCATCACGAAATTTGTTTGCATCCCTTCTACTATCAATCCTTTATTATGAACCTGTCTTACTTTCTGGAGTAATTTCATTGTAATTTTTCCTTTGTAGCATTGTCTGTGGTGAAAATGGCTATTCTCATCAATATTATTACAGAATTTGACTTAAGGGCAAAGAAAATCACCTTCCTGGTGATTTTCATTCTTCCCTGAGCAGTTGTTCATTCTTTTCATTGTTTCCCAGCCCAAGAAAAATTACTGATGGGATTTTCTCCAAAACATTCACAAATGGCTGTATTTCTCTTGCAATTGTAAACTGGAGGTTATTTTGAGGTGGGATAGTGAAAGCTCCTTTTCTTTCCAACTATCAATTGTGTTTCAAAAAGGGAGCAGGGAGAGCGTAATATGTAACTTCAGATAACTTTCTGATGGGTGGATAAATGAGCTAATGATAATCTAACCCTTATTTGAAAAAGTTCTTTTTCTGAATCATTATTTTTATATTCTTTGAAGTTAGTCTCATTCTTCATGAGCGTCAAGTTCATCATAAGATTAAGTGGCTCCTGTGAAGGCAACCTGGGGAGGGTCAAAGCTGTCCCTATCTCCTTGCTTTCCATCTTGAAACTGTTCCAGTTAAAATAACACCAAAAAAAAAAAAAATCACAAAAACTTGAAAATGATCATTGTTGCTTGCAGTTACCCTAATTAAGCTTTCTCAACATTAATGAATATTCAGAATTCCGGGTTCACATTATCAGAAATGCAATAATACTATAGATGAAAGAGAAGTGCTTGAGGGATTAGATTTGCTGAGAATTTGGTGCACACTGTGACCTCGCATGAAACTTTTGGATCAGATGCAATTATCCCTCAGATACTGCAGGTGTCCAATTTTAAGGACGCAGTGCTTAGCTCTTGAAGATGTACTGAAATCGTTTGAGGAGAAGCCATACTTATACTTGAGACATACAGATCCTGGGTGAGCAGGCAGGGGTTCATAAAAGTTTTTTTTTTTAATCTTCTTCATCTAAGGGCAGAAACTTTCTAGGAAGAACAAACAACTTTAAAAAATCTGTCTTGCAGGACTACTATTTTTTTGACACTCAGCCTTCTAAATGCATAGCTTGTCAGGGGAGGCCAAAGGAACCATGAATTCTTGGATCGTGGTATGGCTCCAGGATGGAGGAAGAACTTTGCCGTCTTCACAGATGCTACTATTCATTTCCCTTTTTCTGGGACCAGTTGACTTGAAAAGTTGAAAAATGAAGAGAGCTGTGGTCCTCCACTTCTATCTCATAGAGAGGGGTGGGCGGCTGTGGGTTCTCCGGAGTTCGG
The DNA here is from genome assembly GCA_030761175.1 of Masticophis lateralis. Taxonomy (NCBI): domain Eukaryota; kingdom Metazoa; phylum Chordata; class Lepidosauria; order Squamata; family Colubridae; genus Masticophis; species Masticophis lateralis. The sequence goes on along the minus strand of JAUDYJ010000003.1, from coordinate 194,435,791 downwards.
GAGAACCTCTAGCTAAGATTCTGCGCAGTTCGGAGAACCCCCAAATCCCACTCCTGGGAGGGGTCCCCATGTGGCCCGTTGTGGGTACAGGTAAGTGCAGGGCATGCGTAGAGACTTGGGAAGGGCAAAAAACAGGCCTACCAAAAGTTTGGGAAGGCCAGAAACGAGCCCATTTCCGGCCTCCAGAGGGCCTCCGGAGCCTGGGAAGGCCATTTTCACCCTCCTGGAGGCTCAAGTACCACCTCTGGAGCCCGGGAAGGGCAAAAATACCTCCCCTCACCATAGTTCAGGAGACCAACTAGGCCACACCCACCATGGCAATGGCTACCCAGCAACAGGACAGAGGACCCCTTGCCTAAATTTTTGAAGCCCACCCCTGCTCGTAGATACAAGTTGGCACAACCTGGGGGGGGGGTATTTTTCCTCCTTTATTCCTTGTATCATTGTATCATTGTTTTGTCCTGTAGCTCAAGATGACGTGTTTATAAAAGCATCTGTGGTGAGAAAAGGTATGTATTTAAGTGCTGGTTTTCACATGGATTTTAAAAAGAATTGATGTGGAAACAGGACAAAACAGGCTTATAAATGAATAAATACCAAACTAAGTGGGAAGGGAGGCATTCATCCATCTTAATACGGGATGTGCTATCACTCACGTCATGTTGTATGAGCATCCCATATGGCTACATAACTATGTAGATGCAATAACCTCATGCTTCATTTCTTCTTCCCAGCACCTAGTGCAACTGAGCACTATTCTGTACCTGGTAATACCCAATTTCTATGCATGGAGGTTCTCCTTCAGTCAGTCAAAGAATTTCAACTAATTCTGGCATGGCTTGAAGATTAGTCCCGTTTTCCACCACCTCCCCATTATTGTGGTTTCTAACTTCTCCCTGGAACGGTTGTGTAAACCTTCAGGTAGCCAAACAAAAGTATTGTCTTTTTGCTGTCTTTTGGTTCACTTAGCTATTATTGATTCTCATTCCTGCAGAAAGTTTATCTGTTTGGCAGGGGAACTGGGTGGGGAAGCAAGTGAGAAGTTATAGGATGTGATGGCGAACCTATGGCACACGTGCCACAGGTGGCACACAAAGCCATATCTGTGGGCACACAAGTGTTGTCCTATCTCAGCTCCAGCACGCATGTGCACACCAGCCAGCTGATTTTTGGGCCTTCCGGGCCTACCGGAAGTCAAGAAACGGGCTCCGGAGGGCCTCCAGGAGGCTGGGGAAGACTGCTTTCACCCTCCCCAAGCTCCAAGAAAGCCTCTGGAGCCTGGGGAGGATGAAAAATGGGGCTACCGGGTCTGCCAGGCCATCACGTGCCAAAAGGGGGAGCATACACGCATGTGTGGGGGCGCAGGGCGCAAAGGGGCATTGAGTGTGGGCACGCATGCACGTGATCCCCCCTGCACTCCCCCTGCTTTTGGCACGTGACAGCAAAAAGGTTAGCCATCACTGTTATAGGACATATAGAAAGTTGTGTGTTATATTGAACTGATGTGCAATCCCTTTCATATATAGCAGAGGTGAGTTTCAGCAGGTTCTGACCAGTTCTGGAGAACCAGTAGTGGAAATTTTGAGTAGTTCAGAGAACCGGTAGTAAAAATTCTGACTGGCCCCGCCCCCATCTATTCTCTGTCTCCCGAGTCCCAGCTGATCAGGAAGAAATGGGGATTTTGCAGTAACCTTCCCCTGGAGTGCGGTGGGAATGGAGCTTTTACAATATCCATCCCCTGCCACGCCCACCAAGCTACACCCACCAAGCCATGCCATACCCACCAAGCCACACCCACAGAACCGGTAGTAAAAAAATTTGAAACCCACCACTGATATACAGCAGCATTTTTTGTGGTTGTTAGTTGTGAAGTCATATCCAACCCATTGCAACCCCATGGACAATGTTCCTCCAGGCCTTCCTGTCCTCTACCATCCTTTGGAGTCCATTTAAGCTCATGCCTACTGCTTCAGTAACTCCATCTAAGAACAGCAACAATAATCATTTACCATTGAGACTATGTTAGGTCAGGTCCACCCTGCATGCCACAGTATTATATTATGAGGAGTAGTGAAGGAGATGTTTGCTTTTGAGTTATAGGTGATAATTTATCAGTGAATGAATCAGTTGAAAAGGTTCGAGACAAACCTGACCCATAGGCCATCGGCTATATTTCAATATTTTAAAATGAATGAATATACAAAGTAAATTGTGTAGTAGCACTGATCATAAATTCTCTGGTTTAGAGGGGAATCAGTTCTGGAGATGCTTACTGACATCTATAGGGCAGCTAAAACATGCCAAGATCAGCTATATATCCTATTTAAGTATGAGTTGCAGACATTAACTAGAGAGAGAACGTATAAAGGCAAAATCCAGTACAGGACTAAAATGTGAATCTATATCATAAAATAAAATAAATATTTTCCATTCCAAATAATATAATCCATATAATTCTAATGCTGTATTCTAATAAAATAAGAATTACCATATTTTTCGGAGAATAAGACAGTCTGGACTAAAAGACGCATCTGCCTTTTTTGGGGGAGGAAAACAAGAAAAAAAAATCTGCCTCTGCCTCCCAGCAATTTGCCTTCTCGCAGCAAAGAAAATGGGGCTTCGAGAGGTCGCAATAGGCAATAGCAATCCCTGTAGCGTGAAACATCTGATGGTTGGGAGGCCAATCCAACCAACAATCAGCTGATTGTGCTAATGAAATGGGCTGTTTGCTGCAAGGAGGCAAATTGTTGGGAGGCAGAGCCAAAGGGTGGAGGCCGGTGGATAGGCAGGGCTACATTCAGTATATAAGACGCACCCAAATTTTTACCCTCTTTTAGGGGAGGAAAAAGTACATCTTATACTCTGAAAAATACAGTATATCAAAAGGTGCCAAAATCAAGAGTATTAAATTTGAGTTTATATTAATACTAGAGCATGTCTAGTTAAGGTACAAAGCTCCCAAATTTGCATTTGGTTTCAAAATGGAAAAAGACAAATAGTACCATTCCAAGCAAACGAGTCTGAGATAATGGTTAAAAGCTTTGGACTAGGAATAACAAAATGTAAATTCTAATTTTCCCTTAGGCAGAAAGCCTGCTGGACCATCCACTCCCTTTCAACCCTAGCAAGAAGGCATTGGCAAGCAACTTCCAAAAACTATTGCACAAAACTGGTTGGATTCACCAGGAGTCCAAACAGACCATAGCATGCAATACACAAACACCATTCCAAGCAGGTGAAACTAGTATGTTTGGACACTTTCTAAAAAGTAGAGAGAAAATTAACCTTGAACATAGAAAAATAATGAGCCAGTGTACGTAAGCTGAATAATTTTATTTCTGTTCATTTAAAAATGTTTTTCCTTTATTTCTCAGTCATCAAGAGTCAGTAGAAAAGAATGTTAAAAAAAGTTGAAGTGGCTGACATTGTCTTCTTAATGTTTAATATTAACCTAGATTTCTCACTTTTCTTTTTCACTTTTATAATGTGATCTTCTACATCTTTCTGAGTTTTGGTTACAAGAGCGATTCTGTCTGCAAATCTCAAATTGTTACTATTTTGTGCTTCGATTTGGATTCTTTTTTAAAAAAAGGTTTTTATTCATAATACAAATTAAAAATATTGGACATGGTATGACGTCTCCAGTTCAAACATTTTTGTCAAGTTTTACCTTATAATTAATACAATTCCTTATCTCTATACAAATTTATACTATTTATCATATTTCACCTCTTCCTTGTTAAGTATCCTACTGTTCTTATAATATACTCTCTACGTAAGTTAAGCAGATAATATCATCAAATTCAATTCTTACAGGAACTTCTTGTTCATCATTAAGTTTTCTTAGAAGAATAATCAGATGTTCTGGCATGCCTATTAGCCTTAATATATTCCACATTCTGGCATGATGTACACAATTAAAGGCCTTGCTATAGTCAATAAAACATGGATAACCCCCTGTTTTATATTCTCTCCATTAGCCATTTTATGTTATCTATCTGATCTCTTGTTTCCTCTGCCTTTTCTAAAACCTGATGGTTCATTTGGCATTCGTCTCCCCATGTAGGGCTCTATTTTTTTTTTTTATTGTAAGCAAATCCCTGCTCAGATGAGAATTAGTAATTTGTCCACCTTTTTGCATCTTCTTTCTTCAGTTGGTACATATGTAAATCTTTTTTCAATTTCTAGGTCACACAATCCTGTCCCCTATTTGTTGATTTGAAGCTGTTAGTATTAACCACATTTTTTTCCTGCAGCTTGAAAACAGTTTCATGGGTATTTCTATTGTGGTGAGAACCCTAGGCATCCGAGGTGGGGAAGGAAGGCAATAGATGAAACAAATATAGCATCACTGTGATGCAAACTCCACTGCTTTTGTATCTATACTGTAATGTCATTTGCATGTTGTAAGGCTCACTTCGTCAACTGGATGAAGCCATTGGATTTTACAGGTGCCTCTGCCAGGGGCTCTCCTATTTGACAGCTGGTATTTTGCCTGTTCTTGTTAGTCTTCTAATGGCTCTAAAAACCTTCTTGTCAACTTGCAAAGCTTTGCAAGGACTTGCAAAGTCCTTGGACATATTTTCTTTGGAAAATTTTGCTTTCCATGGAGTCCTTGGGGCTCTCTGGGATTGTTGTTTGTTTTTTGTTTTTTTTGCTTGGAAACATTTCATTACCCAACTAGATAACATTATCAGTGCAAGTGATGTGGGGTTTACTCTTGATTTATATACAGTAGCTTGCCCTGCCAGTGTTGAGGATGTGTGATTTCCTCCTTAGTAGGCCCTTGATTAGGGTATTGTTTTGTGCTTCTTTGTTGCTCGGTTTTAATCCCTGCTTATCTGGGTGTTGGCTGCTGGAGAGATGTGTTCTGTGTGGTCCTTGGTGCTTTCTGAGCTTGGTTGTTTTTTTGCAGACATTTCATTACCAAACTAGCAAACAACATCACTGCTAGAAGGGAGTAGGCTTTGCTCTCATTATATATACCAGAGCCGTGATGGCGAACCTATGGCATGCGTGCCACAGGTGGCACACGGAGCCATATCTGTGGGCACACAAGTGTTGTCCTAGCTCTTACGCATGCCAGACAGCTGATTTTTGGGCCTTCTGGGCCCACCGGAAGTCGGCCTCTGGCCTCTGGAGGGCCTCTGAGGGCTGGGAAGGCCGTTTTCACCCTCCCCAAGCTCCAAGAAAGCCTCTGGAGCCTGGGGAGGACGAAAAATGGGCCTACTGGGTCCGCCAGGCCATCACGTGCCAAAAGCAGGGGGAGCATGCGCGCATGTGTGGGGGCGCAGGGCACAAGGGGGCATTGAGTGTGGGCACGCATGCACATGATCCCCCCCGCACTCCCCCCGCTTTTGGCACATGGCAGCAAAAAGGTTAGCCATCACTGTACTAGAGGCTTGCCCTGTTGGTGTCGGTGGGGTTGGTCTTGGTGGGTTTTTGAATAGGCTGTTGTTTACTGTTAGCTTGCTTGTCTTTGTTGGCAAATCTTTGATTGTTTACTTGTAGTTTTGTTTACTGGAAGTATTGCTTACTTCTTGACTTTTGGTCTAGTGTTAATCTCTGTTTATCTGGGTGTTGATTGCTGGTGACTAGTGTCTTTGGTCTTTTGTTTCCTTTTTGGCTTAAACAATCACCAGCACCACTCCCACCAACACTGACAGGGCAAACCACTAGTATATAAAATGAAACCAAATCCCACTTCCTTCTAGCACTGATAATGTTACCTAGTTTTGTACTGAAATGTCCACAAGAAAGCAACCAAGCTCTCAGAGCACCAAGGATCCACAATTCAACCCTGAGCTACAATATTCTCTCCAATCAGGTATGTTCTGTTCCTTTTGTTTCTGTTTTAGCTTTTTATTGTCTCTTTTGAGTGGTGTATAAAAGTTGTTTATCTCTATGTGTCCATTGATGGCTGATTTGTCTGAATGTCAAGCTTCTGGGAATTCCCTACTCACTCCTGGCCATTTACTTCAATGAGAAAACGTAAAGAATGTTGTGGATATAAGAAGCAGCAAAAGGAACAGGAGGAGTCCAAAATCCAAAGAAGAAATCAAAGGAGGAGGAGAGGGATTCAGATGAGTTCCACCTTGGACCTCACAGAATTTTGCAAAATCAATTGAGATTATATTTGTTCTCCAATTAATATAGGAATTCTATTACTACAAACTATTTTTCCAAAACAGTAGCAAACAGACTTACTGCTCTGCCCACTTTCTCCACAGTTTTGTATACTCAATTTAAAACCTGAGGCAGCGGCCTTCGCTTTCATTTAAGGTGTTTAAAGTACATTGTACGTCCTCATTTGGGATAAAGACACGGAGGATGAGATCAAGTCAATATTGATGAAGGGACTTTGAAAAACACTCAAATGTTATGATGTATGACCACCAGTCAGCTTACCAGTCAATATTTTAAAGTTAGGACTTGCAGGAAACCTACAAGGGGGGAGAAAATGATGCATTGCTGCCTGACGCATCCATGAAGCCCATAATAAATTATCTGGTGACAAAAGAAAGACAAACAACATTGATGCCATCCCAGTATGATTACAGGTTGAACATTTTCCCAGGATGGGAGCAAGAGATAGCAGCAAGTTCATACAGATCGCCCAGGTGCCTCAGAGAGAGGTGCACATAGTCCTCAATTTAGGACCACAGTTGGGGCCAGAATTTCCATTTTTAATCAAGGGAGTTGTTAAGTGAACCATGCGAAAATTTAGCAAATCCATCTTCTCCCATTGACTTTTTTTTTTTTTGAAGGCAGCTGAGAAAGTCACAAATAGTGATCCATGACTGTGGGTCATTGCAATCATCATCATACAGGTAGTCCTCGAGTTACAACAGTTCATTTAGTGAGCATTTGAAGTTGCAACGGCACTGAAGATAGCGACTTATGTCCGGCTTTCACACTTACGACTGTTGTAGCATCCCCATAGTCATGTGATCAAAATTCAAACACTTGGCAATTGACTCATACTTATGACCATTGCAATGTCCTGGGGTCACGTGGTCCCTTTTTGAGACCTTCTGACAACTGACAATGTCAATGGGGAAGCCCAATTCACTTAATAACCGTGTTACCAACTTAGCAACTGCAGTGATTCGCTTAACAGCTGTTGCAAGAAGGGTTGTAAAATGGGGCAAAATTCACTGAACAGCAGAAATTAGCCACAGAAATTTTGGGTTCAATTGCGGTTGCAAGTCGAGGACCACCTGCATATATGCTGCTTGCCTCTGCTTCATGGTTAATTACACCTGATTCTTACCAGAAGTTTAAGTGTGTTCTTTGTCAAATCTGAATCCTCCATCTCCGGCTTCATCAGAAACGGCACCTCTCTCTGAAAAGATGGCACAGCTGCATTTCAAATAGCATTTGCGTGCTCTGCCATTCACCATCAGTCTTTAGGTTACTGATGAATGTGCTGACAGGCAGAGGCTAATTGGCAGACAGAGTGGAGTCAGTTTTTGATGACACAGTGGAAATCATCGGAGAAGGGGGAGGAAACAAAGAAAGTTGCGAGGAAATCCCAGACAGAAACCATTTACACAAAGAATGAGGGCAATCTGAAAGACAGCAGAAGGGATGAAGAGAAGTGCAGGTACACAAGAAAGCAGAGGTGAAATCCAGCAGGTTCTCACAGGTTCTGGAGAACTGGTAGGGAAAATTTTGAGCAGTTCGGAGAACCAGCATATACCACCTCTGGCTGGCCCCAGAGTGGGGTGGGAATGAGGATTTTGCAGTATCCTTCCCCTGTCATGCCCACCAAGCCACGCCCACAGAACCGGTAGTAAAAAAAAATTGTATTTCATCACTGCAAGAAAGGCCCCAAAAGTGGGGCAGAACAAAGCATGGTGATTGAAGTGAGCAGAAAGCAACTGAGAGAGAGGGTCATAGAGGGCTCTTAGACCTCATAAGAAGTATTGGATGTTTTTTGAGGAGCCTTTCATGCTCCATTGTTCTGTTTTAAAAACTCTTCCCCCCTCTTTTTTTTTTTATCTTTCCTACATAAACAGGGGAGAAGATGGAGATGCTTCCTAAATCCTGATTGGTTCTTCTAGAGAGTTTTCATCTGAAGTTTTTCTTGGAAGCCCTACCAAATTTCTGAAGTTCTATACAAGCACCACCACACAAATGGAGTTTGAGAGGTTCCATTTCATTGCAACCTACTCATTTGTCTATAAGATGTAGTACTATATGATTAATATATAACATTAATTATGGGAAGGAAGGGAGGGAGGGAGGGAGGGAGGGAGGAAAAGAAAGAAAGAAAGAAAGAAAGAAAGAAAGAAAGAAAGAAAGAAAGAAAGAAAGAAAGAAAGAAAGAAAGAAAGAAAGAAGGAAGAGCGGAACGCTCAGCAGCAAACTAGTGTCTATAGCAGGGATCTCCAACCTTGACAGCTTTACAACTTGTGGACTTCAACTCCCAGAATTCCTCAGCCAGGGAATTCTGGGAGTTGAAGTCCACAAGTCATAAAGTTGCCAAGGTTGGAGACCCCTGGTCAGCATCAAGGCTAGAATTTGAGAGACCATGAATTTTAATCCTGCCTTAAGCATGAAGTCAGCTAGTTGATCTTGAGTCAGTCTCAGGAAAGAGGCAAGGACAAACCATTTCTGAAAAAATGTTGGCAGGTAAATTGCAGGGACTCATCCAGGCAACCCCTGGACGAGACTGAGAATTGGACACGACTGAGTAGGAAGAACAAAAATTTCACAAAATATTGTCATTACACGCCCTAGCTAAGACACAGCACAACTTAACGAGACACTGTAAGTTATTACAAAACTATCATAAATTCATATCATGTGGTATAATGAAATAATTAATAATTGAGCCCATTTTCTTGACAATGAGACAAACCTTGGGAAGTGTGCTTATGAAGTAGTATATCCATCTCAAATTCTAAAATAAGACCCTCAGCCATAGCAAGGTTAATTCAAATAGAAAAAAAAGAGAGAAATTCTTCAAATCATTGTTAAAATTGATGGAAAAATTAGTGTTCTTACAGACTTGTAATAGTGAGACGGAGGTAGGATGGCAAACTTATAACTGTTAATTACTTATTTCTGTTCTCTCTTTTTAGTTTCCAAGACATTGGTATATAATTCAAAAGAATATAAGCATGAAATCAATGAAGCCAATGAATCTTATAACCATTTCCACTTTTAACTCACTATGGCTACAATCAGCATTTTGGCACTAAACTTCACTGAACACAATGGGACCTGCTTCAAAATAGATATGTAGAGGGTTGGACTATAAAGAGTAAAGTTCCATATTATTAGTATATTTAAGTAATTCTATGGTGCCTCCACTGTATCCTGTTCCTCAGATGTAACTGAAAATATTCCATTTATGTGTGTGGCATAAAATAAAATAATCAGAAAATATTCATTTAAGCATTACTTTTTCTTCAATATTTATTCTGAAATGGAAATGTTTAAGGAAACAATGTACAAGTTGTTAAATAAGAAAAACAAAAAAGTTTATTCTTTAAAGATATTTTAAAGCTAGTGCTAAAACTTCACAATGCTCCTTTCTCTAAGTGCTACTATGATGGTATATTAATATTTAAAAACAAATAGTCAGAAAGGTTACTTCAGTTCAGTTACTTCAGTTTGTTTACTGTCACTGACCAAAATATCAGATAAAATATAACAAATAAAATAGAAGAGCTTTAAGATGGACTGAAATATAACTAGGATGATTAAATACCTCAATGAACAGGAAAGGTTTTGCAGAGCAGTGACAGGTCCTCTTAACTGATCTGTCCCTGAAGATGTTTGAAACCAGGAATGCTTCGAAATGACTAGCCTTTCCATCTTCCAAGCCCTCTCAATCCATTTTAAAATGCACCAAAAATTGATCTGGACTGTTCTGGCTATTTTTTATCCATCTGGGGATATCTGGCTTGCTGGATAAGGAAAAAAAAAGTAGCTGTGAAAATATATAAGCCATGAGAAAGCCAGCAGAATCAAATGTGGAAGAATATCTCTCAGCTAATGGAGTTTTCTTTCACTTGATTAGAAAAGAAAAATTGCCAGAAGGTAAAAAAGGATGTCCCCTTCTTTCCTTCTTTATCTCTTTTCGGCCCCCTCTTTCATCTGCAGATGAGAATTTCTCAACCTTGGCAACTTTAAGATATGTGGAATTCAACTCCCAGAATTCCCCAGCCTCAGTAGAGAATTCTGGGAATTGAAGTCCACTTATCTTAATGTTGCTAAGATTGAGAATCACTGTTTTAGGCTGTTTTGTAAATGTCCTGGGTATAAAATTCCATAACTGGCTAAATGGCTAAAACTTTACTAGTAGCACCTTTTCTGGTAAGTAGATTCTATTAAACTTGGTAGCCATTGTTTCTGAATATAACTCTTTAAGATCATGCATTGAGACTTATTTTATTTGCAAAAGATATTCAGTTTCTAGGATACATACATACAATAGTATAATATAGTGTGCTATACTGTATAATGTACTATACTGTATAGCATATAATGTAGCATAGTGTAGTCGGGGTGAAATCTACTTATCTTCCCTACCGGTTTGGAAGTGGGTGTGCCATGTGCGTGACATCTTCGTGTCCGATTTTGGACCCTCTGTGCATGCAAAAAGCCTTCTGTACATGCGCAGAGGGTCAAAAACAGGTTACTTCCCAGTTAAAACCAGGAAGTAACAACATCCGGGCAAATGGACGGAGATTTCTGCCGCTGCTGCTGCTGCCACTACCAAACCATGTGCCACCGCCGCTACTGGTTTGACGGTAGTATTTCACCCCTGAGTGTAGTGTAGTATAGTATAGTATTAGTACATATTTTATAATAATATTATAAAATAATGCAATGCAATGCAATACAAATCGTAAAAGATCTACACCTGTTGAGTTGAAATTCTTTCTACCCATCCTTGACTTTGGTGGGAACTATATCAACATGGAGTATGGTCTTCCCTTTACTAATCCCTAAACTAATCATTAATTCAAGTAAGTGTCTTGACTCCCAGTCAAGGTCATGGGTGACAAAACATATCATTTTTATTAAACCTGAGACTGTCCTTCAATAGTATTGCAAGAGAGACAACGGACTATAAACATGGTAGAACTAAGGATGACCTCCTCCTGTTTCACTCAGGGGTTGGCACATGGTGAAGGCAACATTGTGAGACATGGCAGAAAAAAAGCTTGTGCCCTGGCATGTTGCACATCTAGAGACCCAAAGTAGTAGAAGCAATTTTGCTGTAAATACATGTACCATGTTTGGCTCTAATTCCCATTCTTTTACATCTGACTCTGCTGGTTTAATTGGAATGGAGCTCAATTAGACTCACTAAATAGATTTTAATAGATTTTAATTCTAATAAACATATTGCCTGCTGTCATAACCATGCAATTTATAAATACAGTATGACAACTCTTTTTAGGGTTAGGGATGCATCAAGAGCAGTAATATCTCTTTCTAACTGCTTTGAAATCTTCAAATAGCGGATTGACTGTTGTCTCTAGCCTTTGGTGTGTTTATAATAACATTCAGATTAGATTGTCTGCAATTTTAACTTGGTACAACATGGGGATATACTTACTTCGAAAATATCACTACTTGCATGCATTTTGCTAATAGAAACTTGAGACATTTAGGGAAAAAATAAACCTAATTCCTAAGTAGAGTTGTGCATGTATATAATAAGTGAAACCAGTCATCTGCACAGAACCTATTTTTTTAAAATACAATCTGAGTTGTTTCATCTTACAATGTACAAGACAACATAGTCATGTGAAGATATTCAGAATGTCCAGGTAGCATTGTGGTCCCTATTGTCAGAGTACAGTATCTTCTTCGTATCAAGGTACAAGTAGGTCAGGAGTGAAAGGTAAAATTTGTTACTACCGGTTCTGTGGGCGTGGCTTGGTGGGGGGGGGGTAATGTGACTGGGTGGGTGTGGCCAACTTTTTTTTTTTAACTTTTCAAAGCATTTTTTCTAATGCTTTGAAAAGCCTCTGCCAATCACGCAACTCAGCTGGGATCATCAGAGACTTTTCAAAGCATTTTTTTTACCACCTCTTCGGCCAAGAGGTTGCAGAAAAAAGGAGCCTTGGTGGCACAGCAGATTAAAGTGCTGTTAAGTAACACCAGCTGCCTGCAATTACTGCAAGTTCGAATCTCACCAGGCTCAAGGTTGACTCAGCCTTCCGTCCTTTTGAGGTAAGTAAAATGAGGACCCAGATTGTGGGGGCAATAAGCTGACTTTGTAGAAAAAAGAAGACCGCTTGGGGGGGGGGGCAAAAGCCCTGCTAAGCAGGTATATACAAAAGTATGAAGGCTATTGCTTAATGCATTGTAAGCTGCCCTGAGTCTCCGTAGGAGGGCGGCATATAAATTGAACCAATAAATAAACAATAAGAAAAAAATGCTTTGAAAAGCCTCTGATGATCCCAGCTGAGCCGCAGGATCATCAGAGGCTTTTTTTTTTTTTTACTTTTAAAAGCATTTGAACATTTAAACATCACATTTTAATTTTTTTCTATTTTATTTCTTCATTTCCCTATCTGTCCATAAGCATTCCACTTCAAAATGCATGTTTCCATGTTTAAAACTCTATAAATCACTTTAGTTCTTTTGTAACATCTGTTCCATATAAAGTCCATTAGCTTCTCTTCTTTTATTTGTGCACCACTTCTTTTGTTCCTGCGCCAGTTAGTTTTGATTTTAATAGTTCCATTATATTTCTTCTTTCTTTATCAAATCACCCATAACCAGAATAGGAATCTCCAAAATCCAAAAGTCCATAGTTATTTTTAAAAATCCAAACCAAATAGCAAGTCAAAATATTTCTTTTTCAAACAGAAGGCGAGTTTCCACAATCCACACTTTCACTTAGTCACAGCAATCTCCACTTTGTATCCATTATGTAACCATCCATTTATCTCTCTTCTTTTAACTTTTAAAGGTGTTAAGTCCATAATTATCACTTTTTACTTTTTTCTTTTTCCAAGAATCGAATCAATTCCAATTTAAAGAAAAACCCAATTTTCTAATATATTAATAATCAATTCTACCAAATCAGTCTGTACCGAGGCAAATTTCTTAATGGGGCTTTGTTTCCCCTTATCACTTTGTCAGATCTTCATTCCCCACAAATCTACAGCCGCTATTTAAAGCTGGGGGTCTTATTAATAAAAGTCCATACTCAAATGTTGCTTCCCGCCAGGGTTGGTTTCACTCACCAGGCTTCAAAGTACCTCATTCTTTCTTCTTTCCTCCTGCACAATTCTTTTCCCAGCTTGTCGTGGCTTCGTGGCAGCTGTCATGGCTGCCACCCCCCGCCACTGACTCAGAGAGTTGCCTATTTCTCTCAGCCATTTGAGGCACCCCTCTTCTTCCCCCGTCCCTGCAGGATGAGTTCGGTCCGAAGACCCATCGGTGGTGGTTCGTCAGGCGGGGTTTTCACAGGGCTCATTAGAGCCCGCTATTTCACCAACTGCATTAACCACGACACCAAACTGGAATCCAATAGAATACATGTTCTTGCACAGGAACAGGAAACTCAAGTTCAAAGCCCAAGAGAAGGTATAAATACCTCCCATTCTCAACTCCATGTTCAACTTCAGCTGCCCAGAACCACCCATGAGCTTTTGCTTCATCATTAAACCATCTTTCCAATCAGCCTCCATGTTTCCAGTGTCTTTCTCCCAGCTTGGAACTGAACCAGATGGATATTATTTCCAACACTATATAGGCAAGTGATGAATTAAGAAGCTGTAGTGAGCTCTATCTACTTTTATGTTTTTATTTTAAAAAAGTAACTCATGAGCTTTTTGGTACTTTTTCATGTTGTGCTTCATGGAAGAATGTTGACTTTTAAAAAAAAATAATAAGCGTACACAGAATCCCCCCACGCCGATTTCAGCATTGTTACATGAGATTTCATGGGTAGGAGTTATGAAGCATCATGCAGCTGAACAAATCTTACAAGATTTTTCTTGAGATTTTATTCATCCCTTAATATTTTGAGTGCTCAGTCATTAACTTCATGCCAGACTGATTTCTTTAGCATTCCTTTTATACATATTAAGTGATTTGGGATATGCAATCAAATGGTGAAGTGCTGGTTTCTTAACAATGACATAGCAGTTTCTGAGCACATATAAACCTATTGTCTCCCATTTGCCTCTAGTAATACTAAATAACAGGGTTGGGGGGGATATTGAATAATATTAGCACTGTACAAAACATTTCTTGATTTCATAACTAGATAAATAAAGTATTTCCTGGACAGGCTTCATCACAATGCCCCCCCCCCTTTTTTTTTCTCCAGGCTCATGTGATTATTATAATCTGATTGTATTGGTGTCTGTCCTAAGACCCTGCTTTGACAGTAATCTTTACTGAGTCATGAACTTTCACATCATTAAATCTCTCTAGCTTTATTTTAAAATACATCAGAACTGTCAAGTAACTTGAGATGAAGTTTGATTTGCATTTGGGGAAAGCGAAGCTTAACCAGCTGGAGAGAAGCATTTAACTTGTTTAAGTAGCAAGGTTTCAGTCAGCTCCATTATCTTTTAATATCTTAAATTTGGATAGTCCCATATTTTCTTCATTAGCTTCAATGCATTTTCCTTCCTTCCTTCCTTCCTTCCTTCCTTCCTTCCTTCCTTCCTTCCTTCCTTCCTTCCTTCCTTCCTTCTTTCCTTCTTTCCTTCCTCCCTTCCTCCATTCCCTTCCCTTCCCTTCCCTTCCTTCTTTCCTTCCCTAGAAAGAAACAGCTGTATAAAAACAACAAATAAATAGGTCAAAAACACAATGTGCTCACACCATTACATTTTATGTACACTTATATATATATATATATTTGAATGTCCCATTATTCATTTAGATTTCTCTCTGGTTGCCTCCAGCCTTCTTGGATTCTCACACTTCTATATTCCATTTAATTACAAGTCTTCAGGAAGAAACTTCATCCAGCGGCCTCTTTCAAATTGATGTCTGAGGCAATCAAGATGACCAAAGTGAAAGAGATGTGCAACCTAAAACAAAAAACCTCTATTATTATTATTAAAACTCAAAAACACCAGAACAAAAAATCCGAAACAAAATCAAAAGTTGTTTAAAAATACTAAAACAGAAAATGCTGTAGAAGTGGAAGAAAGGCTTTGGGAAATTAGAGGATAGATTTTTAGCACAGTATCAACTGAAATAAAACCTTGGTAGGGAGAAATTCCTGTGTATATAGGGTATATCAATAGTCCTCAACCTGTGGTCTGTGAACCCCTGGGGGGTGCACAATGTCATCACAGGTGGTCCACAAAGACTTGAAGAAATGTTATGATTTAAATCTTGAGTTAAGTTTTCGGGGTCCATGGCCATGATCTGTAGGCACAAAAGATATTGAAAGGGGGTCCCAATGAAGAAAAGGTTGAGAACTACTGGGGTATATGATTCATGTATCCACACAAAATAACCCCCAGTAATAATCTCTAGATCTGTTTAGCTTTAAGACAGGAAACTGGGGGGAGGGGGGCATTATCCTCATTAATTTCCTGCAGCCAAATCAGTCAGCAATGAAAATGTTCACCAAAACCCTCATAATGACCACTTGTTGCAGCTCTTAGCAAGCTCTCTGTTTTCTTTCTGTCATCTTCAGTTGGAGAATCTGATCTGAGTAAAGTTGACAATGGGTAGCTGATTGTCATATCCCTGCATATAATAACTACCTTTAGAAAGGGAGGGGTACTGCGCAAATGAATTGAATTAAATTCCAGATTGACAGATGGAATGTTACTGTTTAAAAAAAAATATTCCCTTACTTTTACAAAATGAAAATAATAAGAGTAAGGCAGGGAGACAAACACCAATGACTCAAAGTAAGATCTAATTGACTTTGGAAAAAAGTACTTAACAATATACTGCAGGGAAAATCTGGATATGTCCAAAGATAAGCAGGAAGAACTATAGAGAAAGCCTTTCACTTCACAGCAGGACTGGCCCAGGAGATTTAATTGGCTTAATGTTTTACAGCTCTTTGAAACTGTAAAATGCTATGTATTATTATTTTATTACATCCATCGCAATCACCTTGCAAGATCGAAGCATTTTGAAGAGGGAGTAGAGATGCATTCTTTTACTACCCAATTTCTCTCATTAAAAAGGGAAAAAATGCTGAGGACAACATTTAGCATTTAATGCCCATTTTGTTCCTCTCTACAAATATCAGATTTGACCTTAACATTGCATTCAGCTGGAAAAACAGTTGTTATCTCAGCACAACCTGAACTAAATAGTTGGGGCTTTGAGCATCCAAAATCATAATTTGATAAATGGTTTGATTCACACTAGTCAAACTTGGTCCCCAGATGTGACATATGATATATAAAAGCAGAACTCTATTCTTTTTCATTATCCAAAATATTGTGATTGGGGTGACTAATGTTGATTACAACCTATCTTAAGAATCATGAGTCAATATTCTCTCCCAGCTTTCTCCAGACTGGCAATCTATGTAAACAATTAAAGCTCCTTCCTTCCTTCCTTCCTTCCTTCCTTCCTTCCTTCCTTCCTTCCTTCCTTCCTTCCTTCCTTCCTTCCTTCCCTCCTTCCTTCCTTCCTTCCTTCCTTCCTTCTCTTTCATCTTACTTCAGCCCTGAATTTAGATTGTAGCCAAATCCGATGCACAACCCTTTGGAAAATATTAAGGAGATCTCAGTTCATCAAATGTGTTGTAATTTCATGTCCCATTTGGTTCTCCCCAGGGGTGGGTTCTAAAAAGTTTTTACTACCAGTTCTGTGGGCATGGCTTATTTTGTGGGCATAGTTTGATGGTCATGTGACAAGCAATTCTTTAGGATTTAGCAGAGGTACTGGTCTACCAGGCTTTTAATGCTTGCAGAGCTGTACCGGTCTACCCATTTGTTTTTAGAGCACACTGGTCTACCACCACACTGCCTTTTACCACTGATCAGCTGTAGGGCGGCCCTTTGAAGTGCTGTGGCAAGAGTTTAAACAGGTTTTTTGATGCTCTGCCACCACTGAGAGCATCAGAAACTGCTTTCAGGCAGCTTGGCCTCAATTGCCAATCTACCACCGCCCAGCGGTTTACAAGGAGTGGATCGGTTCTAGCCAATCAGTTGGGAGGCTTCTTGGCTTCTCAATTTAAAGCTGAGGTGTGTTGTTTTTTTCTTCTCTTCTTTGTCAAGTGAACCCTGATTTTTTCCTTCTAGCCAATCAGCTGTGATTCAGGAGGCAGTGAATAGATTGGGGACAGGGCCAGACAGAAGTAGTATTTACCAGTTCTCCGAACTACTCAAAATTTCCACTATTGGTTCGCAAGAACCGGGAAGAACTGGTAGCAACCCACCACTGGTTGCCCCAGGAAAACATGTGGCCTCTTTCAAGAGTAGAAGCCAAATGTTCATTTAACATTCTTGCACACTCCAAAGCATATTTTCAAACTTTGCATAGTAGCTATGCATAGCTCCACTACATGTGGCATTCATATAGCCATGGATTTTCCAAAGCATATCCATCAGGGGGGGAAAAAACCCAGATAATACTATACCTTTTTCCCCCCAGTAAATCTACAAGGAAGTATACAGCAGATGTGATTAGGCCATGTCTACCCACTCAGGATCATGATAAATGAACATTTGAATCAATGCATTCCTCCACCTAATCTAATACTATATCACTATATCACTTCAGAATTAGATTAAAATAGAATAGCTGCAATTGCTTTTGGGAGAGGGGGGAACAATCTTGCATTAAATATATATATCAAACAATTGCATGTTGATACGTTTATTAATTTATTGAGAAAAAGTGTAGTGTACTGCTTTAGAAGTTGATTTGAGAGGCTGAGATTGGTCCTGCTTCGTCTCTGAATTTCTACAGTTCCATTTTTCTGATAAGTGGATTGGGTGTCCTCAGTTACGTCCAAGTAGCATTTTTATATGACAACTTAAAAGAATCCCTTTCTTCAGCTTTTTTGGAGTGATTCCAACAACTTCCCACTGAAGTTATTAGTGGTCCTTCACTTAGGGTTGTGAAGAGAAAAAGTTTAATATCCCTCAGATCAAACACAATGGAGATTTTTAAGTTATCAGCTGTGTTTTTCATGACCTCTAAAGCATGCAAAGCAGCCAACCAGCATATGTGTCTCAAATGGCACAGCAAACCAAAATTCTGTGGCGATTGCAAGTGAATATAGCAGCAATCTTTCTTGTGTGGCACTATTTCTTTTCTTTTCAATCAAATAAATAAACAACAGCAGGGGTAAACCCATTCTTTCTCAATTATATTTTGTTTTCTCCTGATATTTTAGACATATGTTTCCATGCACTCTCAGGAAAGCAATGGTTTTATTTATTTATTTAGATATCAAATTTAGAAACTGCCTATCTCTAACAAAGAGCGACAGTAACTTTTCAGAGACGCTGCAATGAGTTGTTTGTTCCTAAAGGGCTGCAATATCTTTCTTTCTTTCTTTCTTTTTTTTTTTTTTTTTTTTTTTTTTTTTTTTTGAGGATCAATGGCTATTGGTTTGGTCCAGTGGTGAAATCCAAATTTTTTTACTACCAATTCTGTGAGCGTGGCTTGGTGGGCGTGGCAAGGGAAGGATACTGCAAAATCTCCATTCCCATCCCACTCTGGGGCCAGCCAGAGGGAGTATTTGCCAGTTCTCTGAACAACTCAACATTTCCGCTACCGGTTCTCCAGAACCTGTCAGAACCTGCTGGATTTCACCCCTGGTTTGGTCTGTTTGACTTAATATATCAGCTGACTTCATTATGGCATGCAATGTACACAATCTAAAATAAATTTATTTCATAAAATGTAAAAGAACATTTGGAAGGAACAATCACCATTCATAAACTTACAGAGGGGCAGCCACCCCTCTAGCCATGGCCAAGTTTTAAGATTTTGTCTGAATAAGGTTGGGGTGGCAATTGTACAAATCTCCAGGGGAACTGCAACAGAGAGGAAACTCCTAGGTCTCATCGGGAGCCATTGCTTAATAAATGGGGCCTGCAGCATGTACAGCCTGCCAGATCATATAGACAGGCAAACATTTAATAAGCTAAATATTAATCTGAGTTTGGTTGATTTAATAAGCCACAGCCTACACTGCTTAACTACGAACATACCGTACTGTGATTAATGTCCTCCCCTAATCACAAAGTCACCTGTCTGTGTTCAGATGATTCCTATCATGAGAACAAAACAAACTTGTCTTGCATATAACTGTTTTGATATTACATCTTAAAATAACTGAAATTCTTGAATTTGACATTTAATTGAAATTCATATTCTATTATTGCATTTAATGGAAATAAGTATCCATCTTCCAATGTAAGGAAAACAACTGGATTTGAATCTAGTAAGAATATTTGGAGTCAGAGTCGATTTGGTCTAGTGGTTAAGGCACCGGGCTAGAAAGCAGGAGACCGTGAGTTCAAGTCCCACCTTAGCATGAAAGCCAGGTGGGTGACTTTGGACCAGTCATTCTCTCTTAGCCCAACCCATCTTCCAGGGTGCTTATTGTGGGGAGAATAGTTTTGGACACCACACTATAAAAAAAGATGTTCAGACTCTAGAAAGAGTGCGGAGAAGAACAACAAAGATGACCAGGGGACTGGAGGCTAAAACATATGAAGAACAATTGCACAATTGGGTTTTTATGCTCTCTCTGGTTTTGCATTTCCTGGGGCCCCGAAACAGTATTCTGATTGGTTGTCAGACTCCCAGGGGGTGGGGGTCTTAGCTAGCCTTGCTGGCTGATGGTCACATGTGCTTCCCAGGTCACATGTGGTGAGTTTCTGCTGCTATTGTGTAGAGGGCAAATCCTATCTTTTTTGGATCTTTGGCAATTCCTACTATGGCTCTGCTTGAAGGAGGTACATCTTTGTTATGTAGAATAGACTGGCCCAGGTCTTGATGGCCCATTGACAAAGGGCGGGGGCAGGAAGATGGGAGCAGCTTCAAAACATGCTTATCCATTTCTCATCCAGGGAAATATAATGTTCTGCCTCTTTTTAATACTTCCTAAAAATATTGCATTCCTCTAGGAAAGGGGTGAGTGCTAACTTCCTACACAACCAATGGGAACAGCTTACCTTCAGAAGTTGTGGGTTTTCACTGGAGGTTTTCAAGAAGAGACTGTACAGCCACTAGCCAGAAATGTATAGAGCCTCCCGCTTGAGCAGTGGTTGGACTAGATGACCTGCAAGGTCCCTTCCAACTCTGTTATTCTGGATGTCAGGGACATTGTAAGAAATCAAAATGAAAGTTCAGAGCGAGATGCTTGTTATGGAAAAGACAGGAGTACAGAGCAACATCAAAGCAATGGAACTTCTGGAGTCCTGGGAGGGTTAAGGAAAACCTCATCCTGTACTGTTGCCAGTGAAGGAATAAAATATACCTTCTCTTCTCTTTGCAAAACCGATTGGAAATTGGAGCCTTGGTGTCATGTTCTTTTAGAAGGAGGGGAAATTATGAATATTTAGAACTCATAGCCTAAAGAACAGAAAGAGGGGGACTTTAGGTACTGAGCATAACTGAGAATTTTGAGTGATGTTGTGCCTCCCTAAATGGCATTGCACCATGCATTGCACAATGCAGTGCAGTGCATAAAGGGCATGCCTCTTCATAACAGTGACCCGTCACAAAATACTCATTGATTGGAAGGCAAATGAATGAGCTTGCTCTCCATCAGCATTTCTAGAGTGCCAGGATGCACCTTTCCACTCAAACTCCATTTATTTTTTAAAGAAATTAAGAACCTGCCTGGAGGACCATTTCAGGAGGACTGAGGCATTCTTGCATATAAAGGCAATGCCTGGGGCTTCTTTGCTTTGTTTTGCAGTTTGTCGAATTCCCATTTCCAGAAATGCTTCCTTAGTTTAGCGACCATTTGGCCCATAAACCTGATATCTAAGATCCCAAAGGTACTGCATCCATTTGCACAAATTACTGCAGCATTAAAAATAACAGCCAGCTAAACGATATGCAAGTCAGACAGTGTTATTTTAACATGGAGAGAGTTCCTCCTCCCCTTAAAAATGTAGCAATATTTAATTTGCATTAGCTCAAGTGACATACAATAGATCATGCCATAATCATGATTTATGTCGGATGAACTGGCATAAACTCAACATTATAAATTAAGCCGAAAAATGAAACTATTATTTTTACAGGAATTACTCTGGTGGAAAGGCTTAAGGGCTCTCAAGTCAACCTAAGTCAAACCCACTATTTTGAGTTTCATATTTTATGTCTGCTGTAAATGGTTTGGTGAAAGCTATAACCCATCCCCCCCAAAAAAAGTCATTTGAAGTCTATTAATTATAATAATACTGCCCCCAAAAAGCTATAAAGGCTTATTTTTGTGACATTACTCTTTGATTTGTTACTGCCTTAAATTATCTCTTTGTTGGCCTGGCAAGATTAACAATCATACTTTTGTCATTAAATATAAGGCATCCTAAAACCTGATCCACCTTCACGCTAATTGATACTACTTTCATTTGGCAGATAGTGACCTGATTTATAATTTAAATACACATCATTATATGTATCTCTTCTGTATAATGAAAACGCAGAGCTGCTCTCATCTTTCTCTGCAGTGTTAACATCAAGGAAAGTATCTTCCTTTCTCCCTTTTTGTACTCAGTGCCTAATTGAAAACTGTTCATTGAATTTCAACATGATAGAAAAGTCTTTTTATCTCTCAATTTGTCCATTAGCCATTATAATTGAAGTATCTGCTGCACAGCGGAATTGATATTGTTCTTGCTTAAACTCTGAATTTCTCTGAATCTTCCATAAGAAATTATCCCTTTTTCTCTAGGCAGACCCATATGCATCCACATTGGCACGCCTATAGGGAACATTAGCTAACAATGCTACCTAAATGGGACCTTAAACTTGCTCTCCACATGTGCAAAGCTAGACAAAGTAGGAAGTCATCTAATTTTGCTAAAGAATGCGTTGCATAGTAATCTTAACAGCATGACCATAAGGTTTGCTAATTGCCACATCTGTTTAACAGCTGTCAGATGGTTGCCATATGCTATCATCAATATTACAGTGGAATACATTACAGGGAGTTTTATTGTGTTCCACTGTTATTTATTTCCTGCAGACATTGCTACAGTTAGTGACATCTACTTATGTTAGAGTACTAATTATTTTCTAAAACCTGATGGTGGCCCAGCTTTTTCTCCTTTCCTCTGCATTTCATGGCTTTCTTTGCTTGCTCCAGTAGCTTTCAAAACCTTTCCTTTTAATAACAATAAAGGGCCTTGTGGCACCTTACAGACCAACAAATGCTTTATCACATATGCTTTCAGAGTCTACCAAAGTTTATAAAATAAATGTGTTAGTCTTTAAGGTGCAGCAAGAAGATCCTTTCATCATTTTTTGCTGCAGCACACTGCTCTGAATATTTTATCTTAACCCCTTGGTTTCAGCAAGGTTTCTGAGATGGTGAGGCAAAACTAATATCAATTCTATCATTGCACATCCTTCTGCCAAAACGTTCCTTATTTGTTCATGTGAGATAGATGCGGTCAGTGGGGAGGTTTGCAGGATATGCTTAATGAACTGATAACTTTGATCCGAGGCAAATAAATGTGCCATGAGAAAATACTTCCGTGCCATAAAATAAATGGGCTGTTTATCTTAAATAAGAAGAGCCCTCAGCAGGTGAAAAAGCATTTTGAATGTCCTGTTTTGCATGTATCAGTCCGTCAATGGGATGCCCTGAATGGATCAGAATGATGTTGCAGTGCCAGGGCGCAGTCAGGACTAGGCCAAATTATTTTGTTACTACAGACAAAGATGGCATCTTCCTGTTGGATTCTCTGTAGGGGTTTTGGATTTGTAAAATGGAAAATGGCAAGAAACGGTAAGCAATAGCTCCCTGCCCAGTTGACCACTTATCCCAATGCTGGAGGGGCCTGGGACAGCTCCTGCACTCTCTGGATGTTCTGGAGAGACATATCATCCCTGTTGGATGGTCCTGGTTCCGACTCCAAACCATAATCTGATGGGTCCATAGCATACCCCTGTACCACAGATGCCCTAATTCTGTACTTTTGGTCAGTACAACATACTGTACATACCTAATGCACCTTGTTACTTGTTTTCCTCACAGCAGTCCAGTGAAATGGGCTGAGCTAGAGAGAATGATTGGCCCAGATTACATAGCCATCTCTTATGTCTAAGGAAGGAGTAAAACCCACAATACCCCAATTTCTGGTCAAATACCTTATCCGCTATATTACATTGGTATGTGTGGGTGTTTGGTTGGCTGGCATATTTGGAAAGCACTAGATCGCAAAGGTTGTTATGGCATACAGTATGTAATAGTCTCATATGGGGCACCGTGGCCTAATGATTAAGACACTAGGCTTGTCAACCAAAAGATTGGCAGTTTGAGATTCAAGCAACGCACAAAGTGAGCTCCTATTCTTGCCCCAGCTCCTCCCAACTTTGCAGTTTCAAAGCATGCAAATGCAAGATAAAACACCATCCCCTAGAGTTGGACACAACTGGGCAGGGGAAACCTTCACCATCTTTTAGAAGGCTCATACAGGCAGTCCTCATAATTTTGGCCATCGCAATGTCCCCACATTCATGTAAATGTGTTTTAGGTATTTGGCCACCAGAATATAATAGAATGTACACCTAGAGAAAGAGTGGGGGGAATCCCATGAGGACCACTGTGGTTTCCTAGGGAGAAGGCAGTAAATTCCACAGAAAAGCCCAAATTAAGAGACTGCAGAGTCCTGAGTTGGATGGGGAAGTAGAATTTCTCGAAGACATATCTTAGGTTGGAAGGTGATAGCTTCGGTCTGACAAGATTATAAGGTATAAACCAGGGGTGAAATGCTCCCGGATCGGACCGGATCGCCCAATCCGGTAGCGATCTTGGCTGGTGGTTCGGCAATCCAGTAGCGACAGTGGAGCATAGCTCTGCCCACCCGGCCAGGTGTCATTACTTCCTGGTTGTAACCAGATAGGTCTGCGCACGCCTGTGATGCATGTGTATGGCACGTGCGCTTCTGAACTGATAAGGAAGGTAAGTAGATTTCAACTCCTGGTATAAGCAAATAAAGAATTGGAGTCAGTTGGATTTCTTTGTGTTGTCTCTAGGTTTGGGTTTGGGCCTGGCATCAGCTCACAATTGTAACATTATGCATAATTATGCATAACTTTATGAAAGCAAGAATCTCACAATCATGTGATCACCATTTGAAAACTTCACTGCCAGTTTCTAGCAACCAAAGGCAAGGGATCATAAATGGGGACCACATAATCATGGGACTCTGCAACCCCATGGGATTTGCCTAATGGTAGCTACTGGGATTGTCAGAAGACTTGTTTTAAGTTGGCATGGCCACATGACATCATGCCTTATGACCCTGTCACTTAGCAGCGGAGTTCCTGGTCCCAATTACCATTACTAAGTGAGGACTCCTGTACAACATTTATCTTAATAGCCACCTTTAGCTGTTTGATGTGATGTAGGGAAAGGAGAGGTCCACAGAAGAGAAGAACAGCTTTTCTTTTTAAAAGATAATTATTGGATTTTTAAAATAAATAGGATATTACTAAATAAATAATGGGGGAGGGGGGAATCTGTTTTCAAGAGACTCCTATGGCCCGCCTATTCTGTGGCCAAAATACTAAACACAGATCAAATCAGATCTGGACAGCTTTCAGATAGGAAACAAATATTAGATTACCTTTGGGTACCCCTCTGAAAATTGGTCAACCTATAGATAAATCTGCCATTTGTTGTGTTTGTTTGGTCTCTGTGCCATGGTAGGGAAGTTCACTGCATCTTTTGGATATCTAATATAAAGTAATGAATGCAGAATAACACAAATTTGTTTGCTCTTTAATGCATATTTTGGGGGGGGGGGGGGTTAACGCAATGTTTATCTCCATTCCTGCATCCTAGCAAATGATGTTTTCTAAAAAAAAAAATATAGCTGCTTCAATGATTAGCAAGAACACCGAGACAGATAAACTGCAGATGTGGCAAAATATGCAAGATTTGATTTAATCTGACTTGAAAGATGTCAGTGATCTGTATGATAAATAGTATGTATGTGAATCCCAGAAGATGTATTATTTATCTATTATAAATGTCTTTTTCTTTCATTAATAAACCTGCAATTAGAGAAAGAGGGAGATCATCCAGATGATGAAGGGAAATTTTTTGATAATACAAAGTGCTTGTCTGCAGTTGCTCAGTTATTTCTTCATAAATACTTTTTAAAAATGTCTTTTGATTGTAGCCAAGCTTCAAAGACATGTACAGCACAATGGATACATTTTGACTGGAACCTTGAGCTATAATGTTGTTTACTTACTTTTGCTTTAGCGTGTTATATGAATTTAGTGATTGCAGTGTTCAAACCACAGTTATGCTGAACTGGCTTAATCAACAAAGCAGGTTAAGAAACTATGGTTTACTATCCTGGGTACAGAAAACCATTGGAAAATCTTTGGAATCTCCTGTTTACATTGGGGAGGGAAGATACAGCTTAGCAGAGATCTTTCTCTCAGGAGAAAGACCTTGGTAGATCAAATAGCTAATGGATTAATAAAGGTTTAAATTGATTAATAATTTATTCTTAAATAAAACTGCTCTCTAGGTTCTCAGGAATCCTTACCTGGAATCAGACACCACAAGGACCAACAATGTTCTGGCAGAAGAATCCCATAACTAAGGGGCCACCACAGAGATAGACCTGCCTTTAGTAACAATTTCTCTGCCAGGTTGCACCTTCTATTTTAAAGCAAACATATCATTTTCAAACACTATCAACCACAATAATTATCCTCTAACATTCAGATGTTTTAAAATGATAGAATATATAATAACAGAATTGGAGGGGATGTTGAAGGTCTTCTAGCTCAAACTCGAACCTCCCATCTGGACTACTGTAATGCTCTCTACATGGGGCTCCCCTTCAAGAGCACCGGAGGCTCCAACTGTTCCAGAATGCGGCCACGCGGGTGATTATAGGCGCAGGTCGTTGCGCCCATGTGACACCTCTCCTGCGCGAGCTGCACTGGTTACAGTGGTCTTCTGGGTGAGATTCAAGGTGTTGGTCACCACTTTTAAAGCGCTCCATGGCTTAGGACCTGGGTATCTGCGAGACCATCTTTTGCCACCAATAACCTCCCACCGACCACTTCGCTCTCACAAAGAGGGTCTCCTCAGGATATCGTCAGTCAAACTATGTCGACTGGCGACCCCCAGGGGCAGAGCCTTCTCTGTGAGGGCTCCAGCCATGTGGAATGAACTGCCCCGGATATACGTAACATCCCTGACCTTTGGGCTTTCCGCCGTGCCCTCAAGACCCTGATGTTCCAAAAGGTGGAGCTAAACAGTTAAATGATTTTTAAATTTGTCATTTTAATTTTGGGTTTTATTCTATTCGGCCAAACTAATTTGAAACTGTAATTTTATCAATGTTTGTATGTTTGTGTTTTTATCTTGGCTGTACACCACCCTGAGTCCTTCGGGAGAAGGGCGGTATATATATATAATAAATAAATAAATAGGAAATCCAATACTATTCCAGACAAATGGCTGTCCAATCTCTTCATGATGCCAGTTGCCAAACAAAAAGCTAGAGAGATTTGAACATTGGAAGAACAGATGTGTGAAAATGCATGTTAGTATAAATAATATGTTAAAATGAATGATACACAAACAACCTCACAGTAACTTTCCTTGAGATCTTGGAGAAAAGATAGGCTATAAATCTAAATAATCATCATCATCATAACAACATTAATAGTAGCAACACACATACAAAAAAAAATAATAATTCACAGAAACTTGCAAAATGCTTCTTTTGAGAAGATGGGAAGCAATATATACAATTACATCATCATCATCATTTAGGCAAAAATTGCTGTTAAATGCAAATTTCCCTGAGAGAGATGCTCATCTGAACAAAGAAATATCACCTGCCAATAGAAACTGATTTTCTCTCCCTAGCTAATGTTGATTCAGGAGAAGAGCTTCCAGGTCCAGTCGCCATGTTTCATTAAATTAAAACAAAACTTTATTTCTTTTCTGAAAAATAGTTGGAGCATCCTAGGAGATGACTGAGACATGACACTTTATTTTTAGCTCTTGGTTTTATTTTTGTTTTATGGTTTATCGTTTTATTACTGTAAATAAATAAATCTCACATTCTCACATTCCAATTCAGCACAATTATTAAAGCCTTAAACCCTTTTTGCTTACAGTATTTCCTCCCTAATGATATTTTTAAAAAGAAAAGAAAAAAAAACCATGAGAATTTCCTGTCTTGAACTTGTGGCCCTTTTAATTAGTTAAATAATACCTCAATACAGAAGTTATAGCATTGGTTTGCATTAGGATATAGGGTTTGTTTTAATTGAAAATGGGCTCAATAACCTTTTCTAAATTCACAACAGAGACTTGTTAAACAGAAGTTACAGAAGCAGATGTCCCATCAGAACCAGGCAATAATCAAATAATATTTCCTGTTATGAACATTTTCTTCTTCTGCAATGATTGAAACTATATTTAAAACATACGCAAACTGATTTTTCAAAGATATGAACAAAAATGAGCTGTGAGATAGGGTTAGAAAGACAGCAGGAGAGAAGGAAAGACAGGCAAAGAATAAGAGAGAAAATTGGGGAAATGAGGGAAAATAGAAAGCAGAATGGAATTGCAGAAGTTGAAACCTTGCCTCAAGTTTGAATACAGCTCCTTTCTTTGCCCCCAAACCCCCCGCAGGTGACAGCTATTAGAAATTAGGAGTACATACTCTTACTAATTTGAGGCAGGAAACACAAAAAGTGTAGTTTAAGCAGTGCTGGGATTCTACCGGTTCAGACCGGTTCGGGCGAATCAGTAGTTCCGACGATCAGCTGGGAACGAACTAGTTCGCTCCGATGATCAGGTGGGCCTGCCCACCTGCCAGCCCCTGCGCTTTACTGACCTATATCTTCTCAGCTGATTCACCTGGCAGAGCAGATTGCCGCGCCTCAGCTGTGTTACTCCCCAGCAGTAACGCGGAAGGTAAGTTTTTGTAAAACTGTGCACACATGCGTGATCACCTAACCGGTTGTTAAACCAGCAGGATCCCACCACTGAGTTTAAGTTTAGTAGAATTAGGTATGGATAGTCCTTGACTTATGACCACAATTAAACCCAAAATTTCTGTTGCTAAGCATGACAGTAGTTAAATGACTTTTGCCCCATTTTACAACCTTTCTTGCTATAGTTATTAAGTGAATCTAGCTTCTCCATTAACTTTGCTTGTCAAAAGGTCACAAAAGGTGATCACATGACTCCAAGATACTGCATCTGCCCTAAATATGAGCCAGTTGCCAAGCATCTGAGTTTTGATCATGTGCTCAACAAGATGCTGCAACAGTCATAAGTGTGAAAAATGGTCATAAGCAGTGGTGAAATCTGAACCAGTTTACTACCGGTTTGCTGTCTGCACATGCACAGTGTGCACCACAAACCAAACGCAAGGTTCGTGCGTGCACGCAGTGCATGCCAAAAGGAGGCATGCGGTAAGTAGAACAGCGCGCGAGCGGGATATGATCAGCTGTGGCGCACAATCTTTTTTTTTAACTTTTAAAATCATTGCTTTTAAAAGTAAAAACAAAAAGCCTCTGACGATCGCACTGCTCAGCTGTGATCATCAGAGGCTTTTTTTTTTACCTTTTAAAAGCATTTTTTCTACAACTTCTGAGGTTGTAAAAAAATGCTTTTAAAAGGCTCTGACGATCCCAGCTGAGTTGCATGATTGTCAGAGGCTTTTTTTTTTTAAAAAAAGCATTTTTTCTACAACCTCTTCGGCTGAAGAGGTTGTAGAAAAAATGCTTTTAAAAGTAAAAAAAAAAAAGCCTTGCGCAGCTCAGCTGGGGATGGTGACGGGCCAGGGATTTTCGCTACCAGTTTATTTTTATTTTATTTTTTTTATTAGACTTATATACTACTCTTCTCCTTACGGACTCAGGGTGGTGAACAGCCGAATAAAAACCAGTACATAAAAGTTAAAATATTATAAAAACAAATATAAATTTGGCTGAAAATTTAAAACAAATAGATATTAAAAATGAATCAACTCTAAAAAACTCTAAATGATTTTAAAATTAGAAGGGATCAAGCTAGACCGGCAAGCTGAAAGAGATAAGTTTTCAAAGCCCGACAAAAAGTCCGGAGGTCGGAGATCGTTCTCAGTTCTGGAGGAAGATCATTCCAGAGGGTGGGGGCTGCCACAGAGAAGGCTCTCCCCCTGGGGGTCACCAGCCGGCATTGTCTGGCTGACAGCACCCTGAGGAGGCCCTCTCTGTGGGAGCGAACCGGCCGGTGGGAGGCAATTGGTGGCAGAAGGCGGTCCCGTAGGTACCCTGGTCCTAAGCCATGGAGCGCTTTAAAGGTGATTACCAACACCTTGAAATGCACCCAGAAGTCCACCGGCAGCCAATGCAGCTCACGCAGGAGAGGTGTCACATGGCAGCGCCCCATCGCTCCCATAATCCCCCACGCAGCCGCATTCTGTACCAGTTGGAGCCTCTGGGTTCACCTCAAGGGGAGCCCCATGTACAGCCTGAGTAACTCCCTACGGGTGATCGGGACTCCCTACGCAAAGCCTGAGTGACTGTGCGTAGGGAGTCCCGATCTAGAAAGGGCCGCAACTGGCATATCAGGCGGACCTGATAGAAAGCCCCCCTGGCCACAGCTGTCGTATGATCCTCTAAAGACAGCCGTGGGTCCAGGAGGACACCCTTTCTATGGGGGCCAATGATTCGCCCCCAATAACCAGCGATGGAGTCAGCTGGCTATATCGGGACGCTGGCAGCCACAGCCACTCGGTCTTGGAGGGGTTGAGTCGAAGCCTGTTTCTCCCCATCCAAACCCGCACGGCTTCAAGGCACTGGGACATCACTTCCACGGCATCGTTGGGGTGGTCTGGGGTGGAGATGTACAACTGAGTATCATCAGCGTACTGATGGAACTCCACCCCAAAACCATGGATGATCTCACCCAGCGGCTTTACATAAATGTTGAACAGGAGAGGCAAGAGGACCGACCCTTGTGCACCCCACACACTAGGCGCCTCGGGGTCGACCGCTGCCCCCCTGTCAACACAGATTGCATCCGGTCGGAGAGGTAGGAGGAGAATCACCGTAAAACGGTGCCCCCCACCCCCAATCCCTCCAACCGGCGCAACATGATACCATGGTCAATGGTATCAAAAGCCGCTGAGAGGTCTAACAACACCAGGATAGAGGAGTACCCCCTACCCCGGGCCCTCCAGAGATCATCCACCAACGCGACCAATGCCGTTTCGGTGCTGTATCCAGACCTGAAGCCAGACTGGAGAGGGTCTAAATAGACAGCTTCATCCAGGTACCGGGGGAACTGCCACGCCACCATACTAGAAAGGGAAGATTGGAGACTGGACGATAATTAGCCAAAACAGCTGGGTCCAGGGAAGGCTTCTTGAGGAGGGGCCTCACCACCGCCTCCTTCAAGGCGGCTGGTAGGGCACCCTCACTCAAAGAAGCATTTATAATCTCCTGGAGCCAGCCTCGTGTAACCTCCCGGGAGGCCAGCACCAACCAGGAGGGACATGGGTCCAATAAACGGTTGCATTCAGTCTTCCCAGAATCCTGTCCACGTCCTCGGGAGTGACAGGATCGAACTCAGCCCAGATAATACTCTCAAGACCTGCCTCAGTCACCTCGCCTGAACTAACCCAGTCAGCGGCCAAATCACCCCGAATCTGAGTTATTTTATCATCCAGATATTGAACAAAGTCCTCAGCACGTCCCTGCAGGGGATCCTCCCGCGCTCCCAGATGGAGGAGGGAGCGGGTCACCATAAACAGGGCGGCTGGGCGATTATCTGATGACACGATAAGAGCGGTAAAATAATTAGATTTTGCTGCTTTTATCGCCACTATGTAAGTCTTAATATGAGCTCTTACTAGTGTCAAGTCAGATTCAGAGCAACTGGCCCTCCAACCGCTCTCTAGGCGTCCTTTCCGGCGCTTCATCTCCCTCAGCTCCTCGGTAAACCAAGGAGATAAATGAGTTTGGCGCCGGGTCAGAGGCCGCAAAGGCACAACGCGGTCCAAGGCCCCACTGGCCACCCTATCCCAGGCGGCCACCAGGTCCTCAGCCGAGTCGCGTGTCAGTGTCTCAGGAAATGGCCCAAGCTCCGTCTGGAACCTATCAGGATCCATCAGGCGCCTGGGGCGGAACCACCTAGTCGGTTCCGCCTCCCTGCGGTGAGGTGCAGCGGTCAGAAAGTCAAGTCAAAGGAGCGAGTGGTCAGTCCATGACAAGGGTTCCACTCCTATATCCCCAATGTCAAGACCACTCAACCACTGACCAGAGACAAAAACTAGATCCAGGGTGTGTCCACCAATGTGAGTCGGGCCCTGAATTACCTGGGTCAGGTCCATGGCCGTCATGGAAGCCATGAACTCCCGGGCTATCTCAGATGTTTCACCGATAGATGGCAGATTGAAATCCCCCATGACCATAAGCCTGGGGGTGTCAACCGCCACCTCGGCTACAACATTGAGAAGCTCAGGCAAGGTCGTTGCCACGTGGCAGGAAGCCAGGTACGTGACTAACAGACCCATCTGCCCACCACAACCCCACCTAACAAAGATGAACTCACACCCGGCTATCTGAGGTACAGTGGTCTCCCTCAGACCCAGACCTTCCTTAATAATGACCGCTACTCCCCCACCCCTACCCTGAGCTCTCGGCTGGTGGAATGCTAGGAAACCTGGTGGGCACATCTCCATGAGGGGAACCCCCCCCCTCGTGGCCCAACCAGTAATACCGGCCAGGTCCGCACCCCCCTCTTGAAGAAGGTCACATATGAGGGGGGCCTTATTTACAACGGACTTCGCATTGCATAACAACAGCCGGAGCCTCGGGTCCTGAAACTCTAAACAACCCGGGGAACGGGAATAGCTCGAGGGACTGGGCCACGCAATTGCTCAAAGGCAGCGAGTGCGTGCCCCCACCACATGATATGGTCCCCTGCTCTCACCATATCTGCCCCTCCCACACAGCATATTTATAGCACAGCCCTCAACAGAGGGCTCTATAGGAGCCCTCTTGCCTCCAGAATCTAAACCCCCTATGGCATCACAAACACCCGGACCTGTCCCTCTCCCCCCCAGGTTCCCCCCCAAACCCGCACCCTCCCCCACCCCAGAGCCCCCTAAAACACTCATTAAAAAAGAACTTTAAAAACCCCTCAATCCCCGTTTTGCGACATCCCCATTTTGCGACAAGTTCTTCAGACCACCCACCACCATCGCTACCGGATCGGGCGATCTGGTCCAAACTGGGAGCATTTCACCCCTGGTCATAAGTCACTTATTTCAGTGCAGTTGTAACTTCAAATGGACTCTAAATGAATTGTTTTAAGTCCAAGTCCATCTTCTTGGATGAGAAGCGAAACGTCTTCAAAGGAAAACCAGAAAGTCCAGTTGTCTCTTGAAAAAGCACTTTGGGGACAACCATGACCTGGATGACTGAGAATCTTCATAGACATTTGAGTACCTGTAAGGAATTTTATTTTTTGAGTCAGTGGGTATATGTTTCTTAGAATTTGTCCTTTTCCAGTAAGATATTTGTGATTTGTATTAAGAAAACCATACCCAATGTCCAGAATAAAAACTTTACTATTAAAATCTTGGATCTTTTCACAAGTATGTCCAGGATTTGCCTCTTTTCTCCCATCTTCCAATCTTTTGTAGCCCTCAGCCCTACTGTATCTCCAAACATTAAGTTCAGCCTTCAAATGCCCACCCTGGCCTAATCATGAATACATTGACTGGCAACACTTTTGCAAATTTTGACCTGCAACTCTTGAGAATAAAGTTTTAGAAGGTTTATATATGCACATGTCTGAAAGGTAAAGTTGAGGATGGATCATTTTGGAAAACATCTATTTATATGCTTAGTAAGAGTCAACATCAACTTGATGGCACATAATCAATTAATCACTCAATCAATACTCATAATGCTGCCATACTACTGATCTTTATAAACTATATGGATGAGTTTGTTTTACAAACAGTCTTGAGCTTTCTTTTGTCAATTGGGCCCACAATACTTGCTGATGACGTCGATCCATCTTGTTTTAGGTCTCTTTCATGAATGCTTTTTATCAAGTGGAATCCATTCTATAACTGTCTTGGTCGACCTGCCATCAATTCTTCTTGCTATGTGTCCAGCCCATTTTCATTTCAATTCTTTTACTCTTTTGATGATATCGTATATTTTCGTTTGTTCTCTAATCCATGTGCAGATCTTTTTATCTTGTCTTGTAATACTGAGCAGGTATCTTTCCATGGCTCCTTGCACCATTCAGTGTGTGTGTGTGTGTGTGTGTGTGTGTGTGTTTGTGTGTGTGTGTGTGTGTGTGTGTGTGTGTGTGTTTGTGTGTGTGTGTGTGTGTTGTGTGAAAGACAAATGAGTGGATGAAATTCCAGATTCCCGTTCTGACATCTGAAAAAGGAGGGTACCAAGGCGAACTGTTCTCAGCACAACCTGGACATAATAACTGGATCATATACACACCAGGGAGAATAAATAGCTACACTGAAGACATTACTAGCAGCCTCAAGACTAAAAAAAAACCCACTGAAAGGGAGGCTGAAGACATGCAGGCAAGCAATGATGACCTCTATCACTGCATAGGACTTCCTCATCATGCTGGGAAATATGTAAATGTTTGGACTATAGAAAAGAGTCAGATGAGTTCCTTTCCTCATATCAACAATCTCTAGAACAACTAAGATAACTGAGATATAATTCCACATTGGACAATCAAAGGTTTCTGCCAATGGGGAAGGAAGGAAGGAAGGAAGGAAGGAAGGAGTCTTCATCCCACACCATGGCTGCTTCATGTCCCATTCTCAGGAACTGGATAAATAATCTCTGTCTTTCTGAGATACTTTTCCTTGATGGCCAGGTAAAATATTCTATGAACATCAACAGAATCCATTGTAGCCCGTTTTACTGAAGCTGTGATTTAAACTAGAATTGCCTCATCTTGTGGTTCTCATACGCACTGAATTTTTTTCAACATTTTTCAGGAAGCAGCACTGAAACTACAGTATGTCATTTGACTGGGATGAACCTGGAGTTCAGCAGTTCAACTTTAAGTGCCTTATTTGCCAGAAATTCACTATGTCAAGAGATATTCGCAATACCAGTGACTTGTACAAAATTCCTTACTTATTCAGTCCAGTTCTGAATCTTGTGAATATTTGGCATACACTTAAGACACATCTGTTCATTACCCAGTGAATGTTGGTAACATTTCATCAATGTACCCTTCAATTCTGCTTTATGAGATTTTTTAAAAAGACAAGTCAACATGCAAAACTCACAACCTACCCTAACCCTGGGAGAATATTGCTCTATGGTGTAGTACACAGCAATACAGTACAGCAAAATTGGTTCAGTTCTTGGGAGGGGCACCATTTTATTTGTTTGCTTATTTAGTAGATTTATATCCCCTCCCCTCCTGTTCCCCACCTTTTAGGAATATAGTCTCTACTATACCACACTGGCTCTGAAAAGTAAAGATTCAGCAGTGTGTGAAAATCCCAGCAGATGAGAATGGGATTCTGCTGTAATTCAGAGTCATTCCCTTTAGCCACTGACTTCTTACTTAATGGAGAAATTCTGGTTTAAATTGTGTCCTTTTTAAAAGAAAGAAAGAGAAAAAGAGAAAGAAGGAAGAGAGAGGGAGAGAGATGCTTCATTGTGTTGTATTATTATTTTTAATTCCTCTGTTATTTTAAATTGTTTACCCACTGAATTTGAACTATGGGAAACAGAACAAGCACCAGATAAACAGGTGAAAAGTGACTTTTTGCAAATTGTTTTATTTTAATGCTGCTTTGTAAAAGAACAGGGATGTCTGTAAGAGGTGGTTAAAAAGTCAAACTGACAGCCATAATTACAAGCACATAAAAAGAGGTGGGGCTTCAATTATGCAATTACAGCCACCATCTTGCCTTTTTAAACATCCTCCCACTACCCCACCCCACCCCACCCCATGGATGTAAGGACATGAATGTAATATAAAGGAAAACCAATGGTCGGACTTTTAATGGAGGAAATATTTCTTAAACATATTGTCCCAGTCAAAAATGAGAAGCAAAAATGTCCTTTGCTTATCTCCTGCTTAGCTATGCAGGGTTTCTACCATCATTTACCTTATTTTCTTTCTCTGGGAGTATGTAGAGTTGTTTTGAACTAGTTCAAGTAATCTATATACCTCAGAGAATGCCATTGAAAAGACTTTATAAGCAGCCACTAAGTTTTATTGGCCTGTCATTTGGGTTTTCATTAGACTCAGATAGCAATCTTCCTCCTATCTTATGAGGAGATATAATGAGATTGCAGTTGTTTTTCCAAGAAGGAGAGAAGAAAAATAAAGGAAAGTCAACAGTGTCCTTTGCTGCATTGCCAGCAACTTCAACAATGTCATCACACTTAACCATCTTCTTTTATTTACGCTGCAATCCAGGGATTTTTTTTTTTAATGCTGTCATTGCTTTGGTGAACACAGCGAACTACCGTATTTATTTATTTATTTACTTACTTACTTATGTAGTTATTTATTTCCATTCTTTCATGCCCTAGGGTTTCTTATCTTGACTGTAGCAAGACTGGCTAAGCTTTGCTCAGGCCTACTGACTGCTCTGGAGCCCAAATGAAAAGAAAGAATGAGAGGCCATTGTCAACGGCTCGTCCTTTTGAATATGGATAACTATTACTCATGTAATTTGACAGCTGTTGACTCTCAGTTGTATAATGGCCAAAAAAAAAAAAAAAGCCCTATAAGAATTTCAGCAACTAACTTCTTTCTTACTTCAAGATAAGCTTATCGAGGGTAGCCCAAATCCCTATAGTTTTTGAGCAGATAGAAGCTCGTGTTACGTTTGCCTCTTGGATTCTTAAGTTTTGACTATTGTTATTTTGGGGGGCATTTATAATCTTTGTAGCTTTCAAAAGCCATTCTCCCAATATGCACAGCCACCGAGGATTCCAGTGTCCTTGCTTCAGGACAAGATTGTATCTATCATGAATTAATACAGCCGATGAGTTCTGTGGTTCTTTGTTGAACAACCTAAGTGGAGACCAGCCCATTATGAGGAATTTTTCACCTCAGCTCAGAGAAATTGGGGAGAGAAGATGGACACTTGCACATGGAGGCTTGGCCTCACTCCGCAGTGTTGCTCTGCTCTCGAGTTACTACACCAGCACCTCTACTAAACAGCCAAGGATATTGATCACCATTTGTGATCTTCCCAGATGGTTTCCGACAAGCAAAGTCAATTGGGGAAACCAGATTTGCTTAAAGGCCACACGTTTCAGTTAACAACTGCAGTGATTCACTTAACAACTGTAACAAAAAAGATTGTAAAATTGGGTGCAACTCGGTTAATAACTGCCTTGCTTAGCAACTGAAATTCTGATCCCAATTGGGGTCATAAGTCATGGACTATGTGTGCTGGGAGATATTTGATGATGGGCTATTTTCCTTTTATTTTTAATAGGTATCCGTGCCTATAT
Organism: Masticophis lateralis; assembly: GCA_030761175.1. Lineage (NCBI taxonomy): Eukaryota > Metazoa > Chordata > Lepidosauria > Squamata > Colubridae > Masticophis > Masticophis lateralis. Next base: position 194,399,149 of record JAUDYJ010000003.1, on the reverse strand, counting down.
CCGTCTTTTGGCTCCTTGGTATGCCTCTCTATCCTCACAGCTAACCATCTGCCTTAGCACTTAATGGTTCTTACACAGCTATCCATTTGGGTCACAATAGCGTTTGAAATAAACATTATTTCTCCCTGAGAAACCAAGAACCACAAAGCAAAGATGGAGATGGAGGAAAGACCTAGGAGGAGGCTCATTTTAATGCTCTCCCCTAGGCCAGTTGGAATAAAGTATTGATTAACCCTAGTGAGTGCTTATAAAGGAGAGCTGCAAACCAGTACAAGACTGGTGACGGTTTGGGGAGGAGGGCGGGGGGAGGCTGTTTGGACACATATAGATGTGTCCTAATAGAAAGATGAGAGAAATCAAGGTTAAACTAAGGATGAATGTAAACTGGAAAACCCACCAATAAGATACCTGATGCATTGTTTTAATTGATGTTGAAAATTAAGGAATAATGCAGGCTTCTTCATAAGATACAGGTATGTGGTTAGATTTTCAGGGAACTGGAAATTGTATAGAGGTGCGGGATTTAAGTGTGAAAATAGAAAGAGTAAATTATATCTTTAGTCTCACCTGAAATAAGCAAAAAGGTGAGCAATGCATTTAACCCTGCCTGGTGCAAATTTCCCTGTGTTATATTTAGAGCTTTAGAAAGGCTAAGTATACCGGTTTTATAGTATAATAAGACCTACTCTATCTGGTAGGAATAATATTCAAGGAATAGAATAGAAATAGAATAACAAAGTAGGAACGGACCTTGGAGGTCTTCTAGTCCAACCTCCTGCCCAGGCAGGAAACCCTACACCACTTCAGACAAATGGTTATCCAACATCTTCTTAAAAATTTCCAGTGTTGGAGCATTCACAACTTCTGCAGGCAAGTTGTTCCACTGATTAATTGTTCTCTCTGTCAGAAAATTTCTCCTTAGTTCTAAGTTGTTTCTCTCCTTGATTGGTTTCCACCCATTGCTTTTTGTCCTGCCCTCAGGTGCTTTGGAGAATCACTTGACTCCCTCTTCTTTGTGGCAGCCCCTGAGATATTGGAACACTGCTATCATGCCTCCCCCTAGTCCTTCTTTTCATTAAACTAGACATACCCAGTTCCTGCAACCGTTCTTCGTATGTTTTAGCCTCCAGTCCCCTAATCATCTTGGTTGCTCTTCTCTACATTCTTTCTAGAATCTCCACATCTTTTTTACATCGTGGTAACCAAACTGAATGCAATATTCCAAGTGTGGCCTTGCCAAGGCATTATAAAATGGTATCACGTAATCTTGATTCTATCCCTCTGTTTATGCAGCCCAGAACTGTGTTGGCTTTTTTGGCAGCTGCTGCACACTGCTGGCTCATATCTAAATGGTTGTCCACTAGGACTCCCAGATCCAAGATATGCTTCAAGATCTAAGATATGTACTCCAAGAGATGCTTCAGAATACAACCAGATCAGTCAAAGACATGGAATGCCTCCTCCTCCTCCTCCTCCTCCTCCTCCTCCTCCTCCTCCTCCTCCTCCTCCTCCTCCTCCTCCTCCTCCTCCTTCTTCTTCTTTGCAGTCTTCTTCGCAGTCTTCTGTATAATGATCTGCCCTGTCCCTCACTTCCAAACCTGCAATGAAATCCCAAGGGAAGACTTCAGGAGGGGATTCTCCAAAGACAATTTACCAGTACTGATAACACAATTACTATTGATGAGTTTCCCCATTGGCAAAAAAAAACAGGAGAATTTTTTCCTTTCTCAGAAAAAAATCAAAAAGGTTGTGCATCTAATTCTTTTGCCCACTCATTTGAGGTGTGAATTTCCGAAATCCATTTGCACCCAAAATCTAATCTGAAATGTAAAACAGGCTGAAGAAAAGTTCCTTGGACAAAGCTATTCATCCTTAGATATAGGTAGTCAACTTGCAATACGACCAAAATTGGAACCAGAATTTCAGCTGCTAAGCAAGAAAGTTGTTAAGTGAATCACACTAGATTTTTGCATCCTTTTTTCCCACGGTTGTTAAGCAAGATGTTAAGTAACTCATGTGATTGTTAAGGGAATCCAGCTTCTCTCATTGACTTAATTTGTCGAAATCCATCGGTGAAGATCATAAATGGTGAACCCAGGTCTCCAGGGTCATACCGCAGCTGCATGTAAATACATATTGGTTGCCAAGTGCCCAAATTGAGATCACATGACTGTGGGGAAGCTGCAATGGTTGTAAGGGAAAGGACCGGTCGTAAGTCACTTTTGTTGAGTGCCACTGTAACTTTCAACAGTTGCTAACCAAATGGTTATAAGTCAAGGACTCCCTGGACAGATGCAGTATACCTTGGGGCACCTAGGCCTGGCCCATGACACATCCTCATAATGTCGTTCTGCCAAAATGTGGCCTGAAGATAAGACAGGGCATTTCTATCCCAACTTTCTTACCTGTACATGGGGTGGGGCATCAATCCGTTAGTTCATTTTGTTGGTACAAAAAAAACCCCCTGCTTCTTCTTTTCAATAATATATTCTAATCTCCTTGTTTGAATTCTTTTAGCTAGTTCACAGGGGAAAGCCTCTTGAGAGGTACACCTCATTTTCATGCACGCCCCAGGGGAAGAGGACTTGTCCTATGGTGAAGCTGGCTTTCTATTGGCAGGCAGAGGTGACAACTGGCTAAGAGACACCGGGGAGCTCTGGAATTTAAACTTGTTAGGTATTTTGCTTAATACAGCTGAGTTGGAATTTATGCTGGTATTGAAGTTTTCATAGCTAGGCTCTGCTCTTTGGAATGGAATTTCACACTAATGAGCCTTAAAAAAAAGAAGAAGAAGAAGTAATGTCTGGAAGCAGATTTCAAAGAACATTTGATGGTAGCATTCAGGCTGTACAGATAGGAAAATTACAAATGCAACCAAACAGCACCCTCTACTGACAGATCTGAAACACAGCAAAGAAATTACAGAACATTTTGCATGTTGGGAGAGGCTAATTTATAATTGTTCAAAATACAAGCATTGACAAAAGGATTCCTATTGCATCCTTTAGACAGGTTAAGCTACTATTGCCATCTTCCAGAATTGTTTTATCCGATGCATGCTTTGGGAATTAAAATCCAGCAAATCCCAAGACAGCCCAGTTATAGGTGCTGATTTAAGAAGAATCTGTGATATATACAGAACGGTCAAAAAAAGTAGGGTATGGGGACTCAGGCAAAAGGAATCAGAACACCATAAATAGGCCTAAGCAGTTCTTTATTGTTGATCATCTACTGTATGTTACACAAATCAGGCTTCACTAATCTGTTTTATGACATTTCCTTCCCCAGAGCAACTCTATTTTGGAATGACTCTTAACTCCCCGCTCCCGTTTAGCCAGTGATTCCATCACGCCCCTACATCCAACCCAAAATATTAATAAGTATATTTTTCTAGAATCAATTTAGGCAAACCAATCAACTAAACCACATTCTAGTAGCTGAAGTCCACCCCTCTTAAATTTGCCAAGGTTGAAAAACACCACTGTAGTGCATGAAGGAAAATGGCTAATGGTGCAGCAGTGCATTTCTCCTAACCCTCGGTTGACTCTCAGTATCTGTCACCCGACATAAATATTTACTCGCCTCATAGTAAGGTTAACCTCCTGTTCTCCCTATCGTCTCTATACCTCACTGACCCAGGCTGAATACAGAGCCTTTGGTTGACTACTAACCCGATATGCTACTAATGTTATTGACACCTGATAGTGAAGTCCACAAGGTTATCTCTGCCTGTACATCAGCTACTGTTGTCTTCAGTTCTTAATATTTGCTCAACACATTTCCAACAATGGCTAAATACAGATTTTACTCCTGTAATGTCCATCTTACATGCAATGCAAAGAGGCAGTCAAATCCTGAGTTGGTACAACAGACCTTATTACTGTCATTGTTATCATAATCATTTATATCTCTTCTCTGACAGTTGATAGCATCTTACATGGGGGTCTCCTCTAATTTTACTTGAATGACAACAAGCCCATGAGGTTAGCTGAACTAAGGGAGAATGAGTGACCTAATCATCCATTGAGCTTCATGGTTGAATAGGAATTTCCCTATCACAAGTCTGACACCTTAATCACTGATATAAGATTGGTTATACCATTTCAGGCTGCAGAGTAGGGAAATTTCTCTGCTTTGACAGTCAAAATTCTGATACTTCATTCTGCTGGTTCAGAACAAGATCACCTGAGGGCAGCTAGTAACTCTACTTAGGAAAAGTAGAATTTACTGAAGGGAAATGCATGCCAGTCCCTGAAGTGTACATAATTTTAGTAGTTAAATGTGATGTTTCCCTGCACTTTATATGAATGTACACTTTTCTTTTAAAAATATAATTTGTGAGGGATTGGCTACACTGTAGTATCCCCAGTTCTGATTGGTTGGTCCGTTACTAAAAGTTGGGAAAACCAGTAACTTTGCAGTGTTTTTAAAATGTTTTTATTATTATTGGTAATGGCAGCAACTATTAAGCTCATTTAAAAAATAAACACATCCTTGAACTTTTAAAAGGCAGATTGCTTTAGAGACAGGGAGCTATGAAGAAGCAGCAAGCAGCATTTTATCTGACAGTCTTGAAGGACAAAGAGTAGATGGCAACACTCATTTTGCAGCAGAAAATGTTAAGGTATCTCCTGTCTCTATCTTATATGTATGTACTTAGAACAGCCTCCAAGGAGAAATTATTCAGATTATTATGAGTTGTAATAAATTCATCAATATCAAGGCGGCTAAAAGTTGATACAGTACTAGCAATGATGAAAGTATTACATGTATAGTAATTGGCTGTTGATAGTTCATTTATTATGTGTTTATGTCGTGTTGTACTTTGTTTTTTTATTATGAAATAGTTTTGTGAAAATTCATTTACTAAATGATATGGGGATTCTCAATCATCCAAATCATGGTTGTTCCAAAAGTGCTTCTCCAAAAAACAGAACTGAAGAAGCTTCCTGGATGAGAAACAAAATGTCTTCAAGGAAAAGCAAAGAAAGTCCAGTTCTCTTTTGAAGCAGCTAAATGACTACTTAGCCTAATGAAGCTAATCTCTCAGCTGTGCTGATGAAATGGGCCCTGGATTCCTCTATCTTCAGTGCCAGTTGCTAGCTGATGGTTGTAATGCAATATAGATATTTGAGTTACAGGAGCTAATTTTGGAAGCCTCGTTCACAATTAGGCTTATGGATAATTTGGACATAGCAACTTCATTAAAAGTGAACAAGCCAAAGTAATCTAGGCAAACAAATGATGCACCTCTCCTTTTTCCCCCCTCCTGCAGAGTCAATCCTGGAACAAGTAATGTGCAAAGCCAGTTTAGTAAAAACCTAAATCATATCACCTTGCCAAATTCAGAATGATGTAGCCTACCCATGTCCCTGGATTTTATGAGAGATGGTAAGATTTGTGGAGAAAAAGGCTCAGAGAACATTATTCTTGGTGAGCTTTGGCACCTACAAGTTAATAAATTCTGGTTGTCTTGGTTCTACGGAATGCAGTTCTGTCTAAAATTTCAGTTTTGTTTTTCACCATCTTTCCCTGGTGGGGCTCAAACTTGGAAAGAGCATCAGTCAATGGCTCGTTAGTTTGATAAACTGGTATAAGTGACTCAAGCAAGAATGGGTACCTCCAGCACAGAAGCATTTATGAGTCTCGGGGGAATTCTGCAAAACATCAGACAGTCTTTGCCTCCTGAATCACAGCAACGTATTGAAATCTTTAATGTTTACAATGTATAGAAATGTGTGCCAATTTCTGTTAGACTATCTAGTTCTGTTCATATCCATGCATGTGTGTAGATATAGAAAACTGTATCTGAAGTATCTAATAACTGCCCAATACTTGCAGAATGTCTTTCCTTTAAAAAAAAAAGTATGTGCACATTTGTGTTTATGCTATGAAAACGTCATCCCTAAAATATGAAGTAACTTTTGTCCCACTTGGTTTCTATAACCAGTAAAGCATTCAAAAGCTTCTGGAATAGAATTACTTATCAAATGCAAAACTCCACCACAGGGTATTCAGAAAATCCCTCTATAGGTATTTCTTTCCATTTTCAATCCGGAATGTGCAATAAAAATGAGAAAATATTAATCTGGAACTGTCTGACTCTGAACATACTATCCATTTGCTGGTTATCCTGCTGTCCCCGCAGCATTCCACCTTGAATTTTTATTTATACAAACATGTGTCAGCATAAATTTTGAGAGAAATTTAGTTTGCAAGGAAGAAGCTTCCTTCCAGATGTGACATATCTATCATCAGTGTGCTCCATTAATTATCAGACTCCGCCAACAGAATAAATTGTCTGTTTTACAGATTACATTGGTTGCAAAGTTAGCAAGCCATATTGATGACAATAGCATGGCAAAGTAAATGATAGGCAAGGGAACAATAATCAGGATTTTTTTAAAAATAAATTTAAAAGGACAAAGAAATCCGAAGTAGATTATATAGGGCAGCTTTTACAACTTGAATCACCTCCACATGTGGTTTCCACCCTGAAGATGTTGGCTGGGGAAACATGGGATTTGGTTTATCTACATCAGTGATTCTCAGATCTTAATCTGAGGATGGGTAGACTTCAACTCCCAAAATGCCCCAGCCAGTCGTTCTGCCAGCTCAAGTTAATAGCATGCAGAAATTTGATTTTTTTTAAAAAAAAAAAATCCAGGTCTTGGCTGCCCTAATCTGTAATATGTCCCACAACCATATACAATATGTCAGCCAATAATGATGAAAGAGAATTAGGAGTAGGAATCAATGTTTTGGGTCAATATCTCATTGTTCTCAAAACACAAGTCTATATTTAGATTCCAGAGTTTTGAATGGTCCCTCCCTCCTTTCCACCCCAATCATTCTGAGATTCCAAAAGCAAAAGAAAATTAGCCATCTTACCTGCCTTAATATCTATTTTCTACAAACTTTAGGGAAGAATGTGACCCCATGACAAAGCATGTTGAATTCAATCCATGACAGTCAGAAGGGCCAAAAGAAAGATTCCTGCCTGAATTTCAAGACTGATGTCAGCATTAACAATATCAAATTGAGTTAATATTTTAGTTTCCAGTACGTATATGGTGGACACAGTAAGTAGCCATACCAGATTAGCCTTTTGTAGACCCAACAGCTAAGTAAGATTAGTACCCCAAAGAGAATTTTAGGAATATTGCTGGGCTGGGAAATTTTAAAAAATCTGGGAAGGTAACAAAGCAATTCCACAAGTCTTCCAAGAAGATAGTTTTCCATGGTCTTTTGTTTAGTGACTTATATCTCAGTCTTCCCAATCTGATGCTTTCTAGATATATTACACTGCAACTCTCAGAATGCCAAACTAAGATGGCCATATGAGGAATTATTGTTGGACACAACTGGAAGGCACCATATTGGGGAAGACTTTTAAACTAAGAGCAACCCCATTGGCTGAGTTTGCACAGTATAGTTTGTTTATGATAAATCAATAGTTATCTGGGTCACACATAACCATGACAAATAAATCATTATGCCTTGGTTGGAACATAAGGTACCTTAAGGTGAAAACCTCAACTCTTAGAATAACAGCCTTTATTTTGACATCTGCTTTTTAAATGATGATTGAGAGGATAACACAATCTAAAGGTAAATTTGTGTTTTTGCTCACTAACTTTCCTTTTGAGATAAGTAGTTGTATGAAATGAGTCAGGAAATGGCCCATTGGTGAAATCTGCAGCACATGTGAAGATGTAAGAAAACTGAAGACTCTGAAATATCCTGGAATTCAGTGCCTCTGAGTATCATTTGATACTCAGAGGCACTGAATTCCAGGATATTGAGATGATGATTCTCAGCATGGATCGTTCTTGGAACCAGAATGGACCCAATATTCATGCTGATCTCCCACATGACAAGTCTGCTTATAGTCCTTGTGCAAGCCTTATTTTCTGTTGATCAGAATGTCATGTGCTAATTAGAATGACAGATAAGTCTTTCAAATGGGATTTGACTCTTGAAGAGTACAAAGACACACACATGTAACTTTCTTGGCAGTAATGTGGAAGTTTGTTTTTACAACTGCTTTATAGGATACCTTATCAACTTCTCAGTTGAGGCTATAGCCCTGTAATTTCACTCAAACATTAAGCAGGTCTTATCTTGCTTAATTTTTCAAGATCAGTCAAGAATGTTTAGATGATACCACTTAGCTGGGGAAATATGAAGGGCTCTTGTTTCCTTTTTACCCATCAGAGAGCGTTGGCCATTTATTTTGACTGCCTCTAACACATTCTACACAATATATCTGTGCAATATTCACATAACTGAATTAATTTTCATGTATCTGAGTCATGGATGAATAAAAGTGTGAATTTATCTGCACCAGGTAAAACCTTTTGGACATGAGATTTTTATCGCTAATAGCAGATTTTTAAAAACCGAGCTATGTGAGAATATTCAGGTTCAAATTCTACTAAACATGGGTGGCTGATGTTAGGCCAATCATAATCTTTCAGCAAATCTATTCTGCAGGGAATAAAAGTAAAATAGAGGAATATTGCATATCATTATTTGCCTCTGAAGGAAAAAAAGGAAATACACAGTACAACAATAAAGAAAATAGATGTTGCTGGTAGTTGTTCAGAGATTTTTGAAAAATGCCCCACAAATTTTATACGAAAGTTAATTAGTATAATAGAAAGAGCAACCTATAAAGAAAAATGCTTTTGTGGGAGGATGATTCCTTGTTGTCAATTTATAGTGTTGAAGAATAGGTTTCCATACTATTATTTCACTGTTCATGTGCTGGTAGGAAATATCTCCGAGTAAGCTGTGATTCTTTTAATGTGGCACAGTGCAATTATATTTTAAAAAATGTATAAATTGCAACATGTATTAAATGTCAAAATACCTACTCTGAATTATGAATTCAAATGACATTATTTAAAAACATGCAAGAAAGCATCTTCATAATTATATGTTATCAACACAGAGACAGATTAGCTATTCTTTTAACATAATTAATTTTATGCACAATGCATTTGTTTATGGTATTTGTCATTATTCATCAATATAATTACGAATTACTGAGGATTGTTTTCTAGAATCTTTTTAGTTATTTTAATTGCCAGTTGATTTCCCTTCATTTCCACATTTCAGATTCTTTATTATGTTAACTACTGGGCGTTATTCCATATTAGCTGCTATCTAAATTGTTAATTTTAAATTTAACTTTCATCTTCTTCCTCCTTCTCAAGTTGAACTTGACTCCTGGTGACTTCACAGAAACACCAGTTTCTAGTTGCCTCTCATTCAAGTGTTTGAATATAAATTGAGTGAATTGATACATTTATTTATTTAGAAATCTTACATTGCTGACCATTTTAAATAACTCTAAAGTGCTAACAGTCTATCGACCCAAAACAAAAAATGTATGATAAAACTCCCAATAAACAGAACAAAAAAAATACAATAAATTATCATAATACAGTAGCCAAGATGCCCGTAATTAATTCTCAACACAAAAACATATGTTAGGTTTTTGTAAAACCCTCACTGTGATGCCTGGGAGAAAAGCATCCCAGAAAGCCAAAACAGTTTGAATCTCAGAATGGAGAGGAGGCTGTTCCATAAACCAGCAACTGCAATTGGGTTCAATCCATCTAGATTAGCCAAGATTGTTTAATGCTGTGGCCACCATCCATTACAACCTTAAGGCAATACCAATGAAATTAATTTCCCTTTAGGATTACAGCATTTCATCATCTTCTTCTATCACATCAAGGCACAGGTCACTTCTGCAGCCACTGGCTGACCTGACCCCCTAAGCCATATCTGAACCATAGTAATAGGCCACCATGACCAAACTCATCCATGGCAATGAAGCCAAATCAAACTGAATCTGTTACAGTTTGGCACAGGGATGAGCCACGTACAATCCATGGGCTGCAGGTGATCTCACAGAATGCCTTATGCCGCCCTGAAATTTATTTATTTATTTATTTATTTATTTATATTTATTTATTTATTTATTTATTTATTTATTCATTCATTCATTCATTCATTCATTCATTCATTCATTCATTCATTCATTTATTTATTTATTTATTTATTTATTTCAATTTATATACCACCCTTCTCCCCAGGAGGGGGACTCAGGGCGGTGAACAACCAAATTTAAAACACATATAATACAAACATTAAAAGAATTTTAAAATTGAATTAAATCGTTGGCGTTCCAAATAAAAGTCTCAACCCCATTAAAATACCCAATTTAAAACCCCAGAAATCAATAATAGCGAAAAAATTTTTGTTAAAACCCCATTAAAATCAATCAAGCAAGGCCGGCTTGTTGGAATAAATAGGTCTTAAGGGCCTTTCGGAAAGTGCGGAGGTCCGGGATCAAACGAATTTCTGGAGGCAGCTCGTTCCATAGGGTGGGTGCCCCCACAGAGAAGGCCTAAAAAACCAATCCCTGGTAAAGTCATCTTCAGTAACATCTCCATGGTGTCAAATACCTTTTTGTTTGTTTGTTTTTGTTTTTGTTTTTTTGACAAGGAAGAGTGAGACTATCTTGCCTCATTTCCATTTGATTTGTCATTCTTGCCATGATTTCTTTTTTTTCCCCTTCCTATTGCTGCAATTGGATTTTACCGTCATTTGTTTTGATTACGAACTGCCCAGAGCAGTATAGAAGCTTAACAATAAATAAAAATAAAGAAATAGAATTCATAAATATCTGCAGTTTGTTTTTGTCAAAATAAAAAGCAGCATTATGTTGCCATGCCATAAGATTTAGGTAGGTATGCATCACGACACCAATCTAAAAATGGCAGGTATTGGCTAGTGATGGCAAGAGGCTGCTTTTATCATTCTGTCCCTCTCTTGACTCCCCTGCAGACATTACTGAATGCACTCTAAATTGTGCTAATCCTATAATTTGGACCATAGGTTGCCACCATTGCAGAACAGACTGGGATTCTGATTGTATATTGTGCACTCTAGCAGAAACAACTGGACTGGCACCTTTATTCAAGGTTTTGCTCCACACATACCAGTCTCTAAGCAACTAGATTTCCTGGCAAATTGCCTTGCTCTTTATATAATCCGGCAGATAGTCAGTATTGTCTGGAAAAGCCCTGTGCAGGTGCTGAGAGCCAGTGTTGTCGCAGGATGACTCAGAGCCCGCCTATCTGTGGTCTATGAAATAGGGAACATCTACACCTGTGAAAGACCTACCGCTTCATCATACAGGCCTTCCTGTAGCAATAGCTTTTCTTTCACTTTTTTTCTTCTTCCTTTGCTGAACTATAACTTAGGCTTGCTTTGTGCCATTTTATGTACAGTTTTGTCTTTCAACTGCTGATGGTCAACCGCTTCAAGATGGGGGGGAGCCACGTACAAATTAATGTATTTTAGCAGCAATTAATTTAAATTACGCCAAGGAAATTACACACTGTAGAGTCGAATTGAAATCTGAAACCTTTCTGTTGGGGGTTAGGCCCGCAAATATTGGATTGACTAAATGGTATCTGATGCTGCACATAATCATTGCGGGGAGACTGGCATTTGCACAAGAATGGAAGAATGAGGACTTACCAACAGACTCAAAAATTTATAAAATCATGGAATGTGTGGAGTCCGACAGACTTACAAAACTGATCAAGGGTAACAGAGACCCTTGAGAGTTGGAACATGTGGTACGATTGGATCCAGAAACGATGGGAGAGAGATAAAGGATAATGTTGGATTGTAATTATAGATGATGGTATAATTATGGTAACCAGTAAGTATCGGAAATGTAAATTTGTATATAAGAATATGTAAATAGTTTCTATTTTTACTTTCTGATTATTGGTGTACATATACATGGCTATTTTGGTAATGTTACACCGTGATAGAAAAACTATTATACATTTGTTTTTGTTTTAAATCACGCTGAGGAGAAACATGGAACGCAGAAAGATCCGCGTTCCTACGCCAAACTATTTGGAAGCGAGCCTCGTGCAAATCTAATAGGCGTCCTCTTAAGTAACACGCAAGAGTCATAGATAACCACAAAAAAAGGAACGCTTGCTTGCTCGCTCTGTGGGCAGAAAGACCAGCTCCGCCGGCTTCAGCTTTTTCTACGGAGCATGCTCGGCAGGCCCATATCCGTCCCCGCCTTAAGGACTTGCGGAGGGGGAGGGGGGGCTGAAGCAAAGAGGCTTTTTTATTATTTTTATTTTGCCCCCTTTGTTTGCTTGTTTGCATGTTTCCTTTTTGTAGGCAGCTTCGGCTCGCGCCTCACCGCGGAACCCACGATGAACTCGAGCGCGGCGCCCACTCAGCCCTTCTCCAGTCCCGTGCAATGTAAGTGTGCCGCGCGGCTTATCCGCGCTCCCGGGCCGGGGAGTTGGAAAAGCAACGTTGTATGTAAGGCACAGGCGGGGCCCCGCAACCTGAGTAGCGGCAGAAGCGAGCGCTCGGCCCGCCCGGGAATCTGGCTGAGCAGCGCCTACGGGCCCCGGAACCTGGGTGGAGAGTGCAAGCGAGCTGATCCGAGAAGGCGCACCGCGGGGTGGCACGGCTGCGCGTACAGGCGGCCGGCGGTTCGGAGAAACGGAGGGATTCTAACGAGGCGCTGAATTGCTGCAGTCGCTTCTTTGCAAGGCGTGGGGGAAGGGGCAGCGAGGAAGCCAGTGCAATGCAACCCTTGCCGTAGATGTGCGAAGCGTGCAAGCTGCCCCCAAGTCCCGGGGAGCTGACTGGTTCCAGCCTCTTAAGGAGGGTCCACGCCGACTAAGACTTGCAGAAAATGCGGGCCTCTTCCTAACCTGGCTGTGCACCACGGAAGGCTTAGCTTTTGTGGTTCGATGGGGATGCATCTTTTTCCAGATGACTGTCGTGCGGCCTTGCCTGTCCTAGAGGTGCCCTCCGGAGAGTTTGGACTGCAGTTGACATTATCCCCAGACAATATGGCCTTGGATAAACATTGGCATCCAGTTAGGAAATACTGCGGTTTTTTGTTTGTTTTTTTTTAGAATAGAATAACAGAGTTGGAAGGGAGATTTGAGGTCTTCTAGTCCAACCCCCTGCTTAGGCAGGAAACCGTATAGCAGTGATGGCTAACCTTTTTGCCGTTGTGTGCCAAAAGTAGGGGGAGCGCGGAGAGGTCACCCACATGTGCGCCCACACCCATAATTCAATGTGCCCCGCCCCTGCGCATTTAAGTCCGTGCGCCCCACGACTTTTAGCACATGATGACACAGTGGGCCTGGGTTGGCCTATTTTTCACCCTCCCCAGACTCTAGAGGCTTTCTAAGAGCCTTCCCCACCCCCGTGGAGGCCCTCCGGAGGCCGGAAACAGCCCATTTCCCAACTTCCGATGGGACCGCAAAGCCCAAAAATCAGCTGTCTGGTGCACACATGTGTGCTGGAGCTGAGCTATGGCAATGCTCGCGTGCCCACTGATACGGCTCTGTGTGCCACCTGTGGCACCCATGCCATAGGTTCGCCATCACAGCCCTATAGTAATGTTTCTCAACCTTGGTAGCTTGAAGATGGGTGGACTTCAACTCCCAGAATCCCGCTGGCTGGGGGGATTCTGGGAGTTGAAGTCCACTCATCTTCAAGCTTCCAAGGTTGAGAAACACTGCCCTATAGCATTTCAGACAAATGTTATCCAATCTCTTCTTTAAAACTTCCAGTGTTGGAGCATTCACAACTTCTGGAGGCAAGTTTAAGCGTGGGAAGCTGGTCATTTTGCATAATCTCTTTTTGGCAGCAGAAGTTTAGATCGGGGACAAGAAAGGGAAGGCCTCCAGATGTTGCTGAAGGACAGATTTCAGCAACCACATCCAGGGCAGGCAGTGGTGAAGGAGGCTAGGAATTGTTCATCGACATCTGAAGGGCTACAGCCCCATCCCTCCCGCCCCCGTTGTTTTTATTCAGACTTTTATTATCCCAGCATCTATTTGCGAGTCATCATACTAGTTGCATAAAAGTCGATCTATTCTACATTAACTTGAGACTCCGAAACCAAAGTGTAACTTTATAGGCAAATTAAGAAAGATGAGAAAACATGGGATACACCTGTTAATTTAAATACATTTTTTTTTACAATGTGGCAACTTTAAGGTTCTGGCTAGGGAATTCTGGGAGTTGAAGTCTCCCAGAATTCCCTAATAAAGTTGCCAAGCTTCGGAAACGCTGCTTTATTGTAGTAATGTGAAATAACAGAATCTGTTTGTATTGGACAAAATCAAGGCAGGGCTATTTTGAGCTTCTTCGATATGATTTCTTCTTTTGGGATTAAACTGTTCTACAGATGGCTCCCTTACTCCTTCCCTTTTCTCAAAGTTAGCTCTTCACAGCTCATCAGAGTGATAACAGATATAATGATGTTACTGGCTACATTGCTTCTTTTGGAAGTCGGTTTTTAAAAAGTTCATCGATCATGTATTCAGTAGCTTCTGAATATAGAACGTGTCTGTTAATATTATTAGAAAGTCATTAACTCTTTGATTCATATATTTTGGCAGTTCCTGGTGGAACCACAGTCCTTGTGGAGCTCACTCCAGATATCCACATTTGTGGTCTCTGCAAACAACAATTCAACAATCTTGATGCCTTTGTTGGTCACAAAAGGAGTGGTTGTCAGCTGTCCGGCACAACAGCTGGAGCTACCAGTACAGTGCAGTTTGTGGCTGAAGAAACAGTGCCAGCCTCACAAGCACAAACTGTTGCGAGAACCATCACATCAGAAACACAAACCATCACAGGTATTTTACCTAGAAAGCTTGGGAAGTGATGTCTAAGAAGCAGGTAGCTTCATTTTGAAGACAAAGGACCTCACTGAAGCTTCATGGTTTAATTTCTGGCCACCTTCAGTGAAAATGAAGGAAGTCTGCCCCACATCTCAATGAGCAGCAAGAGTGGCAAAGCTGTAGGGGTATGTGGCTCAGTACACCTGTATGACATTTGTAGGTTCCATTCTTTTTTTTTTTATTGAAAAAGTTTTACATTACATTTTATTGTAAAAACCCCTTCCCCCTCCCCCTCCCAACCCCCTACTTAACCCCCCCTACCCCCCCTACCCCTCCCTCCCCCCCTTGACTTCCGCTATTTAACAAACGTCAACCTTAACATATTTAACAATTTTTAAAGGTGAGATCCCTCTAAGAAAAAAAAAAACTCTATAACCTTATTTTAAGACATTTTTAACCTTAAATAAACAAAACACTTAACCCTAAACAATCTATTTAAGAAATCTAGTAAAATGTTTTGAGCATCGTACAGATACTAAAAATATATAACATTAACTATAATTCCCAACATTGAACTTGTAAATTCCATTACATAGAATATAATTAAAAATCAAATTCAATACATTCCATTATTTAAATTCAATTACATAAAATATAATAATACATTTCTCTTTAAAAATAGAAATTTATCAAATTCAATACCTTTCTTTTAAATTACTTAAATATGTAAAATTTAAATTCAACTGAGCACTGATTGAAACTTCTTACTTTGATATTTATTCTTCATATATTCTACCCATTTCCTCCACTCCTTAACAAAAACTTCATGGGTCCTATCCTTCAGGTATAGGACCCAAATTTTGGCCATCTCTACCAAATTAGACATCTTCAATATCCATTCCTCTATAGTAGGCACATTATCTTTCTTCCAGTATTGACCTATCAATAATCTAGCTGCAGTAATCATGTGTAAAATTAATCTTGTATCAATTGCTGAACAGCCCTTAACTATTCCCAACAAAAAAAACTGAGGAGAAAACTCCAGCTTCTTCTTCAAGATATTCTGCATTACCCACCAAAGTTTAATCCAAAATGGTTTCAGTTTTCTGCATGTCCACCAAATATGGAAATATGTTGCATCCAAACAATCACACCTCCAACATTTAGGTTGAACATTTGGATACATACATGATAGCTTTTGGGGATCTAAATGCCATCTATAAAACATCTTATAAAAATTTTCCCTCAAGTTCTGTGCTTGTGTAAATTTAACATTCTGGACCCAAATCTTTTCCCATGTTTCCAACATTACTGGTTCTGCAAAATTCTGTGCCCATTTTATCATACAGTCTTTAACTAATTCACCCTCTGAATCTCTTTCTAACAATAAATTATACACTCGTTTAATATGCATCGGCCCTTTACATTTTATCTGAGTCACCAAATCTTCTTCATGTAGCATCAATCCAATTTTCTGATCTTCTCTCCATCTTGCTTGAAGTTGAAAATACTGCAACCAGGTTAGATTAACTCCTTCTTCCAACAGGGTGTTCAAAGATTTCAAACACCATCTGCCCCCATCATTAAAAAGTATCTCTTTGTACAACAACCCCCCGAGTGACTTTATATTTGGCATAATATGCCCAAGATCCAACCACAAAGGTATTTTGTAATCCAATTGAAGCTGGTGCTTCTTCCAAACTCTCAGCCAGGCGTGTCTTAAGATATGCCTATTAAATACACTGTCTCTCTTATCTTCATAAAGTAAGTATGCATGCCATCCAAATTGCAAATCATGGCCTTCTATGTTCAAAATTTCTCTTTTAGTTGTTCCAATCCAATCTCCAACTTGTGTCAACACTGCAGCTTCATAATATAAACGTAGATTTGGAACTTTAAGGCCACCTCTTTCTCGAGCATCTTGCATAATCTTAAGTTTAAATCTTGGTTTTTTCCCATTCCAAATAAATTTATTTAAACCTGCTTGCCATTCCATCAAGAACTTATCATTTTTAAGCACCGGAATCATTTGAAACAAAAACAGAAATCTAGGTAGAACGTTCATCTTAACCGCTGCTATTCTACCAAGCAAAGATAGTTGCAGCTTCTTCCATATATCAAGATCCTTTTGAATCTTATGCCAAAGTTCTTCATAATTATTTTGAAAAAGTTTTATATTAGATGCTGCAACTTGTACCCCTAGATATTTCACCTTTGTAGCTATTTCAAAGCCTGCCACCCTTTCAAGTTCATTCCTTTGTGGTTCCAACATATTTTTAACTATTATCTTAGTCTTTTTCTGGTTCAGGCTGAAACCTGAAACCAGACCATATTCCTCTATAATGGTTTTCATCTGGATGATTGATTCCAAAGGTCGTGTTAGGGTAACAATCAGATCATCTGCAAATGCCTTTGTTCTGTAATCTCTTTGCCTTATAACTATTCCCTTCAGTTTGTCCGAGTCCCGTAGAGCATTCAACAGCACTTCCAGAGTCAAAATAAACAGTAATGGAGATAATGGGCAGCCTTGTCTTGTTCCTTTCTGTATGTTGAAATTGGTGGTCAAACTGCCATTAATAATAATTTGTGCTGTCTGTTCTTGATAAATTGCTGAAATCGCTTGTATAAACTGTACCCCAAAGTCCATTTTATGCAATATCTTTTTTAGAAAGTCCCAGTTGACTCGATCAAAGGCTTTCTCCGCATCCAAAAAAACCAGCACCGCAGAGATCTGTTTCTTTTCCTCAAGATATTCCAACAAATCTATAAGTTGCCTGACATTGTCCTTCATATGTCTACCTTCTATAAAACCTGCTTGGTCTTCATGAATCACATCTTGTATAACTGGCATCAATCTGTTGGCTAATACTTTAGCATAAATTTTATAATCCGTATTCAGGAGAGATATTGGTCTAAAATTTTCAGGTTTAACAGATTCTTCTTCTTTAGGTATCAGTGAAATAAAGGCCGTCTTCCACGAGGGGGGTATTTTACCCCCCTGCTGAATGTTACAAAACAAGTCCTTAAGATGCTCAACCAATTCCTCTTGCAAAGTCTTATAATATACTGCCGTCAAGCCATCTGTCCCAGGAGCTTTAGATAATTTCAATTGTTTTATTGCATATAAGATCTCTTCCAATGTTATAGGTCGGTCCAGTCTATCACTTTGTGTACTAGAAATTTTTGTAACTCTCTTCTTCTGCAAATATTCATCGATAAGGTCCTCTTTGATTTTATCAGCTTGGTACAATTTAGAATAATAAGTTAAAAAAGCTTGATGTACTAAGTTTTGCTGATGCACTCGTTTCCCTTTGTACTCAATAGTATTTATCATACGAGAATTTTGTTGTTTCCTCAAAGTATAAGCCAACCATCTGCCAGGTTTATTAGCGTTACAAAAAGTATTATGTTTAGCAAATTGCAGATTAGTTGCTGTTTGATCCGCCATCAATATTTGAAATTGATCTTTCAGGAGTTTTATCGTTAATTGTACCTTTTCATCAGTCGGATTCTTAATAAGCAATTGCTCTTTCTCCTTTATCTCTGTCTCCAAATCTATTCTTTTCTTCTGACGTGTTGATCTGTATCTAGAATTTATATAAATCAGTACACCCCTCATATAAGCCTTGGATGCATCCCATACTATTTCAATAGGGGTACCTTTATTCAAGTTAGTGTCAAAAAATTCTTTAACATTTTTCTTAAGGTCCATAATGTACTTTTCATATCTAAATAAATTTTCATTCATACGCCAAGATCTCCTTTCTCTCTTGCCCAAATTTATCTCCATCCACACTGGACTATGGTCCGTTAAAGTTCTAAGGAAATATTTTTGTCTTAGTCACAATAGTAAGTAAATCAGTAGTAACCAACATAAAATCAATTCTCGAAAAAGATTTGTGTCTATCAGAAAAAAAAGTAAAGTCCAATTCCTTAGGATGATGAATTCTCCAAACATCCTTCAACTCTAATTCTTCTTTCAATGAGAAAAAAGTCGGTGGTAGCTTATTCCCTTTCTTAGCAGACGTCTTTTTATCAAGCGTTGCATCAATCACCCCGTTCCAGTCACCCATAATCAAAAAAGACTTATAATTCCACTGCAATATTTTATCATTCAGCATTTTATAAAAACTTTCCTGCTGCTGGTTCGGGGCGTAAATGCCAATTAAGAGCATCGTAGCATTCTGTACAGTTATTGCAACTGCAATATATCTCCCCTCATCATCCGCTTCTATAAGTTTAGCTGGTATTCTTTTAGAAATATAAAAAACAAGTCCATTCCTTTTAGCCACACTAGAAGATATAAAATGTGATCCAATTTTTGAAATTAAGAATTTCTGGTCCTGGGTTCTAATATGGGTTTCCTGCAAGCAAACAACATCATTATTATATTGCTTCAAATAATGAAATATTTTTCTTCTTTTCTGTGGTGAGTTCAAACCATTCACATTCCATGATAAAATTCTGAGTGTCATTCTGAAAGTGGTCGAAGCCCTTTGAGCATTTCACGAAGACTCTCGCCAACTGCCGACGTCTTCGGTCTTGCCCCTCCCACAGCTTCAGAGTATGATTTTTTCCCCTTTATTCCATTCTCATCCTGTGGTATCTTCCCCTGATGTGTCCCCAATCTTTGCTTCCCTGCGGCTCGAGTTATACGTTGATCCTTAGGTTCTTGCATCAATAAATCCAAATCGGGCTCCACCTCTCTTGTAGCTCTAGATTGCTTTGGTTTCACCTCAAGAAATTCTATTAATGAATCCTCTGAAAAACCTCCTACCGCACCTAGAATTTCCTCCCTTGGAACTTCTTGATTAGCCTGTCCTTCTTTTAGCAAGACCTCTCCTTGAATCCCCTCTTGAGGAGCCTTCTCAACTGAAATATCTTCAATAGGTAAAAGTGTAGAAGAGCGGGGTGATATTGAAATTTTTTTCAAAACATTATTGTAAAACTGTTCCCCCTTCTCCACAGAGTTAATGCGATATCTTACATCCTCATGTCGTAAAATGATACCAACAGGAACATCCCACCTAAATGGGATCTGACGCTTTTTCAACTCATTCACAAGAAAACCAAAATCTTTCCGATCTCTTATCATCTTTGGTGGTAACTCTTTGTAAACCCCAATTTGGTTGCCATCATGTTGAACCGTAGTTTGGAAGGAACACTGCAAAATGTCATTTCTCAATTTCCTCTCAGTAAAGTAAATCACCACATCTCTTGGCAAATTCCTCTGTTTCGCTATACGTGAGTTGGCTCTATACAGCTTGTCAATTCTATTGTCAATCACATCTGGTTCAACTTTTAAAATCTTCGCCAACACCTCCACACAGGTAGCCCTCAAGTTTTCTCTATTATTCTCCCTTAAGCCTCTTAATCTTATGGCAAACTCCATATTCCGAAATTGTAACATCGTGATCTCCTCTTCAAACCTCTGGTTCTGCACCCCCACCTTAAACATCTGTTCCTTTACTTTTTTGTTGGCTTCCACTTCAAGATTTAAATCCTCCACTTTTTTCTCAATCACCAGTAGGGCATCAGTGAGAGCTGTAGCTACTTTGGTTACACTCTGATGTAATCCTTCAGTTTTTTCTTCCACCAACTCCTTCACTTCCCCCACCACCATTTTCATTTCTTTTTGATTTTTACTCATCCTTTCCTCCAGTTTACTCATTTGACCAGAAAGCTCTCCCAAATATTTGTGTATAAATGCTTTCAAGTCTTCTGTTTTGGCTGTTTTGAGGCTGACACTGACTTTTCCTTTGTCTGATGTGTGGGGGAATCCCCCCCCCCCCCCGTTCTCTTTGAAGCCATGCCTGAACAGAGTTTAAATCTTGGAAAAAAAGAAAAAAATCTTCCTCCTTTTCCTGACCTCCCCAGTTTTACAGAAAAGGAGTAAAATCCATTAACTTTTGCAATAAAAAAAACTTGTAAAACTTGTAGATAAGCACAATACAATTACAGGCAGGCACACTTTCCCTTTCCTGTTGCACTTTCTTCTTTCCGCTTTCACTAACTCTGCTTTAATCAGCCGCCATTTTCAAGCACTTTTACGCTCAGACAGCTTGCTTTTTCAGAGATAAAAAAGTCCATTTAAAAACATTATACTTATCAAGAAGGATTCCAAATCTCACCAAACTAGTTGATAATCATTTGAAAATTAGCTTCATTCGTTGGCGATTCCTCCCCGTCTTGTTCTGGCTTGCAGAAGTCCCGCACCGCTCGGAGATCCAGCAGCTTGGAGAGGGAGCCCAAACAAGAAGCGCTTGCCAGGGCTCAAAGACTTCCCTGGCTGCACTTCTGGGGCTCAACATGTCACTGCCCACTCTTGCTCCCCCTTATTACAAAAAGGGAGCTTTTTGAGCCGCTTTTTAGCGAGAAAAGCGGCTCTATAGGCGGCGGGGGCGGCGGCCGAACGAGCGAGCCGCCCTGCGACGAGGCGATCGCAAACCGGAACCAATGTAGGTTCCATTCTTGAGGACAGGAAAAGAGGATTTGAAAAAGTTTCGGAAAAAATATATATTAAATTATCTCCATATTAGAAAAGAAGCCCCAAAGAACAATTTGAGACCGTTGGGCTAGCTGGAGAAATAGAAATAGTTTGGCAGGTACAAGTAAATATAGTCCTTGCTTAAGAACCACTCATTCAGCAACCATTTGAGGTTACAGTGATGCTGAACGTGGGGTTTTTATGACAGATCCTCAAAGTTACAGTTGTTGCAGAGTGTTGTGGCCCGTCATCAGCCTGTGCAGATTGTAGTTGATTCCGATAACAAGGAGACTGGTGTGGTGCTGTGCAGCTGGCGCTCAAGTCAGACAGTGAGGAGGCTGGAGAAGATGTGGTGCCAGAGGCAGGGATTCAGCCAGGGCCTTCAGAACCTCCAGAAGCTTCTTTAAATGAAGAGGACCAAGAGAAGGAGCCTCTTTTCAATGCACGGGCACGCAGAGCTGCCAAAAGGCAGGAGTGGCTCCTCAGGAGGAGGTCTCCTCAAGAGTAAGGCTTGGAGCTAATTGGCCATTCCCTTAGCCTATTTAAGGAGGAATGCCACTTGCAGCAAATTGTAGGGAACAACGTTAGTTCACTCTCCTTCAGGTCTGGATTATCTGCAAAATTGCTTCTGGGCTTTCTGCCAACTCTAGAAAGACTGTGATTACTTTATCTTAGAATTCTGGAAAACTGTTAAGACAGTTCATTAACAGCCTTTGAATGATAAAGACTAAGTTATTTGAGTAAAATAAGCTTTGTATAGAGTTTTTGTGTGCTGCGTTCTTTGGGGTCCGTAGGTGGGGCAGAACACAGTGTTCCCATGGTCACATGATCACAATTCAAGTGCTCAGTATCCAATTTGCAGTTATGTTACAGCATCTGGTGGGCATGTGATCACCATTTGCAATTTTCACTGACAACAATGTTGGAAGGCAGCAGGAGATTGCAAATGGCAATCACATGCCCAAGGTTTAAGAGACTTGGTGGCGCAGTGGACTAAAGTGCTGTTAAAGTAGCACTTAGCTGCCAGCTGCCTGCAATTACTGCAAGTTCAAATCTCACCAGGCTCAAGGTTGACTCAGCCTTCCATCCTTCCTAGGTAGGTAAATGAGGACCTGGATTGTGGGGGCAATAAACTGACTGTATAAAAAAGAACTCCGCTTGGGGGGGGCAAAAGCCCTACTAAGCAGATATATACAAAAGTATGAAGGCTATTGCTTAACACATTGTAAGCTGCCCTGAGTCTCCGGAGAAGGGTGGCATATAAATGGAACCAATAAATAAATAACTAAATAAATGGGCCCTGAGACTGCTCAGGGTTTGCCTAACAACTTCAAATGGGACTGCCAGAACTGCCATCATAAATCAGCGCGGTTACATGAATATCATGCTTTATGAAGTTATGAATGGTCCCAATAGGGAGGTGACTAGAGACTGGATCCAGGCAATTGTCAACGCTTCGTTGAGAGAGGGGAACTTCCCCGCCTCTCTTAAGGAGGCGGTGGTTCGACCTCTCCTCAAGAAGCCTTCCCTGGATCCAGATTCACTTAATAACTATCGTCCCGTCTCCAACCTTCGCTTCATCGCAAAAGTTGTTGAGACTGTAGTGGCGCAACAGCTCCCACAGTTCCTGGAGGAAACGGAATACCTTGACCCGTACCAATCGGGCTTCCGACGCGGACACAGCACGGAAACGGCATTGGTCGCTCTGGTGAATGATCTCTGGCGGGCTCGGGATGGTGGTTGTTCCTCCATCCTGGTCCTACTTGACCTCTCAGCGGCTTTTGATACCATCGACCATGGTATCCTACTGCAGCGACTTGAGGGGTTGGGAGTGGGAGGCACTGTCTTACAGTGGTTCTCCTCCTACCTCTCGGGTCGCTTACAGTTTGTATGGACAGGAGGGCAGAGATCCACCCCGAGGCCCCTAAATTGTGGGGTGCCTCAGGGGTCGGTTCTCTCCCCCCTGCTCTTTAATATCTATATGAAGCCACTGGGTGAGATCATTCATGGCTTTGGGGTGAGATATCATCAATATGCTGATGATACCCAATTATACATCTCCACCCCAGACCACCCCAGAGATGCCCTTTCCATGATGTCCCGTTGCCTGGAGGCGGTACGGGCCTGGATGGGTAGAAACAAACTCAAACTCAACCCCTCCAAGACTGAGTGGCTGTGGATGCCGGCATCTCGGATTTCAGAAACCCCATCACTTTTGATGGATGGAGAAAAACTTGCCCCCATTGATAGGGCTCGCAACTTGGGTGTCCTCCTGGATGCTCGATTGTCCCTAGAAGACCATCTAACGGCTGTGACCAGGGGGGCCTTCTCACAGCTTCGCCTGGTGCGCCAGTTGCGCCCTTTCCTGGACCAAGATGACCTTCGCACAGTCACTCATGCCCTGGTTACTTCCCGCTTGGATTACTGCAATTCCCTCTACATGGGCCTGCCCCTGAGATGCACCCAGAGACTCCAGCTGATCCAAAATGCAGCCGCACGGGTTGTTACAGGAGCTCCTCGTTACTCCCATATAACACCCCTCCTGCGTCAGCTGCACTGGTTACCAGTGGTTCTCCGGGTCCGCTTCAAGGTACTAGTTCTCACCTATAAGGCCCTACATGATTTAGGTCCAGGATATTTACAGGACCTTCTCCTGCCTGCTTCCCACCGTCCTGTTCGCTCACATAGGGCCGCTCTCCTCAGGGTCCCGACGGCAAGCCAGTGTCATCTAGTGGTGCCCAGGGGTAGGGCATTCTCTGTGGGTGCTCCCACCCTCTGGAATGAATTACCTACCGAGCTCCGGACGGCTCTTGATCTCCGCTCCTTTCGTCGGGAGCTGAAGACTTGGCTGTTCAAGCAAATAGGCTGACTTTGATTCTGGGTTTATTATTTATCATTAATTAGTTATTTGATTTAAAATACAATTTTATTGTACATGTTTCTTAACTTATGTTCGCCGCCCTGAGTCCTTCGGGAGAAGGGCGGCATATAAATACATATAATAAATAAAATAAATAAATAAATTACCATTGTTTAAGCAAAGAGTACTTGTCAGCTTTTACACTTGCCTTTTTGCTCGTCCCATGTTCGGGATAGGCAATGAAGTGATCAAGAATGAAAATATTATCTCACACCCACAAGATTAGCAAAAATAAGGAAACAACGTTCATTGATGTGTTGGAAGTGTGAGGCAGTGCCAGGGATCTTTTATCACATGTGGGAGTGCCCAAAAGCCACAAAATCTTGGCACCAGATAAGACAATGGATAGAGGAGATAACTGATGCAAAATATAGAAGCAGAACCGGAATTCTTTCTACTGCGTATTAGTGAGGGCAAATATACCAAGAGCATAATTTACCTAATGATACATATTCTAGCAGCAGCAAGGTTAGCTATTGCACAAAAATGGAAAAACAAAGAGATCCCTACAGAAGAAGAAGTTAGCTAAAATATTAATTTGCCCGGAAATGGACAGACTGACCTTGGAACTTAAAGATAAGAATGAATTAGAGTATTATGAAATCTGGAACAAATTTTATTATTGGCTGGAAAGGAGGAGAAATGCTGGGATATAGGACCATTGACGAGTAAAATGCTTGGAAGTTTTTATGCTAATTTGTTACGATAGATACGATTGAATTAGATATCGAAATAATCTATATGGATGAAAGAATATGTGTATTCAAAATGTAATAATTAGTGTAAATATGTATAGAGATAAGGAAGTATATCAATTATATGACAACATTTGATGAAAATGTTTAAACCGGAGATGTCACGCTATGTCCATTGTTTTTAATTTGTATTATAAATAAAAAACTTCTTTAAAAAATAAAAAAAAGAATGAAAATATTATCTCAACCTCCTGGTTTCTTCCCTGCCGTTAATACTTTACTGTCAAGGAGCCAGGATAGAATTCAAAAGCACTATAAATTTATTCCAAGCAGCCTATGCAAAAATCTGATCCAGCAGTCAGCAAATTAGCGGCAGATAAGAGTCAGCGGATTTCAAGGGAGGTGGGGGGCTGGACTTAGATCCCATTTGGAATTCCAGGCTGATGATGCATTTGATCCCCACCTTTGACCTAATTCTGGTCATGTCTTATACATAACATAGCTCTGGTTTGTTGATTGGGTATAGGAATATAGACTGAACATAAAAACATCTGATCAATAGAAAGTCCGCAAAGGTTGCACTGAGTGCATGAAAGGTTTTTCTGCCCCCAATCCGTATACAGTTAGGTAGCAATACGAAAAGGTTTTCAACATTTGGGGATCCTAAAATGAAAGCTTTTTTTATGTTTATCAGTATCGGCACCCGAGTTTGTTTTTGAGCATGGCTACCAAACATACCTGTCTGGTGAGAACAGTGAACCTCGGACAGCTACTCTTGTTACCACTCCACCGAAATCACGCAGCAAAAAATCCAACACATCAGTGGCACAGAAGAAATTCAACTGCAGCTACCCAGGTAAAGGATAAACCAGTGGGTAAATCAGAAATATATTTTTGAATGGAAGGAGGGGGCAGAGGGCACCCTTGGCATTTTGAAAATATGTTGTGAGTACAATGGCTACTATGGGGGGGGGGGGGCTTCTTCATAAAATGGCATTTCGAGTCACGTGATGGTTCCAGACAAGAATTGAGTAGCAAAGGCCTTAGATAGTGCTGGGGGGAGTAGGGTGTATCCAATATGTTTTGTTTCCAAAATTTTGCAGAATGTCCTAATCTGAGGACGAAATAAGGCTTTTTTAATCAATCTAGATCTGTTTCAAGGAGCCTGGATAGCTCAGCAGACTAATGCATTGTAATTTAACTCCAGCTGTTTGTAATTAGTAACTTCGAATCTCACCAGGCTCAAGGTTGACTCAGCCTTCCATCCTTTCTAAGGTAGGTAAATTGAGCACCCAGTTTGTGGGGGCAATAAGCTGACTTTGTAAAATATACAAAAGTATGAAGGTTATTGCTTAGCGCATTTTAAGCCGCCCTGAGTCTCCGGAGAAGGGCGGCATATAAATCTTTTTTTTTTTTTTTAAAGGAACATCCCTGCTTTTATGCCGATGAAGATTCTCAGTCACCCAGGCATCTGGACTTATTTTATGCTGAAATAATAGAAAATATTTGTAGCTCAGGTTTTAGATTTTGGCAGTGGTTTTGCTCTCCAAGCTTATTTCAGTTTAGTTTCTGAACGTTTCGTTATCAGACTAGGTAACATCATCAGCAGGATTATGTTGTCCTGTTCTCCTTAATTTATAAATGTCTTTTGTGCCAGTGTGGTCAGTTGGTCGTCTGGTTGTTTGTTTGTTTGGAGCTATATTTAAATTCTGAGCAGCTGATTGGTTCTTTTGTTGATTGTTATTTTATGCTGGTTTGAGACATTTTGCTTCCTTCCCAACAGCTTTCTCAGTCAAAATAAGTTGGTTAGGGGAATCTAAGTAGGCAGAGAGCCGTTGGAATGTGTCAACTCCTAAAATTCTTAGGGAGATACCTTGGGATTTCTTCAAAACGGCAAGAAAATTAAATCAAGTTGCCACGACTCAACTTCCAGACAGCAGTATCTGGATGACTGAGAATCTTCATCAACATATTTCCACATACTTTGGGGAAGAAATTCTGAGGATGGTGCTGGAATCCCCCTAGGAATTTCAGGAGTTGGCACATTCCAACAGCTGCCTACTTCAATTCCCCTAACCTGGGTGTCAGCCGCATGCGGCTCTTTGGGCCCTCTGCTGTGGCTCCCTGTCGGGTGATCCCACCACTGGCTGGCCCAGCCCCTTGCCCTTCCCTCCCAGTCACTCCTCGCCGGGCCTGAGAAGGTAAGGGCGATGGCGGGGGATAGAGAAGCAGCCAGGGCAGATATAGAGAGACATAGAGAGATACAGAGAGAGTGGAGGAGACAGAGGGAGGGAAAGAGAGAGCAAGAGATGTCAAAAGGGTTTTGTGGTTCCCAGTGTTTTTAAATAACTGGTTCTTTGCCCTAATGACTGGCTGAGTAGGCATGGCTATGGGGGTCATGTGATTGGTGGAAGTGAATGATGTCGAGTTGGCCACGCCCATTCAGGTTTTGTGGCTCTTGGTGTTTTCTTTTCTGTGGGAAACGGGTCCAAATGGCTCTTTGAGAGTTTAAGGTTGCAGACCCCTGCCCTAACCAACTTATTCTGACTGAAGATGCTGCTGGGATGGGCAGTGTAATGTCTCAAGCCAACATAAAATAAGTCCAGTTGCCTGCTATGACTCAACTTCCAGACCCCTGATTTTAACATTTCGTGCTTCCAAAAGTTTTAAAACAACACATTTCACAGTTGAAACAGTTTCTCTTTCAAATTTGAAACAGTTGGAAAATGCACACTCCCCATACTCAACAATTATCTAGATCCCAGCATGCATAAACAGCGTGGGAAAATGTCTTGCTTCAGTGACTTGGAACCTTTGGTCATGGAATTAGTAGGAGCCAAAAGATGTTTGACTGCTACTTAATTCTTTCCTTCGCTGATGGACAAAATCCACTAATACACATCTTTAATTCATGACCACTCAACCTTTGCTTAAAATCTCCTAATAAAGAATACTCCACTACCTTCCAGAGTAAACTATTTTTATGGATTGATGTAGACAAATTCTCCTGATGCTTCTTGTTGTGTTGCTTCTGGCAAAGGTTCAGGCCATATTAGCTCCAGGAGGGGATGGAGTGGCTGAAGTTAGGGCATTTCCAAAAGGAAAACCTCTGGGCAGGAAATCCTCTGGAAAAGAAAAAGCAAGAAACAGTTATAAGGAAGGGAACTTTTTGCATATTTGCTATACTCAGGCTAGACGCAGAATCATTCAGTTGTAAAGAGGTCAGCTCTGTCTTACACTGAGCAAAGATCATTATTCCAGATAACTCAGTAGTACAGGGTCTCCAACCTTGGCAAGTTTAAACCTGGCAAACTTCAACTCCCAGAATTCCCCAGCCAGCTGAGTTGAAGTCCGGCAGGCTTAAACTTGCCAAGGTGTGAGACCCCTGCAGTAGTATATATTCTGTCTAGGAGTAACATCCTCCAGACACAAGTTACAGTTAGTCCTCAACTTAAAAGACTATACTTGAGCCAGCAATTAGGTTGTAAATTGTGCTGGTTGTTAAAGCGGTCATCATGTGACTAACCTTATTTTACAATATTGTTAGCTGTCATTAAATGACTCACCAATGGTCATCAAGCAAACCCATTGTCTGCAATGGAGGGGGGGCTTGTTTTGCAGGAAAATTGAATTAAATACCAGTTTTTGACCCAAAAAAAGATCTCAGATTACAGTCACATGATCACAGGATGCTGCAAGCAGCTGTAAATGCAGGCTGGCTGCTGAGTGCTCAAAATGCAATTATGTGATTGGGGGGGGGGGTTACTTTTAAACTTGGAATCCAGGTCATAAGTACCGTTTTTGAGGTGTGTCATAACTTTGATTGCTAAGTGACTGGTTGTAAGTTGAGCACCACCTGTCTTAACTAATGATTGGTGCTAATTGAATTAAAACTGAGGACTGTCTCTTGTATCGGATGAATTTTATCATGGAGCTACCTCCCTGGAGTGGCATAGCTAACTTTCTCAAGCCCAAACTAAGCATGGGTCAATGAATTCTGTAGGTAACATTCACTTTTTTCAGCAGTTGGCACCAGGAAGCTCACAGGGGCTGATCTTAAAATGCTAAACAGATTTGGACCTGATTAGTATGTTGCTAGAACACCAGGAAATCCTAATTATTAGTCTAGACTAGAAAATCAAAAGAGATTCTAGGAGAAGAAGCAACACTTATATACTGTTTTAATCCAGTCATCAGAAGATTATCCCATCTAGTGTATTCCATTTGGCCATGTTTCCATTGAAAAAACTGAGATTGGAGAATTGAAATGTTAAACTTTATTGCAACTGTTGACACATTCAGTCCGTAGCTAGAAAAAAACCACAGGATTTTTATGGAACTACATCAGTAGGTTCCTACAAATCTACCCGTTCCTTTTCTGCACAAAAACACAAGCATGCCTGACCTTCGAAAAAAGCATGGTTGTATTATATGCAAATCAGTAAATGTAAGCCCTCAGAGAGATTCTTTCTTCTTGTTGGGGCTTTTTTTCTCTTTTTTTCCTTAGAAGCCTTACAGGAGCTCAAGGGACTTGGCAGTTATGAATTGTTCTTTGCATTGTATTTACTTTCTGCCCATTGATCTGCTGCTCTCTGAGATGGAATGAGGAAATAAATTGGCATCGCTTGTATTAATTTTACTCAGTGACATTGCCACAAAGTTCCAAGAAGATTCATGGAAGCAGTTTTTAAAATTAATTTAGGTTGCCATTGATCATGCGGCCTAAGGAGGGGGAAAAAAATAACCTTCCATGTGTGATTAAGTCAATTAACTTCATTAGAACATATAGTCAAACCTGTCTTGGCTTGAGAATTTGACTGAAATTTATGCTGCATCTCTCCCCCTCCACACTCCCATTTTTACTCTCAAGCAGCATTTACATTTCAAGCCGACCACCTGAGGAAAGGACTCAATAGGCTAATCCAGTAAGGTTCAAATCCTTGTTCGACGGAGATGCTTGGTGCATGGATTTAAATTAATTAATCTCTTTCACCCTGGTCTGCTTATCTTGGAGAAACATATCCTCCTCCCCCATGTTCATTGTCATGGCCCCTGGCTTGCAACACTACAATAATGGGCAATAGTAGACCAAACCAGAAATAGAAAACCAGGTTTCTGTATCCATAGCTCCATTCTCTGAAGGAGTGCTGTCAAGGCAATTTAGACTCAAGGCAAGTTTGCCAAGGCATGTTAGACTCAAACAAAACAAAACAAAACTCTGCTCAGGTAGCTTGAATCATAGCACGAGAAAAGAAATATAATAGAAGGAATTTATTTCCTTTTCTCTTAAGAACTGAGGACAATTTTTTTTTCTACAATGGTAAAAGACAATCTACAAGGAGTTTGTTCTTTTCCTTGAGTGGTAAGAAGACAAACGAGCGCAGGATGCTACTGACAGTTCTGCTCTATTTTTCTTTTCTTTTTTTCTTCTAAAGTATTTCTGCCCTGGCTGAGAATTGGCAGGCATTACGTGTGCTCTATAATATGTCAGAAAATTTATACGATGGCTGGAACCATCACTGGGAGAGCTCTATCCAAATTCCTAAAAGAATCCAAAAGCATAACTGCCTACAGAAGGAGATCTTGCTTCTGGTCATAAGGACTTTATTGATTCAAAAAGCTACTGAAGTTTATTTCCAAGGGAATTTAGGCTGGTGGTGAATGTGGCCAAAGCTGCAGCTTTGATGGCTGATGCCACTATGGGTCATGTGCAGTTCAGGTGATACATTTGGATATAATTACTGACGCCCAGAAGTTGTTTCTAATGTCCAGATTCTGTGGTTATCACAAAAGTAATTGGTTCTTTTCCACTTTTGTTAGAAGATGAAACTGCTTCAGAATTTGAAGTGTTTTATTTATTCATCAAGCAATCTGTGCCCAGTTGGGTCATTGTTTTAGATTTATTTCCTTATTTAAACAAAGAAACAGAAATGACCAAGGGCGGGCAAAAAAATCAGACGCAGGAGTGACTTTCAACTTCCTGCTGGCCTCCCCCTTGACTTTCTTTGTGAAACTGTCAGGGAGCTTTGGAAATCTTCCTTCTTTCCTTCCTTCCATCCATCCATCCATCCCACCTACCTACCTACCTACTGGACAAGAAGGTGGCTGTTGCTAGATGGGGAAGGATTACCTTTGTCTGAAAAACTATCAGAGGACATTGAAAATGAAAACACGTGACCGCAACAGCAACCAGTAGCATAGAAGCAGTCACAACTTTCCCTAATTTCTTTTCCTTGGGAGTCATGGGTTCTGAATTTTGGACACATCTATTAGTTAGCCCATCTGAGGTATCTTGGTTCAAAAATTGTTGCCCTGTGATGCACTGTTTCATCCAGTTAAACGTCATGACAAAAAGATTTATACAGTTTCATTTATTCAGTCAATCAATTTGTATGGCCCCTATCTCAGCAAGTGACTTTAGGTGATATACAATCTTAAAAACAAATTCTCATCAGGTTTCCTGGTAACCTTCCCTCCCTGAATACAAAAGGAAGAATGGATCAGTATGACGTCCAAGTATGGATAGATACAGAATGATACACTGCTGCTAAAATCATCATTTTGATAAACTCACTCTAGAAACTTGTCAGGTCAGTCATATTCTCAGAGGTATAGATGTCATGACAATAGCCAGAATCCAGGATCTGAGACACAGTTCACTGCACTGATAGCTTTCCTCAAGACTAGCAAGAAGAAACTGTGTAACTTCCTTGTTCAATTCCAGTGACCCCCAAATACCAGTCTTGGCGTGGAACATATTGTAAATATTGACAGGATAATCCCAGGCATTCAATGCTGGAAGACTATCCATAGCATCAATATCTGAAACTATACATAGTTTTCCTTAGCTTCTTGTATTACCTGACTGTCCCTTTGTTTTTCTGTTGAGGGATAAACATAGCCACATATGCTCATAAATATCTAATATTTTCTTATCATAAGGGAGGTTATCAGGGAGGTTAGTCTGGGTGGAAATTCACCCAGCGTTTCAGCTGACTGTGACTACGACATATTCAGTTGCATAAAGAACTGGTAAAGTTGGGTGGATTCATATCTGGAAGAGTAGCATCTAAATCCTACATCGTTCATCAACTTTCTCTTTGGCAGTCCCCCAGTGGGATCTCTTAAAACATCACTGACCAACCTCAAAGTCTCAGCACCTGTAGGAAGCAGATACAGCTGCTGAGAAGTTTGAAATCTTTGTACTATTCCATTTGTTCTCGAACATTTACATTTGTCACCTCTCAAGCATTTTTCCTGGAAAAGAAAATATCTAGCGGTCATCAGCATGGAAAATATCAAAACTTTATTTGTGGGGGGTGGGGGGGAAGTAGAGTCTTCCCAATTTAGAAGCTCTTCATCCAGAGCAGTCATTCATCACTAAGATGAATTTGATGTTTCGCAGAAAGCAACAGGTATCTGTGCCTTCCTCCTGTTCCAAGAAGAAATGGCATCGTTTTTAAGGTTTTAGATCTCAGTTATTCAGACTCTCCAGTTCTTCTTTGTTTTTATTGTAGCCAACAATTGGGCAGTGACATCTAGGTGAGTCAAAAATGCATCACTCTGATTGGTGGTTCTCATTCTTTTGCTTTTCCAAAGAAAATTGGAATCCATTCTGTAAAGATCATTTGCTATCAATACCCAAGGCAGCTACCCACTTGTAATTTTTTTTTTCTTTCTTAAATAATTACAAGTTGAACCTTCTCATTTCTGCGAAGGTATATTTGTGCAGCCAGTTAATTAGGCTTTCAGCAAGACATCTGCTCCAATGGGACTGCATAGATATATCCCAGTGTTCAAATATTTTTCTTCCACTACAAGAAACTGGAAAATTAGACTCTCTTTCTCTATCACAGTGAAAAGACATCATCTCTCTCTCTTTCTCTCAAATCTCCCCCCACCGCACAAAAGAATGATTTTCTTCATGTTTTAGAAGTGTGTTTGTTTTTTTCATTTATGGCTTGTTGATTCCTTACCAGAAACCACATTCTTGCTTGGAAGTCACTGCATGTTCTTCCAGCCACTTTTAGGAGAACAGAAATGTTCTGTCTGCCTTACCAGAAAGAGCAAATACTATCTGAAAATCATGTATGATAGTGGTGCTGAGGTTAGATTGGGTTGGGAGCAGATTTCCAGCCAGCTCTGGGTCTCACCACCACTTTGCTTAATATGCCCCACTGGTTGTTGGGAAAAGAGGAGATCCATCATTTGCAGGAACTGACAGTTAAAATGGGTTCCTATTAATCGATTTTTCTACTTTTCTTCTCCCTCCAGGGTGTCAGTTCAAGACATCATACGGAATGAAAGACATGGAACGGCACTTAAGAACACACACAGGTACATTCCAGGAGTTTTAGAATACAACTAGTCCTTGACTTATGACCACAATTGAGCTGAAAATTTCCATTGCTAAGCAAAGTAGTTCAGTGAATTTTGCCCCATTTTGCAACCTTTCTTGCCACTGTTGTTAAGCGAATCACTGCAGTTGTTAAATTAGTAACATGACTTAAGTGAATCCAGCTTTCCCATTGACTTTGGTGGTCAAAGGGTCACAAAAAGTGATCACGTGACACACACACACACACACACACACCGGACACTGCAACCGTCATAAATACACGCTACAGAGATGCTGCAGTGGTCGTAAATGTGAAAAACAATCATCAGTCACTTTTTTTCAGTGCCAATGTAACTTTGAATGGTCACTAAACAGATAGTTGTAAATTGAGGATTATTTATAAATGGTTTTATTTTTGAGTCAGTGGAAATAGATTTCTTAGAATTTGTGTCCTTTTCCAGCAAAACATTTGTAATCCGAGGTTGAGATAGGGGTGAACAATGATAAGGGAGCCTTATTTTCTGAACTGCTGCACATTGTTATAGTCATCTGGTGATATGAATGCTAATAGACATTAGGAATAATAATAATTGATATGAATGCTAGTAGACATTAGGAATAATTATTATTATTTTATAAATAATAACTTGTAATCTATCAATAATAAATTTCTGTTAGACCGAATCAAATTCAGAGAATTTGAAGAGCCTGGTGGCGCAGGGGACTAAATGTTGTTAAAGTAGCACTTAGTTGCCAGCTGCCTGCAATTCAAATCTCACCAGGCTCAAGGTTGACTCAGCCTTCCATCCTTTCAAGGTAGGAAAAATGAGGACCCGGATTGTAGGGGGCAATAAGCTGACTTTGTATAAAAAATAACACCACTTGGGGGGGGAGGGGGGGCAAAAGCCCTACTAAGCAGGTATGTACAAAAGTATGAAGGCTATTGCTTAACGCATTGTAAGCCGCCCTGAGTCTCCGGAGAAGGGCAGCATGTAAATCGAATAAATAAATAAATAAATGTGACTATTCGAAGGTGGGGGGCTTACCTGTATCCTACACATATGCCTAATTTTCTAAGGGAAGGTAAACAGCATGATTAAAAAAAAAATCATCCTTGAACGATAATTTCCATTTCATCTTGGAAAAGATGAATTCCTTCCACCTCAGTGCTTTACGTTTCTTTCCTTTCTTCAGGTGACAAGCCCCATAAATGTGAAGTTTGCGGCAAGAGTTTCAGTCGAAAAGACAAGCTGAAAATGCACATGCGCTCCCACAGCGGAGTGAAGCCTTACAAGTGTAAGCACTGTGACTACGCAGCAGCCGAGAGCAGCAGCCTAAACAAGCACCAGCGCATCCATTCCGACGAGCGTCCTTTCAAATGCCAGATCTGTCCTTATGCCAGCCGCAATTCCAGCCAGCTCACTGTTCATCTCAGATCTCATACCGGTAAGGCAGGGAGCGGGGGTGGGGGTGGGGGGTCAATTTAGCCCTGAAAACCCCAAGGTGGTTTTGGGAGCGAAAAAATATTTGCACATTTAAGATTGCGACTCGGTTCAACAGAATTTACTTATTTTTCTTTTTGGTTTTTTTTTAAAGTTTTTTACTAATAATACAAAATTAAAAAAGCATTGGACATAGATATGACATCACTGGTTCCAAACATCTTCCGTCCCTTTACAATAATATTAGTACTCATATAAACATATAGTTCTTAAACATACATTTATCTATAAGAGGGTAGCCAAGGCAAATGTATAGTGTTAGAACAAAAATATAGATGTTATTTTAGAATTTACTTATTTTTCAATTACTTATCAAATTTGTGAACTGGCCAAAGCCATGCAAGGGTGATGGGCAGTATATGAATAAATATAATAAAATTGTATAAAGGCAATACAGATAGCTGTAAACTTATGACCACCATGGAGGTCATATTGCTAAGTGATACACTTGTGAAGTGAATTTTGCCCCTTTTTTCAACCTTTCTTGACACATTTGTTAAGTGAATCTGGCTTCCCCAGTGACTTTGCTTGTCAGAAGGTCGCAAATGACCTGACACCAGGACAAATATGAACCAACTGCCAAATGAATTTTGATCACATGACCATTGGGATGTCGCAACGGTTGTAAGTGTGAAAAACAGTCATAAGTCATCTTTTTCAGTGCCATTGTAACTCTGAACCATTGCTAAATGAGCTGTTGTTAGTTGAGGACTACCTCAGGTAGTCCTCGGTTTACAACCACAATTGAACCCAAAGTTTTCCATTGCTGATGGAGACAGCAGCCAGTGTGGGTGGTGTCAGCCAATCAGCATAAGGACTGAGTCTATCAATTTCCTTGGGTCCAGCCTCTGTTGCCAGGAGACCCAGTTTAGGCTCAGTCCTTCAGTTGGACAGGCGTGTGGCCCTTTTGTGCCTTCTCTTGCTTGCTATTTTGCCTTTTCTATTCGATTTCCTGGTGTTTGACTTAGACCGTTGACTACGAATTTGGATCATCCTTCTGTATAGTCTGTGGCGTGAGTTGTATTTGTCTTGCCTTGTATTTTTTTTTCCCCCCTTTTTTTCTTCCACTCCCCCTCCGGGGGGGGGGGGGAGAAGTTGAGTAAAGGGAAACTTATTTTTGTTTTTTTTTGTTTTTCCCTTCGTTAGATGAACTTCGTTGTTCCTTCTAATTTGACTGTATTTTGGCCCGGTTTTTTTTGATTTTTTGGTGCTTGAGACTCCTCACGAGTCTTCTGTCAGTGGCGCCGGCCATTTTCTCTTGTTTTTGGGCCGTTTTTTCTTACTTGACTGACGCGATCGTTCGGCGGCCGTTGCCTTCAGCTGACGATCGCTTCTTCTATTTTTATTAGCTGCGGGGCTCTTGGACTGTTGGCCGGGCTGGCGCCTTCGTTTTAAAACCCTTCCTGCTGATTTCACGCATCGCTGCCTGCGATGAGCGAAAGGAGCGCTCACTTCGACCTCCTGATGGACCGCCATTTTGGATTGCCTTTTTAGGCACGATGGCCATTTTGTGTCTCTTTGAAGTTAAAGTAGAATTTTCCTTGATCTACGCCTGCGACGAGTGTGGCCTGTGCCTCAGTTGGTGACTGTTGGTGGAGTTTACGCGCCCCCCCGCACCAACGTTTATCTGGTGGCTCCATAAATTAAGACTAACTGACTGCGGAGTTTTACGCTTCCTTTTTGGGCATATTGTGCTTGTCACATAATTGCCAGCATGCCAAAGGCCCAGTCTAAGTCTAAGCATGGTTCTAGGACCAGTGACGTTCGTCATGGGCTCTCTGATTCTGCGCATGCCCATCACCCTACTGATTTGGTGCCACCTCGAGAGCGCTCTCCGTCTTTACAACCGCGAGGCAAGACCCACAATCACAGTGGGGCTTCTAAGTCTGAGAAACGTAGGGACAAGGTCCTAACCAAATTGTGTGATAAGGCCTGCGAGATCCGGGCATCTGCAGAAGCGGCTGCTCTTCCTGCTCCCACCCCGGATCCTGTTCCTGTCTCTAGACCGCTTACTCCGGATCAAGTCTCTCTTCGGGACTGTCCTGTCACGATTTCAACTGGTGATCTGTAGGGCTCTACGACTTCTCCCCAACCGGATGGTCCTCAGTTGGAGGTTTCTCGCGAGTCTCCTCCTCCGCCTTCTGATTCTGCGGCCCAGGTTCCACAGACGGCGCCATTTCTTTCGGACCAAGTCTTGCGGTTGATAGAGGCTGCGGTCCAGAGGTCCTTGGAAGCTAAAGGTCATCGGTCTCCTTCGGTTCGATCTGTTTCCTCAACTTCTCCAGAACGACATCCCGAAAGAGGGGCTATTGACCAGAGGCCTGCTTCCCCTTCTGGCTCTCATTCCAGCCATCCTTCGGCTTTACTAGACGCGGATTTCAGTGACACTGCCTTGTCGGATGACGAGAACCTGCCTCTGGACCAGCCCTCCTTTTCTGGACTGTTTCCCCAGTCTCTTTTTAAGTCCTTATTGTTTAAGGCTGTTAATACTGCTAGGTTATCTTCGCCTGTGGTTGATCCTCCTTCCACTTCGGCTTCATCTGCCTCTCTGGATCCCATGTTCGCAGAACCCTCCAAGCCCATCTCGTCTATTCCTACCCCTCCATTGTTTTTAGATGTGATTAAACGCCAGTGGTCCTCTCCTGGTTCAGCTCCTGCACCGTCTTCTGTGGATCGCACGAATTTTCAGGTGGCGGAGGACTTGGAGGCCCTTCTTCAAACGCCTGTGGTCGACTCTCCTATTGCTGCTCTTCTACCTAGTGCCAATGTTCCCGGAGTTCCGGATGAAGGTCTTCGCCCGGAGGAGCGGCGTTCCGATTTGGTGCTCCAGAGGGCTCACCAAGGCGCAGCCTGGGCGATCAAAGCAGCTACCACGGCTTCCTTCTTTAATCGCACCACGTTGCTGTGGCTGCGTCAGCTGCAGGAGAAGCTGACCCCTGGAGACGCAAGAGTCAGACAGGACCTGAATAAGATCATCGCCGCGTTGCAATTCTCGGCAGATTCCACCCTGCACGCAACTCGCTTTGCCTCTAAGACTCTTGCCTCCACCATTGCGGCTAGGCGCTTGGTTTGGCTCCGTTACTGGCAGGCGGACGCCAGACACAAGTGGCGCCTGGCTTCAGTCCCGTTTACAGGGTCCCGTCTGTTTGGAGATGCCTTAGACCCTTTTCTCACAGAGACGAGGGATAAGAGAAAAATATTGGCAGCTGTCCATCGCAGGGGCGAGTTCCGTTTTTTGCCTTATAACCCTCTTTTCCAGAATAGAGGTGCTGAGAGTGGGGGTTCGTCTTCTTTCCCTTCTGCTAGACCATCCAACTCGTTTGGTAGGCAGCGGAGTTTTCCCGATCGTTCTTTCAGGGGTAGATCTCCCAGTTCCAAACAGCCCTTTCGGGGGGGAGGAGGTCGTTCTTTCCGGCGCCGTCGGTAAGTGCATCTCTGATCCTCCCATTGGTGGCAGATTGGCTCTCTTCGTCACCACTTGGGAGGATTCCATTTCGGACCAATGGGTCCTGGCTACTCTACGTTCTGGTTTGGCCATTGAATTCGTTTCCCCTCCTCCGAGCTGTTTCGTTTGCTGTCCGCTTCATCGTGACCCCGTCCGAAGATCTCTGATGGATGCGGCGGTTCAGCATCTACTTTCCATCGAGGCTATCCAACCTGTTCTCCTTGACCAAATTGGTATGGGGTTTTATTCTCGAGTTTTCTTGGTGCCCAAGTCTTCGGGGGGGTGGAGACCTATTCTGGACCTAAAAAGATTAAACCAGTACGTCGTGTATCGAAAATTTAAGATGCACTCCCTCAAATCCATTTTGGACGGCGTTAGGAGGGGCGATCTCCTATCCTCTATCGATCTGACCGAAGCCTATTTGCATATCCCTATCCTCCCTTCCCATAGATGTTATTTACGTTTTTGTTATGGAGGGAAGCATTATCAGTATAGGGCTTTGCCCTTTGGGCTCTCCTCCGCTCCCCGCACCTTTACTAAGGTGCTGGCGGCATTGGCTGCTTACCTCAGACTTTCTTCCATTAGGCTCCTTTGTTATTTGGATGACATTTTGATTTTATCGTCTACTCCTACCCAAGCGGCCTGGGATGTTAAGTTTACCGTAGAAACTTTGGCTGCACATGGCTTTTCCATTAACCGGGAGAAGAGCCATTTGGTCCCTTCCACTTCCTTGGTTCATTTGGGGGCTTTGATTGACACGCTGCAAGGTAGAGTCTTCCTTTCACCGGAGAGGCAGGATAGTTTAAGGGACCTTGTTGTTAAAGTTGAGGGTTCTCGGAAAGTTTCTCCGTATGTGCTTTCACAGTTATTGGGAAAGATGATATCGGCCATAGCCATTGTTCCGTGGGCACAACTCCATACTAAGGAACTCCAATGGTTTCTTCTACCTTTCCAGAAGGCGGGCAGAGGCACTTCTTCACGGTTAATCCTGCTTCCTCCGGCGGTTCGCAGATCCCTCCGGTGGTGGAGGTCTCCGGCCATTTCAGCAGGTTCCCCGTTCCTCGAGACTCAGAAGGTTGTGGTGACCACGGATGCCAGTCTCCAGGGCTGGGGGGCGCATTGCGAGGGTCAGATCGCCCAAGGGGTGTGGACTGAGGCGGATTCCCGACGCCCCATCAATTGGCTGGAGCTACAAGCCATCTTCCTAGCCCTCAGAGCTTTCCGGAATCTTCTGTCCGGCGCCCACGTCCTCGTGTTGACGGAAAATGTGACGGCCAAGGCCCATCTCAACAAATTGGGGGGCACTCATTCGAAGTCCCTCTTGACAGTGGCTCTAAGAATCGGTCTCTGGGCGGAACGTCATCTGGGATCTCTCCGAGCAGAGCACATTTCGGGGGTCAACAACACTCAGGTGGACTGGCTGAGCCGCCAACGGGTGGACAACGTGGAGTGGCGGCTCCATCCTTCAATATTCCAAGATCTAGTTCAACTCTTCGGGATCCTGGTTGTGGACCTTTTTGCGACCCGGTCGAATGCTCAATTACCTCGTTTCTTCGCCCAGTTCCTGGAACCTCAGGCGGAAGCCATAGACGCCCTCAGAGTGCCGTGGCCGGAAGGCCTTCTGTACGCCTTTCCTCCGGCGTCCCTGATCCCCAGGGTGATCCACAAACTCTTGGACGAGAAGGCGGAACTAATCCTTCTGGCCCCTCACTGGCCTCGCAGGGCTTGGTTTGCGGACTTGATGTCCCTTTCGGTCGCCCCATCCTGGCGCATTCCAGTCTCGGCGGGTTGTCTGCTACAGGGGACAATTGCTCATCCGGATCCGGAGTGGCTCAATCTGACCGCTTGGCGGTTGAGCGGTTCTCTTTGAGCTCTGCCAACATTCCGGGCGACGTGATTCAGATAATCCAGGCCTCCCGTCGTCCTTCTACTAACAGGATCTATTCGGCTACCTGGAAAGCCTTCTGTTCT
Source organism: Masticophis lateralis (assembly GCA_030761175.1). Taxonomy (NCBI): domain Eukaryota; kingdom Metazoa; phylum Chordata; class Lepidosauria; order Squamata; family Colubridae; genus Masticophis; species Masticophis lateralis. The sequence continues at coordinate 194,359,080 of JAUDYJ010000003.1, read as the reverse complement.
TGGTGTGACAAGAAGGGCATTTCTGCCTTCCAGCCCTCCATTGTGGACGTTCTGGTGTTCCTGAAACAGGGGTTTGCTGACGGACTCTCTCCTAACACGTTACGTCGTCAGGTAGCGGCGCTCTCTTCAATACTTACCTGCGGTTCCTTTGCTTCCTTGGCATTACACCCCCTCGTTCGTCGCTTCCTCCGAGGGGCCACTAACTTGTCACCTCCAGTAGTGCACCGTTACCCTACGTGGGATCTTCTGTTGGTCCTGGAATCGTTGATGGAGCCCCCTTATGAACCTCTGAGAACGACTTCTCTGCGGTTGCTGTCCTGCAAGGTCGCCTTCTTAGTGGCGGTCACTTCAGCTCGTCGTATTTCAGAGATGGCTGCACTATCCACCAGATCCGACCTCTGCATTTTTCACGCTGATCGTGTCATCCTTCGTTTGGACCCGACCTTTGTGCCTAAAATCAATTCTGCGTTTCATCGTTCACAGGAATTGATTCTGCCAACCTTCTGTTCCCGACCCATTCATCCCCGCGAACGCCGATGGCACACTCTGGACGTCAGACGCGCTTTGTGCATCTATATTAAACGCACAGCGTCAATTCGACGGTCAGAGGCCTTGTTCGTCTCCTTCCTTCCCGTCTCTATGGGCCTGAAGGTGTCTTCTACAACCATCGGTCGCTGGATCAGACAGACTATCGCTTCGGCTTATGACTTCCGTTCATTGTCTCACCCATCACACGTGACAGCCCATTCTACACGCAGCGCAGCCACTTCAGCGGCATGGGCTACCCAGGCCCCCTTGTTGGAGATTTGCCGGGCGGCCACGTGGACTTCTCCGATTCCTTTTATTAGGCACTACAAAATTGACACTTTTGCCTCTGCGGAGGCTGCCTTTGGTCGACAGGTGTTACAGAGAGTTGTTGCTAGGGAGATTGTATCGGACCAGTCTGGTCCCGCCCACGTTTCGGGACAGTGAACTGGGGTATGTCCCACACTGGCTGCTGTCTCCATCACCAATGGAAAAGGGGCGTTGGTCCTACCTGATACGCTCCTTTTCATTGCGTGGAGACAGCAGCCAGACCCTCCCTTACCAGCCTGGTGCCTCTCTCTTTCACTTCTTCTTGGACTCTCTGTATGTTTTTCCTCTGCCACACGCCGAGTCTATCACCTCACTTCTTCGCCTAAACTGGGTCTCCTGGCAACAGAGGCTGGACCCAAGTAAATTGATAGACTCAGTCCTTATGCTGATTGGCTGACACCACCCACACTGGCTGCTGTCTCCACGCAATGAAAAGGAGCATATCAGGTAGGACCAACGCCCCTTTCCATTGCTAAGCAAGACAGCTGTTCCTTCAGTTTTGCCCCCATTTCATGACTTTTCTTGCCACAGTTGTTAAGTGAATCACTGCAGTCATTAAGTGAACCATTTGATCATTAAGCATACCTGGCTTCCCTTATTGATTTTGCTTGTTGGAAGCCTCCTGAGAAGTTTATAAATGGTGTCACATAACAGTGGGACAATACAAGTGACATAAAGACAGATGACATGTGTCCAGAGTTCGACCATATGACTATGGAGTTGCTGCAACAACCATTACTGTGAAAACCAGTCATAGGTCACTTTTTTCAGTGTGGTCTTCAGTGAGAACTTTGAATGGTCGCTAAACGAAAGGTACATCGAGGACTGCCTGCATCCTAATCTACCATGGTGTGGGTCTTTTCATTTTTATTTAGCAAATTGTGCCAAAGCCCCTGTGGCAGGGGTGAAATGCTCCCAGTTCAGACCGGATCACCCGATCCGATAGCGATGGAGGCGGGTGGTTCGGAGAACCAGTAGCAAAAATCCCTCCCCACCTCCATGCCCAGCTGAGCCGCGCGATCATCAGAAGCTTTTTTTTTTAGTTTTTAAAAGCATTGTTTCTACAATCTCTTTGGCTGAAAAAATGCTTTTAGAAGTAAAAAAAAGCCTCTGATGATCGCACAGCTCAGCTGGGATCGTCAAATGCTTTTAAGAGCCTCTGACAATCCAAGCTGACTTGCCTGATCGGCAGAGGCTTTTTTTCTTTTAAAAGCCTCTGACGATCCAAGCTGAGTTGTCTGATCAGCAGAGGCTTTTTTTTTCTTTAAAAGCCTCTGACGATCCCAGCTGAGTTGCCTGATCGGCAGAGGCTTTTAAAAGAAAAAAAGCCTCTGACGATCAGGCAACTCAGCTGAGATTGTTAGAACCTTTTGAAAGCATTTTTTTACAACCTCTTCGCCAAAGAGGTTGTAGAAAAAATGGTTTCAAAATTTTTAAAAAATGGCCACGCCTACCCACTCACAGTACCCCACACACACACCAAGCCACACCCACAGAACCGGTAGTAACAAATTTTAGATTTCACCACTGCCCTGTGGGTATCAATAGACTCTTTTTAAGCAAAACATGATATAGTGCAGTGCTTGAGTCTGCTATTAATATTGTAAATAGACGCTTAAAAGGGGGGAAAAATCTCTTTTAAGATCCTGATCTAGAAAATTTTCAATATTGGTCCTACAGATGTTATCATTTCTCCTCTCTCCAATCAGACCCCCATCTTAGATCAGTGGTTTGCACTGGACTCTGAGCTTTCCCACGAGGCCAGGTTTCTAGGGGTTGTACCCAACCTTTGCAGTCTTCTCCAGCTTTAATATTATTGCTGCACAATTTGTTTGTCTAAAGCAGAGTTCCCCAAACTTTCTGGGTTGGCAGCCCGGAGCAGGGGAGTAGAGGACATATTTTGTGGGAGAGCATGTGCAAACATTTGCGGTGACACTTGCACAAGTGGAGCCACAACCACCCGCAATGAGACTTGTGCAAGTGGGACCACAAACGCCCGCAATGACACTCACACAAGTTGGGCCGTATGCGCACACCGGCCAGCCACTCAGAAGGTCCGGTGGCAAATAGGTCGTGGTCCAGTAGTGGGCTGTGGCCCACAGATTGGGGATCCCTGGTCTAAAGAGCTCTCCTGTGATACCTTGATTTTTGGCTGGTAAAATTCTGTTCTATCTCACAACCAAGCTTCTTGTAAGATTAAAGCTCCTCCTCGACTTTTTTTTTAAAGCTATTTTTACTAAAGCCAAATATTTTAAAGTTCACTGAGATGGATGGACTAAAACAAATGCACTGACAGCAATTAAATATTGCTACTTTTTTCCCCCAATATAGTTTGGCATCCTAAAATGGAGAGTTTGTGCAATGCTGCAGCTGTTTTTCAGAAAAAGGAGATCGGTGTAGGCAATAATAGGCAGGGCCAGCCAATACAAAGAACAGAGCTGTCAGTCTGTGCAACTTCATTAATATAATGTGTATAATAAACATTTTATAGCAAGGGCCTTAATCTTTAAATACATGCATGGATTACCACAGCACGCCATGTCACGATTTCAAAAATCTTTAGTTGGAATCAATGAAACATGCAGCCGGCTAAACCAATTATGCATCTTTTTACAATCTTCCATTTATGAAAATCTATAAAATATTAACTTGTAAAGTAAATTAAGCCTCGTGTGTCACAGTTATTAAAGAATAACAAATTCACTGTATTAGGGAGCTGCCTCTATTTTATTTCTGTTTTAAATAGCATCCTGTGACTTACTCAGCTTGTGGTGTGCCTACAAGGGAGTTGAGTGGGGGGCAACCAATACACAAGCTGTTCAAATGGCGGAAAGCGGCAGTAAATCAATAGTATTTTTTGTTTGTTTAAGTATTAACAATAACCATCGTTTATTAACAAGATGGAGCTCATAACAGCTGTCAATGCGCTGAAAAAATTATCAATACATTGTTGGACAAAGAGCTCCCTTGCCTTTTTACACTGGCATTTTTCTCTATAAACTTCTCTTCGTAGTGTACTTTTCTTTTCTTTTCTTTTTTTTTTAATGCAATTTTTCCAGTAAGGTAGCAGCTAAATAAACAAAAGCCTATATACCAGATCAGTAAATGGATCAATGAAAGTTGGGTCTTTCAAAAAGCAGCTTTACCCAAAACATATTTCTAAATGCAGTTTCTTTTGCTCTAAACAAGATATGCTTTAAAGGACACGCTTCTTAAGCTAGTACTGAGTAAGTTTTAACATTTTTAGCTAGCCCGTCTACTGCCACCTGGGAATTCTGAGAATTGCCATCTCATCAGAGGTACTTTGGAACATGTGATGATACAAGGGTAATGCCACAAATTCCAGCATTTGTGTGTGGTATGAAGAGCGGTAGGTGGGCTCTCAAACCTTCTAAAACAATATTTCTCAACCTCAGCAACTTTTAACGTGTGGACTTCAACTCCCAGAATGCTGGCTGGTTAAGGAATTCTGGGTACTGAAGTCCACACATTTTAAAGAGGCTGAGATTGAAAAACACTGGCCCAAAAAGTACCACCTTGGAATCCAAAGTGCTCTATAGCCCTACTAAGTACATAGTTTTCCAATTACTTTGTTAGTAAGTATCATAAGTTTCATTTGGCTAGAATTAATCTGAATCCCTGCCATGCAAATATTGCCATTGCTAACGTTTGTCTCCCAAACAGGAGATGCTCCTTTCCAGTGCCGTCTGTGCCCTGCCAAATTTAAAATCAACTCTGACTTGAAGAGGCACATGCGTGTGCACACAGGGGAGAAGCCTTACAAATGTGAGTTCTGCGAGGTCCGGTGTGCCATGAAAGGTAACCTGAAGTCCCACATCCGCATCAAGCACAACATGGAGAATGCCTTCAAATGCCTCATCTGCAAGTTCCAGTGCGGGAATAAGACAAGTCTCCGGCAGCATCTGCGCATCCACCAGCCCGAGCAGCCCGTGAAATGCTCGGAGTGCAGCTATTCCTGTTCCAACAAGGCGACCCTCAAAGTACACGAGAGGATCCACTCCAAGGATCGCCCTTTCAAGTGTGAGTTCTGCCGCTTTGATACCAAGCAACGGAGCAATTTGACCACCCATGTGAAGAAAACCCATCCCGAGAAGATCAGGGTCAGAGAAAAGATATCAGGTCAAGTGGAAGGTGATCGGCCAAAGGAAGGCAACCCCAGACAAGTTGCTAAGCTGGAGGCCAGGAAAGCCTTCCGATGTGATCTCTGTGAGGCCTCCTTTGTCCGGGAGGATTCGCTGAGGAGCCATAAAAGGCAACATGTTGACTATAATGGAACTAAAACTTCAGAGCTGGCTGTCCTGCAGTTTCAGATGGACCCCACCTCACATGGTGATACTCCTATTACTGTTAGTCATCTGCAGATGCCACTGCACACTTCCCCCTATGGGGAAGGGCAGGTCAAGATCATTGTTGGGCATCAGTTACCCCAGGGCAGCAGCTTGGAACAAGGAGGTCAAGTCAATATTGTGTCTCCTACCTTAATAACTCAGAATCAGGACGATCTGTCTAGCAGTAACCAGCTGCAAATACTGCAGCAGGTGAGCTTATTGGCTCCACCCCTTCCTGTTGGGTCTCCGGCAGAAAGCCTTTCGGTCAGTCAACCCACAGTTCTTCTCACAACTCACAACCAAGCTGATGCAAGCACATCAAACCAGACCCTGATCTCCACCATTCCAGTAGGTAGCCATGAGGTCTCAGCTAATCAGGCCTTCATTAATGGCACAGGGATCAGCTGCTCAGATTTGGAAGGGCTCAATGCCTTAATTCAAGAAGGGGCAGAAGAAGTGACAGTGGTCAGTGCTGAAGAGCAGAACATCTCAGTACGAGCATCAGCTCCGTCAATCTTTTCATCTTCGTCTCATTCAGATGTGCCAAAGCAAACCTACTCCATCATCCAAAGTGGAGCCCATGCAAGTTTGTTGTGTCCTGCAGACTCCATACCAGATTAGATTGGAGGCTTAAAAAGTCATTTGTTTGCTCCATTTAGTCCTAGAGTGCAATTCTAGAGGAGGTTGCTAAGTGAAGCAGGCATGGTCAGCCTGGTGCCCCTTTCTCGAAATGAGCGTAGTATGCATTTGTGAGTAATATGGTGATACTGCTGGCTTTAAAGATGAATCGTGGTGGGAATAGATGTTCTTAGGTGGGGATAAGTCCTGTTGCACAAGACTCCTTTTTGCTTTCAGGTCTAAATCTCTTGTTAGACAATATCATGCTTAAATAATGTCTCTTGAGCATAACTTATCCAACTTTGTTCTAGGCTTAAAAGAAATATCCAGTGAGTCAGACTGCGTGGGAAATGCTGTCAATCTTCAAAACTAGTTGTAGCCTTAATGGGAACCATTGAAAATTGCTAATTGGCTCTTGGGTCCTCCTCCCCCCCCCTTTTTTTTTTTTGCTTTCATATCTCAGACTTTAAAATCATGTTGAATGTATAAATGATGCATTTTTAATACTGAGGAGAACAGTCTTACATTGTAATCTACTGCTGGATTGTTCTCCACTGTGATCAATGACTTCAGATGGGCTAAAAAACAATAGCTGGATATAATGTTGCAATATAATTCCCCAAAAGTGGCTTTGTTCTCCTGTCTTCAAAAGCAGTTTGACATTTAACATTCAAGTCTGTCATGGAGGAAGTGGAGAGAAAAATTATCAGTTGTTGACAGTATTAAGTAGTCAACTTAAATTAAGTGGCTCAGGGCAGTTTACTACTTTTTAAATATCTGATTTCTATATCAAGACTAGGTGGACCAGCTTTTGAAGCTCACAATACATGGTGCGGATGGTCTACAATACATCTGAACTACATCTGCAGCAGACCAGTTTTGCGGTGCCTCAGATGAGTGTAGGCCAGCTCCACGTGTATCAGGGATCCTCTTTTTTTCCAGATGTGGCACCTACAGGATACATTTGAGCATCACCCTAAACCAGGCCTATGACTTAGCATGGAATGCACTTATTATCTTCTTCTTACACCAGTTGGTTTATGGGAAATAGATATCACTTTTCACTTGGGATGAGAAGCAAGAACACAGTGTTGTCAAGAGAAGGAGGGAACGTGGCAAGCTTCCTGGCTGAAAAATGCACCATATCCAACTCTTTAACACACAAAAAGTGGGACACTTTCACTATTTAACGGAAGCAAAAACTATTTTGAGATCCTGGTTTTGTTTGAAGGTTGCCTTCGTTTCTGCAGCATACAACAAAGCATCTTAAATGGTGTAACCATAACAATTACAACTGCACAGTGTATGTTCCATTGAGCCCAACACAATCATTTATATAGTACAGCCTACTGGTACCATTCCCAAAGTTGCAGGCACATATAGGATCTGTTCAGCATTTCTCACTATGCTGGACAATGTTCAGTCATTATATTAAACACTAATAAAGTAATTTTCCAGATTATGTGCAGTTTATGGGAAGAAATGCACTCCATTACACTAGTAGTGAATTTTTTTGTCACCTGTAGATGGTGCTAGAACTCAAGCTGAGGTTTGAGGAAGGACAGGATTAAAGAACAGGTACTTTATGTCTAATGAGTATTTCCTTTAAAAAAAAACCAGTGAATTGAACCGTTCTGTTTCAGTACATGTACATGAATGCTAGCTTAGAAAGGAAAACACTTCCTGAGGTACATCCCACTAAGATACCAAGATTTCTTCAGTAAACAGTAACGTAGAACTAGTTAAAATTTACGTTTCTTAAACTTTGGAATTTCAGTTTCTTAAATTCTGGAAAATCAAGTAGGTTGAAGGTGTTGCATGTGGACAAGCAAATGTTTATTCATGTATACTTAGGTATACAAATCTATATAGGTATTGTTTGTATAAAACAGATGAGTGATTTTTCAGTGAAAAGTTAAGAATATAGTCTTGTATCAGGCAAAAGTTGTAATCCATCTAAGGCAAAAGGTGAACAGTCAGAGACTCCAGTGCTACAAATGATACTGGAAAGCTTTAGATGAGGTCCCAAGAGACTAATTAATTTTACTATTTTCATAATATGAGAGAAATGAGGAAGTAGCCAGTATGTGATAGAAGAGTAATACTGTTAATATATTATTTAAATGTAAGTTAAATTATATTAAGAAAGTTGTTTTTATATCTTTGCTCACTAGATTTTTTTTCCCCTACATTCGAACATTCAAAGGTCAAGCACCATTCTTGGCCCAGAAGGAGGTTTCCAGCCCTAGCATTTTGAGCTTTATCTATAGATCATGGGTTCTTTGGTTTTACAAAGTAAATACTGCCACTAAAGTATCACCTCTACCAGTTTATAATACTCATCAGTTCCTTCACTGCTCCTAAGTTACACGTTTACAACTTAGAAAACTATTTTTTTTAAAAAAAATAGAACTAAGTTGAAGTAAAGTAAAAGACCTGAAAAACAGAACGTTGGGTTGCAGTGTTGTATATCATACTGACCACAGAAGAGAATAGATGAGCCTGGTAGAAGAAGATTGGGTACAGCCATACTTCCTAAATGGAATTGTAGAAAGTTGAGAAAATGGGGGAGGAGGAAAGAAGTGTTCTTCTCTCTGAGGATCACAGATTTAGAAAAGATGTCTTCCCTTGATTCTGGCCTGAGTGAGAACCAGTTGGGGAATTGGAAATGGGAACAGAAGTATAGTTGTTGGAAGTGAAGGGAACTGGGCAGGGGTAAAATGTAAAATCGGTGTACTATGGGCGTGGCTTGGTGTGTGGGGGGGGGTAATGTGATGGTGGGTGTGACCAACTTTTTTTAAAAAAAAAACCTTTTCAAAGCATTTTTTCTAATGCTTTGAAAAGCCTCTGCCGATCAGGAACTCAGTTGGATCGTCAGAGACTTTTCAAAGCATTTTTTTTACCACCGCTTCAGCCAAGAGGTTGCAGAAAAAAATGCTTTGAAAAGCCTCTGATGATCCCAGCTGAGCCACGCGATCATCAGAGGCTTTTTTTTTTTTACTTTTAAAAGCATTTTTACATCGGAAGAGGTTATAGAAAAAAATGCTTTTAAAAGAAGAAGAAAAAAGCCTCTGATGATCATGCGGCTCAGCTGGGCATGGGGGGGTGGGGTCCAGGGATTTTTGCTACTGATTCTCCAAACCACCTTCTGCCATCGCTACCGGATCAGGCGATCCGGTCCAAACCGGGAGCATTTCACCCCTGGAACTGGGTGAATTTAGATTGCAGAGAAGTTGAATCAGTTGTGTAAGGATAGATGATGAAAAGGAGGATTATGTGTGGTCTGTTTAGAAGAAGGAAATTTATTCAAGACAAAAACCAATCAGAATGGAGCTGGAAGGGACCTTGGAGATCTTCTCTCCAAGCAGGAGACCCTATATCATTTCAGATAGGTAGCTGTCCAGTCTCTTCTTAAAAGCCTCCAGTGATGAAGCACCCACAACCTCTGAACTTGTTCCACCGGTTAATTGTCTCACTGTTAGGAAGTTTCTCCTTAATTCCAGGTTGCTTCTCTCCTTAATTAGTGTTAGTAGGAAGATAGTCAGGAACGAGTATGGGGCGGGTGGGTAAGGGAGCCATTCTAAAGGGGAAATTGGAAATGTGATGCTAATGTCCCTAAATCTTGGACATCTGATTTACTGGGTGCCAAGGTTTAGAATGATGCTTTTGAATGCCAGGTCCACTCATAATAATGTAGCCTCATTGATTAATTGTGGATGGATCTGACCAAGAGCTGGATGGATGAAAGGGAGGAATTTCTATTGCTGAAATCTGTCCAACCATTTTTTGTGTGCTGCATCAGTCCCCATCACATAGCAAGAGAAATGGAATAACAGTTGTGCTCTGGGAGAGTGTGGTTATTGCAAGGACAGTACTACAAATAGCCAGATATAATAGCTTCTTCATGAGCTTAGGGCAAAGGATCAGGTTTAGAGATGCTACTATCCTTGCAGCTTCATTGCAAAATCTCTTCCTGAACTTTACAAGTGGAGATTTTGGCCATTCTGAAACCGTTGCTGGTCTGCCCATATCTCCAATCTTCCTCTGTAGTAGGAAAGACTACTAAGACTACCCTACTTTGGCAAGGTAAAAATTACAGAAATTTTTGGAGTTAGACATGCAATAGAAATCACATTGGTCATTCTTGTGAACAACTTGTGCTGGGATTTGAAAGTAACCATTACTACGAGGTTCCTTCCTGAGTTGACAGGTCAGACCAGGGGTCAGAAAGAGGCAGGGGTCAGATCCTCAGTTGCTGTGGTATGAGCTACCCAACAATTGCAGTCTGCCTCTTATCCTTTTTAATGTCTATATGAAGCTGTTGTAAGAAATAATCCATCAGTTTGGGGCATGAGATCATCAACAGGCAGATTATGTATGTCCACTCCAAACCCAGTGGGAGATACAGATAATCCTGTGCCTGGTAACTGACAAATCTTGGAAAGGAGAAATTGAAACATTGATTCAGACTGAGACAAGCAGATAGGAGGAACTATTGATTCAGAAGCTTAGTGATTCCACCAGGACAATTCAAACTAACCCTTGTGTTTGTGTTCCCTCCCCCCCTCCCCCCCCAAAAAGAGGGCTTTGCAATCTCTTGGGTAAAGTCAAGAGCAGGCAGAGGCCATAAATTGAAGAGTCTTTGCCCAACTCTAGCTGTGGCCCCAATGATCTTGAACCCGAGAGCCATCAAACTTGTCCTTACCCATCTCTCAGATTACTGTAACTCAGTGTACGTGGTACTTCTCTTGAAGATCACCCAGAAACTCTAGCTGTTGGAAATGTATTGATCAACATGCAGTCATGCTACCGCCGTAGTACACCTTTGCTCCAGGAGCTTGGGTGTTCTGGATGCAATTCAGGGTGTTGGTTGCTATAGGGGGTCTCAGTCCTGGTATCTAAGGATCTGTTTTTCCCAGATAGATCCTTCCCACCCAGTCCAAATAACCAGAGAATGCTTGCTAAATGAAGTGTGAGAGGGCTGTGAAATTATAAATTATTCTCTGTTGGGGCTTTTCTCTGGGACAGCTTCCTCCTGGATGGTTTTCACTCTCATGGCCTTCTGGAAGCTTGTAAAGACTTCAGAATTCCAGAAAATTCTTCAGGGATTAATTAATGTGAAGTGACTAGCACTATTGTTAATTTTTATTGTCTGTATTATGATTAGTATTACTGGTATTTGTTATAATTTATTAGTATCTGTATAGTGCCTGGAGTCTACTAGGATTCAGGTGGTATATAAATTGCATAAATAAATAAGTGGTGTATATATATATATATTTGCATTAAAATCATCTCCTGCCTCTAAAATGATTCATTATTATCTCTGCTCACTGCAGTATTTTGTCAACTTTAATAACAACAGGGTATAAATTACAGTGAAGCTTTTTTTTTTCTTAGGTACTATACTGTTTTTTTTTTCACATAATTTCATTCTATATCCTTTGTCCTTATTCTACAGTCACAGTCTGCGGTGTTGGATTGCAGAAAATGAGACGTTAAAGTCACATGCACTTGATTGTTTTTGCTTATCATAGCCAATGTTAGCCCCTCACCACCCTTGGCTAATCTTGAAAATGGTAAGCAGGGTCAAATTTGATTCATACCTGAAGCCCCTGAGATACTCACTGTCGTTGGCAGTGAAAGCCACAATCATCCTGAAAGAAGATAATGACAAATTCATTATTGCAATTACATCTACAGACATGTGCAGAGAAGTCACCAGGAATCTTGCCTGACCCAACAAATCTTTAACTTGGCTTTTTAAACATGATTATTCTTAGCTATCTAGGTGTGTACTGAAAGTCAAGATAAAAAAAAAATGCTAAGCAACCACTTCATTATCTATGGCAGGGGTCTCCAACCTTGGCAACTTTAAGACTTGTGGACTTCAACTCCTAGAGTTCCTCAGCCAGCTTCTCTGGCTGAGGAATTCTGGGAGTTGAAGTCCACAAGTCTTAAAAGTTGTCAAAGTTGGAGAACCCAATCTATGGGGTGAAAGGGGAGGACTGTCACTATAAACACCTGCCCACAAATGTTTCTCACTCCTCTGGATAAAGGTTTTTTTTTTTTTTTCTAAATTAGATTTATATGCCGCCCTTCTCTGGAGACTCAGGGTGGCTTACAATGCGTTAAAAATTGTAATGAGAACGAACCTCCTACCCAGCCCCGTTCAAAAATGATTAAAAGAGATCTAGAACGAAATAGTGTTTGAATTGAAGAATACATTGCATCCTGCAAAGTGAATCAAGTTGAGTTACCTAGAATGCCTAGATTAAGCAAACTTCAAGAAAATATATAATGGCCTGGAATAAGGAAAAGATTCAGCTTTATTTGGGCTGGAATCTCATTTTTAGCATGTTTTGGTGTGCTACTCCACAGTCAAGATTTCAGATGAAAATATTCTGTGCTGGTGCCACCCACGCTATGTACAGGACTCTATAAATTAGAAGTATTTGGCACACAGGTGCCAGATACAATTTGTTTTACCCACAACTATGCCGGTGTTCTATTACAAGAGCAGTGAACTCCCACACAGGAATATGATGCCACAATTAGGTTCTCTAACCACACTCCCTGCCTTTCACTTTTTCAGAGCCTGATGCATTGGTTATTTGATTGTAGGAAACTGATATGTTTATGTCATTCTGATGGCCAGCCTATTAACCTAGAGTCTGTGTATAGTTCTTTAGATAAACAGGAAAGATAACCAGTGTGAAAAATAAGAGGTGATATATATGTAAGCTCTCTGCACCGCAACGATTACATTATGCTTAAATATATTTTTCAACTAGGATGGGTTTTTTGAAGAAAAGTGATTAAGCAACAGAAAACAAAGTCCATCTCATAATACCGGTATAACATGATTAACTTTCAGCCAGTGAAAGTTCTTCATAGTTGTTTTAACATTTGAAAACTGGCCATATGGCAGAGATATGCTAGGCTGAATTCAGTACATGGCCCAAAGTGTGGAAGCTTATAAACTCAATGGATGATACGCTGCAGGACTTCTTCATGGAGAACACCGAGATTTGCAGTGCTATAGACCAGTGATGGCTAACCTTTTCCAGACCGAGTGCTCAAAGCATGCTTGCATGCAGAGACCCAAAGACCAGCTGGCCAGCAGGAGGTGCGCTTGCATCCATGGTGGAGCTGAACTGGGGCAATTGTTCGCATGCCCATAGAGAGGGTGCTGTGTGCCACCTCCAGCATATATGCCATAGATTTGCCATCACGGCTATAGACTTTGCAGTTTTACCCCACTTCTTTTTTTATATTGTCGAATGGATACCTTAGTAGCCATAACAAAGAAATGGAAGACTCAGATCTTGCCACAGTGCTGCCCTTAGGAATCTTAATTCATCCTTGACATGAGCACAATTCAAGCAGTTCCTTCAATGTTTCAGATTTCCATTTTATTAAAAATGAATTAAAAAGAGGAGGAAGAAATGAGACAAGACGAATGACTTTATATTGACCCAGGTGATGATGAATCATTAGAAATTCAAGAAATGTACAGAATAAGCTCATAGACAGCATGAAAAAGAAACTTTCTTGTGAGCCCTTATATTGTAGGGCTTGTATCGTAAGACAGGATGCTCAAGATTGATTTCTTAACCATTTCTGAAACAGCTATTTTTGTCTGTCACCTCATTTTGCAATAACTATCCTGTTTCCCCTAAAATTAGGCATCCCCTGATAACAAGCCCAGTCAGGCTTTTAAGAGCTTGCACAAAAATAAGCCCTCCCCGAAAATATTTAAACACCTGTGCAGCCAATCCCTGCCATTTCCTCTGGTTTCCTCCACACACCCCAAAATAATAAGACCTCCCCAAAAATAAGGCCAACCGCTTATTTGGGGGTACAAAAAAATGTAAGACAGGGTTTTATTTTCGCAAAAACACGGTAGTAGAGATTCAAGCTATCAAGGGATAGGTTTCGATATTTTCAGTTTAACATTTTTATTGAGTTTTAAAATAAGATACAAGATACAAAAGTAAGTAGAAAAGCAGTGGGGTGGAAGAGAGGGAAGAGAAGTGACGAAGGCTAAGAAAAAGAAAGAAAGAAGCATTGACTTCCAACTCTGTTGCAGTAAAATAAGGCATTGGCATCAAATCGCAATTTTTTGCTTTTTCATAATAATACGAACAAGCCATTTCTATAAAGATTTATCAATTTACTCGGTAAAACAAAATCAAAGTTTCGTTCTTTTCAGTGGTGAAATCCAATTTTTTTTTTACTACCGGTTCTGTGGGCATGGCTTGGTGGGCATGATGTGGCTTGGTGGGAGTGGCTTAGTGGGCGTGGCAGGGAAAGGATACTGCAAAATCTCCATTCCCTCCCCACTCCTGGGAGAAGGATATTGCAAAATCTCGATACCCATCCCACTCTGGGGTCAGCCAGAGGTAGTATTTGCCAGTTCTCCGAACGACTCAAAATTTCCGCTACCGTTCTCCAGAACCTGTCAGAACCTGCTGAATTTCACCCCTGGTTCTTTTCCACTTCAAGCACGAAGTTCAGAAGCGGTCTCCATGTGGAAACAAAAGTACTTATATTCTTTTTGGGATAAGTTTTGATATTTTGATAAATTGATACTTTAAAAAATAATTTAAAAATGCAACCTTTCTATCGAAAAATGGTCTGGAAGGGATCTCAGAGGTCTTCCAGTCTAATCCCCTATTCAAGGCAGAAGACCTTATACCAGTGATTGCTAACCTTTTTTCCAGGCGGGTCACGCGTGCGTATACCCACACCCATAATTCTATGCACCAGGCCACACCCACATGCACGCATGACCCCCCCTGTGCAAAATTATATAAGATTGTATCATATTATGGACTCATAGAACTGAAAGACCCCAATGGCCACCATACCCAGCTCCATGATTGAAGTAATTGGTTCTACTGTCACATTGCTCTTACTCTTAAGATGTTATTCCTAGCATTCGTCATTCTAGGATCTATCTCTCTATAACTTCAATCCACTATTCTTTGTCCTATATATAGGAACACTAGAAACATGAACACTTGTGGCCTTCTTTGTGATATTTTTTTATCAGTTAAGGATGGCTATCACATTACTTTTAACTTGTCTTTCCTCAAAGCTGAGGTTTCTAAATTTCTATAGGAAACTTGGTTTCCAATTCTTCAACTCCTTTGTTCCAGTTGATTCCAATCTTGCTTAAGGTGTATTCAGACATGGACATAATACTTCAGGGTGTGAAGGCTTCATTCATACATACATAGATACATACATAAATACATATTCATTTTGATATTTCTTCACTGGATAAGCAAAGTTACCCAAAACAGAAAGTTACCCAGAAATAGAGTAAGAGTAGTAAAAGTAAAGGCACGAAATAAGAAAACTCCAATTACACTAACATCATTCACTATATTCACTTTTTTTTAAATGCAAACCATTCTTGCTTCTACTCCTTCCACATAGCTGGATAAAGTGGAAATGTGGATCCAATATTAGCACTGAAAGTTAACAAACCATTTCAGTGAACAGCAATTGTTACAATTATCACTAGTATTACAGTAGCAGTATTCCAATACCTCTTATAGAGCCAATTGAGGAACATGTGATTTTTTTTTACAGCTTCACGCATTTTTTGTTGTTGTCTGTTTGTTTCCAGCTACCAAAAGTCATGGAGATGTCACTAGTTAAGAAGTGGCAACATTTTACATCCCTTTTCCATTTGGATATTTGGTAGATTCATAAACCTGAGTCCTTTGGGAGAAGGGCGGTATAGAAATTCAATAAATAAATAAATAATAAATTAGTTTAAGGTTATCTTTATGGTTTGATGGGGGTCAAAAATTCAAACTCAGGAGTTGCATACTTCACTTTACTGATTATTTTAAATAAATGTATACCCTAATTTCTAAATTTAGGTTTGTTTTTCTTTTAAAATGAATGCATAAATAACAAGCTTCATAAAGTCTATGCAGTTTTTCAGTAACAGTACTTTCATGCTGAATCTTGCAAATCTTGACAAATATTAGCAGCCCAAATATGCACAAAGAGCAAGTCTATTAAATCAAACAATGCAACAATTCTAGTCTCAGCCTTAAGATGTCACTAGCAGACTTGACCTAGAGGTTCTCAATTTTCCAGTAGCTTAGAGGCCACAAAAAGAAAAGAGGAAACTTTTATGTTGCTTTTAACACTTCTCCTACTTCCTACATTGAGGACAGACAAGATGTTCCTGTCAACTGAGCTATTTTACAGGGCTCTTGAAATCCACTAAATTCTACAGGCCTTCTCTATTTGGCATCATTTTCAGCTAATCTAAAAATAAATGTGAAAACTATTTCCCCCAAAAAACAAATGAAACAAAAACTGCTAGGAAGGACTTGAAGTCCACCAAGGTAAGAGGAAAAGAATACAACAATTCTAAGGTGTGGTTGCATTACAGAATTGCAAAGACTAATAAATATTTCTTATGCAGGACTCTTATTATATTAAACAAGGATGAGCAACTTTTTGAAACTGAGGCCACGTTTTCTTTCCTCCATCTGGGTCTCTTAAGTGTTTCAAGGGTGCTTGGCTAATGTGACCTAAATATCTCCCAACACATTTTTAATGAGATAGAAATAATAGGTAAATATGACCTTTAGTAATAATCACAAACTGTACTGTTGATAAAGAAAAAATTATTTGAGATTGGAACAAGAGATTCTAATAAAATAATTAGGAATTATATTATGTTGTATGAGTTTAAATTTAGGGGTACTGGAGTAAGATTGATACTTAATTGATTTTTTATTGAATATGTTTAACTAATTAGTGAAATTATGATAAATGGATTATTTTTTAAATAAGAGATAAGAATATAAATAATTGATGAAGTAATAGAATGGTAGTAATAAATTATTTAAGTCAATATGAAGAAATGAGGAAAGGTGGGAATTTTTAAGAATTTAAAATAAGACCCAGAAATAACAAGTTTGATATATGAGATTATAATAGTTGGAACATTTGGGTTAAGATAGATATTTAATTGGTTTTTACTAATATGTTGAATTGTATTATTTGGAATAGTTGATAAAAGAATCATGGGTGATTAGAATAAGAGAATTTAAGGAAATAATTGGGGATTGTACTATGTTATGTGAATTTAAATTTAAGGGTTCAAATTTTAAGGAGGAAAAAGAAAAATTGAACTATAATAGGATGAGAAGTTAAGATGAAGGATAATATTGGTTTTTTAAAATTAGAGAAAATAAATGATATGAGAAAAATTAAACATATAAAATTGTGTTAAAAATCTCTACAAATTTAAGACCAGGCCAATATTCTGTTCAGAAAAGAGGTATTGTATGTTTATTTGTGTGTTTAAAAAAAAAAAAAAAACTTTACAAAAAAAAACCCCAAACTGTACTCTGTACTCTGTAGTCCAACTTTACTTGGGATTCTTGACTGATCTTACATATTTTTATATTGATTTCATTATGTAAGACTATTTCCTATGCTAAAGTTATCATTTGTCTGGGAATAAACCATCAAACGAAATTGTTGTGAATAAACATATCTAAACATAGTCTGACAATGTTCTCCTGTGCATTATTTCTTGCATTGTTCCATGATAATTTTTAATTTGATTAACATTAGTCAATTTACATTTCTAACATTGCATTGCATGTATTGCACTATATATAACTTATCTTTATTTTTAAGGTTGCAAGATATGCTTCAATATGCTTTTCGCATAACACTGCGCTGGGATGAATATTTTCAATAACAAAGGTTCCAGATATTCAGAATAACTGCCTGAGAACTACTCTAGTCAAAATTAGAGCACACAATGCCATCTTCCTGCCATCAAGTATCTTGGACTACAGCAATCACCTATTAGCTTCAGCTATAAACTGTCCTCTTGATTAAACCTTTCCACTTTTTTAAAGTTATGGTTCCTGTTTCCTAGGACTCTGTGAAGCTTCAAACAAATTATCCCTTTGAATGGATTCACTCAGCCAAATTGGTCCTTTCAATTGACTCAGTGATTCTGGGGAATTTTGAGTATACACACAGATATACTTCTTTTTTTTTTCCAGAGTGATGATTCAAATCCAACTGACTCAACATAAAAATGTAAATTGACTTGATTCATCAAAATAAATCTTAAGTGATCAGCACACCCTATTAATCATACAGTTAAAATATGTTTTTATTTGATCATAAGCTTTAAAAAAAGGTCAGCCCAAGGTTTAAGAGGCCTTTGGAAAAGTAGCCTCCGAGTTGTTTATTTTTACAATATTCTATTTTTCAAAAATGGGATCCCAGCTTGTTGCAAAGTAAAGAACTAGTCTCTGACCTTTATAAGATTGCTTTTGGCCCGTGTTGATTTCCTTTGCATTCTTAAAAAAGTAAAAGTGACTAATGATTGCAACTCATAGCTTTATTTGGAAATGTGTCCACCTATTCCAAAGAAAGAGAAAGAGTGCTAAAATGGAGTGGGAGGAAAATATCTAGGTGAGCTATGGAAGTGAAATGGAGAGCAATCTCATAATTATGTCTTTTGATAAATATTGATCAGCCTTCAACCTTTTCCTATGAGGAAGTGGATCAATTATGCAGCATTTTAGAAGAAATATTTATTAAAATGGATTTATGGTCCAAGACAAAATGCAAGAAAAAGACAAGTATTCATCAATATATGTTTATACAATAACTATAAATATTTTTTTCGGTCAGGGTTCAGACCCAAGCATGGAAGTAAGATAGCATAGATTGCTCTCTGGATGACCTTTTTTTGAGGTTCTTAAGAGGGGGATGTTATGCCTCTTATGGTCCGTTTCTCAGTAGCTTCTGATGACATCAACTACAATATCTTACTAGATTGCACAAAGGATTTGGGATAGGAGATCTTACCTTACAGTAATTCTACTCCTTTCTCACCTACTCCCTCATCTTTTATATTTATGTTTGCTATTAGGATGAATATGATTATCTTGTTTTTATTCTCTCTTCATTTTATTTTTTAATCTCATCATGGATCTTTTCACTCCCCCCCCAATACACATACACATCTTGTACATTGTTGAGAGTCATGAGATTGTGGCTGGAGATAAACACACATATAACCTATAATGATTCCCCTCGCATAGAGTCTTGTAGATCTTATTAACAGCTTCAACACATACCTTTAAAAGAGAACTTTATTGAGACTGGAATGGCAAAGTGTTTACTGTAGGGAAGTGTTTATGGTAGGGAACGCATGGGGAACAAATTTGTTTTTACAGACATTGGTGGGGGAACAAATTCTTCTCTGTCTCTGGATGTTTGGTGTAACCAGACACGGCAACAGTTATCACTGATTAATTCAAGTTCCTGCTTCCATTCTGAAACCCACTTTATAAAAGTTCAACCTCCCAGAAGAAATATTTCTGCAATTCTTAACAAAAGCTTCACTCACTGCAAAGTCTGCCAAATTCAAACATTTCCACCATCTCTCACAACCATTTTGATTGGTTCTAATAAAGGTATTCCCTCAGGTGGTAACAGCACCTAGGTGAAGGAAAAATGTTGGCAAGCTCACACTGACAGTGAGCTTGCAACTTCAGCATTTTTAAGAGAGTATGTTCGACCTAATTTGTAGCAGTTTATTGTCACCAAACTAAAATGGTGCTGTTCGAATTGTTTATTAGATGGCAGCATAAAAATACAATCTTGACTGTTTTGATGATCAGAAGGGTGGATGATTGAGACATATAATCAGTGGTGAAATTCAAATTTTTTTACTACCGGTTATGTGGGCGTGGCTTGGGGGGCATGGTGTGGCTTGGTGGGCGTGGCAGGGGAAGGATACTGCAAAACCTCCATTCCCACCCCACTCTGGGGCCAACAGGAGATGATATTTGCCGGTTCTCTGAACTATTCAAAATTTCTGCTACCCGTTCTCCAGAACCTGTCAGAACCTGCTGAATTTCCCCCCTGGATATAATCTACAAGAGATTACATGAGCCTTCTTTCCTCAACACAGCCAGTTTTCATATTTGCACAGATCTCAGTATGTTTTTTACCCATTGCAATCTTTTCTCTTTTGAGCTCTGTTTTGCAGGTCTTTTTTGCCCAAACTAAAGCCATCAGCTATCAAGGGAAGACGAAAAAAAGAAGGGTTATTTTTCACAATCCAAAAATGCAAACTAATGCATCAACTGAAAATTGCCCTTACAGGACCTCTTCCCCACCCGCTGGCAAGCTCATAAAGTTTCACACCAATTTTCCCACCACTCTGCTTCTCTAGCCCCGTCTAGCAACTAGCAAAAACATGACCAATATAAAAATTAGCTTTCAAACTGTGTTAACAGGTTTTCACTGAGGAAAAAAAATGGAGCCATGTATGTTAATATACCTGTAAAATAATGCAGACTTTCCTCAGGGTATTTTCATGCAAATCATTATCTCCTTAGACAGCTGGCAGACTTTTCCATCAGTTCTTAATTTTTCAGCACTTCTAAACTTTATTTTACTTTGAGCTACATTACATGCTAAGATACTCTATTCCACCTTTGCTTTAACTGTGGCATTTCCACTTTAGGGCACAATCTTATGGCTGCGGACTGTGTTCCGAAAGTGTTTTTCCCAGAGAAGAATCATAGCTATAGTTATTTCCATCCATAATGGGGGAGAGAAAGAACTATTGTTACTCTAGGTGAAATTACTCCTTGGCTAATTGGACTATTTGACTCATTGGTGCAGACATGATTAAAAGACCAGCTGATTCTCACTCCCTGCCCAATTACAGATTGGGCCCACCCAGTTCATGATAGTTCCACTGTTTAGTTTGTGCTGATTCACTGAACAAACTAATCCTTTGCTATTCGGTCCTGGTATGATGAAAGCAGTTTTGCAAATAACAGAGGTGATAACAGTTTGAGAATATGAAAGAAAAAAAAGGCAGATTTATTTTCCCATTCAAAAATTGATTTTTCCCCCTCCCTGTAAGAGAATACATTTGCTCTGTAAATGTATTAAATTTACATTCTTAAATGAGGCTTAAGGCTCATTTAAGTCATGAACTACATCAGTATTGTATTTAATATATTTATACCCAGAATTGAAGTAAGCAAGTTTATTGTTGCATTTTTACCAGGGGTGAAAGCCAGCAGGTTCTGACAGGTTCTAGAGAACCGATAGCGGAAATTCTGAGCAGTTCAGAGAACTGGTAGCGGAAATTTTGAGTAGTTCGGAGAGCCAGCAAATACCACCTCTGGCTGTCCCCAGAGTGGGGTGGGAATGGAGATTTTGCAATATCCTTCCCCTGCCATGCCCACCAAGCCACACCCACAGAACTGGTAGTAAAAAAATTTGGATTTCACCACTGATTTCTACCGTATTCCTTAAATCAGGAGAGTAGGTGATCAGATGTTCTGCAGATACTGGGTAGGATAGGGAAATACAAATAGTCTTTCTAATTGTATATACAGTAAGTAATAAAGTATATATCTTTCATTTTAGTATGTATGGCAAAGAGAATGCCAGGACAGTTACACCGTGTCCAATATTTTAATATGTGTGTAATAAAACCTTAATTAAAAAAATAAAAACAAATAGTCTTTGATTTAGAAGCACAACTGGCAGGATTTCTGCTGCTAAATAACACTGTTATTGAGTCATGCTTGATTTTACCTATTATCGCCGCCATTGATAGGCGAATCCCTGCAGTTGTTAAGTGAATCACATGGCCATTAAACAAATCTGGTTTTCCCCAGAAGAGGTACTGGCCTACCAGGCTTTTAACTGCTTGCAGAACTGTACTGGTCTACCCATTTATTTCTGCAGGCACTGATCTACTCATGTATTTTTGCAGGCACTGGGGTACCTATTTGTTTTTGCAGGCACCGGTCTACTCATTTGTTTTCTTTTAACACTGATCAGCTATAGGGCGGCCCTTTGAAGCCCCAGGGCAAGAGTTTAAACAATTTTTTTCCCTCTAGCCATCAGCTGGGACTCAGGAAGCAGCAATAGGTTGGGGATGGGGCCAAATAAAAAGTAAGAATAACGCGGGGCATGGGGAGGTGGAGGGCGGCAGAACTGGTTCAGTGACGTATATCGTCACCACTACTGGCTCGGCAGAACCGGGAGGAACCCACCACTGAATGTGATCGACTTTGACACCCGTGACCTATAGTCTAAAACAGGGATGTCAAACCCACATTGTCACCGTGGCGTCACGTGACATATTGGGACTTTTTTCCCCCTTGCTAAACCGGGCATGGGTGTGGCCAGCGCATGACACATCTGGCCCATGAGCCAGAAGTTTGACAGCCCTGGTCTAAAACAATGTTTATGTAGCTTGACATCTTTAAGATATGTGGATTTCAGTTCCCAGAATTTCCCAGCCAGCCTAGCTTAAAGTTGCTAAATTTGAGAAACATTGGTTTAAAAAACCTTAAAGGGCACCAGTTACCATTCATTATGTCCTTTCTCACTACCAAACAATTAGTACCATGCACCTATTCTTAGGCAGCAGAAAACTCCCCCAGCATCAAACTTGCTGTATCCATTGCCAATCTTTGTATTGTCTTTCAGTTGGTGTCAGCCACCTGACTTCCCTCTCAATACTGGGGTCCAAGACTAAACAGTTTATCCTTAAAGCTGGGATGGAAAAAAATACCACTTCAGCAACGATACAACTAGGTTAAAGACAAGATTATTTGTTTACTGTACTGGGTTTATATGGCTGCCCATATCACATATCGTACATGACTCTATAGACAGCTCACAATATTAAAAAATAATAATAATAGAAGCATATACAAAAATATAAACCAGTTGGAAAATAATAACAAAGCCATGCTCCAGTGCTCAACATGTCCAAGCAATGGTTTTCATCTCACTTCTGGGGTTTGAGGCTTGAGCATAGAGCCATGTTTTTGGAGACTGATGGAAAGCCAACACGGATGGGGCCAATCTGAATTCCAAAAGGCATGTGCCATGATAGGAAAAGCTCTTCTCCTGAGTTCCACCAGTCAAAACTCCTTAGCTCACAGGACCCATCAGGCAAACTCAGGCAGAACAAAATGTGGCGGTGGGTTTCAAATTTTTTTGCTACCAGTTCTGTGGGCGTGGCTTGGTGAGTTTGGCAGGGGAAGGATACTGTAAATCTCCATTCCCACCCCACTCCAGGGTGGGAAAATCCTCAGGTGTCAAATTGTAGGAAGAAATATCCTTCTGGGTTCTGCTCCAAGTGGGGAAAAAGACACTGGAAACACGGAGACTGCTTGGAAAGATGGTTTAATGGTGGACAGGATCACATGGCTTGAGTTCCTGAACAGAAAAGGGGCAGATACAGCAAGTCTCTGGGTTTTATGCTCTCTCTGGCTTTGAACTTCCTGGGGCCCAGAAAGAGTATCCTGATTGGTTCTCAGAATTCCAGGGGGTGGGGGTCTTAGCTAGCCCTGCTGCCTGATGTAATCTTCCCAGGTACCATGTGGTGAGCCTCTGTCCATTGTCTTGCAGATGAGGTCCATTGACAAAGATTGAGTTACTGCCTCTGGCCCATTAACAAAAGGGTGGGGGCAGGAAGGTGGGAGCTGCTTTGTCTTTAAAACATGCTTCTCCATTTCTCATCCAGGGAAACATAATATTCTGCCTTTTTAATATTTCCCAAAATATTTCATTCTTCTAGGAAAGGGGTGGGTGCTAACTTCCTACAATCCCAATCAGCTGGGACTCGGGAGGCAGAGAATAGATGGGGGTGGGACCAGTCAGAATTTTTACTACCGGTTCTCTGAACTACTCAAAATTTCCTCTACCCATTCTCCAGAACTGGTCAGAACCTGCTGAAACCCACCTCTGGTTGCCAGGGTAAGTGGATTAGACATTGCCATGCCTCAGTTAAAGTTAGGAGGGAAATCCTCCCAAGGGCCTTTTTCGGATAGCCATAGATACTGTACTGCAGTAGGAGGTAGTACTGTAGTTACTGTCTAGTGAAGAAGTCAAGATGGCAGAAGTAACTGAGTAATCAAAGCCTCGCTCCATTTTATGTGTATCATATGTAAACTTAAAAGGGTGGCACTTCCCTCATACAGTCACTCCCTCCATCTTGATTTTTTTTTTTATTCCTTCGCAAATGTCCCTAACATAATGAAAATACTTCAAAGCATTCTAATAGTAGCAATACTTTCCTCTGCCTCCTCAAAATATTAAAATACTTTCATAACCAGCTCCTAAGAAATGCAACCCACCCACCTACTCACCCCCCCCTTTTTTTCAAGATAAGCCATTTCAGGAATTAGAGAATAAATCAGCATTCCCATATGCTCAATTCTATGACATCCCAGAAATTGCAATATATATTTAAATGGAATATAATCATGAGTTGGTACCTTTGCCATTATTCATACAAGGCATCTTCCACATGTCCAAAATATAGCCAGTCCCAACTGAACACACATCTACATTTTTAGTGAATATGAGGAACCTCTTTCATTTGCGGGGATCAATAAATCCCCACTTCAAAAACTATGGCTGAAGAGATCAACCATTGATAATTTCTCTTCCTTTATCTCTTTGTTTGTAGCTTGGAATGCCACTGATACTTTCTTTGTCTTTGTAATTGTTTTAATTAGCCACTCAGCAGGAGCTCCTGACAGTACTTTTGATAGAGCATTATGGTCAACACAGCAGGATGGAGCAGGCTGTTAGCGTGAAACATAGACATTATGGCAGGCTTAATTTCTTTGTGTTAAATTCATTTTCATCCCCTCTTTTTTTTTTTAGTCCCCATTCCTCTGACCTGGGAGAGGGGAAGGGTCATTTTCGTCACATTTATACTAAACTTTGTGGCTCGCACATGGAAGGTTTCCTCCCCGTTTTTAAATATTGGCCTGAGAAATCTTTGAAGAAGACACACTTTGTTGATTGTATTCCATATTGGCAAATCGCCTTCTTAGTGATGGTTTGAGAAGATGTGGGGCTTTTTTATTTTTTCCATATCTTTTTGGAAGAGGCTCTCTGTGTACTGTTTGTTCTCGTAGCACATCCTTCTTTTGTAAATAGGAATCTGCTCATTCAATTATGATGCAGATCCAGAGGACTTAACAGTAAACTTTGTAATGGGCTGTCCTTTCCAGACAATTCCTTCACTTAACAATGCAAAAAAGGCTGCCAATATCCATGTGGTCCTAGCATTTTAAAAGAGATTTCAGAAAATTGAAAATCAGTTGGCTTTCTTTCAGGATCAGGAAAGGAAAACTGAAAAACAAAATGCAGATGTGCCTCTGGGACAGGAGTTTTATACGTATTTTAGAATATGAATGGCACACGTTTAGTTGAAAAGCAGTTATGGTTATCTCAACCCAGCTGTATCCTCAGCATTCATAAAAACATCAGCTTTATTAACCAGAAATATAAAAGGTTATTTTGCCACCTTCAAACTGAGGTATAAAGTTCATTGTATTTTATATACTACCTTGTTGACCTGTTTGTTGACTTTTAGTGATAAGGAATCTTTCTACGTCAGCTCTAATGTGCCACAAAATGATACCGCCTATGCTTAAGATAGCTGCTTGAGTTGGAGGAGAGTATGATATGTGTATTGAAAAACCAGATGTCTGGCATTTATAAACTTGTTGACTTTCCATATTAGCATTTTTACTCTGGCTCACCTAGATTGGCTTAAATTTATCAATGAGAACAAATAAAAAAAGAAGTGAAAAGTTTGAGATATGTGGCATGTTTCACCAGGGTTAAGGGTACATCTTAAATTAATTTGTAGATCACTTGATACCCAACTTTCCAAAAGGTTCATTTATTTTTATAATGCATTCAGATATACAATTGTCATCATATAACCTTAGGCTAAGTTTCCTTCACCCACCCACCCCCCAGGAGTAGACTTTTAATGATGTGAAATCTCCCAAAGTCTCAAATCAGTTGGGGTTGTTAACCAAATCAACAATATTAATAATTAGTCAGCTAAAAGGTTTATAAATAATCAGCAGCTAGCCTAATTTCTAATTATGACTCCAGTCTAGTTATTAAATGTGGGAATGATACACAAATCTTGACTTTGCAAGATTTAAAAAGAGCAACATGGCAAGTTTTGGCCTTTACGGGATACCTCTGCATGCAATGCTAGAGATTTGTGATTGGACCTCCCAGATCCTCTTTAGTTTGTTAGAGAAAAGTTGAGTTGCGTGTGTATCTGCTGCGTGGGAGGGATGTATGTAATCTGGGATCAAAGACTTTGGGTGGGGGAGAGACTTAACGTTCTCCTGTGCTGATTCTTTTGATACAAATTCCCCCTTGCTCCAGAATTACTTTCAGTTACATGAAAGAAATATATATCAAATCCTATTCAAATTATTTGCTTGTTTATATGTTTGGTGGAAATTCTATCTATGGAAATTCTGTAACCAAAACCTAACCTTTATAAGGCTAGTTTAAATCCATGGAGACTTCCTCTTAGTTTAGGTGGGAGAAGGGTCAATTTGCAATTCGGGTGGGCATGCAGTCCCCAAAAAAGTTGAGTTGTGACCCCAGGAGTCTTTCTAAGTATTGCCACAGAACTTTAAAAAAAATCACGAGAGGGAAAACTTTGTTCTCTCTAAAACTTCTTTGTGGTAGCTTCTCCAGTCTGGACATGGCCAAACATTTCACCTAGTTTGTTTGTAAGGTGAACTAATGTCCTGATATCATCCGAACCTTCACTGATTTTCTTCCTCCCTCTCAATTTGGGAGGCAAATGGGTGTCTTGAGACATTATACGTCTTAGAGCAGGTTTATCCAACCCTTGGCCTGTAGGCTGTATGCAGCCCTGACACCTTAGTAATGGAGCCCCACAAGATTGAAAACTTTTAACATTATTGTGTGATTTATGTACATGAACTATATTATTCATTTTATATACTGCCCAAGACAATTTGTTTTCACTCAATGCAGCCCTGGCAAGCCAAAAGGGTTGCTTAGAGCATCAGTGTCATTCTTTGAGTCCTCTAGCTCTATACCCCCAAACCAGGGTAAAGTCCCATACTCTTTATCAGAGCTTCTTTAAAAGGTAAAGGTTCCCCTCGCACATATGTGCTAGTCATTCCTGACTCTAGGAGGCGGTGCTCATC
Source organism: Masticophis lateralis (assembly GCA_030761175.1). Taxonomy (NCBI): domain Eukaryota; kingdom Metazoa; phylum Chordata; class Lepidosauria; order Squamata; family Colubridae; genus Masticophis; species Masticophis lateralis. The sequence goes on along the minus strand of JAUDYJ010000003.1, from coordinate 194,332,184 downwards.
TCCGTTTCAAAGCCAAAGAGCCAACGCTGTCTGAAGACGTCTCCATGGTCATGTGGCCGGCATGACTAAATTCCAAAGGCGCACGGAACTCTGTTACCTTCCCACCAAAGGTAGTCCCTATTTTTCTACTTATATTTTTTGTGCTTTCGAACTGCTAGATTTGCAGAAGCTGAGACAAGTAATGGGAGCTCACCCCATTACACGGCTCTAGGGATTCGAACTACTGAACTGCCAACCTTTCGATCAACAAGCTCAGCATCTTAGCCACTGAGCCAATAGGAGTCATACAGAGGGGAAGAGGGGAGGGCTCCTATACAGTAGTTCAAAATTAAAACATGATTCATGGGAAAAATTCATGGAGAAGAGGGATCAAATATGCATGTCTTATCTGTAGATTTTTTATGGCCATATTTTCACAGGTGTAGCACCTGGAACCCTCTTGACTCCTGCCTCTCTGCCTCTCTATCACCTTCAGAAACAGTATGTGCTGTTTGATGTGCAACTCCAACATGTTTATAGTCCCTGGTTCGTTGCACATGAGCATCCATGTGGAATCCATGCCACTTAGATATCATAGAATCACAATGATTCCATCTAAAACATGGGCAGATACACTAGTACTCAGAACTTTTAATCTTAAAGCCCCTGGGTTGCTTCCAAAGGGAATCAAAAAATTGAAACCCTATCAGGTCACCTGGGATTGAAACATTTAATGTGTTACACAGAGGTTCTTGCTGGTATGTGTGGCTGGTTTGTAGACTGTAGACTGGTTTGTAGACAGCTGGTGATAATGGCAAATGATTATTTTCTACTTTTCATTTTGAAATAGATGATGTAATGTTGACATACAGGGAACAAATACCACAAGGTCAAGGGGTGATGCAGAAATGTGTGAAAAGGCGAATCCCTAAGGTTCTGTTCTCCTGAAGTACCCATTGTTTTATGTCCTCATAACCCTGGAAAAAGAATCATAAAGTTTCTGTTCTTAAATCCCTTTGAGTGTCCCATTTCCAGGAAATCACATTCATATACTCACTTTCCCAAAATGAATGATTTAAATAATCCCAGTTTTTAGATCTTTCACTGCACTTTGAAATTAGCTTTCCTGTACTCAATAGTACTTGAATGCAATAAAAATCTTGAATCATTGGTTTTGGATCCACATGGTTATTTTCAAGCATTTAGAAGTTCATGAAACTGATTTATTGAACACAATGATATTAATGGAAGAAAGATACTAGCTTTCTGCTGTGTTATTGAAGCAGTATAAAGTAGGGTAGTGTACTACCAATTCAATCAACATCTGGGATGGACTATGATGTCATTGGCAGTATGCCACCCAGGGTACTATTACGTTCATACCACTATTAGTCTGTGGAGGGCCATGTATGTTACAAATAATGGGATTTGGAAAGCACCAGGTTGAAGAAAGCTGTTACAAGAGAAGGTGGGGGGGGGGGGGCGGGGAGAGAAAGAAATGAGAAAATTAATGAAGAAAATAAGAACATAATATGGTGCATTTATGTTCCTCTTTCTCAGATATGTAAATGCATCTTTAGGGATTTCCACTTTATGAGAATTCCACATTTCATGTTCAAACTCAATGGAAAAATCAGGGAGGATATCCACCAAAACACACTTCTAGCAGTCTTCAATACTGTCCAGAAATGTAAGACCACAGTTTCCCATTCATCAGCGAGCATGACTCCCGAGTTTGTTTGTTTTATTCATATTTCATATTTCTTAATTGCCCATCTCCCTCAGAAATGTATAGTTATGAGAATCATAGTTCAGAACAGTTGGGGAGGATTGCTATTTGGGATTGCAGGACTGCATCAATTAAATGGGAGAGGGGAAGAGGTGGATTTAATGTGGCATTACCAGTGGCGTTTCACCAGACTGTATTACTTATAAACTAACATTGTTGAGTATGGTTTACACAAGGTTACATTTCTCTTATTTATATATTCTCATGTTCATTTATCAATAGATTGATTTATTTTAAATATGCATGTCTCCTTCTTTTAAAAAAGACTTTTAAGGTGAATGGATGGATGGACAGACAGAAGATGGCTGGTTTGGTCTAGTGCAGTGTTTCTCAACCTTGGAAGCTTGAAGATGGGTGGACTTCAACTCGTCCACCCATCTTCAAGCTACCAAGGTTGAGAAACATTGGTCTAGTGGTTAAGGTACCAGGTTAGAAAGCAGGTGACCATGAATTGAAGTTCCATCTTAGCCATGAAAGTGTAACTTTGGACCAGTTACTCTCTCAGCCCAACCCACAGCACAGGGTTATTTTTGTGGGTAAAATAAGAGGAGGAACATGTGCTGGAGAAGTTTGCCACCTTGAGTTAATTGTAAAAAATAATTAAAAGGCAGAATACAAATAAATAAATAGACAAAACCCACAGAAACCAATTAAATGTATAAAATAACACATTCTCAAATACACACACACACACGCACACAGAGATCAAATGGGTTAAAAACAAAGGATTAAAATGTCATCTTTAGAAGATCCTCACCATTTCTATAAAATTGTTACCAATGAATCTCAGCATTTTAGAGAAGAGATGCCACATCTACTAAAGACAGTGGGAAAGCACTTTTTTAATCAAACTATTCAAAATCAGATTTTAAGACCCAAGAAAACTTAAATGATGCTTGTGATACAGCTGCTTCCACCTTAACTCGGTCACACCAAATTAACAGATTGCACCCTGAGAATCTCTGCATGCAATTGTATCTGCAGGTTTTTTTAAAAAAAATGGGGATAACATGTTGTGATGGTTTCATGGGCCTGATGGTATTTATGAAAAGGTCACAGTGAGGGCTGGCCATGTATCTTCCAAAGACCTGTGCCACAAAAGGCCCCAGTGCATGCTGGGCTAAGGGAATCCTATGCAATTCCTTATCAGGAAGAGCTGTCAGCGAAGAATTCCAATCATCCAATCCAGAGGTCAGAAGTGCAGGAATAAGCACCTACAAATCGGATCGAGTGAGCAAAATAGCAAAGCCCTACTAGTATTCCATAGATGACAAAATAGGCTAATTCACCATGCTTCACATGTAATGAATAGAGATGGATTGGCACAGGACATCCCACCATCACCCTTTCTATTTTTAACTTTACGGAAAAGTGGAAATCTTAAGAACAACAGCTGAGCTAAAGAAGAAGAAAACGCCAGAATAATAATAAAAAAAGAAGGTAAATGCAATGTATTGACTTAACTGGTAACTAATGTCCCCTCTGTTTATTTTATTATTTATTTTATTTAATTATATTTCTATACCGCCCTTCTCCCAAAGGACTCAGGGCGATGTACAGCCAAGATAAAAACACAAACATACAAACATTGATAAAATTACAGTTTCAAATTATTATACAGTTTGGCCGAATAGAATAAAACCCAAAATTAAAATGACAAATTTAAAAATCATTTAACTGTTTAGCTCTGCCTGTTGGAACATCAGGGTCTTGAGGGCACGGCGGAAAGCCGAAGCTCAGGGAAGTTACGTATATCCAGGGGCAGTTCATTCCACAGGGCTGGAGCCCTCACAGAGAAGGCTCTCCCCCTGACGGCACCCTGAGGAGACCCTCTCTGTGAGAGCGAACTGGTCGGTGGGAGGCTATTGGTGGCAGAAAATGGTCTCGCAGATACCCAGGTCCTAAGCCATGGAGCGCTTTAAAGGTGGTGACCAACACCTTGAATTGCACCCGGAAGACCACCGGGAGCCAGTGCAGCTCGCGTAGGAGAGGTGTCACATGGGCGCAATGAGCTTCTCCCATAATCACCTGCGCGGACACATTTTGGACCAGTTGGAGCCTCCGGGTGCTCTTCAAGGGAAGCCCCATGTAGAGACCATTACAGTAGTCCAGACAGGAGGTGACGAGGGCATGAGTGACCGTGCGCAAGGTTGTTTTATTGTTTTATTTCTTCTAAAAACCACATCAACTTTGAAGGAATAGGAGCAGTGGGTTCAAGGAGATAGCCTCTGATCTTTTTCCTCTAGTAATGGGAATTACAGTACAGGTAGTCCTCGACTTACAATAATTCATTTAGTGACCGTTCAAAGTGACAACGGCACTGAAAAATGTAACTTTTGACAATTTTTCATAGTATGACCTTCACAGCATCCTCATGATCATGTGATCCAAATTCAGATGCTTGGCAATTGGTTCATACTTATGACCGTTCCTGTGTCCCAAAGTTATGTGATCCCTTTTTGCAACATCCTGACAAGCAAAGTCAACGGGGAAGCCAGATTTATTTAACAACCCAGTTACTAACTTATCAACTACAGTGATTCATTGAACAACTGCGGCAAGAAAGGTTGTAAAATGGGGCAAAACTCACTTTACAAATGACTCATTTAACAACAGAAATTTTGGGCTCAATTGTCATAAGTCAAGGACTATCTGGATATGTTCTAGGGATTTGCCACAAGCGGGAGGGAAAAAGAAGAATTCTACTTGAGTTTTTGATCACTTGATTTTTCATCACTTTGCTTTTCAGTAGGATCAGGCAAAATTTTTGAAAGCAGTGCAAAGATGAAGAAAGGACCTCTTTATTACTCATTAAAGCAGCAGTGTCTCGTGGACTTCTTTCAAATGCATTGCATATCCTCAAGGGTAGTCTGCTGGGGGTTCTCAGGGGTTCGGGAGAACCTCTAGCTAAGGTTCTGCGCAGTTCAGAGAACTCCCAAATCCCACTCCTGGCTGGCCCCACCCACCCTACCCTGCCCCTCCCAGGAGTCCCCATGCAGCCCATTTTGGATGTGCACCCTGGTAAGTGCAGGGTGTACATGGAGGCTCGGGGAGGGAAAAAAATGGGCCTACCGGAAGTTCAGGAAGGAAGGAAACTGGGCCCATTTCTGGCCTCCAGAGGGCCTCCAGAGCCTGGGGCGGCCGTTTTCACCCTCCCAGAAGTTCAAAGAAAACCTCCAGAACCCAAGGAGGGCAAAAACGACTCCTTTGGAGAGCTTTTGACAGAAAGATGGATAGGCCTTATTATGCTGATTGTTGGTATGTTGGCTCCATAATTTTGACATTGGTTTTGGTTTTGGATGTGTTATTACTGCAGATGTTTTAATGATTTATAACAGGAATGTTTTAAACTGCATTATCCTGCTGTGTGCAACTAAGACTCTGACATAGATTACAATGGTTAGAGAAATAAATGAATGGTCTGACTCTACTGTAATACCATTTGTATCTGAGTTTATAAAATACTTCAGCCTATGCAAGTCAATGAGCAAAGCTCATTCTCTTTGAAGGATATCCCTTGATATTACTATAATAAAGAACAAAACGCAAGTTAAACACTTGTAAATTCCTTTTATTTTACCAGAATAGGTAAAGCACTGGCTTAAGTGAATAGAATGTTTTTAAAAAGAAGAATAGGGTGAGAATATAGTAAGCAGAGATTAAAAGTATAGAATGCCAAACTTGTGCAGGAGGATCAGTGTCAATCAGCTAATTAGTTAAATTTAATGAACGTTTTCAGAAACTGAATATAAAACAGGTTGAATCTTTTTTTTTATTGATTATGGTACAACAAATTACAGGGAAAATATGCATTTTCATTGTTGTTCTTTTTCCCATGAGAAATTTGCCAATTTAGAGCGAATTCACTATGAAATGTGAATTCCCTTGTATCTTTTGTTTTATATAACACATTATTTATTTGTTTTGCTAACGGGTTTAATTATAGGTGTTAATAAATATCATGTCTGATATTTGATATAATTTAAATATGTCCTAATGAAATAAACTTTATAATAGCTAGCAATGTGAAGCTCTAGAAAGAGCTTTTTCACAGGTTGTTCTTGAACTCAGACACAGGTCATTAGACAAATAATTAATAACAGTATAATAACAGTAATTGAGTTGGAAGGGACCTTGGAGGTCATCTAGTCAAACCCCCTGCTCACGCAGGAGAGCTGTACTAGGGATTTGAACTGTCAAACTACCGACCTTTCTGATCGACAAGCTTAGTGTCTTAGCCACTGAGCCACCTAATCAGGCATTCAAATGTTTTAATATCACCAAAAAAACAAAACCAAAAAGCCAAGAGGAAAAAAATCAGTTTGAAAGACAGTCAACATTAAAATGGACAAAAATAAATAATCTTTCACTGAGTATATTATTAACCTATGGAATTTACTGCATGAAGATATTTCACGAAGTCAAATGCCTTAGGAGGACAGAAGGAGAGAGACATAGATATATACATGTAGACACGCACTCATTGAGATTAAAGGTCAATTTAAGATTAAGCCATTTTGAACCATAGAAGGCTCTACACTGAAACTCCTTATGGTTTCTAGGGTACTGCTGCAGTACTGTAACTAAGTTTATAAAAGACTAAAAATCCTTCAAGAAACTCTTGCTGAAAATGGACAAAATGAATTGATGATCTCATGGTTTTAAAAAGGCTGTTTCTGGGAAGAAGAGAACTGTTATGTCCTTATAAGGACATCCGCCTGGGATTGGCTGAAGATCCTTTCGGCGGGAGTTTTGAATCCCTGTCAGTGGGCGGTGCGTCTGCCGGAGTGTATATAAGGAGAGCTCCGGCAGCGCACAAGCTGTTCAGTTCTTGTTATTAAACCTGTTACTTGAACCCTGCTGGTCACTTCTTCTTTCCTGCGCCGATCTAACACTGGCGACGAAGGTCTAGAGAAGAACCTCCGCGTGGCACGATCGCCATAACGAGCTGAAGTCACTCGACGCGGTCTGAGAAATGGCAACGCCGCAAGCGCCGTTCGCCTCGCTGGCTCCCTTCAACCCCAGCCGGGAGAAGTGGAGTTCGTATATGATACGTTTCCGCCAATTCCTCCGGGGAAACGGCTACAACAACCTAGACGACGAGAGGAAGAGGGCTCTCTTCCTCGCTCACTGCGGCTCCGACGTTTTGGAACTCGCCGTCAACCTCGTCGCACCCAGGGACATTGAAGTCATGTCCTGGGTGGATCTGCAGACTGCCCTGCAAGACCACTATGCACCAACGGGCACCCCCATATCGAACCGCTTTACCTTCCGCCAACGTAATCAGAAGGAAGGCGAATCGCTTAAAGACTTTGTGGCGGCATTGCGTCAAATCGCTGCGAACTGCGAATTTGAGAACGTTGACAATGCCTTACGCGACGGGATCGTCTTCGGGATGAGAGATGCCAACCTCCAAAAGAAGTTCCTGAGCAGAAAAAGACTGTCCCTGAAGGACGTTCTTGAGGAGGCTACGGCTGCTGAAACATCCGAGACCGCCGCTGCTGCCATGCTCCAGTCCCGAGGGATCCATAAGATCCGCAAACCGTCATCTGAATCGTCCGAGGACTCTGCCACACCAACCGATTCAGAGGGAGAGTCGACCGTTTTGAAAGTTTCCCGCCCACCCAGGCGGGAAATTCAAAAAGATGGCCGCCGCGCCGCTCAGTGCGGCAGTTGCAAGGGACACCATCCCCGCCAATCCTGTCGCTGGCGGGATGCCACCTACAGACGCTGTCTTAAGAGGGGGCACATCGCGGAGGCATGCAGAGCCTCTGATCCGGTTCCTGAATCGATCAAGCCCCAGAATCCAGAAAGTCGTCGCGACTCCCAGAGGTCATCCAAACGGTCCTCAATCCAGCAAAATCGCGACGACCGCAACAGTTATCATGGCGGCGCTGTGAACCAGACAACGATCGCCCTCACCAGCACCAACAGTGCCACAAAATTCCACGTGACACTGTTGGCAGAAGGCTTGCCGTGCACGATGGAAGTCGACTCAGGCTCCGTCTATTCGATCATCGACTGGCACCAGGTCAAGAGACTGAAACCGAATCTCTCCAAGCGCCAACTTGAACCTCTGCACTCCAAGCTGGTGGACTTCGGCGGCAACCCCATCGGCGTCATCGGGAGAACCAACCTCCGGATCGCCTTCAAGCAGTTCCAGGGCCAGCTTCCCATAACCGTCGTGGAGCATAGCCGCCCGACCCTGCTGGGCGTGGAGTGGTTCCAGCCGCTGGGGCTTTCTATTGGAGGCATCCACCAGATTAGCTCAGGCGAACTCGACTCACTCATCGGAGAGTTCCAAGAAGTCTTCGATGGTAAGTTAGGGACCTTTTCAGGGAAACCCATCTCCTTTAATCTGGACAAGGGGGTAACCCCAATTCGGCTCAAGCCCCGCCGGGTTCAATTTGCCTTGCGGGCTAAAGTAGACGCTCAGCTAGATAAGCTGATTGCCCAAGGTATCCTGGAACCCATCGATCATGCTTCATGGGAAACTCCCATTGTGACTCCCATGAAGCAGGATGGATCTGTGCGCATCTGCGCCGACTACAAAGTGACCATCAATAAGGCGTTGCCGCAGAGCGCATACCCCGTGCCAGTAGTGCAACATTTGCTGCACTCACTCGGCAAGGGCAAAATTTTTGCAAAACTGGACCTGGCCCAGGCTTACCAGCAACTGCCAGTAGATCAGGAAACGGCGGAGGCACAGACTATTGTCACCCATAGAGGCGCGTTTAAGTGCAACCGTCTCCAGTTTGGAGTCAGTGCAGCCCCAGGCATTTTCCAATCCATGATGGAACGCCTTCTCCAAGGCGTTCCAGGGGTGGTGCCTTATTTCGATGATGTACTGATCTCTGGGGACTCAAAGGCTCAACTCCTGGACCGGCTGAGGCTAGTTCTCCAGCGTTTCAGGGAGAAGGGCTTGAGAGTCCGGAGGGACAAGTGCATCATTGGGGTACAGGAAGTCGAGTTCCTGGGCTATCTGATAGATAGTTCTGGCATCCACCCCACCAAATCAAAAGTTAAAGCTATCCATGAAGCTCCCAGCCCCAAAAACAAAGCGGAGCTTCAGGCTTTCCTTGGATTGCTTAACTTCTACGCTATTTTCCTCCAGCAGAAAGCCACTGTTGCTGAGCCGCTCCATCGCTTGCTGGCGAAGGCGGTTTCCTGGAGGTGGGGACGTGAGGAAGAGTCTGCATTCAGAGCCGTTAAGCAACTTCTGACCTCTGACAGTGTGCTCATTCAATACAATGAGACACTGCCCCTCAGACTGACCTGTGACGCTTCCCCGTACGGAGTTGGCGCTGTGCTCAGCCACGAACTGCCTACCGGTCGTGAAGCCCCCATCGCATTTTTCTCAAAGACTATGTCTAGTGCTGAGCGCAACTACAGCCAACTGGACAAAGAGGCGTTGGCTATTGTTGCAGGGGTGAAGCGCTTCCACGAATACCTGTATGGACGGCAATTCACCATTGTCACCGATCACAAGCCTCTCCTCGGCCTACTAGCAGGGGACAAGCAGACCCCAGCATTCATGTCCCCCCGGATGACGCGCTGGTCCATATTCCTCGCCGGCTACTCCTACAGCCTCGTCCACCAGCCTGGTAAAGCCATCGCAAATGCCGACGCGTTGAGCAGGTGCCCATCCGCCGAATCCGTGGAAGACCCGGCCCCCACGCTCGAGCTGCTGCATATTGACAACGACAGCAACTGTCCCGTGACATCTGCCGACGTAGCGACGCACACGCGAGCTGACCCCATCCTCCGGCAAGTCCACTCCTGGGTCCTGAGAGGCTGGCCGACTCGAATTGACAGCGACGACTTCAGCCCGTTCAGCCGCAAGCAAGGGGAGCTGTCCACCATGCGCGGCTGTTTACTATGGGGAGATAGGGTGCTGATTCCCAGCACTCTTCAACGAAGGACTCTTGCTGCGCTGCACAAAGGACACCTGGGCATAGTCCGGATGAAAGCCCTGGCACGGAGCTACATCTGGTGGCCGTCACTGGACAAAGACATTGAACATTGGGTCGCCAGGTGTAGCCCGTGCCAAGAAGTCAGAGCCGCCCCACCTCAATCTGACCCGATGCCCTGGGAGACTCCGAGCTCCCCCTGGTCGCGCATTCACATAGACTTTGCTGGCCCCATTCATGGGCACCACCTCCTCATCGTGGTTGATGCCTACTCCAAGTGGTTGGAAGTCGTCCCCATGGCATCCACCACAACAGAAGCTACCATCCGTGCCCTCCGGCGCCTCTTCGCGACCCATGGACTCCCAGACGTGTTGGTCTCAGACAACGGGCCCCAACTTACGTCTGTGCCCATGGAAGCTTTCCTGGCTGGCTTGGGCATCCGCCATGCCCTCTCTGCCCCTTACAGACCGGCCGGAAATGGGCAGGCTGAACGGATGGTGCGGCTCACGAAGGAGTCGCTCGCCAAGATGGGCCCGGGTGACTGGCAGGAGCGCATTGACACTTTTTTGCTTACCCAGCATATCACGCCTCACTCTGCCACCCGAAAATGCCCCGCCGAACTTTTAATGGGCAGGAGACTCCGGTCACCCCTGGACAGACTGCACCCACAATACTCCTCTGAGGTGCCCGCATCCGCCAGTCGCCAACTTCGCCAGTTTTCCGTCGGTGATGCCGTCTTCGCTCTTAATTTCCACGGCTCGCCTAAATGGCTTAAAGCTACAGTACACAGCACAACCGGTCCCAAATCCTACCGCGTTGAGCTGGACGATGGACAGATCGTGAGACGTCATCTCGACCAGCTCCGCAAAAGGTGGAGGGAAGTGAGCGAAAACCACCCCGACGAGGTAGGCCTAAACCACCCCGGCGCAGTAGGCCTAAACCACCCCGACGAGGTAGGCCTAAACCACCCCGGCGCAGTAGGCCTAAACCACCCCGGCACAGTAGGCCTAAACCACCCCGACGAGGTAGGCCTAAACCATCCCGGTGCAGTAGGCCTAAACCACCCCGACGAGGTAGGCCTAAACCACCCCGCCGCAGTAGGCCTAAACCACCCCGACGAGGCAGGCCAAAACCACCCTGGCGAAGTAGGCCTAAACCTCCCAGACGAGGGAGACCGGCGACCCGAGGGAAGAACAAACACCCCGGCACCTAGCCTAATACCAGATCCGGCAAGGCAAGTAGACCGGGGACAACCCAGCAGGGGAAGCCAACGTCAACCCTGCGAAGTGGGCAACCGGCAGCCCAGAGATGGGGACCTCCAGCCAACATTCCAGGAGGCCCTACAACAACCCGCCAACCGCGCAGAAAACCAACCCTGCAAGGAAGGCCTCCACCACCCCGGCAGGGTAGGCCAACGCCAACCCGACCAGGTCGAGCAGCCCAGCGGCCAGAGGGAACATTCGGCACCACCACCAGACCAACCGCGCAGAGAGGGCCTACACCACCCCTGCAAGGTAGGCCTACGCCACCCCGACCGAGCCGACCAGTCACCTTTTCCGTCCGCCTGCCGCCCCGGGAGTAAGCCGGACTCGACCGGAGAACCCGGGGGCTCAACCCAACCACCACCGCCGGACCCGCACCCTGACCCAGACCGGCGCGACCCCAGCCCAGAGGGGACCCGAGGGAGACCCAGGGACCTACCGTGGCTCAGGAGTTCCGGACCGGTCAAGAGCAGGGATCCACACCGGCGGCTCCACGATCCGTGCAGGAACGAGGCAGACCAGCATCGCCCGCAGGTGGAGGTCCGTGACCCGGCCGGAGGTTCGGACACAGTGCCCGCGTCCTCGACGGCCAGATCCAGCCCGGCACTGGGGAAGAAGCCCCGAGCAGAGCAGACACCCTCCGTCCGGGAGAGTGTCCATCTTGACTGTGAACTGCGCAGGTCTACGCGGGCACGTAGACGTCCTGTTTATCTTAGTGACTATTTCCCTGATCGACTGACTAAGAACTAGGGGGGAGGAGTGTTATGTCCTTATAAGGACATCCGCCTGGGATTGGCTGAAGATCCTTTCGGCGGGAGTTTTGAATCCCTGTCAGTGGGCGGTGCGTCTGCCGGAGTGTATATAAGGAGAGCTCCGGCAGCGCACAAGCTGTTCAGTTCTTGTTATTAAACCTGTTACTTGAACCCTGCTGGTCACTTCTTCTTTCCTGCGCCGATCTAACAAGAACCATGATATGGAATTTGGAAAGGTGAAAACAGTAATAACCAAGCTTGTTACTGATATAAAGAAGATTGGATGTCAATTCTTTAAATATTTCCCTTTTTCTTTCTTATTCTTCTCCTCCCCTTCCTTGATTTGTGCTGTTTTTGTTTTCCTTTATCTTTTCATATCTTCCTCTTTCCTCTATTTTTTTTTTACATTTCCATAGTTTTCAATCCTAATTTTTTTTCTCAATAAAAATCATATATATTATAATCATATATAAGAGAGACAGTGGAAGAGAGAGTGACTGGTCCAAAGTCACCCCGCTAATTTCATGCATAAGGCAGGGCTAGAACTCACTGTCCCCTGGTTTCTAGTCTAACATCCAGGTCTTTAATAGCTTCCTGATCATTATCAGAGTAGGAGCTATTCAGATTTTTGGGGGCATATCATTCCAAAAAACAAGAACCACAACAGAAAAAGTATGTAGTAAGCAGAAAGTAAGCAGTGACACTGCTTAAATAATGACACCTGAAGCATGTTCAGCTTGACTAGATGGGCAACACCCCCCCCCCTCAGAAATTGGCAGTCTCTCAACTATCCAATCCTGAAGTCGATTACCTCATGTTAGTTGGAAATTATATTTTGTAAATAAAGCCACTTTTTGCAGCCACCACATATTGCTGACTCATACTCAGTTTACTGTCAATTATTATTTCAAGATATTTTTCACAAGTAATCTTACAAGCCAGATATCTTAAATATTATTACTGGGCAATTCATTTTATCTATGTGAGGAACTCTGTCCTTTGTTAAATGTCATGTGGTTACTTTCAAACCATTTCTGAAACATATGAACATTAGAGTCCTTAGTGCTCTCCGAGGTTGTTTGTTTGCTTGCAGACATTTTGTTACCCTACATGGCCTAAGCCCTACATGGCTTAGGCTCAGGATATTTGGCAGACCACCTGCAGCCAGCAACGATACCCCATCGCCCGGTTCGCATCCATAGAGAGGGCTTACTCAGGGTGCCATCGGCTAGACAGTGTCGGCTGGCGGCCCCCAGGGGCAGAGCCTTCTCTGTGGGTGCGCCCTCCCTCTGGAATCAACTTAACTTGGAGCTCCGGTTGGCGCCTGACCTACGCACCTTCCGCCGTGAATTAAAAACTTGGTTATTCCAGCTCCCCGACCTGGACTGATGGGGTTTTAAGGGTTCTAAATTTTAAATTTTATTAGGTTTTAGATTTTAATTTTGTATTGTGGCTTGTGCATTTTATTATTGTGAGCCGCCCTGAGTCCATTGGGAGATAGGGCGGCATATAAGCAAAATAAAATAAATTAAATAAATAAATAAATAAATACCCAACTAGGTAATCTTCAGTGCACCAAGGTCTCCACAGGTCAACTCTGAGCTACATATATTCTCTTCTATTAGTACATATAACATTGTTTTCAGTTGTGTTTTTGTCTTTCATGGTATGTCCTTTACATATGATAAGTGTTTTCTCCATTTTATCTTAATAGTGGATTCCTGCCCTGCAGAATGGACAAACTGATCTCAAAACACAATTCCAACCCTTACAGTCTATGATTCTGTAATTTCTCATGAAAGTCATGAATAAAAATATTGACAAATAGAGGACTTAGGTATCATCCTTTGACCATCCTTCTGAATACATTTTTCCAATTTTATGAGGAACCATTTATGAACATTATTTGAGTACAGTTTTCTAGAAAAGACATACATTCCCTTAATTGTCATGTCATCTAGCCCACAGCTGCTAAGAAGGCATCCCATTAAAATGTAATGTAATGTAATGTAATATATAATATATATTTATATTATATATAATAGATAATAAGGTATATTTATAATAGAATTATACCTTCTTATCTATTAAGGCAATTGCTTGATTTAAAAAAATGATAACTTTACTCTTGCAAGATTTATTCTTAATGCATTCATTCTGATTCCTGGTAATTAATCTTATTTTCAAGGTGCTAACAAACTTTCTAAAATCTGCTCTAGAACCTTTCCAGATATTAATGCAAGATTTTTTTTAAAACTACCCTGCATTGGGGTGGAGTCAGGACAACTGAATAGAGCTGAGCGTTTATTGGTTGGAAGCCCTTCCTGATGCCTATACAGAGGTTGCAGCAGATATTTTCTTTTTGTGCCCAGAGGGAGAAATATCTGCTGCTACCTAGAATCAAACTCACAGCCTCCTGATTGTGAGGTGAGAGCTCCACCTCTAGGCCACCACACCGCTCCATTGATGCAAGATATTGATACTGGCTAATCTCTGTTCCTTGGAATTTTTCTCTGAGCTTTTAAAAAAATAAAAATTAAAAAATGGATAAGGGTTCAGCCAGTCCATCAGTTTACCTTTCAGTACTTTTAAGTACTTTGACATTCACTTGAAGTAAAACAATACTTCTATTCCCATCAGTCTCAAGCTTCAATCCTGTCTTGCATTTTGCCCATCACTGTCTCCTGGTGGAACATGCTTTTTTCATTGGAAAGCTGTGAGCTTTTCCTGTGTTACAGGATAGCACTTTACTAAGCAGTTTCTTAGCTTCTTTTCCTTAAATCTTGATGTTCTCTGAAGAAGTCCTTTGTATTATTCTTAAGATCCTCTGCTAATATATCAGTTCATTCTAAGTTTTTGCTATCCATTTATGAGTTCTAAAGGTAAAAGTTTCCCCTCTCCAGTCGTGTTCAATTTGAGGGGGCGGTGCTCATCTCCGTTTCTTAGCTGAGGGAGACAGCGCTGTCCAAAGACATTTCTGTGGTCATGTGGCCAGCATGATTGTATGCCGAGGCACATGGAATGATGTTACCTTCCCATAGAAATGATACCTATTTATCTATTTGCATTTGCGTGCTTTCAAACTGCTAGGTGGGCAGGAGCTGGAGCAAGTAACGGGAGCTCACCCCATTGTGCAGTGCTCGGATCTCGAATCCTGATTGTCAGCTTTTCAGATGACAAGCTTAGCATCTTTAACCCCTGCAGTTATGCAGTTCTAGGTTATTTGACTATTTATTTACTACCCAGCCATCCTTGCATTCTTTTTATTCTTTTAAATATTCACTCATTTTATTATTATAAATATTCTTTTTATTATTTTAAATATTCACTCATTTTATTTGTTTGATTGTTTTTGTATAATCACCAGTGGTTTTTTATGCACTCCTCCATTTCTTCTTCCCTGTTTGCAACTGCACTTTTTAATATCTTCTGTAGAAACTCATTTACATCAAGCTCCCTTTACTCTTAGTTTCTCCAGCCATGGAATTGTCTTTATCATTCCTCTGAATTTATTAAAATACATTTTATTTAAAATCCAAGATATTTGATTACCCTCTGCTGTTTTCCATTCCAATCAAAAACTCCATTATTACATGGTCACTTTCCTTTAACGTTCCTGCCAATTCCAGTTCATCGGTTAAATTTTCTGCATTAATTAGTGCAAATTAAGTTTAACAGATCCTTTTCTGCTTTGTTCCCACACCTCAGAAGGACAATTTTTAGCAAGACAAATAAGAATTTCATGGAAGGACCATACTCAGCAGAGTCTGTCACTGACAGATGTCAGGGTAATTAAAATGTTCCCTCAATGCAACTTCATTTTTGTTTGTAGGTTATGCAATGTGTTCTTCCTGTTTGAACAGGCAATAATAGACACCAACAGGAGTATTACTTTTATTTGTTCCTCCACTTATTTCCACCCATTTTAACACCCAATGTTATTCTTCCTCTTCCTTTTCTATTCCTTCCGCTCCTTTTGAACAAATTGCCTCTACCATTTGCCATATGCCAGGTATGGAATTTATCCCATTAGATATAATGTTCACATATCAAAATATATTTGCCTTCGGTATTGTGCTCCAGCGCATCTTATTTCCCATGCTTGGAGTATTATATTAGTGCTTGACCAATGACAGCAGGGAATTTTTTGAACTTAGGGGTTTTTTTTCTTTTATTTTTTTCCTTTTTGCATTGATAGGACCCATTTCAGCAAAATTTCCATATTCTACTGTACACACGAGTTCTTACCTGAACTTCTTACCTCAGAATTTTCATTTTAATTTAAAGCCCTCCCAATCAAGCTTGCCAAACTTTCTTTAAACACATATTTATCAATCTTTTGTGATGTATCTTGTGCCAGTAGGCCATAATCTAAATAACTCACATGATGGTCCACTAGGTCATGGGTGTCAAACTTGCTGTGTCACGTTGCTGTCATGTGACATTTTGCAACATTTATCCCATTCGTGGAGCTGAGGTGGGCGTGGCTTGTGACTCATACGGCTTGTGGGCCACCAGTTTGACACCCCTGCTTAGGTGAATTTCTCACATCAGCATCATCTGTGTAGTATGTCACTTGACATATAGTGTTCTTCTTTTTCTTTGTAGTCTGTTTTCATGAAATAGAAAGATGAACAAGAATACCATCTCACATTGTGTTTCAACACATCAGACTTTGTCTTCCTCACATTTCCAATAATTTTTAAGTTATTACAACCTTTAAGATATTTGTAAACTATTATCATGTCACCCCTTGGTCCTCTCTTTGGCATGCTAAACTTACTCATTGTCTTTTACTATGGTTCCTAAGTCTGGAGTTCCATACACAGCCCATATAGACTCTACCCTATGTCTACACATGTATGTAGTATGCAGTATGTAGTACTTTCAAAGAAGTAATTTGCATTGATTTCAATTATTTGTTTTCCTCAACAAATATTAAAACACTGCAATCATGAATCTGTTAGATTAGTAACAGAATTTCTCATCGCATATGGTATAGGAAGAATTAAACATTGGGAACATCGTTTTCTCCATTTGTAAAATAAGTTTGATGTAGGATATCAAATCTGCAGTTGTATACTCCTGGCTGAAATTCATTCTAATGTAATAAGCATTTCACTTAATTATACTTACAAACAAAGTAATAAATGGTGTTAGATCAACATGAGTATAACAGGAATGAAATGTTAAAGCCAAGGACAAAAGGAGGGTGGAATTGCTAAAACATGTTAATTTACTGAGAGTAGAAAAAAATGATTAGGTTCAAAGGTCATACCCCATATACCTTCTATATAACTTAACTTGCCCAAATGTTGTATAAAATGCAGGAAAGTAGAATCCTTCCCATGTGCTAGTTTTTCATTTTAGTGATTATTTTGCAATGGTATGTTTATGTTTCTCCAGAGGAAGTGGAGGGGGGGAAATCATTTTCTTTCAATCTTTGCAAATATCAACAATATGCTAACCAACTGTAATCAAATACTTTCCCCCCAAAGCTGTGGAATGTGCCATAATTTGTCAAAGAAACCTTCCTGACAAGTTTTTAGTAAAGTCCACTATAGCCAACCCTTCCCAGCACCCCCCTTGACCCATCTAGCAAATGACCTTTAACCTTATTTGGGCCTCTTTTATGAGCCTTTTTTACTCTGAGCAGATGGCTAAACTATCAAAGGTTTTATGAGGAAAAATCTGCTTCCAAAACACTGGAGTGGGATATTTCGTTCCACGTTAATGCTAGCTATCAAGGCCTTAGATGGAAAACACAAAAGTTATGTTGTGGCAGCTGGAGTGACAAATAGACTGGAGACTACCTGGTATTGTGTAGAAAGGAACAGAAGGTGTGTAAAGTTAGTTTGCGTAACAATAACTGGATGCTCCAAAGAAGATCATTGAAAGGAAAATTAAGGGAGGGGGGGCATCTACTTAGTAAAACAGAACCATCCATGCTTGCTAATGCATTTAAAAATAGAAAAGGAAAAAAATGTAAAAAATAGATGAATGCATTAATAATACATTTCAGATGTTGCTTCTAGCTTAGTCTGGCATAAAAATCAATCATTGATAGCATGTTAAATAATAGGTCCCTGCACACTAGGGAGATATTTGTCTTGAGGTTCAAAATGAATTATCTTAGGTAACCCATTCAAATCTGGAAGCCAGCAGAGGAAAAACCTAACTGCCTTGGCCAGTAACTTTTCTTAATGGCAAATGGCTTCTGTATGTGCAAAGAGTTTCCATAAGCACAGTGGCTTTCTGAGACCCTCATGCTAATCTGTTCAGCTTTCCCAGAAGAAAACATTTGGTGTGTGTTGTTGCCCAAGTGTAGAGTAAGTGGTGCAATCGATTCCCCATGTCTTCCATAGAATCATAGTGTGCAGTTCCTGATCGGAGCTTTCTCAAATATACGGCACTAAATACATAGTAATCACGCTGTTTTACCAGAGACCAAATCAAAACACTTCTACATTCAAATCCTATCATTTTGTCCCCTTGAAATTAGAGGAAAGTTGGCATTTGATTTCATTTCCCTCTACATTTCCTCCTGCTGTAGCCTCGTGTTGCATAGCACCAATTAATAATTGTAACCTTCTTGGCTTTGTTTTCCATTTTAAGTAGCAGATTCTATTTAATTATAGAAATCAACAGCAAGCAATTTCCTCAGGGTATTTTGTACTACAATTCCTAGAACATCTTGTCATCAGCCATATTACCTGGGACAGATACGAGCTGAAGTCCAGAACTTCTAAAAATCAACAAGGAATCTATTCTCTAGTCCCTAGTTGATAGGAGGATTCTAGAAAACCACCCATACCTTCACAATGCATGGATCATAATGGGTAGAAGAGAAACAGAATGTCCCAGAGATCTTTGGAGTAGTTTGCAATATGCTAGATTTTGAAAACTTTTAATAACTCTTATTTTCCCTCTCCTTTTGCTGTTCTCAATTCTCTTTTCCTGTGGCCATCACCTTCTTGCACTTCAGGCCCTGACAACCAAACAAGTGAAAGCTTCTTCTATTCTTCCTCCTCCTCATTTCATCATTCACTTTCTTAACTCCTAAAGGCCAGAAGGAAAAAATGTATAAACATACAGAAAGAAACTAAGAAAGAACCACAGGTTTTGGAGGCCTTTGCAGAGACCTAAGTATGGTGACCCAGATTTCTTGCCTTAGCACACCTAAAGGATATTCTGGAAAAAGGTTTTAATAGGCAGCCAAAAATATGAGAGAGAGGGAGGGAGGGAGGGAGGGAGGGAGGGAGGAAGGAAGGAAGGAAGGAAGGAAGGAAGGAAGGAAGGAAGGAAGGAAGGAAGGAAGGAAGGAAGGAAGGAAGGAAGGAAGGAAGGAAGGAAAAGAGAGGATTGAAAAGCATGGGTAGCCCTGCCTATGTCTCTGGCCACATTCACTCCATCAGGCTCACTCACCAACATGCATCTCTTTACATATAATTTCTGAGAAAATGTGGTACTGAACAGTAAAGAGTTGCACAGTCCTGCCTTAAAAGAAACCCTCAGTTTATTCCTCCATATAAACAAGGACTGATCTTGGACATTCAAAACAGGCTGAGTCCTGGCTCAGATTAACTTCTGTTCTCAGGGGGATGCATTTGGGGATAAATTACCTGTTACATTCTGGCTGGTGCCTCCATTTCATTGAACTATCACATCACTGCTGTGCTTCAGGCAATGTAGAAAACATATATATGCATGAACTTAGGCCTTTGAAATTCAGATTCGTAATACAGATAGACTTCAAAGGCCAGTTCTACTGATTTCTTCTTTGACTTAATTACTTTTGAAATGAAGAACAATACTTTTTTTCATTTTCTTTTTTTGAAAATGCCTAAAATGACCTTGCATTTCAAAAATCTGCACATCTCTGTACATACCTCTGTACATATAAGAGCAGTGGGTTTCTCAAAGTATATGTATGGCAATGAGCATGGTTCATGTTTGAATATTTAAATGTATACAAGTAAAAATGGCTTTGCATTGAAGCTAACTTAAAAGAACTTGAGCCGTGGCCCTCTATTGTTGGGGTATAGTAACTCTGCATAGAATGTTTACCCATCAAGTTGCTTCTTCCCAGAGGTGGGTTTCAGCAGGTTCTGAGTAGTTTGGAGAACCGGTAGTAAAAATTCTGACTGGCCCCGCCCCTGTCTATTCTCTGCCTCCTAAGTCCCAGCTGATCAGGAGGAAATGGTGATTTTGCAGTAACCTTCCCCTGGAGTGGGGTGGGAATAGAGATTTTACAGTATCCTTCCCCTGCAATGCCCAACAAGCCACACTCACCAAGCCATGCCACACCCACGAAGCCACAACCACAGATCTGGTAGTAAAAAATGTTGAAACCCACCACTGCTTCTTCCCTCTTTTTCTTGATTGATGCATTTACAATATCCTACCTTAGCCCCTTCGCAAGGTCTCATTGTCTGTGAGTTGAACAAAGGTGGAAAGCAAAAGTTGACAGGACAGGTTGTTCAGTATTCCACTTGCATGTGCAATAGTTCACAAACCAAAAAGATAAAAAGTGTAACGAGGCTCTGGAAACCCTTCCACAAACATCTGCTAGGACAGCCTCATGTGTAGGATTAGTTCAATATTTGAAGCAGTGTTTTTCAACCTTGAAGATCTTTGGACCTCCGTTCCCACACGGGTTGGGGAATTCTGGGAGTTGAAGTCTATATCTCTTAAAGTTTCCAAGGTTGAAAAACACTGGTCTAAAATGTGTGGAGTTTTGGTCTTGTACAAGGGAGACAATTGGGTTCAAAATAATGCCATCTGGAGACCTTGCTGGGAAAACTTTGAGCTATTTCTATATTCTGGCCTTTCTTTGGGGTTATTGTTCTGTCACCCCAAGCTTTTTGGCGGAATGATGCAGTTCTAATAAGAAGGATCCAAGCTAATTTATGTGACAATATATTTCATGGTGTGTAGTACATAATCTTCAACCAGAATGAAATAAAGTATATCAATTCTTGTCAAGAACACTGATGTGTGCAATTAGAAATCAGTTAAAGAAAAAGTGTCAAAAACTGTTAATTTCCCTCAACTCTGTATACTTTCCATTCTAGGTACCAAATGTATAGGGGACACTTGATAGATATATTGATGGATAGATCAATAGAAATAGATTGATAGAGCAATAGAAATAGATAGATGACAGATAGATAGATAGATAGATAGATAGATAGATAGATAGATAGATGATAGATAGATAGATAGATAGATAGATAGATAGATAGATAGATAGATAGTCAAATCTTCTTTCACAGAAAAGAGCTTTCAGATTAATCCTTTCTGTCTTCAGGTTTTCACTTTCTCAGATTTCTTTCCATGTAACTTGTTAATCCATCAGTCTTGTTTATCCAAGCAAGTTTATTAATGACAAATGTTGCTGGGCTCGTTGAGTTATGACAGTAAACTGAAAAGAATATGAAGGCCAAGGTGAAAAGGTGATTTCTTTATAACAGCTGTAATTTATCCTGAGTTTTGGACAGTCCTTTGATTTGGATATAGTATTCCTACTGATTGCATTAGAATAGCCCTTAGGGGTCCTGGAATTTGTTAGATGAATGGAAGATGACCATATGTGCAGGGTTAGAGAATGATAACAAAATGGAACATGATGCTACTCTATCCTTGGTAATTTGGAAACCTTCTTCCATGCCTTGTTTATGCTCTTGTTTACATATGTGCTCTGCAGAAGCACTGCCAGCATCACTTACGTGCAGTCAAGAAAACAAAGGAAGAGTTTGCAGAAGAGGCATCAAATTTTTGGGCATAAATTTAATATATTTTATCCCCAGAAATCCCAGTGTAGGATTAAGGTTGCATGATAGGCAATTACAGTCTAAATTGGTAGATTACCTATTTGATTAATTTGTAGTAGTTAAATGAATATTTTATTGTTGTTATTATCAGCTTACACAAATTCTGACTTGGTTTACTTCACAGATTCAGAAGAGAAATAATTGTGAAGTAGGTTTTATGAAGAATGGGAAAGTGAGCAAGATGACCTTAGATCAGAGCTGACCACCTTTTTCAAGCCAGAGAATGATGTGCGGGGTTTCATGTCAAAAAGTAAGAGTAGAGCCCAGACAAAAATTAATTCAGTTTACAAGCTCAAATTAATCAATGCTGAATTCAGTGTTGGTTCACTGAATTCTCCAGTCACATTTATAACCTTCTTTTTCTTGGGTTGCATTCAAAGTTAGGAACAAAACTGCAAGATTCACAAGGGCTAAATTCAAAGTTCTTGGACCAGAACATGATCCTGAAGTCTCATCTTGGGATTCACAACTGATTTGCCTATGAATTCAAGATAACTCTAGGGTTAATAAATCATCACTCAAATAATTTACTGTCACAGAGGATGGAGAAGAAGTAGCAGTTTTATAGGGATATCCAAACAAGAATGTGATAGACCAAATCAACAGGTACTGTATATGGTAATTTGGCCTTCTTTCCTTTTTAACATGCTTTTGGTGAAGATAAATCTATCCACTACACCGCAGCTTTTCTGAGGTTGACTTGCATCCCATGAATGCCCTCTAGCAAGTAATTGTACCTTCCTTAAATGTTAAGTATTGGAAAGACATTGTTCTATCTTTCCATCTGACATCATTGTAACTTCTTTGTGGAAAGTTGATCTCAAGGCAAACAAGATTATCTCACTGGCATTTTCTGTTTCTGGAAATCATTAATCTATTTACAAGAAGTTCAGCTCAGAATAGTTTTGGCATTTCTTTATTTGGGGTGAAGTTTTAAAGGCGTACTTCTTTTTAGTCTGCATCCCATTCATGAAATAGGGCATACAGAGAAGAATTTCTTGTAACCCTTCCCCCCAACCCTTCGCCTGTGTTTGACTTCAACAGCTTAAAATGCTAGCTAAGACATACATATAACCAAATATATCTGGAGTGTGCCAGGCTGAAGAAGCACCAATAACTACGTAGATGGAACTTCAGCACATACCAAAGGAACCAGAGTCAACAATTACACTATGAATTTCTGGATGAGAAGAGGACTGTCCAAATTCTTGTATAAATAGACCTTTGATTGTGTTAATACTTAGATAGTGGGAGGACAATCTGTCTTTCAAGTATTATTATTTTGTTGTTCTTGATGGCATATATTCAGGGAGATAGTTTTTTATATGCAATTGATTTACATATTTCCCAATCATGAGACTGGGCAGTATCTAAGACGAGTAGCTAGACTTAAAAAACAAACAATTAAATAAAAGCAGCTTCTACTAGAGTTAAGGATTATAGCCAGATTTCTTGTAAGAGGACATGTATAATCGCATTTATTCACATGGTTCTTCACACAGTCAGATTCTACGGAATATATTGTCCCTCATTGAACTGAAGCATTGGTGGGGGATTTTTTTCTGAGACACCTGTATATTTGTGAAAACCTCATTATCAGAACAATGCATGAATCATCCATATGTTTCTTTGAAAGAGAAATCACATGCTCTTTTTCCTCCTCTTTCACCTCCTTTTTCTAGTTTTATCTGTCTTTGGTACTCAGGTTTCCTAGCTGATCAGATAAGTAGATCAATCACTAGCACATCAGCAAATGGATGCAACTATGTACCTTTAATATTTGTTGTTCTTGCCCAACATGCATCTAAAAACCAGCTGGTAATGAATAGTTGTCATGCTTTATGTTCTGCTGCAGCAAAACATCTGATTAAAAAAATGAAACATTATCAATTAATAAAACTTTAGTTATGATTTCATACAATCATTTTTTCCCCAAACAGAGCAAATTCCATCCCAGGAATATAACTAATTAACCATAAAAGTGAATCAATTTAGATTTTAACTAAAGTGTCCTCCAACCATTCATTTGTAACTTTTGTCACTCATTTTATTAAATTCTTTTAAATATAACCTGAACTCTTTATTTTTTGCTATTATTATTCTGGAAAGAATCTCTTCTTTGATTGCAGTCTAAGGCCTACATCGCTTATTAGTGTAATTTAGATTTGAGGTTCCGTCTAAACTGTTGAAAACTTACTAGTATCTTTGCATTGAGATTTTTATTTTTAAATAGATACAACAATTTATTATGGAACTAATATTGTTCTGTTTCAAAGAGGATTAACTGTGTTGTGGGATTATCACCATCACATTTGTTTTGTTAATAAAATGGAGAATGTGAATTTTTAATCCAGTGGTGAAGACATACCACAAAGTCTAAAACTCACTTAAAAGACAAAGTCAAGTGGAATCACCACTTGACTTTGTCAACCATGTTTAGGGACTACACTCAGAAAATGAACATAATCTAGATCAGGAGTCTCCAACCTTGGGAACTTTAAGTCTGGCGGACTTCAAAGCTGGCTGGAGAATTCTGGGAGTTGAAATCTGCCAGGCTTAAAGTTCCCAAGGTTGGAGACCCCTGATCTAGAGGTTATGGGTGGGACTAAAATGACTCTGTCTAAAAGTATATTCATTTGTTATTCCCATTAACAAATATCGAGATGCTTCTAAGAGGTCCAACAGAAAGATATAAAAGCCTCAGGTTTCCAGATGGTGCCTTTTTATATACTCTATTGTTGGAGCCCTTTTTTTCTTGAAATAGAGGATAAATATTCCAAATTAATAGTATGTATTTAAAATGCAGTCAAACGAGCACTGTCAAATACTTTGTCATCAATTAAGTATTTTCAAAATAAGAAACATGTAATTTAAAAGATAATCACACAGATGGCAACATTATTTCTGAAGTTTATCCTCTTCATGATGCATATCCATAACTGTCAACCATAAATTATCCTATATTTTTATTTCCTAACCCAAATCTGAACTCTCTTTTAGAAAATTATTCATTCTCATTATTCATTCAATATAAAGAAGTAATGCAAGACTGGAAGATGTGGAGAGACCTGGCCCACAGAATTGCCAAGGGTTGAATATGACTGAATGGTTATCATCATCATCATCATCATCATCATCATCAGTTATTCATTCAACACATATATTGCATCTCCTGTATGATCTCAAACTGGCATACATAGTATTCCATACTCCAATTTTTGTGAGAGGTTGGGGAGCATGAAGGACACAAAGTCTAATAAACTTTCAGGCTGTAGGAGGACTCCAACTTGAATCCTCCCAGTTCCAATCCAGCAAAATAACAGCAGTTCTCTAAATATAGTGCCATATTTGTTGGCCAAGAATGAAGGACATCCTATGTTATTCCAAAAGTATCAAATGGTTGATGTCATTCATCGGGTACAACTGCTAATCCATGGTATTCTTGAAGGTTGATCTATTCCAAGTCTGCTTTAGAAAATAAACACCATTAAATACCGTTAAATACCATTAAAAGGAGAGGGGGACTCTTAAAAGTTGTTGGACAAAGTTTGTATCATGGTAAAGAATATTAAAATTGATAATACCATCCGCCTGTAGGCTGAGATGTTATAATTTGCATAACTCCAGAATTCCATTCGTATGTCGCTCTGATCTGATTAACAAATAATTATTTTATTGATTTGTTTATTAATTGGATTAATGTGCTGCCCATCTTGTCTGGAGGTTGAAAAAAAGATGAATGCGTCTGTTTTTCAAAATGCATACTTTCTTTAGGATTGCTTTATTTTAATTTGTAAAAAAATGGAAACGCTGATTAACTCATGAGCTCTAAGGTATTGTTTATTTTACAGATAAAAGGACAGGAATTTAAATACAAATTCAGAAACATGATCATAACCTCAAACATTTTATTGATCTTGAACAAATTCTGCCACTTTACATGGACTTGTGGAAGATTTCTCCTTTTTTTAAAAAAAAAATAACAGATCTCCTTTAAACAAATTGTTTGGACCTCCCAGGCTCTGCTGAAATTTGATGATCTTCGCTGTATCCCCTTGAAATACAGTGTACCTTTGGCAAGACCAGCACAGTGTGATGTAACAGGATGCAAAATGCACTTCCAATGAGCTGTTTACTTCCTGTAACACTAGGATAATTACTAATGAATGAATAGCTCTTGGGAGATCCAGTTTGTAACTGGATAGCTTTAAAATTCTTATCAGATTCTCAATGATGGAAGAAGAAGAGGGGGAGGAGGAAGGGAGAGTCTAATAAAAGAAAAATAATTTAGCAACTTGATCATTCACCTATTCATTTGAAAACTTTTTTTTTTTTTTACTATCCCAGGCAAAGTAATCTGAAGAGAAAATTGAGCGTATCAAAGCAGGATGTGACATTTGTGATGTTCTGCAGATCTTTCTTTCAGAGAGCATCTCGCGGACAGCTCTGACAGCAGGGATTAATTCAAGCAATAGCAATAAACAACAGTTGAAGTGAGGTTGAGGCCTAACACCTGGATGTTATGTTACCAAAAGACCTCATGTCATTCCAGGCTACATACATGTGTGTGTGTGTGTGTGTGTGTGTGTGATCCATGCATGTAATTGTCTCCTTTCTTTCTTGAAAACACTGCAAAATGCCATTTGAAATGGTTTGAAATAATTGCATCTATTGATTGATTTAAAACATGTTTGTAGCTGCCCATCTTTGGGGGAGGGTTCCCAATCAAAAATTAAAAGACATGTGAAATAATATTAGAATTATGAAGTTCAACTAATTAAAACATTAAAATTAAATCCAAGCATAATTCATAGCATAGCTTGGGGCACTTTAACTTTTAAAGTTCCTGCTGCAGTTTGAGTCCAATTGATCCTTGGTGAAAAAAATCAATTATCTCTGGGCAAATATAAGATAGCAAAACCTTGTTTAAATATATGCAAAAAAATTGGGGAAGAAGACATTTTATCCATTAAAAAATTGGATGGAGCTGAATAATAACTTCTCATGAAAAATTGTACATAAAAAAATCAGAATACCAAACAGGAGAGAAAACATTTATTGTTTCTTTATAGAAGCAAATTTTGACATGAAACAATCTTCAGACATAATATCCATGCTCACAACTGTATGTTGATGTGTATATAAGCTATGTACCCTTTCCAAAAAGTAGATCAGTTGTAAGAATTCTCCAGTAACTATATTCTATTAGATCAAGAATGCTGTGCTACACAAAAACTTACATACTGCTATAGCAGTTCACCCTGAAAAAGTATATATCCTCCACATATGGAAAAAAAAAGATGCCAGATCAATGCAACGTAACTTATTGAAAATCAATAAATTTGATCCAAATAGCTTTCTTAGAGATATATTGACCAAAGGATGGGATAGTACTATAGATCTACTTTAAACAGGAACAATTTGCCAACTAGTCTCTGTAGAGGGAAATAATGAGTCAATATATTGGAAGCAAGTAATATTTCCAATATATTGGAAGCAAGTAATATTTCCTGTAATCACTGCCTAGACTACCTATGAAAGAATAACAGAATAACAAAGTTGGAAGGGATCATGGAGGTTTTTTAGTCAACCTCTTCTGCTCAAGCCAGACACCCTATACTATTCCGGACAAATGTTTTGTTTCAAATCTAAGCATTTAAATTAAGGCCTTCATGAAGTGGGAGACAGATTCTAAACTCATTTATTTCAATCATTCAGTCACTTCCTCTTGAGTTGAAGAAGTGTTGGTGTAAATTGACGAAACTCTTACTGGAAAGATATGTTCCCTTGACTGATTATGTGCCATTAACTTGTTTTCAACTCCTAGTGACCACATAGATCAATGTTCTCTATGATGATCTGTCCTTAACCCGGACTTTCAGATCTTCCAACACTGTACTCCTAGCCACTGTAACTGGGTCCCTCCACCTTTAGTGATTAACAAAACTAACGGGCTATTGTTTTGGGAAATGAACACTATGCACAGAGAGTACTGATGATGTTACCTAGTCTGGGTAATGAAACTGGGTAATTGAAACAAGAACAAGCTCAGAGAGCACCAAGGACCCCTTAGCTATATGGGCTGCAAGAAAATAGCAGCCTCCCATCAATGAAAGAAACTGCAATGGTGATCAGATTCCATTATGTCCAATAGAATAGAGTTTGTCACATCCATTCAAGCACACAATACCTTTAGGGAGAGGAGGAGGAACAAGAAGGAATGTATGAAGCTGTGATACCAGAAACTTAAAATAATATCCAGAACTGTAAAGTCAGATTAACACTTATTTTCTACCAACCGTAATCCAAAAATGCAAAGATTTCAATGAAGCACTTCAAAGGAATTACCAACAAGGGGAGCTTTTCCTCCATTATTGTCCGTATTTAATCCTATGTATTATCCTGAATCTTTGGGGATGAAACTTATGTAGGTCAAGGTTCCATTGACACAGATGTTTCTCCCCTCCACTCCTCCATGCAAAAGACACACACACACACACACACACACAGAGAAAGTGAGTTAAGGAGCATGGCAAAGGGGCCTCCTAGTTGTGTCTCAAAAATGCTTCCAGTAGGTCATTCAAAGAAGAAGGCGAGAGAATGAAAAGCTTGCTAAGCCATTTGCCATGAAATTCTGTTTAATGCAATAATGAGGCTCCAGTTTGAATGTAATGTCTGTGCAGTTTCACAAGAAGGAGAAAAAAAGCAAGAATTGCATTTGCACAAAATTGGATTCTAATATTGAAAATATTAGAATCTGCAGAAATGAATAGATTAACACTGGCAATTAAAAGGGAGGAAGAATCAGAGTATTATAACATATGAGGGCAATTTTATCATTGGATAGAAAATGAATATGGATAAAAAGTGGTACAAAAGAAAAATGTTCTAATAGGAGAAATATTAAATCGAAATGTAAAGAAATATATATATTAAGATGACACAAAATAGGTACCCAGATGACACATTGAATGGTTAATGATATAAGGTTAGTTTTAAAGGAAAAAATAAAAAACTTTTTATATAAAAAAAAGGAGAAAAAGATTTTGAGATAAGAATAATGATATGTAGTATTGGGGAAAGATTTGCACTCACACCAATCTCTTCAACTGGGTGTTTCCATGATGAAAAAAAAAAGTATTTGAGAGTCCAAATTGTACCAAATATCAGATCCATCCTTTACTTTTTTTTTAAAAGTCAATTATATAACAGGGTCCCAGGTTATTGTTGTAACTCTAATAGTTGTCATCAAACAGTCAACATGAGGTTTTTGTTTGATTCATCAAAGTTCCTTTTTTTTTAATCTCAAGACTTTCTCTGTTGTGGGTTTGATCTCTCTCCTTCAAGAAGCTTGTCACAATCTGCCTGCAAAGGCCTTCGGTTTGTACAGTAAATGTTTTCTATATAATTTTAATAATGATTACAATGGCACTGCATGAGTCAATATTATGATCTGGCAGTTACTCATAAGGTTTGAAATGAACTTCTCCTGAAAGTGATTTCATTATAGCCAGCCAATTTGCTACCCTTCCCATACACCTGAAGAAATGCACATTCATATTTAAATTCTTATTGCTTTTTCTTTTTTTAACAAAGACACACTTAAAATGAGTTACAAATTGCACAAACATTTTGGTCACCACATGACAGAAAAACTGAAACTTTTCATAAATGAAGTAAGAACTAACAGGCAATGGAAGCAAGCAAAACTATCTATTCCTCTGTCATTTCCCATTAAGTTCTACTCCTTTACCCATGCAATCCAGACATTCTCATGCAACCATAAAAAGCAAATTCACATTTTGTTCCTTTTGTATTTGTGGCAGTAGCTGTTGCTCATGACTCAGAGCCTCTCTAACTACATGCCATCATTCACCAACAGAGAATAAAAGCCTTAGCAGTTACAATCATGGGATCATCAACCAAGAAAGCAATAAGGTGCCCCACCTCTTTTTTTTAATGGCAAGGGGGAAATGCTTCAGATTTGATTCCAAAAATATGCTTTAAGGAGCAGGGGACTAGAGAGGAGGGACAAATGTAGAAGCTACCCATAACTCACTAAAGCAGCAGACATCTTGGCCGGGGATTGTGTAGCATAGGCACATGGTCTGGGCCAAAGACATGGCTGCTTTAAAGAGTTCTAAAAAGTCTGGGCCAAAGACATGGCTGCTTTAAAGAGTTCTAAAGAGCTTGGAATATAAAGAATAGAATACTTTATTGACCAAGTGCGATTGGACACACAAAGAATTTGTCTTTGGTGCATATGCTCTCAGCGTACATAAAAAGACAAGATACATTCATCAAGAATCATAAGGTACAATATTTAATGATAGTCATAGGGTACAAATAAGCAATCAACTCATACTAGGAAACAATCAATATAAATCATAAGGATACAAGCAACAAAGTTACAGTCATGCAGTCATAAGTGGGAGGAGATGGGTGATAGGAACAATGAGAAGATTAATAGTAATAGTAATGCAGATTTAGTGAATAGCCTGACAGTGTTGAGGGAATTATTTATTTAGCCGAGTGATGGCGTTAGGGAAAAAAACTGTCCTTGTGCCTAGTTGTTCTGGTGTGCAGTGCTCTATAGCATCATTTTGAAGGTAAGAGTTGAAACAATCTATATTCAAGATGTGAGGGATCTCGTGCAGTATATAGGTCCTCAATGGAAGGCAGGTTGGTAGTAATTGTTTTTTCTACAATTCTAATTATCCTCTGAAGTCTTTATCTGTCTTGTTGGGTTGCAAAACCAAACCAAACAATGGATTGATTCACCCACCCTTGACTATAGAGGTCAGTTAACCCTATGCCCATGAGCCCCAATTGGCCCACAGATACCATCATCAGCCCACAGAATTTTACCATCATAAAATTCCGTGTTTGGAATTTTAACACGGGAAGCAAACACCCTGCAAACCAAAATACATAACTCTAGCATGCAAAAGTGCATCTAGGCCCCAAATAAACAAAGCAGATAGTTTTTTCCAGGTGCTTTTTCAAAAGGCAACTGGACTTTTCTTCGGGTTTTTTTTCTTGAAGTCTTTTCACTTCTCATCCAAGAAGCTTCTTCGGTTCTGAAGATCTGAAAGAAGACTATTCTGTGACATTTGAGGGAAAGAAAAAGTCTTGGTGTTTCTCTTTTCAAGCAATCGTCCCCACCCAGCCTGGGCCACTGTAGTGGCGAGGAGCTGAACTAACAATAGCATGAATCTCACGCATCGGCTAAACTGCATCCCTTGAACTCCAACTTTTTTTGCAGAACAAAAGGCTTCCAAGAAGCACGGACAGAACAGATGCTTGCTTATCTCAAGTGTCAGAATACCAATTAGATATTGAACATGTCAGGCAGAAGGTAGAGGTTCCAATACAAAGGAATGATGAATAGGAACCGTTCTCCAGTTTAGTTCAAAATCGTGCTGTTCTTTTGTAACACGATTTGTGGCAAATTTGTTTTGTCACAAACCCAGCATCCTAGCCCTCTCAGCATTCAGTGATTTTGATCATCATATGCCTAGACACACACAGGCATACACATAGAAACACTTGCTTTACCACAGTAAAGGCAGACTTTCAAGAAGTCGCTGTTTATTCTCAAAAGGGACAGAAATTAGAAAACACAGACGTTTCCCTCATGGGCAATTTTCTCTCTCTCTCTCTCTCTCTCTCTCTCTCTCTCTTGTATTTTCTCTGAAGGGTCAAGAGCTGAAAGGAGACAGAAGAATCTAAAATACACCAATAATATTCCTAGCTATTAGTTACTCATGCCAATCATTTCCAGGGAAATAGTTATATTAGTCTGCTGAACTAAATCACCAATCAATGTTGTAGCAAGTTATAAAAGTAATATAAAGAGAGATTATGCTTAAACCCTTCCTGAACAGTTTTTAGGAGGCCAATAACCAGGCTTGCGATGGGCTCTCCTTTTTTAGGTGGGTTCAGTTGTCAGGGATGTTGTAATATGGATTCCTACCCTGAGAAATGGTTGGCCCTCAATGGATTAAATGACCCTTTTCAACTCTGATTTTAAGCTTTTCTGAAAGATTAACCAAGCTCAGTATCAAGTAAGCCTTTATGGATAACCATCAAATATATGGAAAAATGACTTAGCTACAGCACTATTTCTATCATGTTTAACATCTGGTGCCTTATGTCAAGAAAGGGGTTAAAAGATACCATCAAAATTAAGGAAAGCTTTCTCTTCTCCCAGCCCCCCCTCCTGCATTCTGCTCACTGACTTGCATTTTTCAATAGTCAGTGACCTCCATAAATCTTGTGAGAAATTAATGTAAAGCAGTGAGCATTTTAATGTTAAGTCTTTATCAATGGCATTTGGATTCCATTGGCGTCACTCTTGGTTGGCTGAGTTTTTTAGATATGGTTTCCTTCATTTTCTCCTGATTTTCTTACATCCTAGAAAACCCACCCAGTATATAAATGTTATTTTTTAAAAAAGAAGGGATAATCGAACAACAGTGTATGTCAGAGGCAACTAGAAGGAAACTGAGCTGCTATGGACCTTAAATAAGCAAGTGCTATGAAAAAAAATGTTTAGTTTTCTTTTGACCTTTTGGGGTCAGATTGGACTAGTTATGTTATCTCTTAATGCTCTACTTTTGCCTGCCTGGTAACAATTAGAGCTGAAACTAATGTGGGGGGAGGAAGAAAAACTTCACCAAATCACTCTTACATGAATTTGCTTACAAATTTCACTTTTAGATTCAACCAATCCACCTTTTTAATCAATGTTTCTTTTAGCAAAAGAGATTTTTGGGGGAATGAATGACAAGATATATTTGATTCCTACTCTTATAAGGCATCAAAATTAAGATGAAGTTTATAATTATCGGACTCCAGCTACCAGCCCTGGACAACATCTTCAAATCTCGCTGTTTGAGGAAGTTGCATAACATTCTCAGAGACTCTTCCCATCCTGCTTACAAACTTTTTGGACTGTTGCCTTCTGGCAGAAGATACAGAACAATTAAAACTTGGACCACACGTTTTCTGAACAGTTTTTATCCCAGAGCTATAATTGCACTCAACAATGAACTAAAGGGCCACCATCAGTGAACTGTTGGACAGTATTATTTGGTCTGTTGTGTGGATGTTTGGGTGGTTTCGGGGTGGGGAATTGTGGTGGGTGGGAGTGTGTTTGGGGATTATGTATGTGGGACCTGGTTTTTGGGTGTCAAGTAAATTTCGTTGTATGTGTATACTGTGTATGCACATACAATGACAATAAAGTTTATTTGTTTGTTTATTTATTTTATTTTATTTTATTTTATTTTATTTTATTTTATTTTATTTTATTTTATTTTATTTTATTTTATTTTATTTTATTTTATTCAGCATGTTTTATTATATCCATACTGGAAAAGCTTGAGCAATAGAATCCTGCTATTATTTATGATAATAAGGAAATAATAATCTGATAAAGTGATGTGGTGGCTCAGTGACTAAGATGCTGAGCTTATTTATTTATTTATTAAATTTTTATACCGCCCTTCTCCCGAAGGACTCAGGGCTGTGTACAGTCACAATAAAACAACATGAAATACAAATTTTAAAAGCAATTTAAAAACAAGGTCAGCTGATTGAAAGGTCAGCAGTTCAGCGGTTCAAATCCCTAGTGCCGGGTAACGGGGTGAGCTCCTGTTACTTGTCTCAGCTTCTGCCAACCAAGCAGTTCGAAAGCATGTAAAAAATGCAAGTAGAAAAATAGGGACCATCTTCGGTGGGAAGGTAACAGCTTTCCATGCGCCTTTGGCATTTAGTCATGCTGGCCACATGACCGCAGAGACGTCTTCAGACAGTGCTGGCTCTTCTGCTTTGAAACAGAGATGAGCACTGCCTCCGAGAGGCGGGAATAACTAGCACATATGTGCAAGGGGAATCTTTACCTTTTAGCTATTATTTATGAAGGTTAAATGAAAAATAATACCTCTGCCTCCATAACTGTAGTTTAAATAGGGATATTTTAATAAATGCAGCAGGACAATAATCCTTGAATTGAAATCTGTTGTTACCTGTATTTATTTTCCTGTATCACCATTCACTATATGCTTTTGCTAATTGCAGAAAAGCTTCTTAAAGATTTTATAAAACAAAACCTTTCATCTCTTCCATTCTTCATCTCTTCAACCAGCGGTACTGGCAGTTCTATCCACTTATTCATTTGAATCAAACAAATGCCCAGGAGGGTATCCATTCAATTTTACCAAAAGGTAAAAAAAAATGCATAACAGCAAATGGACTGCATGGTGGATAGATTAAGATACTGAGATCTAGTTTTGCAATTGCCTTTTGGTCTATTCATGTGGTATAAGGCCTAGCACTGTATAGTGCAGCAAATTTTCTTTTTCGTGTTTCCCAACTCTGCTTAATCATTGCTTCAAGACTTGAATTTGCAATGTAACACTCTAAGTGCCACAGTCCAGATTTCCAAGTTCAAGGAAATCTAACATGGGGCATGGTTGAATAACATCAACCATGTCCCAAAATAACTATAACCATGAATTTTCCTACCGATGTCAAGTTTTAAACTTTTCTCTTCATTTTCTAATCATATATTCATGGCATTGCCGCTTCATTTCTGGATCGTAATGAAGAAATCATGTCTGCTGGTTGTCATGATGTGTGAAGATTTCTTACCTGCATTCTTGTGAAATGACAACAATTGCTGGTAAATTTCAACTCTTGAAGTTTTTATCTCCGCCATCAGCATTGAAAGAACATATCTTACACAAAAATCGAACAACTTCAATGATGTAATCCACAAGTCCCTGTATAACATCAAATTGAAAGCAATTTCTCCTTAACTGATCTGCAATTGTCCATAATTAGTTCATCAATCTTTCTCCTTTGAAACCGATTGGTTACTTTGGCAATTGTCCCTTTCATTCTTGTCCACACAAATCAGCTCTTCCCAGTTTCACAATTTTTGAATTTTTTGGCCAGGTGACATATATATTCCCATCAATACAGTCCTCATCAGAAACAACTGCCTTCATTTGGCAGTTGATGTCAATTGGAGGGCCTCTTTAAGTTGTGGGGGGAAAAAACAATCTAATTGTGTTACTTAAAGCATGGTAATAAGTACTAATTGCCAACTTTACTTCCGTAAATAACAATAGAATCTTTTCATCCAACTCCTTTCCACCAACTAAAGTGAAAGAAGAGATGGTAAAGAACCGGTCAGAGCTTCTAGCACATCTGCACTGCCATCTATTGGCAAAATTATAACATTGGAGGCATTACATTTCATTCAACATTCATACAAAACGTAGTACAATTTATAACAGACTGCAATTTACTTTTCTAGAGTACGATAAATTCAGGCTATGCTTTTAGAAATCTGTTTTTGTGTAACTCTTTTCTTGACCACAAGTAATTAGTTAGAACCATATAATTATGTTACTTTTGTAAAAAACGTTTTGCTTAGCACTGTGTAAAGTTTCCAGTATATATATTCCAGTATATATATTAGAGATGCAGACATACCTCATATTACTACCTAGCAGTGGTGAAATCCACCTTTTTAAACTACCAGTTCTGTGGGTGTGGCTTGGTGGGCGTGGCTTGGTGGGCATGGCAGGGGAAGGATATTGCAAAATCCCCATTCCCTCCCCATTCCTGGGGGAAGGATATTGTAAAATCTCCATTCCCACCCCACTCTGGGGCCAGCCAGAGGTGGTATTTGCTGGTTCTCCGAACTACTCAAAACGGGCCTTCAGAGCCTAGGGAGGCCGTTTTCACTCTCCCAGAGGCTCGAGAAAAGCCTCTGGAGCCCGGGGAGAGTAAAAACTCCTCCTCTGCCATGGTGCAGGACTAGGCCACACCCACCGTGGCCCATCCAGCAACCGGGTAGAGAACCTCTTGCTAAAATTTTTGAAGCCCACCCCTGCACCACCCACTTCCTCCTCATCCTTTTAATTGTAACTTATTACTGTTATTATGAGTATTTATTGTTGCAATGTTTTATTGACTTTAATATTTATAAGCTGTCCAGAGTCACCTTGAGGAGAGATGAGCAGCAAATAAGTCTAATAAATAAATAATCTTGATGACGGATGCCACCATTAACTTGCAAATGGCAGTCAGATTCCCAGATGAT
The DNA here is from genome assembly GCA_030761175.1 of Masticophis lateralis. Lineage (NCBI taxonomy): Eukaryota > Metazoa > Chordata > Lepidosauria > Squamata > Colubridae > Masticophis > Masticophis lateralis. Next base: position 194,296,540 of record JAUDYJ010000003.1, on the reverse strand, counting down.
GTTACAACATGTAAACCAAGGTAATTGGAGACTCGCGCAGTTGCCAAGTTGTCTTACATTCCTGCACATTATGCTGAGCATAAATTCATTATTCATGTCAGAAGCTAGAGGTTACAAGGCCCATGGAGTAATAATACCTGCTTTTCAATTAGGAGATTAAGAGAATTTTATGATCATCCTATTGTTATGTCCAGTGGTGGGTTTCAAATTTTTTTACTACTGGTTCTGTGGGTGTGGCTTGGTGGGCGTGGCATGGCTTGGTGGGCATGGCAGGGGAAAAATACTGTAAAATCTCCATTCCCATCCCACTCCAGGGGAAGGATATTGTAAAATCTCCATTCCCACCCCAATCCAGGAGAAGGTTACTGCAAAATCACTATTTCCTCCCTTATCAGCTGGGAGTTGGGAGGCAGAGAATAGATGGGGGCAGGGCCAGTCAGAATTTTTACTACCAGTTCTCCAAACTACTCAAAATTTCCGCTACCGGTTCTCCAGAACTGGTCAGAACCTGCTGAAACCCACCTCTGGTTATGTCTCTACTTTTAAAACTAATATTCTTCACTGGTTCAATCCCAATCCTAAATGCATTTTATTCCTTCCTCCCTTCTGAACATCATCCCTCCAGAAATTAGACTGGCCCCCAATCTGACACTCTTTGGGAAGGCCCTGAAAACTTGAATTGCTGGTTTTACCAGAGGATCTGAGGAACCCAGAGTGGGTTGGAGCCATTAAATGGCTGATATGAGTGTTTCTTGTTGCCCACAGAGGAAATGGGGTGCGCGGATGAGGAGGTGTATTATTATTATTATTATTATTATTATTATTATTATTATTATTATTATTATTATTATTATTATTATCTTTATTCATTAAATATGAAACTCAGTCAACTGAGCATTCAAAATGCATCACAAATACCATTGATTGGTGCTAATGTTGATACGGATTGCTGCCAGCGTCCTAAGTTATTATTTTATTATTATTATTATTATTATTATTATTATTGATTAATTTTATTCCTTCTACATTGTGTTTTTATTTTCTGTAAGCCACCTAGAGTCGCATGAGTGAGTAGGCAGCTATATCAATTTTCCAAAATAAAATAAATATAATACATACATTTCTGTCCCTTAAACCTCTGGTTTGAAAATAAACTTTGCTAGGAGGCAATAAAATCTGCATATCTGCAGGGATGGAAGGCCAGAGGTCTACCTGCCTTCCCAGGGAACTCCAAAATGCTACTGACCCATACAGGGCCTAGTTTAAAACCAAGCTTTATGTAAGGGGCACAGCCCTGCCTCAATGAAAACACCCGTACTGTGTTTAACTTAGAAATGATTTGTTTATTCATCTTCTCATGATTGATTCATGTAAGAATTTGGAGAAAATTTATAGGCTTCCTGGACTTTAGTTAGACTAAATTGGGGAAAGGAATCGCTTAAGAAATTGCAATCAACACACGTTTAGCTACACCTCGTTGTATTTATTTATTTAAACTGCTTCTTTTGCTGCTTTGCTAGACCTTCATACAGTTGGGGTTTTGTTCCTGTTTTTTTTTAAAATCATAATACTCTATGAATTATGGAGAACAGATGGGTGCTCTTTAAAAACAAATCTTCAAGGCAGTTATAGAGGGGACCAGATAATACATATTTCAAGAGAATTCTCTAAACTAGTAGCCGTCATGAAGGAAGTTGTAGGCCTAATGTCCAGCAGTTTTATTGCCCTAACACTAAGGTGATTTTCTATTATATGTGCCATATTTCCATTGTACTGACATAACAAGCTGATCTCTAATGTCTACCACTTATTTATTTTGGTTCTTTTAGGTCAAATAAGTAACCCAAGTCACTCAAACCATTTCAAGAAGCAATTTGGCGTAGTAGTTAAGACACCAGGTTAGAAACCAAGAGGCTGTGAGTTTCAATCCTGAATTAGGTATGAAGTCAGCAGGTCACCAGACAGTGTCAGTCCCAGTGGTGGGTTTCACATTTTGTTACTACCGGTTTGCCCCACGAGCCTGCCTTCCGCACATGCACCCAGCCTCAAAAACGTGCCTAAATAGGACGGCATAGAGCTGGGGCAGGTAGGTGGATGGGCAGGCTACCGGTTCACCCAAATTGGTCCAAACCGGCTGAATACCACCTATGATCAGTCCTAATAAGAAGGCAATGGCAAACCAAGGATGACTTTAAGACAGACAGAAAAGTGATTTCACATATGCTCTATAAAACTGGACTATTTATTTCTTTAGCAAATTTATATAGCCACCCATCTATCCACCTGGGTGGGTTGTGAACAGAAATAAAAACAAGCCAACTGTACAAATCCATTAAGAAGCAACAGTGATGAGATGTCTATGAATCATATGATCAGCCCATTGAACAAAGCACTTCTATGCCACAGCAACATCAATATCCTTGTCCTATTCCTGGGAGAAGAGTTCATTCTTCATAGCCTTTCAGAAGGCCAGCAGGATTAGGGCTGTCCATATGTCTTTAAAATGAGAATTTTTCAGATGTCTTAGCTGATTGTACAAAACTTAATACCTTAAAACATATGAGTGAAAAGGTGCAGTTTATGTGACAGTTGTATATAGTTATTACATAATCATACATGCCAACTAGCAGAATAGAATAGAATAGAATAGAATAGAATAGAATAGAATAGAATAGAATAGAATAGAATAGAATAGAATAGAATAGAATAGAATAGAATAGAATAGAATAGAATTTTTTTATTGGCCAAGTGTGAATGGAGACACAAGGAATTTTTCTTGGTGCATATGCTCTCAGTGTACATAAAAGAAAAAATACGTTCATCAAGAATCAAAAGGTGCAACACTTAATGATAGTCATAGGGTAGAAATAAGCAAACAGGAAACAATATCAATATAAATCATAAGGATACAAGCAACGAAATTACAGTCATACAGTCATAAGTGGAAGGAGATGGGTGATGGGAACGATGAGAAGATTAATAGTAATGCAGACTTAGTAAATAGTTTGACAGTGTTGAGGGAATTATTTGTTTAGCAGAGTGATGGCATTCGGGAAAATACAGTTCTTGTGTCTAGTTGTTCTGATGTGCAGTGCTCTATAGCAGGGGTGAGACGTAAAATGTGTTACTACCAGTTCTGTGGGCATGGCTGGGGGGGGGGGGTAATGTGACTGAGTGGGCATGGCCAACTTTTTTTTTTTAACTTTTCAAAGCATTTTTTCTAATGCTTTGAAAAGCTTCTGGCGATCAGGCAACTCAGCTGGGATCTTCAGAGAGGCATTTTAAAAAATGCTTTGAAAAGCTTCTCTGACAATTAGGCAACTCAGCTGGGATCGTCAGAGACTTTTCAAAGCATTTTTTTTACCACCTCTTTGGCCAAGAAGTTGAAGAAAAAAATGCTTTGAAAGCCTCTGAGGGTCCCAGCTGAGCCCCTCGATCATCAGAGGCTTTTTTTTTTTACTTTTAAAAGCATTTTTTCGTCGGAAGAGGTTGTAGAAAAAAATGCTTTTAAAAGTAAAAAAAAAAAAGCCTCTGATGATCGTGCGACTCAGCTGAGCCTGGTGGGGGGCCCAAGGATTTTTGCTACCAGTTTTTCGAACCACCCGCCACCATCGCTACCAGATTGGGTGATCCAGTCCAAACTGGGAGCATTTTACCCCTGCTCTATAGTGTCATTTTGAGGATAGGAGTTGAAACAGTTTATGTCCAGGATGCGAGGAACGCTCGGTCCCTCAAACTATTACAGAAGCAAATTTACTAGCTTTCTTTAACCTGCTGTCCTTTAAATATATGGCTTCTCACTCTTGAAATAATTCACATGCCTTGTTGGATGGACAGTATATGTGAATTCAGTTATGGATTATCACATTTGAATTAACAATTGATATAACAAACCACTGTTAAACAAACTGATTGTATGTAATATATAAAAGAAGCCATGGAGCCTAAAAAGGAATAACTGCCTCATTCCCAAAAAGGACTTAAATCAGCTAAAAATGCAGATACAAATATATTTCTTGAGATTCAAATGTTTCAAAATAATCTAGTTGACATGGAAAAACACTATATCCCAACATAGTGGGGAAATCAGTACTTCTGCCCAAGTGTGATATTTGATAGATCACTTTTCTTTCATGTAATTATTTATCTTTAACTTGAAGGTTGTTTATCTTTAAATTGTGGTTATTTATTTTAAGAGAGGAACTGGCCTCTATAAAAATGGATAGAAAAACATTTGATTTGTAGGATCCTGTGACTTGTTCAAAAAAATTGTGACCTCCTAAAAACCATATTTTAATTTTATACATTACACTGTCCATGACATTGTGGAAAATTAAGACTACTATCACATCCAAACTTCCCTGTACTTATGGGATCAATTCTGCTGCTTTTACACTATAGCCAAGTGAGCCCACCAGGACCCATGACAATGAAAAGCATTAACTAGAGCAGGGGTGTCAAACTTAAGGCCCGGGGGCCAGATCTGGCCCACATGGTGTTTAAATCTGGCCCGCAGGGCCAGCCTGGAAATATCAAAGGGCCATCTCACAGTACCTCTGGCAGCCAAAATAGGGCATGGGGTCATGGGGGCGCCCTCTGCACCCTGATTTCAACCTGGTCTCCTGCAGCATTTTGCCGGCCCAAATGGGGTTCAGGGGGGCTTGTTTGGGTCACCCCAATGCCGGCAAAGTGTTTCAGGAGGCCGTTCAGTCCTAAAACAGGGCATGAGGGGCTCACAGAGCCCCCACACACCCTGTTTTGGCCGGCAGAGTGCTGTAGGAGACGTTCCTCCCAGCTCTTCTCCCCCCCACCCCCCACCGGCCCATGGAGAACTATAAGGCTAATCCGGCTATTGAAGAAATCCAGTTTGACACCCCCTGAACTAGAGGATTTTGTTTTCTCAAAGCAACTCTTCAACCCTATTTCTCTTTCTCTTCAGTGTGTAAGAAGCTGTGGACCGGGGATAGGGAACAGCGAAATCCATAGACCAGTGTTTCTCAATCTCGGCAACTTTAAGATATGTGGACTTCAATTCCCAGAATTCCCATACTGGCTGGGGAATTCTGAAACTTGAAGTCCACCCATCTTAAAGTTGCTGAGGTCAGGAAACACCACTTTAGACTTTTAATTTTTTTCATTGACTGCCATGCATGGAAGCACCTTGCCCAACTAAACCTGATGGATTCTCCTGAAGATGGATTGTGTCCGAAGCCTTCAAGCAGTTAGACAATTACCTACCAATCAAAACACCCCTTTACTTCCAAGCAGACTAATTAGGGAGGGAGGAGAGCAAAATTCACTCCGTGCTTTATGCAGAACCCTTTAAAGAATTACTTATCATATGACCTATTTGGATCTTTCTACATCTATGGAGGTTCTCAGTCATGTTACAAAGAAAGAAAGTCCAGTTGCCTTTTGAAAAAGCATCTTTGGTTCAAACTGGCATCTTAGAAAGGAGAGTGCTCCAAGTATCTCTTGTTTCAGGAAGTTCAATGGTATGAATGCCAAAGGCATGTCTCCTCCTCTTCAAAGCAAGAGGAAAGGGTGATGTGATGTATTGTACATTCTAGGCTGATCTCACTCTGTCTTTAAGATATAGGGGAGCATGTATGAGTGTCGGCTCCTTGCCGCTTTGTTATTTAATCTTGGATATCTTGAAAAGACACCCACTTCAAGTTTCCTGTGAATATTGCTCCCCCTCCCACCACACCCTTTCTCCTTTCCATAGAAATCCTTTCCTTTTTTCACTAAAATCTGAAAAGGCTCCAGGTACAAAAGAAGAACAAAACCCTGCTTGTTCGGAATAATAATTACTGGATTAACTGCATGCTTATACTGATGTTAGCAAAATCTGAAAATGTTTACTGGGGTGGTTGGTAGAGAACTCATTATCATTAATACTCATGGTTGTTTTGTCCTTTAAGGTGGGTTTGTTAATTGTGTGTGTGACATGTTTAGTTGCTCTGCAGGGAAGAACATGGATTCTATTCAGATGCAAATGTTTGCGTGCGTTTATAGATCCCCAAAAAATGGGTTGCTGAGCAATTCCGTTTAATTTGGAATCATATATACCATTACTCAATGGTCTTCAGTATGAGAATATAAAACAGGATAAAATACTACTCCAGGTATTTTGTTTTTCTTCATTTTATCTCTCTGGAAAGAGTGACACAACAAAGGCTTATATTTAAGGATGAAAACCTCAGCATTATGCACAATGACATTTTAGTCTATGGTCAGTAATTTGGTGAATCAGTTCTCATGGGCTGCATTGACTGTGGGAAATGGGTAATCGAAATTGTATCCCTGGATATCTAGGGGAAAACAGGTTATCTATCTCTGCTCTAGACCTACTCTAATCTTTTCCTTTGTGCATTAATATGTAATTGGTCTTGCTTTTAGTTTCTGTATATTTGCTGGCCCTGGCCCAGGTTTCCACATTCCTAGGCAATTTAGGAACATTAACAGTTAAACATCTGTTTGGTCTTCTCTATGGATCATTATACAGCTTTTATCAATTTGCAATTTGATTTTGCCTCTTCTCTATGCATTTAATCAATATGCAGAAGAAGTGAGAACAGGACCTTGGAACCAATATAATACCAGTGAGCTGGTCAAAGATGATAGGAGCTGAAGTTCAGCATCTTTGAAGGTAATCCAGTTGGGAACAGCTAGCCTGGTGTATGTTGGCATGCACGAGCACAAAACCAAAGCCTTAAGTTATCGTTCCAACTGAGTTTGACTCCTGGTGACTTTGTGAATCAGACCGTATGATTTTCTTAGATGAGTTATGGAAGTGATTTGCTTTTGCCATTGTTTGGTTTACTAGTTCGTTTGTTTCTATTTCCCAATCTACCCTGCAGGCTTTTCTACTGTAATGGTTTTTTTGGGGAAATGACTTTCGTTAGTTATAATATTGTCATACATTTGAATCTCATATTGGACTGACTGGTGGGGAATAGAAGGATTTAGAACAGTAGGATTGAACCCTTTGAAAAAACATTTTGAAGTGGGGGGGGGGGAACCCAAGAAAGTCCAGTTGCCTTTTGAAAAGCACCTTTGGGTCAACCATGACCCGCATGGTTGAGAATCTCCACAGACATACATTTGAGTACTGTTGCCAGTTCAGCTCTGAATGTAATGTCTGTACATAGGAAAACCTGACTCTTGCCAGTTTAGAATTGTGATCCACCTGATTCAGAATTGTTCCTGATTCTGCCTTGTAGCAATAGCACTTAGATTTATATATCACTTCATAGTACTTTACAACCCTCTCGAAGCGGTTGACAGAATCAGCATATTGCCCGCAACAATCTGGATCCTCATTTTATCGACCTGGAAAGTATGGAAGGCTGAGTCAACCTTGAGCCAGTGAGAATTGAACTGCTGGCAGTCGGCAGAATTAGCCTGAAATACTGCATTCTAACCACTATGCAACCAGTGGCTCCTTCAATGCCAATACTTAAGTACTCAGTAGAGGAGGGGTGCATAAGTGCACTAACGTGCCTATCGTCCCTGTCATTGTATTTTTATTCTCTTATTCTTGTTCTCATTTTTGTTTGGCAAATTCCAATTAATAAAGTAAAATAAATAAATAAAATAAAAATAAATTTTCCTAACTCCAGTTTTTGAGTCTTCTTACTGAAGATGCCAGGGATTTTCACAATCTATTTCCACAAAGTGCTGATGCTTTCTACTCAAATATGGCAGCATGAAGTTCAGGTTCTCATGTACTTAGTATTTCCTTCTTATGGATTGCCCTTGCATGGCCATCTTAGTCTGTATCTCTTGGTATGTCAGAATTCTGGGAGAAACGTGCAGTTCACTGGTGGGATTCAAATTTTTTTACTACTGGTTCTATGGGTGTGGCTGGGTGGGCATGGCATGGCTTGGTGGGCGTGGCTTGGTGGATATGGCAGGGGTAGGATACTGTAAAATCTTCATTCCCTCCCCACTCCAGAGGAAGGTTACTGCAAAATCCCCATTTCCTCCCGAGTCTCAGGAGGCAGAGAATAGATGGGGGCAGGGCCATTCAGAGGTGGTATTTACCGGTTCTCCGAACTACTCAAAATTTCTGCTACCGGTTATCCAGAACTGGTCAGAACCTGCTGAAACCCACCTCTGGTGCAGTTACATTATTCATACTGATCTTGTATGGCTCCTCATTCATAGCTGACGTAGTTGTGAACCATGGCTGTAAACTGCCAGATTTTTAGATGAGGTGGACAACATTTTGGTGGCCCAAACCTTCAGGTAACATTTTTGTGCAACTGAAAGTGACATAGTAATTGAGGTCTCCTTGCACTTGTGACTCAGCAGGGTTTTTTTTTTAATGGGGCATTTTCCCTGTTACTCTTTTTAAAACCATGCTGTGCTTCCTTCAGATCATATCCTGAAGAAGGTAAATTGCAAGCTGCTTTCTCCTGTGCAGAATTTAGAGTGGTGTTCCAAACAGCTGTGTGATAAGGAGAATGCAATGTTGCAATTCTCATCATGACTCAAACTGGTTCACTGTGAAATTAATGTCCACTAAGTTCAAGTTAATGACTTAAGTTGTTGTATGTTTTGAGAAACTGTATATTGCCTACATATAGTCCTTGATTTACAACCATTGATTTAAGTGACATAAAAAAGTCACTTATAATCAATGTAATATATTATAATTATACGCAATATAATTATACAATATAATTGTTATATTATATATTATATTATATAATTATAATCAATATAATATAATCAGTAGAATCAAAATCAAATATTAGTACTGCTTTATAAATCCTTAGTAAGACCGCGCCTGGAATACCGCATCCAGTTTTGGTCACCACATTAGAAAAAAGATGCTGAGATTTTGGAAAAATTGCAGAGAAGAGCAAGAGAAATGATTAGAGGCCTGGAGACTAAAGCATATGAAGAATGTTTGCAGGAACTGAGTATGGCCAGTTTAGAGAAAAGAAGGACTAAGGATGACATGATACCAGTATTCCAGTATTTGAGGGAGTGCCACAAAGAAGAGAGGGTCAACTTATTTTCCAAAATACCTGAAGGCAAGACAAGAAACAATGGATGAAAACTAATCAAGGAGAGAAGAAACCTGGAATTAGGGAGAAACTTCCTAACAGTGAGAACAATCAACCAGTGGAACAGCTTGCCTTCAGACGTTGTGGGTGCTTCATCACTGGAGGTTTTTAAGAAGAGACTGGACAGCCACTTGTCTCAAACGGTATAGGGTCTCCTGCTTGAGCAGGGGGTTGGACTAGAAGACTTCCACTGTCCCTTCCAGCTCTATTCTGATTGATTGATCAGTATTCACACAACTGTTGCAACATATCCTATGGTCACATGTACAAAAATCCAGACGCTTGGCAATGGTTGCAGCATCCTTGAGTCAAATCGCCATTTGTGACTTTCCCAGCCACCTTTTGAGAAGTGAAGTCAATGGGAGAAGCTGGATTTGTTTAACGACGATGTGATTCACTTAACTGCAGTGATTCACTTAACCCAAAAAACCTTATAAAATCAGATATGACTGACTTAACAACCACTTTGCTTAGCAGCAGAAATTCTGATCCCAATTATGAGGATAAGTTGAGAACTACCTGTATTTTCTCTGCGTGGAACTATTTACTAATTGCATTTCCATGAGCTTCCTCCTCCACTAAAAAGGGAGTACAAAGATATACCATGTTTCCCCAAAAATAAGACCCTTTCTTTTGCCACCAAAAAAGGCACCAGGTCTTATTTTAGGGGGAGGATGTCATCCATTGACTCACCTCACTTGTGCATGTTGCCCTCAGCCTCCCTTTTGCTGTCAGAGGCCTTCAGAAACTACTTCTGCAGCCAGCAAGACTTTCCTGAAGGCCTCTGCAGTTGATCTTAGATCTCTGGATCAGTCCGGAGCTCTGTTATGGCTACAGAGGCCTTCAGGAAAGCCTTGCTGGCTGCAGAAGAAATGGGCCAGCGAGGCAGGTGTCAGGGTGTGTGAGGCCTGGCTGCAACTCTCCGAAGATAAGTAGTAGGGCAGCTAAACCCCACATCCCCACCCTAGCTTAATTAGGGATCTTAATTAGGGCTTATTTTGGGGGTAGGGCTTATATTGGGCATACATGTAAAAATCAAGCTAGGACTTACTTTTGGGGAGACACAGTAGAGAGAACAAAGCAAACAATGCTGGACATGGACATAGCCCTGAATGGTGCTGGTGCTACTGTTTCTAAGAAACAACAAGCCCTCATCATCTGGAGTTTATTGCAAATCGCTGTCATAATGCATAACTCTAGAAATGTAAAATTACTAACAAAATATACGTTCTACTGGAAAAATAATCTTTAAAACAAATATGGCAATAGTCTTCTTTCACTTCCTTATATGCACAAATCAGTTTGTTTAGGGTTTTTTTTTAAAAAAAAAGAAAGAAAAAGAAAAAGATTGCCCTGGCAAATGTAAATTGCGCTTCAAGTCAACTGATTTCAAAATGGAGTAGACTAATAGAAGAAAGTGGAAAAGTTTAAAAGAAAAATAATAAAGTCCTCCTAAGTTATGACAGGGTAAAACAGCTGAAGATGCAAAAGGCGAGGCTAAACATGTGATAAAAATAATATAGTGCTCCCAGGGCATGTCTGTTATCTATGGCTTATTTAAAATATATAGCTATATGATTTAGCTTTCTGCACAAAGCTAATAAGCAGCCATAGCTCATTTCTTAAGGCAAAAATAATGTTAGATCTCTTAAAGGCATTAGATAAAACAAGGATGGGGAGACAAAGAAAGAAAGACAGAAGCACAAGATCTTTCCTTGCCTCTTTTTTACCTTTGTAAGTCAAAGCCAAGGATAAACTATAGAGTTGATTCAAATCCACGGCATTCAGTCATGAATCTCACCAAATGATTTTGAGCCAGATACTGTCCCTCAGCTCCCTTTATACAGATCATTTAGAATAAGAGAGTTGGAAGGGAGCTTGGAGGTCTTCTAGTCCAACCCCCTGCTTAGGCAGGAAACCCTACACCACTTTAGACAAATGGGTATCCAACATCTTCTTAAAAACTTCCAGTGTTGGAGCATTCATGACTTCTGGAGGCAAATTGTTCTACTGATTAATTGTTCTAACCATCAGGAAATTTCTCCTTAGTTCTAAGTTGCTTCTCTCCTTGATTAGCTTCCACCCATTGCTTCTTGTCCTGCCCTCAGGTGCTTTGGAGAATAGCTTGACTCCCTCTTCTTTGTGGCAGGCCCTGAGATATTGGAACACTGCTATCGTGTCTCCCCTAGTCCTTCTTTTCATTAAACTAGACATAACCAGTTCCTGCAACCCTTCTTCATATGTTTTATGAAGTCCCCTAACATCTTTGTTGCTCTTCTTTGCACTCTTTCTAGAGTCTCAACATCCTTTTTACATCATGGCGACCAAAACTGAATGCAGTATTCCAAGTGTGGCCTTACCAAGGCATTATAAAGTGGTATTAATACTTCACATGATCTTGATTCTCACGTGATCTTGATTCTCCCAATACTGTATATCATTAGTCTTATCTCAAAATCCTTTTCTCCCTTCTCTTGTGAAACTGCACAGACATTACACCCATGGTCATGTGATCAAAAATTGGACACCTGGCAACTGGTTCATATTAATGACAGGGAAAATGTCTCATAGTCATGTGATCACCTTTTGTGATCTTCTGGCAAGCACAGTCAGTGAGGAAACCAGGTTCACTTTACAACCATGTTACTAAATTAACAACTGCAGTGATTCACTTGTCACAATTGTGACAAGAAAGGTTGTAAACTGGGGCAAAGCTCACTTAATCACTGTTTCACTTAGTAACAGAAATTTTGGGCTCCATTTGGTGATAAGTCGATACCTGTACCACAAAACGGTGAGGAACTATTTGGATTTTTGTAGAGAAAAAGGATTTAAAAACCAAATCATAATATTCCAGCACATATGATGTCAAAGTCAGGGCCAGCCTAATAGGATGAACAGGGCAAACTTAATCCAGAAGTTGGACCATTCTTTTTCAGTTCATCAGCTCTTCTTCTTATGTTTAGCTATATAAAATAGTTCCTCACACAATTAAAATGTTAAACAATTAAGCACAACAAAGAATGTTCTTTCTGCGCCAACTCAGAAAGCTCAAACTGCCCAAGGAGCTGCTGATACAGTTCTACAGAGGAATTATTGAGTCTGTCATCTTCCCCTCCATAACTGTCTGGGTTGGTTCTGCAACCTAACAAGACAGACACAGACTTCAGAGGAAAATTAGAACTGCAGAAAAAACAATTGCTACCAATCTGCCTTCATGTATACTGGACCTGTATACTGCATGAGTCAAAAAGAGGGCTGTGAAAATATTTGCAGACCCCTCACATCCTGGACATAAACTATTTCAACTCTTACTCTCAAAACGATGCTATAGAGCACTGCACACCAGAACTAGACACAAGAACAGTTTCTTCCCGAACACCATCACTCTGCTAAATAAATAATTCCCTTAACACTGTCAAACTGGTTACTAAAAATGCATTACTATTAATCTTCTCATCATTCCAATCACCCATCTCCTTCCACTTATGACTGTATGACTGTAACTTTGTTGCTTGTATCCTTACAATTTATATTGATATTGATTGTTTCCTGATTGCTTATTTGTACCCTATGACTATCATTAACTATTGTACCTTATAATTTTTGATGAATGTATCTTTTCTTTTATGTACACTGAGAGCATATGCACCAAAGACAAATTCCTTGTGTGTCCAATCACACTTGGCCAATAAAAAATTCTGTTCTGTTCTGTTCTGTTCTGTTCTGTTCTGTTCTGTTCTGTTCTGTTCTGTTCTACTCTATTCTACTCTACTCTATTCTATTCTAAGGGGCACTATTTTGCCTGCTGTCTAGATTCTATCACTTACCTTCATATTAATGAATGAAAGTCTGAAAAACAAGGAAGGACTCATTTTAAATATGAAGTTCTCTTTAGCCATATGAAAGCTCTTCCACAGCTAAAACTTTCTTATAAATTTTGGGAGTTCCATTTCTGATTGGCATTTATGAGGTTAATTGTTCTGTAGCAGTTAGATTTTGCTTCTCTTTTTTCCCTCTCTGAGTTCTATAAGAGGCCACTTCAGCAGACAAGTGTGATACTATGTTTAGTTCAAGTGTCAGTTGTGAGAGAGACAGTGCTAGGATACAGTGTACCAGGTGATTATCTTGCATGCATTACTCTAAAATTAAGTCCCAGGGGATTTTAAAATTTAAAATGTTTCATCTAAAGAGGAGATATCTCATAAATAGATATTAATCGCCTAGCATCAGGTCTTTGTTGGAAGGGTGAATTAGACCAGACTTCTTTTCTGTTTGAGAGTTGAGTGTTTAAGATTCTAAAGTCTCCAGAAAATATATTTAGTTATTGCCCTTGGCAATTGCGTTGGGCCATCGAAGTAAGTGAAGCAGGTTATAAACTCTTATAAACTCCAGTCACCAGCTGGAAGATTACATCTGTTGCTTGCAGAGATTTGTGGGGCAGATGACATTAAAGTCTGCTTTCTACCATGTGAATATGCCCATAATTTATGGTTTTCTTCAAAGGATCTGTTTTATTTCCAACCCATTAGAAGAAGTTGGGTGGGTGGAAACAGGGTCTTTTTAGTGCCTGACCCCCGTGAAACTTTCTCCTTGAAAAGATCAAATTGATTTCATTCTTCTTGAGAGAGTGGATTTCATTGGTCTTTCATTCTTCTCTTTGACATAATTTGTTCTGAACTTATGATTTGTTTGGAACCAACTACCTTTTTAAAAAAAGAAAAAGGTTTGCATATCAATGAATGGGAATTGATAATATTTAATTATGAGTCTGTGAACAGACACTGTATTGTCCCCAAATATCAGTAATATCATTTTTAAAAGTTTGATTGCTTTTACAAGAAAAAAGAAGAATGATGAATTAACTGAAATTCAATGCTTGTTACACTGGAAGATGATCAAATTTGGCCATAAAATGCCTAGACAAAAGATCAACAAGTAAAGCCAAAATTGCAATCTGAAGTTAAAAATTAACTCACTCCAAACAATAGAACTTAACATGTAACCCTGGGCAATTTTAAAAGTATGTCCCACTGGCAGCTTATGTGTCTAGAGGAATTAATTATGGCCAGGATTTATAGTAAGTCTACATACCCAGTACAATGTAAAATCCTGAGGATGTGAATTAGATTATATAATACTTTAGACTGAATGCAGAGAGTATTATATTTGAGTATTCCTTATTCTGTCTCCCTAAATGATTCCCACAAAATAAGTCTGCAGCCATCTATTCTATCCCAGTTAAAAAACTTACATTTTTAAAGTAATTGTATAAATTTTATAATTGTATGTTATAGCATATAGAGCACTTCACATCAGAACAACTAGACACAAGAACAGTTTTTTCCCAGACGCCATCATTCTGCTAAACAAATAATTCCCTCAACACTGTCAAACTAGTTACTAAAAATGCATTACTATTAATCTTCTCATCATTCCTATCACCCATCTCCTCCCACTTATGACTGTATGACTGTAACCTTGTTGCTGATATCCTTACGATTTATATTGACTGTTTCCCTATGACTATCATTAAGTGTTGTACCTTATGATTCTTGACAAATGTATCTTTTCTTTTATGTACTCTGAGAGTGTATGCACCAAGACAAATTCCTTGCGGGCCCAAACACACTTGGCCAGTGAAGAATCCTTTCTATCTATCTATCTATCTATCTATCTATCTATCTATCTATCTATCTATCTATCTATCTATCTATCTATCTATCTATCATCATTGGGGAAACATGGTTTCTTCACTGTTTTTCCTCAGCTCTCTGCTAAATTACCACTCTAAAAGTCAGGATGGCATAGAACAGGGATGTCAAACTGTTGGCCCACAGGTCGGATGCGTCATGTGCAGGCCACGCCCACCCCAGCTCCACAAAGGGAAAAAACATTGTAATACGTCACGTGGCGGTAACGTGACGTGGCAAGTTTGACACCTGTGGTATAGGTACAATGAAGAAACAAAGCAGGCTGAGAAAGCTTGTGGTGTTAGCTTTCTCTCTGAAGGTAATCAATCAGAATAGAGGTGGAAGGGACCTTGAAGGTCTTCTAGACCAGCCCCCTGTTCAAACAGGAGACCCTATACCATTTCAGACAAGTGACTGTCTAGTCTCTCCTTTAAAAACCTCAGTGATGAAGCACCCGCAACTTCTGAAAGCAAGCTATTCCACTGGTTAATTGTCCTCACTGTGAGGAAGTTTCTCCTTAATTCCAGGTTGTATATATATAATGTATACCAGAAAACCTCCAGAGCTGTGAACCACTATTAGCTGCTGGAAATGGCATGGTTAATTTCATCACCCTCCTCATGTGTAAATTAGAGTAAACTATACCTGTCTTGGGATCACAAATTTTCAACACAAAAGTGCTTCTAACAGAAGGATGATGGACATTGTTTCATCCAGCATCTTAGTTCTCAATATAGACTGAAGCTTGCTTCTCATGTTGGACTGCCAAGGCTTAATTGTCTTCATTGGCTGAATTGCAGCTGAATGGCCAAGCTGAAACTGTACTAATGAACAAAATGAAAGCAGCAAATGCAGAGAACACAGTGTTACATTTGTGTATTCTCTTATTGACTCATGTTTTTAGATTATATTGTTCTTCTTTTTAAGGGCAGTCATAAAGTCAGGTGAATAATCACTCTGTTATTCCAACAGAAGGACACTCTTTTCTAAACACTCTTAAACTGTTCTTAGTTTTTCATACAATCTGTGGTTAGATTAGACATTATACCCAAAATTGGCCTACCCAGTATGCCTTCTGTCATGCTCAATTGAAGCATTTGATATGTTGCTAAGGTTGAAGATTGGCTGTACTGATTCACCAATGCAATCAGTAATAAAACACCTTTCACAGAGGGACAACTTCAGTTAAATTTTAATTTGAAATGCCCCTCATTTAATAGAAATTAAAGAATTGTTTGCTCTTGTTTGTCCAGTGCTTTCAGTCCTAGTTTAGAGTGTTTGTAATATCTAAGAGGAATGCAATTTAAGGCAGAACAAACAATAGGTTTTTTTTACAGAGCAGAGTTTTACAAATTACATATTAACAAGTGTTGGAAGGGACCTTGTAGGTCCAACCCCCACCCCCACTCCACCCAAGCAGGAGATGCTACATTTCTGACAAATGGAAGTCCGATCTCTTCTTGAAAGCTTCCAGTGATGAAGCTCCCACAACTTCTGAAGGCAAGCTGCTCCATTAGTTGATTGTTCTCACTGTCACAAAATTTCTTTTTATTTCCAAGTTAAATCTCTCCTTCTTCAGTTTCCATCCATTATTCCTTGCCTGGCCTACAGGTGCTTTAGAAAATAGCTTGACCCCTTCCTCTCTGTGGCAGCCCCTCAGATATTGGAACACTACTATCATGTCTCCCCTGGTCCTTCTATTCACTAGACTAGCCATGCCCAGTTTCTATAACCGTTCTATGTTTTAGTCTCCAGTCCCCTAATTATCCTGGTTGGTCTACTCTGCACTTTTTCTAGAGTCTCAACATTGTTATTTATAGTGTGGTGACCAAAACTGGATGCAGTACCCTAGGTGTAGTCTTACTAAGGCTTTATAAAACAGTATTAGTACCTCAT
Organism: Masticophis lateralis; assembly: GCA_030761175.1. NCBI lineage: Eukaryota > Metazoa > Chordata > Lepidosauria > Squamata > Colubridae > Masticophis > Masticophis lateralis. The sequence goes on along the minus strand of JAUDYJ010000003.1, from coordinate 194,279,871 downwards.
TTGATCTTGATTGTATCCCTCTGTTAATGCAATTTACGATTGCATTGGCTTTTTTTGACTGCTGCTGCACATTGCTGGCTCAAATTTAATTGGTTGTCCACTAAGACTCCAAGATTCCTCTCACAGTTACTGCTATTAAACATGATTTCACCCAGTCTATATGTGTACTTTTGGTTTTTCCTGCCTAAGTGTAGGACTTTACTTTTCTCTACATTGAAGTTCATGTTCATTTGATAGGAAAGCCTGAGAAATATAAGAGAACTCTGGATCTATAATTTTTAAATAATCAGCATCCACACACAGTATGACTCCAAGGATCTCTTGGAGAAAGCCACTGTGGCGCAATCTCATTACAGGTAGTCCTTGTTTAAAGACCATAACTGGGACCAGCAGCTTTGTCAGTAAGTGACATGTTCATTAAGGGACACATCGTATGATTGTGAAAGGCTTGTGACCTCACTTCCAAAGCACTATTAAGTAAGATTTCATATGACAATGATTTATGAGTTTACTGCCAGGTTCTCCATTGAGTGCTTGTTGAACGTTGGCTGTGAAGTGCACAAATGGTGATCACATGACCCTGGTATGTTGTGATGTGCCATCTTCACATCTGCCAGTTGACAAGCACCCAAATCTCAATCACAGGACCATCAGGATGCTGCAACAATCATAACTGTGAAAACAAGTCATTAAGTTATTTTTTTCAGTGCCATCATAGCTTGAACAGTCACTTTATAGGGCAGTCATTAAATGAGGACCACCAGTATAATTATGTAGGACAGATTTGTCCATTGTATAGAATCACACATTGAACTAAGCTAAAACAGCCACTATAACTTATGCCATAACATGATATGCAAATGTAGATCGCAATAGCATTAGCATTTAGACTGATATACCACTTCACAGTGCTTTACAGCCTTCTCTAAGAAGTTTACAGAGTCAGCATATTATCCCCAACAATCTGGGTCTTCATTTTACCGACCTCAGAAAGATGGAAGGCTGAGTCAACCTTGAGCTGGTCAGGATCGAACCCCTGGCAGTGGGCAGAATTAGACTGCAATACTGCATTCTAACCACTGTGCCACCATGGCTCTTATAGACTAACTATAGTTATTCAATGAAACGAAACTAAGCAAACCATAGTATATGGCAATTCATAAACTCAGCCACTATTTCATCTATTTGTCCCTTCCAACTCTGTTATTCTATTTGTGATCTTGCCAAAATAAAATTGTGAGAACAAAATGACCAGCCTTCCACAGATTCAATGAGTGACTTGTTCTTCCACCAATCTGTCACAGAGCTTGATGATTTTTGGGGTCTGAGAGGATGTGATTGGCTGAAGTTCCTTCAGCAAGCTTCTCTGCCTAGGGGAAGGCTAGAACTCAGGTCTCCCCACTCCAAATCTGTTACTTTAATCACTACACCATGTTGGCCTTTTTAAAGAAGTAAACAATTTAGTTAGGAGAAAATTTTATTTATTTGCAAATAAGTTGCACAAACCTGGTTTTACAGAAAACAGATTTTTCAAATGGCTGCAAACACACATGGACAAGCTATGCACACTGTAAGCATGTGACTAATAGAATAAGTACAATGCAGATGATTGCTCCATAAAGCTGAGGGAAAATGAAGCCACCCTCAATGCATGTGAAATATGTTATTTACCCTTGGGATCAAGCTGCTTCATTAGGTTCTAATCTTAAAGGCAATCTTCAAAGACAAAAGAGTCTTGGGAATCAAATGTGAAGGAGAGAAATAGATTAGGATGGTGTTTGCATGATGATTAAGGGGAAAAGTACATGTACATCAATGTACACAAATACCTTATCTCAGCTATTACTAGTTTCAAGGTCAGTATTAATAAGAAAGAGGGGTGTGGGGAATCTTTCCAGTGGGATCAAAAGCAAAGATTGCATGTTAGTCATAAGTAAGGGTGGGGGGAAACACCTTTGAGATCTTTTGTATCAGTGCAAAGCATTTATTAACCCAAATGTCCACATTTCTCTCTAAAATCAGATGCCCCTGACAAGAGAGAAAAAGAGCACCTACTCTGGAATGGTGTCCATGAGAGGAAAAATATAAATGAAAGCAGCAGTAGTGGGTTCCTCCCGGTTCGGCCCGGTTCTCCTGAGCCAGTAGCAGTGACGATATGACATCACCAAACCGGTTCTGCCCCCCCCCCTCACGTTATTCTTACCTTTTATTTGGTCCCATCTCCAATCTATTGCTGCCTCCTGAGTCCCAGCTGATGGCTAGAGGGAAAAAAACTGTTTAAACTCTTGCTATGGCTTCAAAGGGCAGCCCTACAGCTGATCAGTGTTAAAAGAAAACAAATGAGTAGACCGATGCCTGCAAAAATACATGAGTAGATCAGTGCCTGCAAAAATAAATGGTAGATCGGTACAGCTCTACAAGCAGTTAAAAGCCCGGTAGACCAATACCACTGCTAAATCCTAAATAATTGTCACATGATCATTAAACCATGCCCACAGAATAAGTCACGCCCACAGAACCGGTAGTAAAAAAATTTAGAACCCACCCCTGGAAAACAGGAAAGAGGGAGGATTTGCCTCATATTGGAAGGCAACTACCAGTGGTGGGATTAAGCCAGTTCGCACCACTTCAGGAGAACCGGTTGTTAACTTTCTGAGCAGTTTAACAAACTTGTTGTTGGAAGAAATCATTAAGGCAGAGAACCGTTTGTTAAATTACTTGAATCCCACCACTGGCAACTACCAACTACCAAAGTTCAGTTTGCCCAAGCATCTGCTGATACAGTTCTACAGAAGAAGTATTGAGTCAGTCATTTGTACATCAATAACTGTCTGGTTTGGCATAGCAACCAAACGGGACAGATACAGACTTCAATGGATAGTAGGACTGCAGAAAAAATAATTGCAACCAACTTGCAATGCAATTGCATTGAAGATGCAGCATGAACCATAAAGAGGGCTGAGTAAATATTTACAGACACCTCATATCCTGGACATAATCTGTTTCAATTACCTCAGGATGCCACAATAGAGCATTGCATGCCAAACAACTAGACTCAAAGACGGTTTTTCCCCCCATGCCATTGCTCTGCTGAACACTTAATTCTTAGGCCTAAAGATATTTACCCATGTAGTAGGCTGTATTGCTATTATCATCTTTCTCATCTTCTCATCTTTCCACCTATCTTCTTCTATTGGTATCTTGTGATTTATCACTTGTATCTTATGATTAATTATGTTTGAATGATTGTAACTATGATTTATGACCTATCTCTTTGTTGTTGTGTGTATGTACACACAACAGAGAGTTTATGCACTGGAGACAAATTCCTTCTGTGTCCAATCACACTTGGCCAGTAAAGAATTCTATTCTATTCTATTCTATTCTATTCTATTCTATTCTATTCTATTCTATTCTATTCTATTCTATTCTATTCTATTCTATTCTATTCTATTCTATTCTAAATCTTTAGAAGTAGTATTTCTTTCACCATGCATTCTTACGAGATAGGACTGATCTTTTGTCCTATCACCACCATACATATTTTACTTCCATAATGTTGTCCACTAGTTTTTACCCCACTAGTTGAGACCAACTTTAGGAGTAAGTACTCATCTCCGTTTCTTAAACCAACATTATCCAGGACTTTTCCATGGTCATGTGGCCAGCATGAAATCACGCCCCATCACAGAATGTATGGCAAAACAATGGACACTGTTACCTTCATGATTATATATGGTACCTATTCATCTACTTGCATTTATTTGCTTTCAAACGGCTAGGTTGGCAGATGCTAGAACAAGTGACTGGAGCTCACTCCTTCTCACAGTACTCAGGTCTCAAACTGCCAAGCATTAGACCGTTAATGGTCTGAGAGTCAGCATCTTAACTACTGAGCCACCATGTCTCTTAAAGGGTTGAAAGGAAGACTAGAAATGATTGTATACTACACTATGGCTCTGACATCCAGTCATTTACCCTCTGATTCTCAGCATCATATACTATTTGAGGTAGATATCTCACTCTGCCTAATAGTAATGCAGGTATTGACTGGCAGATGAACCATATTCAATTCACTGATTGTAGACACTTTTCCTTGCGTTGGTGATTGTGAAGGCAGGAAGTTGCTGGTCGCATGTCATAAGTGACAATGCTATTATCAGCTCTATTTTCCCTGTTACATTTTTCTCCCCTGCACTGAGATGTGATGAAGTGATTAATTTGCAGCCTGAAGATTTGTAGACTCTTAAAAAGAAAAGAAAAGAAAAAAAAGGCTGACATAGTCACTGAACCAGCCTGCTCAGCAGTTTGAGTGACTGTAATGCAATCAAAAGTATGACTCTTTTATCTCCATCCAGTTCTAGAAATACAAAAAGAAATTTATGTAATTAAAAGGGTGGCTCTGAAATATGCAAGAGAAGCAGATATGATCAACTCCTGCGATATTGTAATAAATTAATTGTTCAGGAGAGGCATAAAGCTGCTCATTTGTAATGCACAACAGCACTTGTAAAACTGTCATAACAAATGGGAGATTTCTCATTGTTAGCAAAAAGGAGGACAGAGAGACCAAGGACTTTCAACAAGTCACTCCTGAAATGGACTCTGAAATATAACGTCTGCAGCTTTGGTTAGAAATATGCTTCAATCATAAAAATTCCAGCAAAGAATTAAGTAGCTTTTGTTCCCATAGAATAGGCATTTTGGATGCAGTTCTTTTTGCTCTCTCTAAATGCCCATCCCATGATATGGAAATAAAAAGTTAGAATGTTTGGCTCATTTTCAGTTGGAAATTAAAAAGGCAGAAACTTTTTTATTTGTGTTATTTGATGGATATATGGATATAGCTGCATTAATATTTTTCATAACTCTGATCCTAATGCCAACACAGGAGGAAACTGGAGACAAATTCCTTGTGTGTCTAATTACTCTTGACTGAATAAAGTATTTCTATTCTATTCTATTCTATTCTATTCTATTCTATTCTATTCTATTCTATTCTATTCTATTCCATTCCATTCCATTCCATTCCATTCCATTCCATTCCATTCCATTCCATTCCATTCCATTCCACTCCACTCCACTCCACTCCACTCTGTGCTCTGCTCTGCTCTGCTCTGCTCTATTCTACTGTACTCTACACTACTCTACTCTACTCCACTCTACTCTACTCTACGCTGCTCTGCTCTACTCTATTCTCATAAGCATCCACTATTCAATTGTTTGAGTGAGCAATAGCATGCAAGATGCAGAAAACAAGTAAGAACAAGTAAATCTTAGTCGCTAATAAAAAACATAATGGCATGACATAATAAAAAGGGAAAGTAATGTAGCTAAATGCAAACTAAGTGAAGGCCAGAGGCAAGAAAGAATATTATGTATGGGTTGGAGATGAGGTATCAAATGAGTTAAATAAAGTCATGCAGAATGGATAGTGAAGCAACTGACATTGAAAATATCACCTAAGCATAAAAGGAAGGGTTTTATAGAAACTCATGTTCATCTCTTTCTTGTTTTCATGCTGTAAAGTCACATGACTCTGTATTCATATCAGATCCTAGCACGCACGCATGCATTCATTCATTCATTCATTCATTCATTCATTCATTCATTCAAATTCATTTGAATGTATTAGCTGCCCAACTCCAACAAACTCTGTTGTCTGCCTAACTAAACCCCCAGAATTTTGATGGGAAAGGAACTGTGCCATGGAAGGCTGGTCGGGTTGACTCATTCCTTTGGGCTATACATCCCTGGCTCATGCAAAAGCACCACAGTTCCATAGGAACCCCAAGCATCATTTGATTTCTGATTTCTTGATTTTTTTTGGGATACCCAAATAAAATTGGATCCCAAGAAAAAGGCCAGTGCCATCTCAACCAATTAATAACAAGAATTAGGGAGTGACCTTTTCATCATTTCAAATTGCCCTGGAAATACTGAAATACTAAAGTTGCTCCTTAGCAATTCCTCAGCTTTCCCACCCAGAGACAAATTTTCTTTTTTTTTATTGTGAATTGTATTGACAGGGATGGATGCCAAGAGGAGTTTATATGACTAGAGGATCTTCCAAGCCTATCATTTAATCTGAAAATGCACTTAAATTTATTTCTCTGCAGCATAAAGAACCAACGCACGGCACTCTGCACCTTCTGCTAGCAAGACTTGCCATAACAAATGATCTTCTCAGCAAAAAAATAAAAATAAAAATAAAGTCAGGATATACTTTACATTCTGGAACCATTACTCCAAAATGTTGACATGTTGCTGAAAACTCATTGTATTGCACAACTGGCATTGCTCCTTTGGGCTGAAAGCAAGTCATTAAGATACTGTATCCTTCACAAACTCCATAAAGACAATATTGTGTAATTCTTGGGGAAATGTGCGTAAACCAGCAATGGGTGACTTTCTACAGTTTGCTTTTGATTCAGATAAGCTTGTTTTTATCCTTGCTTCTGAGACTGCTGGGTTTGCAAAAAAAAAAAAAAAAAAGCAAGTGGAAAATTTCATAAGAACAACATCTTTTATAAATAAATAAATAAATACATTTTTTTCTCCAACATCCTGCCCTAAAGAAGCCCCAGGTATTTTGATTGCCCTGATCAAAGCTTCATTTCCATGGTAAACTGTTCAGTTAATATTCATACTTCAAGACAGGACATGAATTTTCCTTAAAACAAAGGCTATATTAACCATTGCAAAAAGTCTTCTTCAAATACCATAGGCAAGCAAGGTTATATTCTTACCTAGACAAGGGAATAATAAGTTGTAATAAATAAGAAGCTAGCCCAATTTGTTTTGTTTTTCCCCCTCTATTCTTTGTATCTATTTTTGGCTATCGTGTTAAGGAAAAATAGACTCTCAGGATGTTTCTTAGTGATAGTAAACAATATATAGATTTCCATTATTTTCAGGGTAGTTTACAGGCTAGATTCAGAGGTGAGCCTGCAAAGCAGCAGCTTTTGGTAAGAAATCACTAACCAGGATCTTAATTTTCTGTCTGCCTCATACGCATACCACACTGGTCTGCATCACCATAATACAATTTTGTGTGTTAAACAGCAGATGTCAAACAGAAGAAAGGAGAGAGGCCCATGGCTTTTCATCCAAAGCACCCATTTTTTTCAGTTGCCATGACAGTGTTAATAGGAGTTTATCATTTTCCCATGCCTACTGCATACTAATGAGGGATCAATTCACAAATGTTATCTGTAAAGACTAAGAAAAGTCTTTGGCAGCTACAGTCTGATTGGAAGCACAATACCGAATGCTTGTCATTCTCCCTCAACCTCCCCCAAGGCAGCCCTTCATAATTTTATGAGAGATGTAAGTTACTACGGTTTTTACATCTGCATTAATAAGGACACCAATATGTTCTTTGGGTAATTGATGGCTGAGTTTAATCACTAAATATCAGAATTGTCATGACCTCATTGCAGATGACAAAAAAAAACAACAAAAACACAATAGGACCATTTGCTATTATATATGGTTTTAATGGTGCACGTCAAAGAAGCTGCCAGAAGAAAGTTGAAGCTCCTGCTTCTTCTTTCAATTCCCACCTTCTCTAGAAAGTTCTTCCCTTTATACCAACTAAAGAATGTTCTCCATAGGAGAACATTTAATGTGGGATTTCTCAGTTTTGTTCGTTTATGTGGCATTCACTTTATGATATTCATCACATCATCCAGACACTGTTATCCTATATTTATCCTGTTTGATCTGCATGTTTGTCCTGAAACCATACAAGTTTTATCTTATCTCAGAAAAATGGCACAAGGCCCTAATATCTATATTTTGGGCTGACTGGAAACCCCTTATAGCAGGGGTGAAATACTCCCAGTTCGGACCAGATCAGGCGATCCGGTAGTGATTGTGATCAGTGGTTCAGAGAACCGGTAGCAATGTTGGTGTAAGGCTCCGCCCACCCGTCCAGGTGTCATTACTTCCTGGTTTTAACCAGGAAGTAATGTGTTTTTTACCCTCTGTGCATGTGCAGAAGATTTTACACATACGCAGAGGGTTTGTGTGTGCATGTCATGCGCAGCGCATGTACTTCTGAACCGATAAGGAAGGTAAGTAGATTTCACCTCTGCCTTATAGACTTTTTGCATGAAATAGGAAAAAAATGTACTTATGACTTCTGGTTTTGATGATCTAAACAAATGGATAATATAAAACTATCTGAAGGCTAGACAGCAAAATATCCAGGGCACCAATGTGAAGCAGATACCTCTCAGTGCCTAGCAAACCTTCAAACCAAAGTATCATTATTTAAGCATATGATCACTTAAGTAAAAATAATAATTAAATCAGAAGGTGTCATCTAATTTTCCAGTGCACTTCTCCTACAGTCCATGGCTGGGTATTTCACCTATCTGTTGCTTGGGAACTGAGTGATGAATATTCAAATTTCTCCTTGGTTTACTCGCACTCTGTGCCAATCTCTCTCCAATTCTTTTCACTCAGTTGCTAAGAGAACTGGTGTCTTAATTCGCTCTGCGCTGTTATTGAATTTTTCTAGTATTGGTTTTTTTGTTCTTTATTTTCTTAGCCTGTTTATTTGGCTTTTTTTCTTTGCTGGGGAGCAAGATTGTGGATTTTATAGCTGCCTTGGTGCGCTAACGAGCTTGGGGCTCCAAGTCGTTTTGCGCCATTTGCCTTTTTAAATGAGAAGCAGCTTTCTGGACTCTGGCCCGGCTGGGCAGGTCCGAGGGACTGTTTAGCTGCAAGCGGGGGTGCTGGTCAACCAGTATAACTGCTACTGCCTTAGCCCCAGCATTTCCAAGCGGCTCCGGAGTCAATGCCCAGGCTCAGCGGCACACTCCGAGGTTTTCCTGTCAATTTAAAGCCGTTTGAGGCTTTCCAGCTAGGCATCCTTTCCACTGTTTCTGCGACCACTGTGGAGGTGAGGGATCGGCTTGGGAGGCATTTGTGCAAACGGATCGCTGTTTAGGAGGGCGGCCACCATTTTGAGAGGGCTGGCTTGCAGCCAGCATTGTTGGAGGGCCGCCATTTTGCCGCGGAAGCTGTTAGCGGCCACCATTTTGTCTTCATTTCTGGAGGTCGCCATTCAGTAGGACAGCGGAGACGGGTGGAAGTTGTTGCAGGATTGCAACACCAGTGAGCCCCTGTACCACAGGGAGGCGTTTGTTGACTTATATTTGCCTAGCCTTGTTTAATTATGCTTGTCACTGGGGGGAGGGGGCTTGCTTCAAGCTGCCCTGAAGTTTACACATTTGGATATTTGCTCCTTGCTAATTACCTTGAAGGGCTTGAGTGTTGGAATGGGGGAGGATCCCTTATGTTATTGCCCTGATTTATGAACTGATTTATAACCTTGCCTCATTTTTGCAGGCAGTATTAGACTGGATATGTCTGACTCCACCCTTTCCTCTGATTTGGAGGTGGAAATCACTCCTTCTGCAGACATGGTGCCAGCAGCTCCTATTGGAACCAAGGCAAAGGCTAAGAGCATGGTGCCCAAGTCTCTTCGGGCACCTGTTAAATAGACTTCTGCACAGGAAAAGGATGCGCTCAGGCGCCACAAGGCCTTAGAAAAACAATATCACAAGGCCAAACGCTCAGCTGTGGCTGACCCAACATCACCTTCTTCTGAGCCTGTTATTTCTTCTCAGCCCATTTTTGGGGTTTTGCCTCATCAGTTGCCTCCTGAGTCACCCAGTTTGTCTCCTAAGGCCAGTGAGGACCATAGGGCCTGTGAAAGGTCCTTGACCCCAGGGATCCCTGTTGTAGTGCTTCAAGGGTCTTCTGCAGAACCAGAGGACCTTCCTGCTTCACAATCACACATGCCAGCATCTGTTGGCACCCCTGTTGTTGATCTTAGTTCTGTAAATGTTGAAAACCAATTCACTTTCCATTCCATGTTGTCTGATGCTCTGGCCAAGATTTTTTGGCTGCTGGAATTCATCAGAGTGTGAACCCTGGGCCGGTCAACATTCCTCAAGACCCTGTGCAAGGTTGTTTACCAGATAAACCTTCTACCTCAACTCAGTTTGGCTACACTTCCAGTGAGGATTCTGACAATGTTGAGGAGTTTCCAGAGGAGATGGAATTTTCAGAGGATGAAGGCCTTCTTCCTGACCAGCCAGTGTTCATGGGTATCTTCAGGCCTTCTGTCTTTAAGGTGCTGCTGCATAAAGCCAAAGTTACTACTAAGTTTGGACTGGCGCTTACCACAGTTGTGGGTACTCAACCGCTCCCGGCCCCTCATGATCCCTTGTTCCAGGTCTTGGAGCCTGATAAAGATGTGATTTCTTGTCCTCTGCTGTTTTTGGAGGTGGTGCAGAATGGATGGAGTCAGCCTGGCTCCTTGACTGCCCCTAGTGCCTTGGACAAGAAGCTTTATTGTTCGGCTCCTGAACTAGAGGATCTTTTGACCCTTCCATCTATAGATGCTCCAGTGGCGGCGCTTTCTTCCTCAACTGTCATTTCCAGTGACATTGTTGATGGCCTCATATCTGAAGACAGAAAGGCCGAGTTGGCCTTCAGAAAGACTCACCAGGCAGCTGCCTGGGTGGTTAAGGCTGCCACTTCCACTTCCTTCTTCACTAAAGCTTCTTTACTCTGGCTGTGCCAATGTCAAGGGAGGCTGCCTCCTGAAGACTCGAGACTCCATCAAGATATCAACAAATTGGTGGTTGCAGCTGAGTATTTGGCTGATGCGTTTCTCAATGCCACGAAATTTGCTTCTCGTGCATTATCCTCAGCAGTTACTTCCCACAGGATGTTTTGGCTTCGTGACTGGAGGGCAGATGCTAAGACCAAGTGGAAGCTTGCTTCAGCACCTTACAAGGCTCCAATCTCTTCAGGGCAGCCCTGGATCCGCTTCTTATTGAAAATAAGGACAAATGGAAGGTATTGCTTTTGTTTTACTGGTGGCCTGAATGCAGATAACAACCCTACAGTCAGAGGCAGCCCTTTCGGGCGTTCTCTAGTCCAGGAGGGACCTATAATCAAAGGCCCTTTTCCCAGGGGTCAAACCACGGCTCCGACAGGCAGTCCTTTCATGACTGGAGCAGGAACCAACCACCTGTGAAGCACCTCTTTCATGGATATGGTTACAGACCATTTTGACCATGCTCAGGAAGAACACTGGCATACGCTTGATGTTAGGAGGGCATTGCACAGATACATTTGACGTACTGAGTTGTTTCATCAGATGGAGGCTCTCCTGATGTCCTTCCACCCGTCATCTATGGGCCAGAAAGTGTCTTCTTCAACGTTGGGGCAGTGGATCAAGGCCTGCATTTCCACAGTTTACAAACGCCAGGCCAGGCCAGTGCCTAGCAGAATCCTTGCACATTCTACCCACAGTGCAGCTACAACGGCAGCATGGGCTACTCAAGCTTCTATTAGTGACATTTATCGAGTGGCCACATGGTCCTCGGCTTCTCCATTTATATGACATTACAAGATTGACTCTTTTGCCTTGGCTGAGGCTTCCTTTGGTCGACGAGTTTTACAACAAGTACAACTTGCTCAGGGTTTGGGGAGCAGTCAGCCTCTTGTCCTGGAGATGTGAGCTTTGGTATGTCCCAGCCATGGACTGTAGGAGCAGCGCACTGGAAAATTGATGTTGGCTTACTGAATGTCCCTTTTCTGGGCACTGCGACTACAGTCCATTCCCACCCTTGTTCAGGTTTCCTGCTCTGCCTTTGGGGTGTGATTTTTTTGTTGTGGGGTATTGCTCCTTTTTTCTCTTGTAGACTACTCTTGGATCACACCTTCATGAAAGAACTGGAGAGAGATTGGCACAGAGTGGGAGTAGACTAAGGAGAAATTTGAATATTCATCACTCAGTTCCCAAGCAACAGATAGGTGAAATACCCAGCCATGGACTGTAGTCACAGTGCCCAGAAAAGGGATGTTCAGGTAAGCCAATGTCCATTCTAGCATAAATGCATAATTTAAGGTCCAAAGACCTCCTTAGAAGTGGCTATAGTCCAATGCTTTGTTTCAAGGTGTGCCCAGAAACCAGAAATAGGTAGAGATAATAGGAAGCTTCTTAAGAAGCAAGAAGAAAAGCACTCCAGTTTGTTTTCTGCTAAATTAATGTTATGTGACTTGCCATGCTCAGATTCAAAGTCTTCCTCCACTGCCCAGATCATCTGAGATATCTATGGTAGGCCCTTCAATACTCTTCTCATTGCAGTTCTGTGCTATGCAAGAGCTACATGGAAATCACTTCTGTGCTATGTAAGAGCTACATGGACATCACTAATGTGCCTATATGCAGGCCAAATGCAGCCTGGAGGGTACTTAGATCTGGCCCGTGGAGCCACCCTGGTAACAGCGAAGGACCAGCCCGCAGTGCTTCTGCCAGCAAAAACAGAGCTCCGAGGGAAGGGAGCAGGACCAGGGTGGGCGCCAGGGCCAGATCCACTGGAGCAGGGGTGTCAAACTCGATTTCATTAAGGGCTGCATCAGGATTGTGTTTGACCTGCAGGGGCGGGGGTGGGTATGGCCAGGATGTGTGTGGCCAGTTCAGTGTCACTTGTGTTAGTGGCCCAAGTGCTCTGCCAGCAAAAATGGGCTCCCTAGCTCCCATTTTCACTGGTAGAGGGTTGCAGGAGGCCTTGGCAGCCAAAAATGGAGGTCAGAAGCTGTAATTATCATCAAATATGGAACTGAAAAAAATCTATATAATAGTGTGTGTGTATGTGTGCGTGTATAGGTGTGTGAGTATTCATGAAAACACTCATGGTAGGGGTAAAATGCTCCCAGTTCAGACCGGATAGCCCAACTCGATAGTGATGGTGGCAGGTGGTTCAGAGAACCGGTAGCAAAAATCTCTGCCCCCCCTCCCCATGCCCAGCTGAGCCGCGTGATTATCAGAGGCTTTCTTTTTTTAGTTTTAAAAGCATATTTTCTACAACCTCTTTGGCTGGAGAGATTGTAGAAAAAATGCCTTTAAAAGGCTCTGATGATCCCAGCTGAATTGCCTGATTGTCAGAGGCTTTTTTTTTCTTTTCAAAGCAAAAAAAAAGCTTTTAAAAGAAAATAAAAGCTTCTGACAATCAGGCAACTCAGCTGGGATCGTCAGAGCCTTTTAAAAGCATTTTTTTTACAACCTCTTGGGCCAAAGAGGTTGTAGAAAAAATGCTTTTAAAAATTTAAAAAAAAAGGTTGGCCACCGCCCACCAGTTACATTACCCCCACCCAGGGGTGAAATGCTCCCGGTTCGGATTGGATCGCCTGATCCGGTAGTGATGGAGGCGGATGGTTCAGAGAACCGATAGCAAAAGTCCCTGCCCCCCCCCCCCCCACGTGCCCAGCTGAGTCTCACGATCATCAGAGGCTTTTTTTTTTTTACTTTTAAAAGCATTTTTAAAAAGCCTCTGCCGATCAGGCAACTCAGCTGGGATTGTCAGAGCCTTTTGAAAGCATTTTTTTTACAACCTCTTCACCGAAGAGGTTGTAGAAAAAATGGTTTTAAAAGTTAAAAAAAAAAATTGGCCCTGCCCACTCAGTCACATTACCCCCACACACACATACCAAGCCACGCCCACAGAACCAGTAGTAACAAATTTTACATTTCACCACTGGCTCATGGGTATATTAGGTCTTCAAGGTCAAATCCAGACAGGCACTTCACCCAGAAGCGAAGAGGCTTGTCAAATATGTTTGCACGCAGCTAGTTAATACTGCGTGTAAAATTTTTGCTTAATAGTTTCAGGACTAGATAAGTCCTGCAGAATATGGCTGCTCTTGGTAGAAAGGGATAAAAATTGATGTACAAAAGATATGTTGTGATTGCACAAAGCCCTGTTTACTTTGAACAGGTTCCATTTCCTGTTTCATACTGAGCTTGCCAGGGTCCTGAAAACTTCTTCATGTGTGACCTTTGAGACCACTCTGCAGAAAAAGGTTGTAAAATATCAAAAAGTTCATAGGAGAATGATTACTAATAACCGATGTAGCAATTCATGTGAAACTTTAATCTGAAATGTTCCCTTCTCCAAAGACTGTTGTGCTTACTTTCAGCACGGTTGAACAAACGTGTTTGCAAAAAGGGTTAGACATTCGTGTGCGTGCATGTGTGTGTACACAGTTTTATGGCGAAATTTCTGCATTTCTAACAGGTCCAGTAATCTTCTGATTTCATTTAAAGTTTCTATTATTCTCTTCTCAAAGGGAAAAATCTAGCTCTTGTTTGGACAGCTTTGGTTGAGCCAAGGGAGGAAGGAAAATTGAGCATTATGAAGAATACAAAAGATTCACTTTCCATGCATTAGGCTTTTCAATTGCTTTCCTAATGCAAAGTTGGATGGGAGAGCACAGGCAAGAAGCAGAGGGGAGAGTAAAACCTTGGTCAGATGTCAATATTGACAAAAATAAATGGATTTTAACAATGGATTACTGCCCAGATGATTCTAGAATTAATGTCTCTAACTAGATCTGGAATTGTGAATGACTTTCAGTGGCTGCCTGGAGTTCACAGGGAATTATTATTAATATTGATATTGTTTGGATGGTTTAAGGCAGCGGTCACCAACTGGTGGTCTGTGGACCACTGGTGATCCGTGAGAAAAATTTGGTAGTCTGCAGAAAAATTATTTGCATTTTTTATATTGCACTAAATCAGGGGTCCTCAAACTATAGCCCCTGGGACAGATACGTGCAATGAACGTTTGTGTTGCTGCAGAGAGTCTCCCCCTTTGGAGTCTTTTTGTGTGGATCAGAGGGGGACAGAAATTCTGACTTGGGGTCTGCTTTGGCGTCCTGGTGCAGGGCTTTGGGCGAAGGCTGGAGGGAAGTGTCACTGGTGGCAAAGAGCTGGAGGCCTTGTTCCAGTGGGATTGCATCATGGCCTGGAACTGGCTGACCATCTCAGCCCGCTAAGCCTCCAGGCACCGGTACCTGGCTTTGCACTCCCGCAGGTCTTCCCTCTGCTTGGAAAGCCTATGCTTGTAGTCCTCATTGAGCCTCATTGAGAAGGAGGCTTCTTCTGAGCCTCCTTCTCAGTCAGATCCAACTTGAACTGAGCTGTTTTGCCAACTCTTTCTCGTATTGGTGCTTAGCTTCCTGTTGGGGCCCTAAGGAGCCCAGGCAGAGAGGCAAGGAGTTTCTGGGTGGGAGATGTGAATAGAGACTGGCGAGGCACCCCTCGATGTGAGTGACATCGAGTTGGCCATACCCACATAGTCACATGACCATCTAGCAATGCCCACCCAGCTGGTCATTAGACAGATCATATTAGTGTTCTGTGGGATTTAAAATTATGAATTTAGTGGTCCCTGAGGTCCAAAAGGTTGGTGACCCCTGGTTTAAGGAACAAAGGAGGGAAAGATGGATACTTGTAACCATAAAGCCCTTTTAGACAAAGGTGATACAGGAAGCAACCATTAAAAGTGATTCTGAAACACTTACTGTACACACTTTTCTCAAACTTCCTTCATTACAAGATCTTCAAATTTATCAATGAGTAAACCACAGTAGAGATTTCACATGAGAATAGGTGACAAAGAACCTACAAAAAGATGAGAAGAGATCAGATGCACTTCTCCACCACCAAGAAATATAAGCAGTATATACTCAACTTAGGACCACGATTGAGCCCAAAATTTCTGTTGTTCATGAAGCATTTGCTAAGTGAGTTTTATCCCATTTTACAACCTTTCTTGCCTGAATGGTTAAGGGAATCACTGCAGTTGATAAGTTACTAACCCGGTTGTTAAGTGAATATGGCTTCCCCATTGACTTTGCTTGTTGGAAGGTTGCAACCTTCCAACCTTCCCTGGGTCACAGCAATGGTCATAAATCTGAACCAGTTGCCAAGCATCTGAATTTTGATCACATGATCATGGGGATGCTGCCCAACCGTGAAAAACCGTCATAAGTCGCTTTTTTCAGTACCGTTGTAAATTTGAATGGTCATTAAATGAACTGTTGTAAGTAGAGGACCACCTGTGCTTATCTTTATATTTGATTGTAATGTCTGAATGCAGCAAATGCAGATTGGTGTCAGGGCTCCAAGTCATAGATCCATTGCCAACAAGAACTCGGAAGCAGGTGAATTCCTCAAAGAATAGCTTTATTGGAAATATCATATTGGGACATATCTGGTGAAGATCAACTCTGAGAGGCCCCTTGGTTTTCGCATAATTAAAAGAAAAAGTTTTTCTCTCAACCCCAAACAATCAGTCACATGACCCAATCATGGCAGCCTCTGCAGGTCTAGTGACATCACTCCTTCCTCCGGCCAGGTGTGAGAATATCCTTGGTTCCCAGGGGAAAGTATTTTCTTTTGACTACACAGCCCCAGCTATCTCTAGTCACCCGCTCCCCTCCCTATCCCTCAGCTCCATTGTGACAGCACTGAGGCGCCAAGATGGCTTCAGCCAGATCAGCTTCAATTGGGACCACAGAAAGAATAGGAAATTATTATTTTTTAGAACAAGAAAAGACACTTGCGGCATTTTAAAGATAAGATATCACATAGATTACATATCTGCTTTGCTCGCTGTTAGCATTGCCTAAGAGGAAGGCCACCTGCCAAGATTTTTGTTAAAATAATGAAATATGTGTTGTGATGTCCAAAGGCAATTTGCACTCCTATGTGCTTAGTTGCAATGTTGCTATCTAAGTAATTTAAAAAGCCCAGAGTTTGCATTGCTGTGTCATGTTGTACATTTTGTCATTTGCCATCTTGCTTACTCTCCTACTGGTTCTCCCAGTGGTGGGTTGCTACCACAGTGGTGAGTTGCTCCCAGTTCGCAAGAACCGGTAGTAAAAAAATTTAATAGTTCGGAGAACCAGTAATAAGGTTGGCTGGCCATGCCCCCGAACCAGTTCCCGGCCCAGTCGCTGTTTGCTTACCCCACCCACTCCCAATCTATTGCTGCCTCCTGAGTCCCAGCTGATGGCTAGAGGGAAAAAAAAACTGTTTAAATTCTTGCAGCAGGGCTTCAAAGGGCCACCCTATAGCTGATCAGTGTTAAAAGAAAACAAATGAGTAGACCGGTGCCTGCAAAAATAGAAAAAACAGCCCCTTTCAGCTTCAGCATAGGTTAATTAGCACAAGTTGATTAGATCGACCTCCCAACTCTCAGCTGATTTGCTCTCAGCTGTTTTGGGTAGGTCTCTGTTGCTAGCTGCAGAGTGCTGGAGCAGATTTTTTTCCCTCTAGCCACAGGGGTGAAATACTCCCGGTTCAGACCAGATCGCCCGATCTGGTAGCGATGGCGGCAGGTGGTTTGGAGAACTGGTAGCAAAAATCCCAACCACCCCCACATGCCCAGCTGAGCCGCGCGAT